>JAGSMR010000040.1:2392500-3592500 GCA_029286605.1 Sericinus montela
TTTATACACCAATTAACTCAAGTACAAACATTTATACACCAATTAACTCAAGTACAAACATTTATACACCAATTAACTCAAGTACAAACATTTATACACCAATTAACTCAAGTACAAACATTTATACACCAATTAACTCAAGTACAAACATTTATACACCAATTAACTCAAGTACAAACATTTATACACCAATTAACTCAAGTACAAACATTTATACACCAATTAACTCAAGTACAAACATTTATACACCAATTAACTCAAGTACAAACATTTATATTCATGAAACAAATGGATGCCCTGGATTCAAACTCTTAGCTCCAAAGGCTGGTATACTAACAGGAATACTAAACTGAACTGTTGCCTCATCCTTATCATTCATTGGTTATTGTACAGTACTATCAACATAATCAAAAACAAGCCAACACAAACATTGTACATTAAAAGATTTTACCTAGTTAAGTGATTTATTAATGAGGGCAGAAATATTTTTGTTAGTCCTTTCTCTTGAACCCTTAAATCTACTGATTGTATTAATAGTATTATTATTATATTATTGGCTTGGACATAAAAACGGCAACAGGTTCACCATCTGTCATATTGTCTCAAGTAAAAAAGTATTGGGAATAGCATGAAGATTGGCCAAATTCAACACTATTATGCTTCTTAAATTCAATAGCTTATGTAAGTGCAGTACTTAGAATTTAATCCTTTCTATACACCTTCACCTGTGCTTATTTGGGACAGTGGTACTAGTCATGATCCTGTTGCCTTATAAGTCAAAGCCAACAATACAATGAACTTACATAGATATATGCTTACATACATAAATATTCATAAAAACATTTATACACCAATTAACTCAAGTACAAACATTCATATTCATCAAACAAATGGATGCCCCTGGATTCAAACTCTTAGCTCCAAAGGCTGGTACACTACTTATACTAACAGGAATACTAAACTGAACTGTTGCCTCATCCTTATCATTCATTGGTTATTGTACAGTACTATCAACATAATCAAAAACAAGCCAACACAAACATTATACATTAAAAAGATTTTACCTAGTTAAGTGATTTATTAATGAGGGCAGAAATATTTTTTTGTTAGTCCTTTCTCTTGAACCCTTAAATCTACTGATTGTATTAATAGTATTATTTTATAAGGCTTTAAGCCATATCTAAATGAGAGATTAAGACAAATTTCAAAGGATTTACAAACTGTGTAATTGTAGAATCACCTTTGCACTTCAATGAACAATGCACTTCAAAAATGCATAGTTCATTTCCAATATGACACAGGTTATCATGAATTTTTAAAAATAAAATAATGATAAAGTCTAGGTATTTTGAAAATGAAAATGGAATTAATTCAATTTATTGGAAATTGGACCTTTCAAAATTGTATAAAAAATATCAAAGTCAATCTATGTAAAAGACACAGGCCACAAAAATTAGAATCAAATATTTTTCAAGTAACATGACTATTTCCAGTCTTAATATAACTGAAGAATTAATCTAAAGTCATATAAGCTATATATGATTTCATTGTAAACATCAAATAATAGATTGTTATTTAGAAAATATGTAAAGATAAATTGACAAATTAAATAAATAATTTTAAATGTCACATCTTTTTTTCTCTTTACTTTTAGATTTGGAACTCTCAATGAGATGTTCAAAATTTACTACCATGACACAAAAGAAGAATTCAGGCAGAATTCTTCTAAAAAGGCCATAAAAAAAAAGATTTGATTTAAAATTTGTAAATATTAAAATAAGTCCTTCCTTTGTTTTAAAGCATCACAATGTAAATGTTATATTTATATAAATAAATAAAAGGGAAATTTGCTATCTAATATATATTACTTTGTTACCTGATTGTTACCAACGAGAGAAGCCCACTGCAGTGGAAGTCCCACATACTTCCCCTCTCTTTTATCAAAGCCTGTATGCACTCTATGCTCAAAGTTACTTGGAGGTGAAATAAGAGGCTTTTTCTTTTTCTTTGAAAACATGTTAGAATAAAATTTCACCTGTAAAGTGTTAAATGATAATTTATTTATGCTTTTTTTAACAATTATATTATTAATACAACTCCTGATAATGAATCACAAAATTATAGAGCAAGAAATCACACCCAACTGTAAGTGCTAAAGTCGCAAATCACAACAACTTCAAAAAGAAAGCTTGAAATCGTAATCAGTTTTCACTCAAATAAGACACTGACTGGTAATTTTTTCACGCTTCACGTTATACGCGGGTCAACAAAATTTAAGTTAAACATAGAGCACTTAAATTTAATTTGAATAGAGTAGAAGCAAGGAAACAATTAAAATATATTTTAGTATCGACTACGTTTCTTTCGATCTTAGCAGCCATGCCCGGAATAATAAAACGTACTTTAGTACATACCGAAAAATAGTGCAAAACTATTTATTTTACAATTTTGATTTTGATTCTCTTATATAAATTTTAGCCTATCCATTACATATTCAAACCCTCAAAAATCTTGATTTAGATGTTTATATTCGAAATATCTAAAACTAAAACCAAATAAGTTGATCATCACAAAAAACCTAGTGTCAATTAATAATACCAGGCATAGATAGCTAATACCAAAGAGAATATAATTACTAATAATACCAAAAAGTATTACAAAATTCCTTTTTATTGGAGTTTATGGCCTGGTATCTAGACCTTTAGGCCATTTACAACGTTCCTGATCACGGTATCCCCTACGCCAGGTAAGTATAATTTACAACATTCCTATAAATAAATAATATAGATACACGATAGAGTAAGTGTAAAAATAATGTTTAAATATATGTATAGGTATGTGAGGTATATGAACCGTGCGTTCCAACATCATCAGCATCTAGTGCATGATTTGCGAACATAATTGTTCTGATAAAAAAGCAGTAAAAGTAAAATTAATAAACACTTACAGTTGATTATACAAAAATCTCGTGTTATAACCTAATATTTTCATAATCTATATATGCTAATTAATTGATATTTATTAGAATATATAGATTATGCAAATACTAGGAGCACAACATGCAGCATAGCAAGTCATACGATAAATCACCAATAAAATAGTTTAATTTCATGGATAGTAAATAATAACAATCAGGCATTGCTATATCAAAGATTGTCCTTAATTAAAAAGTTTATAAATGCCTTATATATAAATGAGCAATTTTAGTAGTATTGTAAAGTAAAATAATGCTGAACTGTAGTGCAGTTTTTAACTGATAAATTTAAACCTGTAAACTATTTTTTCTATATATTTTATGACGTAACTATGTCCTAGTCTAGACTATGTCTAGACCTGTTGTTTTGCGCGTTTGCGTAATCGCTGAGAGTAATGTAAATATGATTTGCAAATTTATGCAAAGGACATATTATATTCATCCAAGGACATATTGTATTTGGACTCGCCGTAAACAACCTCGGGTCGTCATTTGTGGTGTTAGTGCTGCCATCTATAGACACACGCATGGTAATTAAGTAAAAACGTTTTTTAAACTCTACGCGCGGGAATACTGGGAAATCATTAATTATTTTAAAGATTTATGACTCCTAGTTAAAATTGATTCAAAAAAGATTCTTGTGTGACAAAAATAACAATTTGTTAAGTATTTGCGGATTATAAATATAGATAAAATGAATCATTATTCATATGTGTGATAATATGATAATATGATGATATGGATAACATAAATGTGGATAATGTGTAAAGACAGAGGCGATAACTGAATTAAAATTATTTGGTTTACACCGCGGGCGCGAACAGGGTGCGGGGGTACAGCAAACTCATCTCAATTATTAAATAAAAAGAGAAAAAAATTTCAACGGAGGGTCAAGAGTACTCGGATACCTAGACGTGCATGTATGAAAAAGATAATAAATCTGAATGAAGCGAAAGAGGTATGTAAAGATGGTGATACTTGGCGATTTGTTCTTTCTGGCTACCCCGTCAGGGATTGTGCTTGAAGATAAGTAAGTAAGCAAAATAAATATAATATTTTGATATATACTTTATAAAATTTAATAAGTAATGTGTCGTGTGGTAAGCTAATGATATTATTAATTTGACAGAATACGCATTTCGTGTAGTGGTTACATACTCTTTGGTTGTCTTATTTATTATGCGTTTCCACTTGATCTGTGGCATAGTGAGTGAATCTCTTTGATCTGTGTTAATAACTATTATGATGATTATATTCTTTGTTCTGTAACGAAAAGATATATTTCTACAAACATGAAGGAGAAACGTAAAGATAAAAAGAAACATCGTAAAAAGGATAAAAAAAAGAAAAGTAAAACTGTAAGTAAAGTATGTCATCATGTTTTCCGATATTTATTCGTTTAGTATTATCGCTAACATTATGTTTACTTGTAGGTTTTCAATGTTTATTCATATCTTATTTTCGTTAGTATTCAGAATCTTCAAGCAGTTCATCACAATCAGATGAATGGGTAGAAAAAGATGTTGCAAAAACTGCTTCAACGAATCGCGATGAATGGATGTCAATGACTGGGATATTGAAGACCTATACCAAAGATGATATTCGAGTAATTCGCGAGGATAAGAATAAAAAACATATTGATTCTTACAATCCTTCAACAAGCACTAGAGAACTCAACCCATACTGGAAATGTGGTGGTACTGGCCTTCCAGAATCCCGTCAAAGTATTAACAAATCCAGATCTTTTATTAAACCTTGTGATGATGATGATGATGATTACTATAATACGAGAGTCAACAAACCTGATACAATTTCAATAAGTTCTAAATACAAACAAAAAGAACATGATGACAATAAATCTTATGGTGAATATAGCTTAAAAAAATCTTGTAATTGGCGAAAAGATTATAGTAATAAAAGAAAAGATGATGTAGACATAGCCTGTAAACATGATTTCGGAAAAAGCCCTACACAAACTCTTCAAAAAGAGAAACCAAAAGAAACTATGTACCTTAGTGATGAAAAAATGAATAAATTAGCAGCAAAAATAGTTAAAGCAGAAATACTGGGAGATGTGAAATTAGTAAATGAGTTGAAGGTTAAATTGGATGCCGCCAGAGAGTATAGAAAACAAAATCCTAATGCTGGTAAAGATGATGTTGATGATGGAATATTGTTGATGACTACTACAAGTACAGGAAATAGTAGACCTTTATTGAAAGCAGAATCCTCGCATCATGGAGATCCTCAAAGCAAAGGTGGTAAAAGAAAAGCAGAAACACATAGTTCCAACCAGCGAGTAAAGTATTTTGGAAATGATGACAAATACAACTTGTCACAAATGGTAAATATCACATATTTAAGTTTATTTTCTACTTAATATTCCAAAAAAGGAACATAGCTTTTTGATTTATAGAATGAGTCATGTATGATATTGGAGTAAATTTATTAGTTAAAGTTAAGAAACACCAAAGTCTAGCTAATATATCAAATCCCCTTTTGTACTTAAATTAATAATGTTATTATATTAGACATAACACATCATACAAGCCCAAATTTGGATTTTCTTTGAAGCTTCATAGTGATGATTAAGTGATATCAATAATTATCACATGTTTAGGTGGTACATTAACCAACAATTACTCACCATTCTGTTGTTATTTAAATTAACATAATTAAATGGCTCAATTTCAGTTTGAACAAGAAAAGTTTGGTACAAATTATGACCAAGATGCAGAGTTTGCTGGAATTGTAGCTAAACATAAAAATCCCAATGATGACCTAGAAGATATTTTTGTTGATGAAATATCGAAGAATAAAAATGCAGCTAAAGAAAGTGAAAAAGAAAAGCAACATGCTATCAATCAAAGTAAGAAATTGGAAAGATCATTAGAAGGATGCGAATACTGTATTGATTCCAAGAATATGTTAAAACATCTAATAGTGAGCTGTGGCGATAGAGTTTATATGGCCTTGCCAGCAAAGACGTCTCTTGTTAAAGGCCATTGTATTATTACAACTTTACAACATTCCACATGTGTTACATCTTTGGATGAAGATATTTGGGAAGAAATATTAGTAAGTACTTTTATTATTACTTATTGTTTTCTCTTTTTTTTATTTAGAGCTGTTTGAGTTCATAGTGACTTTGTTATTTAATAGCAAATAGTAATCATTGTGGTAGCCTTATTTGTTTTGAAATGAATGGAAACATACCCCCTGCCATGCAGAAGCATAGACATTTAATCAAAATCCCATTGCTGATTTAGATGACTGCTATAATGACTGTCTACTTCTGGAATTTTCTGGAATTATATCTCTGACTCAACTCTGACCAGAGATCACGGAAATCAAGAAAATTCTTTTAAGTACCTAATAATTTTTTTTTATAATTTTACAGAATTTTCGAAAAATGATCACCAAATTTTTCAATTCACAAAATAAAGATGTGGTATTTTTTGAAACTGCTACAAGATTACACAGATACCCACACATGGTAATAAATTGTGTGCCACTACCTAGAGATGTTGGGGATATGGCTTCAATTTATTTCAAGAAGGCCCTTCTTGAGTGTGAAGCAGAATGGTCTATGAACAAAAAGGTTATTGACTTGAAGGGTAAAGATATAAGAAAAGGTGTTCCAAAAGGGTTACCCTACTTTTGGATTGACTTTGGAATGGATGCTGGTTTTGCACATGTTATAGAAGATCAGCAATTGTTTCCAAAGACATTTGCAGAAGTAAGTGTCTAAATTATAGGTTCCATACATTATGATTATTTAATCAGGTATCAAAAAGTAGTTTTATAATGTATATTATTATTAAATGTATGTGCAGTTAATTGTCTTAAGTGCACATACATTTAAGTCACTTAATGAAAATTAAAAAAGTTTTTGCTGTTTAGTAGTAGATTGGTGGTTTCTAAGAGTTATGTTGCTTTATGTCTTATTTTTTACCATCTGTTGAAATCACTTAATTCTATATAATTTTTCATGATCTAAGCTGCCCACAACTTGAGATAGTAGGTCTTATTCACATTTAAGTAATAAATAAATAAATATGAATATTAAATGAATTTGATATTGAACACATAAACACATGTTCCTCAGGACACCGGTCCTTCAGTATACAATTTAAATTATTAAAACTTTCGTGAGGCGTTATCAATAAAATAATTAAAAACGACTAAACTCACGTTATAACAATCGGTGTAAGTGCCAACTAGTTTTGGACCTATTGAAGGTCTTACCTATCTTAAATGCATATGCAATATGTAAATATGTATGTAAATATACCTAAGTAAATATGGACAGTAAATACGATAAAATTAGTTTAACAAAATTTGATAATAAAAAGCATGAATACTGAATATCAACGTACATGAACATATTCTTACAGGAAATTATTGGTGGAATATTGGATTTGAACCACAATTTATGGAAAAATCCACAACGAGAGTATGGGGATTTGCAGCGAAAGAAGGTTTTGGAATTTGTGAAAGATTGGAAGCCATTTGAAGCCACAATGAAGAATAAAGTGTAATATAGAAATTTAATTTAGATATTTTATTAAATTCCATTTGGACAGGAAATCCTTATAATGTTATATGTTAAGTAAGACAAACAAGATGAAAGCTAGTGAGCAAAAACAGTAATAGGTTGCCCTTCCATGGAAATCGTGAGATTATAGGCATCTAAAAGAAGGACATCCTATTTCAAACTGGGTTGTAATGTTTGCTGAGCAAGTCAAATTCAAAATGCTATTACAAATAGATATAATTAATCCACTTGTCATTGAACCACCGTTCCTTTATTGAAGTGGCTAATCATCGCTTAGGATTATTGTAAAAAATATGACAAGATTTTAAATTATTCACAAGTTATTTTAAATAGTTTTTATTATAAATTATAACCCTTGATCTTCCTTCATCATCTCTTCTATTAATCTCTGTCTTTCTGCTGCCTGTCTCATTTTAGTTAAAACTAAGGACTCATAGTCTCTCTCTGATACCAATGAAGGACCACTATGATTACTTTTTGTAGTTAATACTGGCCGTTCATTTAACCATTTTAATGTCAGGATTTTCTGGAAGACCTGAAAGTAAAGCATATACATTGTAATTAATAAATCCTAAAAATTAAGAATATATTGACGCCATTCCCAATATTGGGTTAGACAGAAGTCTAGATAATTTAGTCACTTCAACCCATCTACCACTGAAGATATTTTTGGGAAAATATGACAGGCGGTGAGTCCGCCGCCATCTTAATGTCCAAGATATATAATTCATACCTGAGTTTTTGTCCAAGTCAATTGGGACATGCCTGCCATCGGGGATGAACTCAGGTCTTTCTATTTGAATTCCGACCACCCAACCACTCATTTTTAATGACTTTTAACTTTACTTTTAATAAATCCTCCTAATAAAAAAGAGGGAACTATACTATTAAATAGTACCAGTCTTTATGTATTTCACATGTGAATTCCATAACATATAATTTTTCTTTAGCCTTATAGAAGATTCTACCCTTGACTTCATCATGCAGCCACCAAGTATTTAGAAAGCTGGAATTCAAATCAGGAGGCACAAGATTGATTCCCAGGAGGAAGGAAAAGACTTCATTGTCGCAACCTCAGCCTTCCTCAGTATGGGAAATTGTTTTTGAAAAGATATTCTTATACATATTTCTTTACAGCTATGAACAATTTATATTGTTGCCTTAGTAAAATGTGGTTCAAAAGGACTGACTTATGACATGAAGATTTAGCTTTGTCCTGCCAAATAATGCATATAATGGATAATATTTTAGGAAGGCCTATGTTGAAAATGGAATTAATGATAGGCTGTAATGATAATTATCATATAACTAAACTTTTACCTTTTTCTAGCTCAACAGCCATTTCCGATGCCTCTTTTGTTGAGAATTCTACTAATGCACTGCCTTTTTTCTTAGGTGATATAATAAGTGCTAAAATATCACCATATTTTTTCAAAAATCTTCTAAGAACCAATTCATCATAACCTCCATTATTTGGATCATTCTTGTCTACTTTCCATTTGATCTTAATTCTATTTAGGCTAGGATCCCAATGCGGTTCATTAAGTCTAGTCATACTCTTTTTGATTTCTTCCTTCATTTTCTGTTGTTCTTCTTGAAGAAGTCTGCTGCCTTCTTTTTGTAATCGTTTAATTTCAGCAGCTAATTTGTCTGCATCAGTTAAATTAGATGTACCCAAATACGCTTCCCTTTCACGTCTCTCTAAATCCTCCTTCAACTTCTGGCGTTTACTATCCAACTCTTTATGTCTTAATTTAGCAGCAGCTTTAGCTCTTAAAACTTTGTCATAAGCAGCTCTTGCTGATATATCAGTCAGTATCTCAAGTGCCCTTGACAGCTCATGAAATGTTTCTGCTGCTTTGGGGTCATCAGGATTTTTATCTGGATGGCATTGCAGGGCTTTCTTACGATAAGCTTTTTTGATCTGAAAATATTCATTATATCTTTATTTATTTTTACTTTATTACTAACTTCTCTATACTATCATCTGATATTGTGTTACGGCTTAAGAATATTGCCACCCCCTTTCTTCCCATGGGTATCTTAAGAGGCGACCAAAGGAAACAGCCTTGAATATTGTAATCTCTAAAAATATCAGACCAAAGTAATCGGACAGAAGATGGGCAGCAGCACCTGAGGTGTGAGTGCTCTGGTATTGCGATCGCCAATCCGCATACCAGGTGTGGCGATTATGGCGAATCCTCCCTATGGGAGAGGCCTATGGCCCGTAATGGATTTTAACAGGCCATTACATATGTCATAATAGCGAAGTGGTTGGGTGGTCGGAATTTCGAACCCGAGTTCAATTCCCAGGTGGCAGGCTTGTACCAGTGGGTTTTTCAAATACTTTTGTGCGAATTATATCATTGGCTTGAACATAAAGACGGCTCACCACCTGTCACATTGTCCCCAAAATATCTTCAGTGGAAGTGGAAGATGGGTCAAAGGGACTTAATTGTCTAAACTAGACCTCTGTCTACCCCTGTATTGGGAATTTTGTGAAGATATTTTTTTATTATATATGTATGTATGTAGTAACATCTGGTCATTATATTGACATGTATAAAATTAATTTCCATCCACAAAACTGGATCCAAATCACTTTGTGACTCAAGTATAACAAATTCCTTATGTGCCCAAGTATTTCCCTATATTGGGGGCCAATTCCCTATATGACTGACACCTAATATGGGGGAATACAGTTTAGCACATTATATCCCCATTTTGCTAGATATAATGTGGGACATTTTAATGGATATTCTCTTTGTTGATGCATCAGTTTGGAAAAAATCAGTGATAACAAACCTTCTACAAGATCATAACACAATCATTAGACTATTGTGACCTAACAGGATGCTTGGCACTTAAGATATTGTAACACCAAAACAGAAAATATCAATCACAGAATAACTTGATTATTTAGAATCTTGTTACAAGTCATGTATGTCAAAACTAGGAAAATATAAAAGTCCGCCGTATTCTGGCTATTAAGCACGAGTAATTGCATATTAAGCAGAAATAATGAATAAAATATTGACTGGAACAGATTTTTAATGAATTGGAGATCTAATGTAAATACTGTATTTTTACAATCGCAGTCAATTTGTGATCAAAGACGCTGATTTAAAATAGTACTGTAACTGTAAGTAATTACTAAACAAAAATCGATACCTCTGATTCCGTTGCTGATATTTGAATATCTAGCAAGGCATATAAATCTTCATCTTCAATATTCTTTTTTGCCATTGTAATACTTTGATTTGATCAAATAACTGTAAAAACCGTGTGAAATAATAAAAACAAATTGACGATATGACCATGTTCTCTGACATAACCAAAGAGTATAATAATATACTTGGAGGAAATAACAGACCCCAAATGATCGTCAAGACATGACAGATGGACGTTATACATCGATTTATTAAAAAGCGAATTGATGTAAATTGCGGATAAATCGATTTTATCCGATGTTTCGTTAATTTGAAAACATCGAAAGTTTTTTAATAAAATGCATCGAAAGGCAAACCATGCGATGATACCATTACTTACGAGTTGTCATCTAAATAGACAAATACGCATTGTCGTCCATAAAAATGAATTAACAAAGAGGATTCAATTAATTTCTTTTTTAAAATTGGCGAGATCACTTTTTCTGATGAGAAATCAAATTGTGACTGCTTCTCAATTATTATTTTGTCTCCAGAAAAACCTGTCAAAATAAAACAAATATAAATGTAAATTACGCTATCGTGGTCTATTTTCATATAAATTCAAAGGTTTGAAAATATACTTCTAATTATTAAAAACTTATCTATGTTTTTAATAATTAGTTTTAATAGACAGTTATAGAAAATTAAATTAAATAACGAAAGAAAGTCACGATAATCGAGAGGTTGCACGATCGAAATTCGGGTCGAGAGACCCGAGATCGATCCCCAAGGCCGTATCAATGGTTTTTTAAATATGTATGAATTACATCGTTAGCTTGGACATAAAGACTTAAGACATATATACATTGATCGTTCAAAAAACATTGATGTTCTCTTCGATGTAATGCATCGTTCAGTAGCATCCATGATTATCGAAAATTAATAAAATAAATCAATGTTTTCATAAGTGAATGAAGTCATACCAAGGTTCCAACTGAAACCAGCGCTGCAGCCTCTGCAGCATTACGCTGAGTTGGAGTCCTATTTGGTATACCACATGTTTTTTTTTACATGTTAATATTTAAAAAAAATATGTAAGGTTTTTTTTTATTAATACTTAAGTATGTCTTGTGTTGCTCATGTAATTATATTATAGGTTTTTGTTGTAAATGTGTGTATCAATAAAAAAGGCTTTTCTTTCATTTAAACACTCGGCTATCGTGACTATAACTATTGTTTTTACAAAGAACCTAAGGTTGATAAAAAGTAATGGAATATTTAATTGAAGTATGAAAAAAATCAATATGGAAAACATTGATTTATTTTATGAATTTTCGATAATCATGGATGCTACTGAACGATGGATTACATCTAAGAGAACATCAATGTTTTTTGAACGATCAATGATCACTAAAAGACTACACAGAGTAAAGTACGACAAAGAATATGTAACTATTGTCATAGATAAATTAGTACCAACATATTTAAATACTCTCTGATACATATTACTGTCAAAATAGATAACCTTAAAATTTTTATATTTATAAATTGTTTAAAATTGTATAGTTCTTCTCCTCTCTCTTATTTATGGGCTCGTAATCGTGTAGGTTTGGTTATCAACACAATATTATAAAGTCGAAGGCCTTTTTACCCATCACAAAAGATATCATGTTGCCTCGAATTATAAGTAAGTGCCACTTGTTGTTTATAGATGGCTCGCAATGTTTGTTGTAATTTTTTCTATATCTGTCTTTGCAGGAAATTGTGTAAAGAGCGGGCATTTAAAAATTCGAAACAATTCAACATTGGCAGCAGTATCATTGACACCGTCAGAGAATGCTGAAAGTACGTAACTGTCTTATATTATAATGTATTGTTCAAAGAAATTGTATTTTTTAATGTAAATATTTAATTTTATGGGTAAGTCTAAGTTCTTTGCACCAAGCCATCAGAAGTAGGGCATTATAACAATTATATGTTTTAGATATTAAGTATTAAATATAAATGTAATTTTGCTTCTGTAAATTTAATGTTACAGGTAGTCTTCCTAAAAAGAACAATCCACTTGAACATCCAGACTATTTCCAGGTCCATAATTTATTTACTGTCAAAGATTTGTTTGATGCAAGAGTGCACTTTGGTCATAAGGAAGGTTCTTTAAATGAATTTATGACACCATACCTCTATGGTTCTCGACTAGGGCACCTTATTTTTGACTTGGACATAACAGCAGAACATCTGCGCAAAGCATTGAATTTCACAGCTCACATAGCATATAGAGGAGGAATTATTTGTTTCTTCAATAGAAATGCATTGAATGCACATTTGGTAGAGAAAACTGCTCATGAGTGTGGGGAATATGCTCATACCAGATTTTGGCGTGGTGGTATTTTCACAAATGCCAATCATCAATTTGGTGCTATAACAAGATTACCGGATCTATGTATATTTCTGAATACACAGAATAATATTCTAAACCAACATACAGCTGTTAGAGACAGCGCAAAAATGTTGATACCAACTATAGGAATTGTTGATAGTAATTGCAATCCCAATTTAATAACATACCCAGTGCCTGGTAATGACGATACTCCAAGTGCCATTGAGTTATACTGTAAGTTATTTAAAGCTGCAATTCAAAGAGGTAAGGAAGAGAGGAGGAGACTTCTACAGGAAACTGAATAATATATTCATATTGTTGTGTATTTTATATTACACATAAGAATTGAGAAATAATTAGTTATTATATTTAAGTAAAATAGATTTATTATAATACAGTAACATTTTTTATTTAACATAATCCCATAATTATCAATGAAATGCTTGTATGTATATTCACCTAGGTCTTTAGTAATATGTACATCTATATTATCTGGTATAAATAATTTAAACAATACAGGTTTCTAAAGTTATATATAAGGATTATTTACTAAAGATATGTATAGTGTTTTATGTTTAATATTATAAAATTTCAAAAAATAATATTTATTAGTCAACAACTATCACTATTGACTAAGCACAAGGTCAAGCTAACCAAGAAGAACTTTTCTCATCATATGAGTATTGGGATTGTTATCAGCTTCTCGACTCTCCCAGCTTCCAGTAATACACTTGGAGCTGCACAAGTACTGAAGTAGAGGAATGCGGTACTTGCCACAAAAATCCACAAATTTAATGTGTTCAACGCGATTGTCGAAGAACACTCCTGCAAAAAGAAGTTTCTATTATATTTGTGTAACTGCTATTATCCACCTCAAAATGTCCTGTGTATTTTTCATGATACACTGTAAAATATTTTGTAAAAGAACTAGTAGTGTTACATACCTCTACATTTAGGGTTGACACAACGCTCTGCTGCTTTTAGATATTTTATTAGTGTAAGTGGTACTTCTCCGGCTTTGATTGGAATCTCATACAGTTTAATCGTTCGACCTGCAAGCTCTAATAGTGATGGTGGTTGCAGAGTCATGTCTTTAACAAATCTTACTACCAGAGGATTGTCTCGCAGACTCAACTGCAATGAAATATAATTATTAGTAGTACATGTTTGATATTTTTTAAAATATATATAATTTTCGACCCGAAAGCTTAGTCGGTAGGGACCCTGCCTTCGATGGTCAGGGTTGCGGGTTCCAATCCCGCCAGAGACAAACTTGAGTGATGAATATAAACTCGCACTCGAGTCATTGATGTTTCTATGAATACTTATCTATATAAACATATGTCGAAAAAAAACTGAATGTGAACGACCTGCCGTCACTAAGATAAGCCCTGTGAGGCTTTTTTGTGAGGATGTTACGAATTTTTGTAATGATTTTTTGTGTCTTAAATAAATGAAAAAAAAATATAAGTATATGTCTATGTAAGTATAATGTACCGTTAGCTTGGAAACTAAAATGACGATATACGACGGGAATAAAGAAAAAATATATTAGATAATATATGTGACGGACACTATTTTATTATTTAAAATTGTGTTGCAAATAAATTGCGCTTTTCCAAAAAAGGAAGGGATAGCCTAAATGAACCCTTCTAATTAGTAACTTGAAGCTGCAATGGATTCCATCTCATATAGGTATAAAGGGCAACGAGGAGGCTGACAGATTGGCTAAGTTAGCGGTGACAGAAGTTACAGAGCTGACAATTTTTTCATCCTATTCTGAAATACTTTATAAATTCAAAATTAAATGTTATGCCAAATTTAAAGAATTTTTTGATGAAAGGAGCAAACAAAAAGGTATATGGTATAAAATAATCCAGTGTCAGCCTCCTCGACTGCCTTGGTTATATGAACCAAAATGCTATTGAAACCAAAAAAAGTAAGTCATTTATTGTAACAGCAAATAGGTTACGTTCGGGACACTTCGTGAGAGTGGACGCTCTGAAGCAAATGTCACGATAGTCGAGTGGTTGGGTGGTCGGAATTTCGAGTTAAGAGACCCGAGTTCGATCCCGAGGTGGCAGACTCGTACAAATTGCTTTGTCAAAAACTTATGTACGAAATATATCGTTGGCTTGTATATAAAGACGGCGACGGGTTCACCACCCGTCACGTTGCCCCGAAAATATCTTCGGTAGGAAGGTAGGTCGAAGGGATTTAATTGTCTAGACTAGACCTCTGTCTACCCCTGTATTGGGAATTGCATGAAGATATTTATTTATTTTATTTTAAGCCCTGAAGCAGCGAAAAGCATATTTGCGATGGTCATGCTGCATCAATGATTCAATCTCTCGATTGTGGCATTCAGTTTTTAATAATGAATGTTGATTAAAAATTTTATGTCAAGGTATAATGGGACTGGCATATCCTAAAAGGATAAAAGCCCCTAAATAAATAAAGATTAAAAAATGGTCCCCCACTACTTTAAAAAAGAAATTAGTTAACACTTACCTCCGATAAACATCTTAATTTAATTATTTGTGGTGGTAAAGTCTTCAATTTATTTTTGTGTATTAATAAGGAACGTAGTTGTTTCAGATTGGCGATACTCGCTGGTAGTTGCTCGATATGATTATCGCTCAGGACTAAAGCTTGCAGGGAAGTGAGCGCGCCTACCGACTCGGGTACGTCAACTATTTGATTGCCTCCGATTGAGAGTATTTGTAGGCTGGAAAAGGAAGAGACATACAGTGTATTGAAATAAGGATTTAGCCGTCTTAATTACGTCAAAATTCAGTGCCGCACCTTAATTTAATATATATAACATAATATTTTAGTATATTTACAATACTTATTACCAAAAAACTATTATAATCGTTGAGCCCTTCTCCTCGTGGCATGGTACCAAGAACGCTGGCTGCATTTCCACGTTGAATGGTTAGACTTAACCGTTGAGCGAGAAAAGAACCAGCCCTCTTGTCACCAGCGGCCATGACTAGTCGCGGATACAATATCTTTAGAAACTGCATCGCGCGGCGACCCCACGGACCGATCGTCTTTACGGCAAATGGAACAAATATATAGTCTCCTTTCAAAGACGTATATTTACGCCATTTCCCCGATTCAGCTGCCTCTGATGCCACCCCGGCCCTTATCGAAGTACCCTTGATGTGAGAGGATGCTAATGTATCGATGCAAGTAGCGTCCCACACAAGAGCTTTGCCTCTCTCCCAAGGGACTAAAGTCAAGCCGTCGGATGTCTTACTATCCTCCCTAAATATTCCACAAGTCTCTAAAACCGAGGGAATATTTATGGAAACAAGAGCCTTTCTAATGTTAAAAAAAATTAACGTTGTTTGCTAAAAGAAATGATTTGTTATATTTCTGTATGGATACAGACGATTCTTTAACTGGGCTCAATAAGGGCATATTGTGTTCTAAAATTACATAGGTATTACTATTTTTTTTTTGTTTCAGTTAATCTGCACTTATTTGCCAATACCGGGATGGAGAAAGGTCTAGACAATTTAATCTTTTGATCCACGTTTCAGTTCATCAATTAAAGATATATATTTGTTCCTTGAATCGATAAATTTGTAACATAATAACCGAATATTTCAACGTATATTTTGACTACTGTGGCCGGTTGCTGTGTTGCGCCAACATTGAGTTTCCGGTGTTCGATTCCCGGACTAGAAAACCACTTTTCCATGTAAACGCCTAGGTGTTTTAGATTCGTTTGTTGCTAGATTTTAAATAATATTATTTTGATGAAAAAACTGTTGGTAA
This sequence comes from Sericinus montela, assembly GCA_029286605.1. Taxonomy (NCBI): domain Eukaryota; kingdom Metazoa; phylum Arthropoda; class Insecta; order Lepidoptera; family Papilionidae; genus Sericinus; species Sericinus montela. Next base: position 2,409,351 of record JAGSMR010000040.1, read on the forward strand.
CGTGTAATGTAACTTTTAATATCTCATTATCAACTGCCGCTCATAATTCCAGTATAACTGAACTGTTGATATAACTGATGTAGAAAATATGTCACAACATGTAAAGTAGGCATTTGATAGCCTCATTATTAACTAGAAACAGAATATTAAAACAAAGCACTTAGTTTATACGCAAAGGCCGTATTATCGTAATGTCACGTAGGCTGTATAGTTTTATTGTATTCAACCTATACTAACGTGAATACATAATACCTATAGATAATTACGTATATTGCTGTGTGGTTACGGTGTATACGACCCCCTTTTTCGTGGATGTTGTAAGAGGTGACTAAGAGACAAGCTATGTAAGTGGCTGCCCACAAACGGCGGGATAACCATTTCGAAAACCCGACCATAATTCAACAGACCGATGACGCGTAGCAGCATCGAAGGTTAGAGGGGTCTGGTACTACGATCGCCAATCCGCTTGCGAAACATACTGATTATGGCAAACCATCCCGTACGGGAGAGGCCTATGTCTTACAATGAAATTTTATGGACCCTTATGAAATTATTATTAATGTGAATTTTTAAGGATACAGTAAGTCATGATAATTTCTTGGATATATTTAAATTTAAACCTCTTTAAATCATTATAATAGTAATATAACAAATAAATCCAAATTTACTTTCACTCATTTCACTATTTATGTATTTGTAATCAAATAACTGACCGGGTTTGCCCTCACGGCGTTATCAAAGGTTTATTACAAATATTAAAGTCCAATGATGTTGAAAACATATCACCAATTTTTATCTCTTTAGTTAGAGTGTTACTATTAAAATTATATTCCTAGTAGTAAAATTTATAGTAGCAATCTAGAAGGAAATTATTGTTCAAAATGATTTCTTATAAAAATACAAAAGTGCAAGTTAAGTGTTTAGTTCATACTCGATAATACTCCTTTACGAACGAATATTCTTGTACAACCATCAACCGAAGTTCAAGGTCCTATGGACACAGCCTCCCGCACTGTCGCCACCGTAATAGATTACCTAGTAAAATATGTACCTAGTATAAACGAAACATGCGCTTCTTAATCTTCGTTTTCATGTATTTTCTAAGAGAAGTAGTAAAACAAAATTAAAAGATCAGAATAATATAATTATTCTAATAAATTAAACAAAAAACAAACTTAAGTATTATTTTGAGATCTTAACATGCTTTTTACTTTTTAGTAGGCATGATAGCCGTGTGTTTGGGTGGTCGAAAATCGAGTTCAATCCCCAGGTGGCAGGCTCGTACCAATGGTTTTTTTTTTTCAAAACGTATGTACGAATTATATCGTTGCCTTGAACATAAAGACGGCGACGGGCTCACCACCTGTCACGTTGTCCCAAAATATCTTCGGTAGAAGGTGGGTCGATACGACTAAGTGTCTATACCTCTGTCTACCCTGTATTGGGAATGGCGTGAAGATATTTTAACATACTTTTTATGATAACAGTTATTTTAAAATTTATGAGGAAAGTCAGAGCTACTTAAAATAAAAACGTGTAACATATTTATCTAAAATTAACATTTGAATGTCATGAAACAATGACATGAATTATTTACGCAGTTTCAATAAACAAAAGTCATCCTCTCGTAATAATAAGTATTTAAATAATTATGTAACAACATTAATATTGTAAACAACGCTAGATTAAAGATACTACTCAAGTCAAATGTTTTGGTCCAATGCTGCGGAGCGGTACGGGAACTTTTTTTTATCTTAATTTTTATTACACTGTCTAAAAGCGAAGTTTTTATATACGAAAGTTTAGAAAAACACAATTGCATCATTTTCGAAGGTATTGAATAAATAAGGCACAGTGGCTCAGTTAATATAGCCTACGTACGTTATTAAAGACGGTTAGGGATCCCCGCTCTCATAATTTGGTTTTTTATCATAATAATAATATATCTTCACGCAATTCCCAATACAGGCGTAGACAGAGTTCTAGTCTAGACATTTAAGTCCCTTCAACCCACCTTCCACCGAAGATATTTTCGGGTCAACGTGACAGGTGGCGAGCCCGTCGCCGTCTTTATGTCCAAGCCAACGATATACTTTGTACATAGGTTTTGTACATAGTACATAGGTACGGCCACTTGAGGATCGAACTCGGGTCTCTTGACTCGAAATTCCGACCACCCAACCACTCGGCTATCGTGACTTAATCATATATTTAATAATAACAACCTCAACATACTCGAACTTAAATGAACTCTTATCTCTTACCGAATAAAACATTTGGTATTTGCTTGCTTATTTAACAACCGATAAGTATCTTCAGTTACTCGTATGTCTATTCCATAAGGAGAATTTGATTTGCCATAATCACCATAACGACGGCGGATATAAAGACGGCGACGGGCTCACCACCTGTCACGTTGTCCCGTAAATATCTTCGGTGGAAGGTGGGTCGAAGAGACTTAATCGTCTAGACTAGACCTCTGTCTACCCCTGTATTGGGAATTGCGTGAAGATATTTATTATTTATTATTCATAATCACCATGCTTGTCAAGTAAATTGGCGATCACAGTAATGAGATACCTCGTACCTTAAACGTTGCGACATTTCATCTGTCTTCTCAATTTTAGTCTATTATTTTTCAAGATGGTAATTGCACTAAATACTTGGGTAATCAGAGGTCTAGAGCTGCGACCCACATATCACCAAAGCTTTTACAATACAAAATAATAGGCAATGAGCCTATCACCCATGCGAACCATGCAAATAAGTTACGGAAAAATTGTTGTTACGAGCCTTCGCACTGGGTATGGCTGGAGAAGGATGGCTAACTCGGATCTCCGTATCCTGGCTATTGTATTAAATATACACGCGAGGAATTGATGTCGTAAAATTTTATATTATGTTATATATTGCCTATATATATCAAGTATATAATAATAACTATAAATTTAAAGATTATAGGATGAGAACATTTGATGAGACATTTTGATCTTACGCGAACGAAGTCGAGAACGAAGTTCTTTTGTTTCAAGTTTTATATTAGGTCAACGATATTACAATAATTATCAATGCTCCAAAAACTAATGGACATGTAATTAAATATGCATTACTCAAACTTGTTAATTATATAAAATTAATAGCCTTAGGATTTTATGGTAATGAGTTGAAATATTACCAACCTGTTTAATTTCCAGATATCCTTTGGTATATTGACTATATTGTTACCACCCAAATATAAATATCTAAGCGAATTTAACTCTAATACTTGTTCTGGAAAGAAATTTAATTGATTTCCACTTAAGTTCAGTTCTCTGAGCGAGTTTCTCGTCGAAAAGAAACTCTTGGGCAAAGATTCGTTGGTAAGCTGATTGTGCTTGGCGATTAGTGATATCAGAGGACAGTTTTTGAGTAGATCTGGGAGTATCGCCAATCTGTTGTTACTAACATCGAGTATCTTTAAGTTGCAGAACCTGTTTATAGACTCAGGTAGCGATTTGATTCTGTTACTGTACAGAAGAATTATCTCGTAATTTTCCGCACAATCTTTCTCGTCGATAATACATTCCAATTCGGAGGATATGGTTATTGAGTCGAGCAATCTGCTTGATAAATCAAGTGTTTTCAGCTCTCTGCTGTCACTGTCGCAACTGTCTGATGTGTAGCACTCCATAATGCTATTTTAAAGTCGCGTCGGATCCCACTGAACTGTTCATCAGGTGTTATGATGACGTTTTTTACATATTATGTAGTAAATTCAGCCGCGAAGGAGCCGACTGCCTCACTCGCGGCGCACGCGCAACTGTTCCTCACCCCGCCCCGCACCGTCTGGTTTGATGCCTTTTGATGACGACATACTGTAGCTACTGCGAAGTGCGGACGCGACCGATAAAGATAAATAAAAGACTGGCCTCTCTTCGCTAGATTACTTTGGAAATTGTTGGTACCGATAAAATTGTTTCATGTTTGTTATTGTATATAGGTATATAGCAATATAATGTTGTACAAAATAATCCACACTATTATAAGTGTAAACTCACTCATGAACCTGATTACTAATGAAGCAGTGAACCCGATTGTTTATTTATTTTGTAAATAACTTCACGCTATTCCCAATACAGGGGTAGACAGAGGTCTCTACAATTAAGTATTTTCGACCCATCTTCCACTGAAGATATTTTTTGGGACAACGTGACAGGTAGTGATCGCGTCGCCTAGTTTAGTCCAAGCCAACGATATAAATCGTACATAAGTTTTGAAAAAAAAACCCATTGGTGATCGAACTCGGGGTCTCGTGATCCCGGGTTCAAAATTTGCATTTGAAAAAAATATTACCAGAGAAAGTGATTGTATGTATATATATATATAAATATAAATATATATATATATATATATATATATATATATATATATATATATATATATATATATATATATATATATATATATATATGTATATATATATATATATATATATATATATATATATATATATATATATATATATATATATATATATATATATATATATATATATATATATATATATTTCAATATATCAATCATTTTCTCTGGTAATATTTTTTCTAAAAAATATTTTAATTAAACGACATCGCATGCGTACGAAATTATCACCTAAATTAAACCTAATAATATTACATTGCAGAGGGTAATTGTAATAGTATTCCTCCACTCCTCGGGTTGACTGGCAGAGAATGCCTAAAGGCATTAAGTCCGTCTTTGTATAACTTTCTTTTTGAGGTTTACAATAAAGTTTAAATAAAGAAATACATCATTGAATGATAAGAGACCCTTATTTAATTATATAAGGATGATTTTGACAATTTACCGGGTGGTAACGGCTAAAGAATATTGCGACCCCCTTTCTTCCCGAGGTTGTCGTAAAAAGTGATTAAGGGAAACAGCCTTGAATATCGTTATGGCAACCTATAGTGGCGGGATAACCATCTATTAAAAGTAAGGCCAAAATAATCAGACCGCAGACGGTCTGAGGTGCGAGAGGTCTGATGCTACGATCGCCAATCCGCTTGCCAGGCGTGGCGATTATGGCAAATCCTCCATATGGGAGAAGACCTAATAATGTTACCGTGGATATACTAAAAACAAATAGTTTCATGAAAAACAGATTTAAAAAATTATTACTTCAAAACACTTCTTTGTACAAAATAAACTAAGTGAGGTGCGGCCTTCGAATGGGGATGATTTCCAGTCCAGTACGTAAGTACTATATATTGGCAGTTGTTTTTAATCTTTGATTATAAATTAAAATAAAGAAAAAATAAGAGGCAAAAGGCAACTTAAACCTGGACGGAGTGAATTTCGTACTCACATTAATTGATATTTTTGTTAAATACTGCACTTTAATTATCTTTCTGATACTTCTTCTTTCAAGTCAACCAAGAGTCCACTTTTGAACATAGGCCTCCTTAAAATTTTTCCACAAAGAACGGTCCTCAGCCACCTGCATCCACGAACTTCCTGCAATATTTTGTACAATTGCCACTCTTTCCGGTAGGCGTCATACTGCACTACGTTTTCCTAAAAGAGTTTGCGACTCTCTACGTCCTGTTACTATCTGTACGTCGATCTATGTGATCGGCCGATTGCCACATAGGCGCGTTCATCTTTACGGCTATGTCGGTTACCTTACTTCTGCGGTTGTTACCCTTTTGATTCAGCTTACATTAGTTATGATAATTTAATATTTTGTTGCAATGCCTTGACATTTAACTGGAGAAGAGATGTTAAGAGTAGAGGTAACACAAAAGGCTTCAGGCATGTTATTGGGCCGAAAGGCCGCGGTCATGTTATTGGGCTCCAGAGGGGGGCTATTTATTATTATTACTTTACCATTAATTAACAATCGTTTTACGATATTGCAGTTTAGTCCAAAGGCTACAGTCTGAACACGAGGTGCTTTATGAAATGTTTAGTTTTAACACAAAATCTTGGACTTGATTGCAATAGGCTGATCATGAAACATCATCAGTGGTTGTTCTACATATGCACCCATTCCCTTTTACATCCTGATTTGTGAATTTTTGGTAGTATAACCGCATTTAAATCCCATTAAACATGATTTGGAACAGCTCCAAAGAAGAGCTCCTATGATTGTTTTTAAAAATCTGGTTACAGAATAACAACATTTTTTGCATTAGTTGGATTTCTTAATTTTCATAACTTAATCTTCTAACGACGCAGATGCGTTATGGACGTCTAGAGTGGTAACTTTTAGCCATCTTTGAACATTTTTAATATTAATAAATGAAACTTTGATAGTGAACAGTTTTCACTTTTTTCTCCAATTTTTTTCTGCATAAATTTAAAAACCTCATTTGAAGCCAATGTTGACATAAACAATGGTAGATTATAAAAAAATTACATAGACATGTATCATACATATCGTAAGAAAATATTGTCATCTTCATGCATTTTATAATAAATACGGATAAATATAGACATCCATGGCCCGAGCAAAAATATTGCACACATTTGTGTGATAAATATGAATAATGCTTCTAGTGGTATTCGAACCTGCAATCCTTCGCTTTAAAGGTAGTCACTAGCAACAAGGCACTCTGGTCGAATATTGCATACTCTATGGAATGTATAGGTAAAATATCCCTATACAGTGCCTGTGTTTTTATTAAATTCTCGTTAGTATATTAGGTGAAACTTTGTATTGTGGTCTTTTATGTAGTTCTAATTTCTGGTAACACTACTTTACAAATTTGTTATGACGGCTACCATTTTGAAAATAAATTAAAAGAGAAAGCCTCTTTTAATTTCTTTTCAATTCACATTTTCCTGTTCACCACATAACTGGAACTGATAGTACAATTTCTTTACAGCCATTTTCGACTTTTAAGGCGAGTTAAACAATCGCAAAATAAAAAAACAAAAATCCTACAAAGTCGACAATATGCACAGATACAGCAGAGAATCTATCCAAAGAGTATATCGTATGAAACGTAGTGCTTATATTTTCTTTGGAGTATATAATACTGCGTAATAATGCTAACAAGTTATCCTCCATATTGACTCAAATATAACATGTAATTCCTGAATTATAACATGTATTACCTACGCAGTAATGCCAACCTAGTCAGACAAAGAGTATAATTATCACTACCAAAGAGTATATAATCACTACGTTTTGACTTGAAATATAAAATGTGTGTAGTACCTACTTTTCTCTGTTTACGGAGATGTCGAAGGCGAAAAATGTGATGAGCCCGCTGTCGATTTAACAAACTATATAGTGCTTAGGAAAGTGGATTTAACACTACATCGATAACTGGTTGTAATTCATAAAAGCTACCACGAGGAACAAGCTTTAACAATGTAATCCGAAGTCCGACGTATAATTATATACGTCTATTTATTTATTGGGATTTAATTTACAGTTTAATTTTTAATGTAAATTTTAAAATTTCAAGAAGTTGTTCAACGTATAAAATGTATGCTCAGATATTTAAAATATTCTGCATGCATCGAAATGTGCGCCAGGTACGTCACTGATCGAATGCCGAATGTTTCCCGAAGGGATTCCGAAATTAGCCGAGCGAACGAGTTCGAGTCTCTGTGAAGTCCGGAGAAACTAAAAATTTGTCGTTCACTATATTGATGTAAATTTAAAAAATTAACAAAATGATTTTGTAAAATCAAGTAACAATTTTATTTTGTTATTCACATTGTATCAGTGATACTGTATTTACTATTATAAATCTAACTTACTATTTCGTCGGCGAAGTGAGAGAGTTTAGTGCAAGTGAGCAAGGGTGGTATAACGAGAAATGTGAAGTAGTATCTATGAAGTTCATTATTCGGTCGTTTATTTTATATCTATAATTATGAGCGGGCGCCCTAGGACCACGTCTTTCGCCGAGGGCAGCAAATCCGTTCGAAAGACATTCGAAAATCAACCACCAAAACCACCACTCGGAGGAGTAAAAATTTGCAGTAGTAAGTACCACCTAACCATTCTTTTGTCGGCCATCGTGATTTCTTACACTGTGACGTATTTCTATTCTGACGTTGTAGTATGCCTCCAAACTGCAAATTTGGAATCAATTTCAGGAAATATATACTCATTTACAAATTAGATCGATATTGACAGTAATGTCTATATCACTGGTACAAAAATGGCTACAGGCTGTGGCTTAAATTTGCCACATAAGCCTTGGCTTGGCGTGTGACAGATATCACGTCAAAATACGATTTTTCAACCAAATGCGTAGTTTTTAGATATGCTAACATGTAAAATAACCCAGATGGAGTATTCGTGAATGTACTGTGTATTTCAATAATATATGTTGCAAGCCATTCTGTTCCAAGTTTCGCACTTGATGGTTTTAATTTTACTTTGAGGTTACTCCTTCATGACGTAATTAATGATAGGGTCTATAGTTAGAATAAGAACCTTGTTGGGATAAAAATTTGTTCGAAACAAAGAAATAAATTTACATTTCGATATTTACTATTTTTTGTATATTGAATTTTTTTCACCTGAAAATGAATTTTAAAAAATATTACAAATATATTGTTCACTTTTTTAAGCCCTTAAGGCTTTTTATGGCTTAAAAACTTCAAAGACTGGCTGTCTATACCATCAAACTAAAACATAAGTGTTAATATTTTTTGTATAATAAATTACACATGCCCTCAGTCCCTAACTAGAATTCCTAATATTTTGATAACTGGATGGTGATACAAGGTATATTATAAATTATATCTATATAAATAAATAATGTTAATGTTTGTATGTATGTATAATGAATATGTTTTGTTAAATACAGCAATTACTGCCCCTATAACTTCACAACTTTTAAAATTGTTGCTTTTACCATTTTTATATTTGATTTTCAGTTGAAAGCATGGTTCTAAAATTGGCTATTGGATGGTCTAAGTATGCTATAAATAATAAAATAATAATATATATGGTGTTGTTTTGTGACAGAAATGGTCATAAGTGTGGTCCATAGCATTTTACACATTTTGACATGTATTTTTGCTTAACAAAATTTCTCAAAATATTACTAGAAATTATTCTTTGAACTTCATCCATAACTCTTTCTTTATAATACTATTTTGTGTTTGTTGTTAATTTCGGTATATTGAAACAATTCTGGATAGCTAGTTGTTAAAACATAATGTTTTAATTTTATATTATCTTATATTATTAGTACCAACATCATTTTGTGTCAGTAATATATGGTTCTCTGTTGTATAAAAATATTAAAATAAAAATATTTTGATATTTAATTAATAACTATTTGACCTTGCTTTGGATTTTGCAGACAGTCAATATTAATTTGCATGTAGCAATACTGTATGCATATCTACATATAAAATATGGGAGAATACATTACCATTTTCCGTTAGCAACACCCTGTTTATACACAATTTATGAAAAAATTCATCAAACTAACTATTCTCATACATCATAATATATATTTTATGTATATTTCTTATGCAAAAGAATAAATAAGATTGCTAAACTATTCTATTATAATATTATAGCCATAATACACTTATATATATAATACACTTTTATAGGCAGGAAATAATACATACAGATTCTTCTGTAGAAAAAAATTATAGATGAAAATTACCATATTACTCTATAAATTTATAGTGGTAGTGTTGTTTTTTAGTACTTCACTCAATTTACTAGGGTAGATAGATTTAAGATGTCGAAAATAAAGGTCTTTCAACTTACTTGTAAGCTTATTTTGAAACAATGTAACAGGTGGTGATCTATTGCCATCACAAAAATGTTTGTCCTAAGTGTAATTCAAATACATAGATTTTAATGTTATCAATTTGCTTTATTCAAATTGCATAACCTCTTTTTATATAAATTTATTTCAACAAAAAATAGTTAACGCTGGAGAATTTGTTCTGGTATATTTATTATATATAATAATATTTGATATAACAAAAAATTGGAAGAGAAATTTTACAATAGTGGAAGTTTTAATGGTGTATCAACATTACTGCATTATTAGTTTACATATCATTTCGTATCTGCCAATCCCCAATGTCATAAATTTTATTTCTGCCCGGGAAATATTTAATTTCTATATAATTGGTGTTCATATTTGACTGGTAAATCAATAGAATTATGGTCTGTGCAATATTGTAGCATATAGTCCAATGTAAACATTTTTTTGCAACTTTTGACTTTTTGACATGTTAATTAGCAAAAATATGATATAAAACAACACTTTAAAAGTAAAATCAAATTATATCCTCAAAAGAGTAATGAAGAATAATATATAAAATAAAAACTAATTTTGAAAAAGTATATACTACATCTTAAGCTATTTAATTTGTAGCTTTCACTGGGGTGTCTGTCTGTGACCTTGTAATCTTAAAACATTATACTGTCATGAGTTCATAAGGGCTATTTATATACCTACCCTCACAAAGACAGGGGCAGCTGATATTGGGCTTGTACCAACTAAAACCCCTTGGTGGGCCCCTTTCGTCATGCCAATGCTTTCATATCCATCTGTGTCCAAATTAGTGAAGGTTGCTTAAACTAAAGAAAATATTTCTTTTTTCTAGCAAAACTATTTCCACTCCCTCTTCCTTCTTGAAGACACACCGGAACAAAGAGAAGCCTTGTAATAATGAGCACTTTATTACAACCAAAGAGAAAAACCAGTCTTCGCGAGTCTCTTTAAAATAATAATAATAAATAATAAATATTTTCATGCAATTCCCAATACAGGGGTAGACAGAGGTCTAGTCTAGACAATTACGTCCCTTCGACCCACCTTCCACCGAAGATATTTTCGGGACAACGTGTCAGGTAGTAAGCTCGTCGCCGTCTTTATGTCCAAGCCAACGATATAATTTGTACATAAGTTTTGAAAAACCCATTGGTACGAGCCTGCCACCTAGGGATCGAACTCGGGTCTCTTGACTAGAAATTTTGACCAATTCTTCACTTCTACTTCTTCTTCGTGGCGAGTCTCTTTGCCTGCGGAAAGTTTAAGTAAAGGCGCATCGTAATACTGGCATTCTTCGCCCCCAGGGCTGCCCCGGAATGTAGGGTGCGTGGCGAACCGCAATACCAAACGTGTTTCATCTTAAATCACGTCTTTCACCCTGTTTAGCATCGGGAGCCGTGGTGGTTGGGAAAGTAACGACTTGAACAGTTCCTCCAATGCACTAACGCCCATCCAAATTGGACGCATACGGCCATTTCGAGCAGCAGCCACATCGTGAAGTCCAAACTGTGGTCCTCTTTGGTTCAGCAAGCTGTAATAGTGAAGTGTCATCGACGCGATAAGGCCAAAATCCAAAATATTATCGTTGATATTTCATTAATTAATTTACTTTTTCAACAGCCTGTAGTCTAAAGACCTCTGAAAGACATAAGACTCTCCTATAAGAGAGGTTTTGTCATAATCACCACACAAAAGAGGCTTAGCGATAGCACTACCAAGTAACTTGTATCTTAGATGCTGCTGATCGTCACCGGTCTGCGGAATTTTAGTGTAGTGTTTTTTGAGACGGATATCTCGGCATTTATTAGTACTTGATGGCATTTTCAAGGCTTTTCCCTTAGTAGACTCAATGACGCCAACGGCTGTAGTATGTTTTTACTCCGATACAACATGGGTATTAGAAAAATTTAAAACTAATTTCAGTACATTTAGTTGATAGAATTCAACCATTTGAATCAGAAAGTTACTAATTGAAAATTTTCACAATAGCAACTTTCTGGCCACTCTCTGTTCTAAGTTGACCATTTAAAAAATTCATAAGGCGTGTCCCTCAGTGACGACAGAGCGCCTAGGGAGCGTGGCGAGCCTTGCATTTTTGATAATGTTGCAGCGTAGTAACCTTGGCGCAACGGTTCGTAGGTTACTAACGAGATTGTAGATAATGGTTGTAGATATGTACAATATTGCTTAAAACAACAGTTCAACAATCAAACTTTAAGTTTGTTTAGTATGTAATTCTGATCTAAATTTTGTATTATATCTGATATTCAAGACTGTTCTCCCACCTAGAAACCTTGAGTAGGTATCTCGTCCCGCGCATGAACAGCGGCAATGAATAAGCACATTTTAATGAATAAATTTGTTTATTAAATAAATTTCTGATATTTTGGTAAAATGCGGACTAAATGTTCGTTATTAATTTATCTATCTATTAGATAAATTAATAACGGTTGTGAACAAAAAAAACTAAAGCATAATTATGAACCATTGTTCGCCATTTTGGTAAACGTTTAATAATTGATATGAACAGAATGAATATGAGGTGCTTTGTTAAGGAGGAAATTTAAGTATGGATTGAAAATGTGTTCTCCGGGGAGCAAAGGAAAGGCGAAGAACATGAATGACGAAGATATTTAAAAGCAGACATAAAATTCCAGTGTTCCTATGAAAACGTATTGCAAACCACTTGAGGTCTTTGCGCAATTGAAAAACATGATCGTACTTGCGAATTTCAAAAATAAAACATGTAAAGGTTTTGCAGGCGCTCAAGGATATTCAGCAGCCCAATACTTTATATTTAAGGAAATATTACGAACTCTTGCTTTCGTAATATATAATAGGCTAGATTAACTTTGAAGACACCTTGGGCTAGGGAGATATTAGCTCTAAAAGCCAAAAAACCTTGAGGAAACTTCAGCAAACGAAAAGAAAATTTAACCTTACAAGTAACTTCATTAAACAGGATAGAATTAATGATTAGATACATCGAAATCCGTTAACCGTATCAGTATAAGGTATCACAGTTGTGCATAATTTAGCATTTTGGTGAATAATGCTTCCCAATCAAATGCGTCTTAGTCAAAATAAATTTAAAAAACCATTTATCGTCCACTTCTTATTGTCCACTGTCGGAGTGTCTTTCTAAATAATAAAACTACTGCACAGAAGCTCGTCGCTCACCCACACGTTTGAAATTAGCAACTCATTGAAAACGGGCAAATGAAACTCACAGAAAGTTTTTACTTTTATGATTAGCTTATTAATCTATTCATTATAATTTTATACTTCGTGACTAATATTTTATTAAACGTTACTTACGTTTCTCTATCTTCTCTTCTCTTACTACGTATCTCACGCCATTCCCAATACACTAGATCCAGACAATAAAGTCCTTTCGACCTAACTCTCACGGAAGACATTTTTTAGGGACAACGTTTATCTCGAAGAGCGTATTTTGACGTGCGTGTAATAAGTGCGTATAAAATGGTGAATCTGATAAAAAGGAAAAAGTATGTAAAGATCACGGCACCTGAAGAACTATTCCCTCTAGGTGTCCGTCATGACCAATTTACGTCATCTTTCTTTTCCAAATATGGGTTCTTTTCTTATGGGAAATTCTTCTTAAAATTCTTTTTAAAAGATAATTCTAGTTGTTTTATAACGGAATAATCCTAAAATAATCCCCTATTTATTATATTCTATTCTTTTTATTTATTTTAATTTTAACGATGGTTTTATAATGCCATATATATCTAAGTGGAGTGTTCGGTGATAGGTAGCAGCGCCTAAGGTGCGAGGTGCTTGGTACTGCGATAGCCAATCCACTTTGCCGATCGTGGCATGTCGTGACGAAGTATTAGTCTACTTTTATAGCTCGGGAGGTATTTATGTATTTAAGCATAAGTCCGCCTTTATACAACATTGATATATTAAGTGTTACTGAATGTAGAACTAAAATACTATTCAACTTTCCTTATTAATACCATTAATTTCTAAACCAAAGTGGCTTTAATTTAATGTAAATTATTTGACAAAATCTTAATGACGAAGTTACTACAATTCATTATTACATAACTCGGATTTATATGCTTTGTTTCTTATTTTTGTCATAAACCATTCGCTCTTTAAATAGGTTTAATTTATTATTAACATCTAATTTAAAAATTGTTGATTTTGGTGCGGCTGTTTGTTCTTTCATCTCAATCGATTTACAAGCGTTCAGGAAATGACTGCCTTTTATCGGACATTTGTTTTCGTGTCTAATAAACTATGGTCCGAAGGCCGACTTCGTCAGTTGTGCGTCTTATCGGACCTGTTATCAGCGACTGTCAGCGATCTCGCTATCTCGCGGTCGCGTCAAGTGCGCTTCATCCTGTCATTCGCTACTTAACCGTGCCAACGCACTCTCGGTTTCCATGACGCCTTTCGCTTGGCCCCGGTCACAGACGAGTGGCGTGGTGGCTGTTGCCGGTGCATGTTGCTAAATTGCCAAACGGTTCGTTAACCCACTCTAGCTGACACGTTCGCGTATCCGCCATTCGGGAGATTGCATATGAACATCATGTCATATTCAATTCATAAATGTGTTTAAATTAAATGGAGGAATCATAGTGACGCGTGTTGAATGAAAATGTTAATGTGCTCAGTGAAGTGCGTTAATAAGCGCTCCCGTAACCGTGAGGTGTTGAATTTCGACGATGTTGAGACGTCGTGGCACATACACTGTAAACGCAAAAGCTAGCCTTCGCCATACACATGATGGCGTTATAGAGCCTGCACTATTACAGACTAAGAAAATCGGTAAGATTGATTAATTAGTCAGCAAATGTTACATGATTTCTACCAATTCAATATATAATTCATTATAAAATAGTTGGAAAATCCAAGTCGAAAAAAATGAGAAATTTTTGTTAAAAAAATGAGAAATGAAAAACATCTGTTACTGTAAATGTGTAAATAGTCAACTGTTTATTATAAAAACCAGTTTGTAAAACTGGGGGATTACGGGACTTAGCATATGAAATTAGTAACTAATTGATTTTATTCTGAAGAAACAAGCAAACAAACAATAAACGAAACCGACCTCTATAAGTCCATTTTTTTCGTAAACTGTGCAGTAACAGTAATTAAAAACTATTATAAAATATTAGTGTTAATTGTATATAAATTTTATTTAATAACCAAAAGTTGTAACAGAAATTTTTTAAATTCTGTGTGTTGAAAATCAGTTTAGTTTACTCTACACACTAACGATTCGCATATAACTGATATTATGTGTATAAATGTTCTATGGTTATATCGCTACATAAAGTCGATGCTTTCATTCGAGTTACGACTTAATATTTTTCTAATAAAACGAAAGAAAATAAGAATTTAAACTCATTATCCAATTCTTTATTCACTAAATTACTCACAACACATAATTTCATATCGGTTTTAATAGTAGGTATATACCCATTGACAAAAAGTTCTTTACCCCAGTTTACTTGGTAAATTTATTGAGACTAATGTAATCTAACCTAGCTGCTACAAAAAATGTTATGGTAATATCGAAACAAATCGTGTAAACTCTTTATCTCGCAAAATTATTTTTTTTCAGGATAAAAATAACTATAACCCGGTTCAGGGTTTAAATTTAGCCGAGGGCACAATTGTCAATATTGCATCATACATATACCATCATAATTATATTAAATAAATTACAAAATTTCATAGTTATGTGTCTCGGTTTAAGTTACTAAGTCAAGGATACAAATAATATAAAGTTTAGTAAAAACTCAATCTTAAGTTTCTTCCTTAATATTCAACTCCAATGTCCTTATTAGAATTTCGATCACCCAACAGACAGCCCACCCAACTCCGCTATCGTGGCTATGTTGGTTATATATATATATATATATATATATATATATATATATATATATATATATATATATATATATATATATATATATATATATATATATATATGTATATATATATATATATATATATATATATATATATATATATATATATGTATATATATATATATATTATTTAATTTTAAATTAATTTGGGAAATTCAACGATCTCAAAGTAATTTCTACATAAAGTGTGAATCAACCCCAATGCAACCGCACTTGATTTACACTTTATCTGAAACTAGACCCGACATGTCGGTAGACAAGTCGGTTTTTTGTGTCGTATTACGGATTCATAAGTATTTAGTTTTATTTTGCCAATTATTTACATGTAAATGCTATACTTGTCACGTGCTTTAATTCAATTTTTAGATAGTGTTAAGATTTGTTATCGCTATTGTTCTTATTTATTTTTATGTAAAACTGCTTTATACTCGCGGCTTCACCCGCCAAACGAGACTAAGCGATCGCTTTACCTGATGTGATTACCAATGCCCAAAATACATACAGTAGGTGGTGTAGATGCGTTGTCGATCTTTAGAATTAGGGTAGGGGCAAGGGAGTGAAGAAAGGGGGATAGAGTGTGGGTCTCCGGTTACGTCACTCTCCGGACAAAAGACAGAAATATGCGTTATAATAAGTCCTTGGTATCTCTCATGTCGATCAACATGTTGTTTCGCAAGTCCACTAAATAAACCATTAGGTTGTTGGTGGCGGGATTCATTAGCCGTTTTTACGAGTTTTTTTTAATGAGATTAATTTTTTTATTATAAAAAAAGGATTATGAATATACGATGATAATTGCTATAGCATTGTATTTTTTATGTTCATGTTGTAAATTTTCACTTATGACCGACGTCCGATAAAAGTTGATAAAAATTTGCGGAGGAAGCTATAGTAAGCTAAACCTGATATGAAAGCCGATAATTTTTTATGTTGGTGTTTTCGTACAGCTAATACATAAATAAGGATTCTGTATTGGTTTAACAGTATTTGGTATAAATTGTATTGATAATGCTGCTTTATAGCGTAAAATTAAATTTATCATCGAAAAATTTAAAAAAAATTATTAAAAGAAATGTGTTCGACCTAGCTTTTGCTTAACGGCTTTGTTGTTAGCGTAAAGTACATTTGAACTTGATCTTTCTGTTTGATACATTCAGAACGATGAGAGCTCATTTTGTATTATGTTTCGATAAACCGTTTTTATTTTTCATTTTTAGCTTTAAAAAAAGACATTACACACTGAATATAACACAGTTAAGTTGTTTTATCGCGATATAGATCAAATAAATTAATTGACAAAAATTCTAAAAATCGTGGTTTTGGGTCAGAGCGTCCTAGTAAACTCTGCTTATTTTTTTCTCGATTTTTCTAGATAGATATACAATAACCTATTAAAATATTACCTGTTATAATTTATAAAGCTTAAAGCGTAGTTTGATTTCTGTGATTGGATTTCTAAATTTGAGCGATTGATTATTTCTTCTTTCCACCGCCTATTCGATGTTAAATATCATAAATAACTTGTGAACTACTGGTTATAGAGATTAGTTTATGAGATACACAATCTTATCTGTATGTCATCGGGAGTTATGGCAACACCGCCGTCACTAGCATAATATCCGTCGCCTTCACACACAGCTCACGCGAAATAGTAACCTTACGTGCTGACTTTCGTGTCGTAAGTTATCAGTTAAAGAAAAGTAAAAATATGAATGAATGAATGAAATATAATATTAAATATTAACATTATTCTTATTATCATTTTTAATAAACTGAGAATATCCACAGCGATATGTTTGTGTTGCACGATTGCCAAATAACGAAATCCAATATTTATAAAATCACAGACTTTGTTCAGTTCGACGGGGGATTTCTTAATTTTCTACGGCGACATGTAGAGGTTGGAATTTAATGTTAGGATTTCATTTATATATTTTCGGTAGTACTTTTTAATAGATTTGTATTCATTGTTTTAAAAGTATCACAGTGTCATTACACACACCTAGTACATAGCTATGGGCGACTAAATATAAACAGTTAAAATTAATAAAGATACTAATATATATACATATATATATATATATATGTATATATATATATATATGTATATATATATATATATATATGTATATATATATATATATATATATATATATATATATATATATATATATATATATATATATATATATATATATATATATATATATATATATAATAAAGACACTAAATATAAATTAATAAAAATACTAAAACTGATATTTCGGAAGTCCGTAGTTACAGAAGCAGTAACCGATTTGGGATATTTTCTTTAATCCATAGGAAATAGATATTTTCTCTTTTGAAGATTTAATAATCCACGCCGGGTTTTGTTTTCGTTAGATGTCCAATGATAAACAAAACCCGGCAAATGAAATACCTTAATTAGCTATAATTGAGACCTCTTGAGTCTTTTTGAATTTTCTTCTTTCTAATTTTTAAATCAAGGTGCAGTATTAGCGAGGTACGAAAACTTAGTATTTTTAATGAATCCGATAAGGTTTGAGCATATCCTAGAAGTCTTAGTAGTTCGAGGTTAGTCATACGGTAATCTTATATCCTCTTATATGATTAATGTAATTAAGAATAATAAATTGTTGTACAATAAATATATAATATATTTCTTTAGATTATAATAGATTTTTGATTCTGGTGATCCTTAGTCACTAACATCGAAAAATATATCGTGATTATCGAAATATACTTTTAATCTAGTGGTAGAGTATAATATACCCAGAAACCCGATTTCATATGGGGATATTTAATATTCCTTTCTTGATTATTTGGCAATTTTACTTTTAAACATCTTATATAAAGTTTACTTAATATAAATGAAAATCTGACACCAATGACATTGCAAGTTGCTATATTACTTAAGTTGCTTATAAATTTCGAAAGAGTAACGTGTGCATGATTGTCTCCATAAATAATCTCAACATACGATACTCCTAAAATTAACATCATTTTCTTTTGAAACAGCATATAAATAGGATGAAACATGGGTGATCCTAAAGTCATTAATTATTATTCATTAGAAAGATATCACATTTATATTTCCACTATTTTTTTATCCACAAAAATAGTGGAAATATAAATGTGAATCCTCCAGTGTTTTCAACACGTCGTCATGTAATGCCTTTGATAGCCATTTTTTTCGAAAAGAGGTATTTGTTGACAGCTCTAATTTCTTTTTTCTAACGCCAGTCCCAATACTGGGGTAGGCCATTAAATCCGTTAGACCCACCACACAAACATTTTTTGGTACTACGTGGTAGGGAGCCGGTCGCCGTCTTTATGTTTATGTACAAATAATATTATTAACCACATAAATAGATATCACATAAACACCTATAAACGTAATTTTAAGTGAAACTGCTAGTATAATTGTTCATTGACATTTTAATTGAGGGTAACTGCACCTACCTTTATATGTATATACCTACCTATATCCGTATGTGTCAAAACGTCGCCTTGGAGCTGCAACATATTTAGCATAATGCCATGAAATGTTTATTTGCCGCGGCGCTGGGATTCAGTCAATTCAGCCAGTGACTGAAGGAAAATATCACGCAGACGTTTTCTCGGTACAGAGTTATTGACAAAGCTGGGGTCTGGACTGCTATAATCTGTTCACATCTTTTTAATAACAGTAACTTATGTTGTTCATTTCTTTTATTTTAGTAAGTTTGCAATTGCATTGCTATTACGTAATATGCATGCTATTATTCATCACCTTCATATATATATGAAGGCTCATACATATATGCTCTTAGGTTCTTTATGCTCTTTCTGTATTTCACTGCGAAATTGAGTTGTCCTTATATTAGGTAAATTAGTGTTTTATATAATTTATATAATAATTAATATGTAATTTGTTTTGTTTGTTCGGATGATCAGGGTTTTTATAATAAAAGTTTTTCGGTGCTACAAACAAGAGCTCAATCCAAGCGTTTCCAGGTATTATACGAGTTAAATAATTGCCAATGCAATAAAAACATTCCAGACAACCTGACCACTAACAATACCAACCTGAAAGTTCAATAATAGATGTCAGAAGTAAAATAACTCTGGACATTACTATATCTTCAGTACAAAAAGTTAGGAAGACGCAATCTGAGAACTATTAAGAACAAACACTAACACATTTTCTAACCTAGATGTTCTTTTTACCTCCCGACGTACCCAGCGCGGACACGACCAGGTTCCATTATGCGGGAGCAGTCTTGCAGCGATATCGCCTTGGCAATATTCAAAGGCGAGAGCGTGCGCGCCAGAGCGTTGTGCCATGAACCACGCTCGGTGTCGTCTTACTAGAACAATGGAGATGCGCCACCGGCCGTAAACTGAACTAGGAAGTGCAACGTTGTTGTTTTTCTCCATAATTAAGTGTCAGCTTTTAAGTTTTATGAATGTGGTCGTTTTCTAACAGTGAATTCCTTTCACCTGCTGCTTATTATGTAATTAATTCTTTATTATTTATTATAACCGTCTCTTGTTTTTTACAGTTTCCTTTCTTTTTATGATCAAAAAGATATTATGTTTGTTGACAAAAAAAGTAATTTGCTTTGAAATTTTAAGATTTAAAAGCAAATTAATTTGGTGTGATAGTAACTTTTTTTGATTAATTAAACCAATTCGTAGCCACGGTCGGATATCTAAATACTAAAATAAATAAATAACTTCTCGCGTTGTCGCTGGGTATGGGTAGCTGGAGAGAACAGATAGTTAAAGTCACGATCCTTACATATCACTTTTGCTTATTTCAAATTCATCATTTTATTCATACACCCACGTCTAAGAATACGAGTTCTCTTGAATTTTAAAAATACTTAATATTTGAAGTATTTACTGAAATTCCTCCAAATATTTAAAATTCATATTGTCGTCAAATCTATAATGCTTGGCAAAAGAATTACCTTAAACAATTTTTATTCTAGCTATTATATACCAAGTATCCAAAATTCTTCGAAATCTAAATTTCACTTTTCTTCACTAATATAATAGAACATAGTCTCTATATCAAATACCAACACTTTTTTGAATCTAATCTCATAATTACAAAATTTTGAAGTTAGTATTATAAATCGGAATAATTTATGAAATTATGTCTTTTTACCTAACCGATGTCTGTAACTTCCTTCGCATCTTTACAAGTTTTATTCTTGGAAATTGATTAAAAAATTATCCCAAACATAAATAGGAGTTTTATACAATTCCTTATTTTTTGAAAATTTTATTGCATAGTTTCTCCTTTCAAATCACTCCAAAAGTATTCTATTTCATATAAACATATATACATACACACAATAAGAATTACAGGCTACTTTTATAAACGATGTCTACTTCTGTCCTAATTATGTTAGAAGTGGAGTATAGTGTATTCTAATTATATTATATGCGAAGTGATATAAGCTATAAGTTAACTACGTAGAAATAACGGTTCAATTTTAATCAATACTAACGAAAATGAAAGCGTGTCTGTAACAGTTGTCCTGACCTTAGTCTGCGGCATATTAAAATCTAACGGGAAAAAACTAAGTCATTTGATTTTTCAACTGATGTTAATTTATATAAAAAAAAATAATCTGTAGAGGTCCATCAGGTTTTGTAGGTCGTAGAAAATTTAAGATGAAAGAAGTTATATGTTACGTAAAGTATACCAATAACTCCATTGGATGGACAAAATCTATAAAAATAAATAATGTAGTCAAAAATCTAAAAACGCAAGGGGTCGTTATTACGTGTCCCTGTTCATCAATATTTGTACAAAAGTTTTTGTGTGTAAGGTGTCAGATTATTTAACTTACTTAACAACCTGTGAAACTCCACTGCAAAATATTTACATTTCCTTTAAGGAGGATTTAACTATTTAGTTAACTATAAGCAATATATGATGAAATTATTTGTAATAAGAATCATTTCACGGTTTGACAAACATTGGATATAATTTTGACTTTTCTCCGCAATTTCATCGAGCATGTGAAACTTCAGTAAATCATTCAATAAAAGTTAACTTTTTTTTATTTCTAATGGTATATTAACCGTCTCTAGACATATGTGAAAGAAAAATTCGTGAGAAAAAATCTTTTGTTTGTTTCAGCGTCATGCAAATCTATTTGACACAGTTTTCAATATTTTTTAAATAAGAATTTTTTTTTATAAAATTGCATTATTTTTACGTTTGACGCAGATAAATTCGGCGTTGAAAGCTAGTGTCTTAGAAATTGCAACCATCGCCTTCTTCTTTTCTAAAATGGGTCCTTTAACGCAGTCTAATAGAAATCGCGTCTATAAGACACAACCAGGACTTATCTTGACTAACAAGCTGACGATCAAAAAGGTTTTCTAAAGTTTCAAACTTAAATGTTAGTTTGTGAAATACATCAAATGTGTTTGCGTGCTATCAGAGACTAAATTTTTTCTGGGCTGACAAAATATTGAAATTTGTGTGTTAAACATATATGAAAGCACAAAATACAATGCATATATGAAAGCACAAAATTTTCAAGGTCTGTAACTGCAGCTTCGGAAAATATGTAAAAAAATAGAAAACTCCGAATAAATCTGTTTCAGTTTGTTGTTCTGATGTATTTTTATATATCCAATTATTTTATTAGCTTAACTTATATAAAGTTAGTATGTAATTAAAAATGCAACAACGTATCAAAATTCAAAAGGCAATCCATCGACCACTTTTCGAGTTTTAAAACCTCAAAAAATGGATGCTGTATTTATAGCCAATATGCTGGCTCGCAGGTTCACGAGATGTACAAATACAGTTAAATTAACACTATGTAAAGCATATTTCCATCTTTTTACTCAAGTGGCCTGTGGGTTGCATATACGCGTCAAGCTTACAACGCCCTGCGCGTCCAGTACAACAACGCTTTCATCCTGAGGATGCTGTTGCGGCTGCCCTAGCGTTGCAGCGCGTCACGAATGTTTGTGGAGGCGCGTACGGATACATTTCAAGCGATAATCCGCAAAAAAAACAGCCTCACTGATGCAGCGTTTGAGAGGTAGCAACAACAGCATTCTGAGGGCGATATCTGGTAGAAGTGACTGCGTCCAGAACCACTGGATAGGGATTGTACTAGGTCACAAATGATACTTGTTCAAATAGATGTAAACTAACAATACTAACATAGTTTTAATTGAAATTGTTACTAACCGGATTACTAAACATTCAATTTGGATAACTTTTTTGTCCGATTCAAATAAATTATTATTATTTATTATTATAAGACAACACATATGTATATCTCGCGTTTTATTCGTTTGTAACAAGGTACTATTCGTACTTTGGCCGTCGATATATCAAAATGTAGCTGTTCATCCAGCATATCTTTAGAACTGCCGAAAAAAAGATAAAACCGGCTTCTCATACCACGTCGACAGTCGTAATTTTTTGTAATTTGCGTGTACTACGTTCGATTATTGGTTATCTTGCAATGCACTACATTGGTACTTCAAAAGAATTGTATGTATACCGACTTTTTAACGCCTAGAGTATATTTATTTATAGTAACATATTGGTGACGTCACAACGAAATTATCATCGATTGTATAAACAGGTAGACACGCGCGCATGCAACGTGATACTGCTACACCTATTAGCGATTTGAAATCCTAGACAAATTTGATACAATCATAGTTATAAAGGGTAATTGTAAAATTAATCACGCGCACTTCCTTTTGTAATGTTACGTTTTTCTCTGCTGTTTGAGAGACGTAAATACTTATCGCTTACTTTGCGATTTAATGTTGCTGTAATGAGATCATTGTGTTCATATTATTCGGCATGGGAATACAAGATTAACATCAACTAATTATTGTTTTTTTTTACAATGGATGAATCATGAGTATTTATAGTTTTGTACAATAATTTTAACATTATATGCTAAGGATAACCTCTTAACGAAACGAAATTATAGTAGATTTATCCTATTTGATGGAATAATTCCGTTATACCTGTATAATGTATACGTTTCCTTAATTCAAACGAGCTTGCCCTCTATAAATAAAACGATCTAAGTGTGTATTCATGACGGAAATTGATGAATAGAAAGTATATGTGACAGTATTATTACTTAGTGCGCGGTTGCGAAGTTTGAATTAGCGCATTCTCGGTACTAATGTAACGAGGGGGCGGCCTGACGGGGCGAGGCGGTGCGCCCAACGGTGGCCGGCAGTTGTCGACGTTCGCGCTCGCGAGCGATACGCTTCAAAGCTGGAGTGTCCCGTAGGCCCGATATGCTTGGACAATCTATTAATCTCCGATGGCCCCGCCATGATGGTCCTTCGCCCTGTCGGAGAAGTCGCCGCGCGTTCGGAGCCATCGCTCCTCCGCCTACTTGATACCACTGATAAAAATGGCCAATTGGTTCGCGCTCGCGATCGCCTCTCATCCTTTTGTAAGAAACTCCGTCGCACCATTAGTGAGTTCCTATTTGTATCTGTGTCCGAACTACGCGTCGTATGCAAATTTCATCCCGCCATCATCAACTGATCATTTCTGATTGATTGTTTCATGCATCACATGGCCATTTTAATGTTCTAATGCTGCTTTTGTGTTTACCGCGACACGCAGGCGACGCGGATACTCCTAAAAAGGCCGAGCTGGCTTCAGAAAAGAAGGCGGCCACTTCGCATCGTAAGTGCTAGATATGGCGCACCAAATTAGCTCTGTTTGTAGTGTTATCGTGTTAGTTTTTTTCACATAATCACCTCAATAGAACTGCAATTAAACGCTTAAATTTTCATCTCTTAAACTCACTACTAATGACTTAAGTGAAAAAAAGAAACAGATGGAGTTGGAAAATTCTTACGTAGATCATTCATCTGGCTGCTTTTTGTGTCGTATTTGGTGCTGCATTAAATGTGTGTAGAAAAGAATAGGTAAGACTTCTTTAAAAAAATATTTTAATTTTAACAAAATGTTCATTTCACGTCTTCTAAAATATCTTCAAATAAGAAATTTCAAAGTAAATTATTCTATTGCCGCATAAATTGTCCGCATTTATAAAATCATCAATATGCAATTGCATACTGATTGTTTTATGAATATTTTTACTTACTTTAATATGTTTACTTTCCTTGACCTATAATTTACTTTTTGTTTACGTTTTGGTTCGGTTTGGTATAATTTACAATTCGTTTTGGTTTGGTACTTTTGTTTGGTACTAAACTTAATGAATATTTAATCTTTAGTAGAGTTTAATTATTTAAAAATCGTATTATGAATACTATTACTGGTGGTGTGTCCAAGCATTAAAAAAATAATGTTTCATATATTTTTAAGAAGTAATATTTACTATTTTAGTCCAAAGTTATGAAACATAATATATACTGCTGTATTATTGAAATCCTACTTACACAGCTTAGGCAGTAAAGGTTTTAAATAAATTGCTTCTTAACCACCTTATTTGTTATGCCATACATAAAGAAGCTACCAATGCGAGGAGGAATACCTAGTACAATTGAAGGTTTTATAATTTTCATACTTTAATTTCGCTTTCTTACGAATATACTTAACTGCATGCAGCATGGTTTTAAAAAAATCATTAACAATTGTACCGTACATGTTAGATATGAAGGTCTATTGTTTATCAAAATAAGCATTATTACATATCAGACACCAATATGTGGGGATTTTTAAATGTTTTTCAAATCAAATTAAGATATTTTTATTTCGGACTATAGCGATCCAATCGATAGTAACACAATTTTTTGATGCTTCAAAGTTAAAAATAAAATTTATCTGCTCTGAGTGGCAATTTAATACCAGATGGGTATCAATTAGAAAGGTGAAAGAGTGACGTCCTATCTTCGAAACTTCACTGGAATAAGTCTTGTTTATCATCAATAGCAAATTACCATCAATAGCTCACATTTAGTTTGCTGACGGCATAGTCCTGGCAGGCGCCTGAAAATATGCTCAACGATTTCAATAGCTCTTCTCAACAGTATTTTTAAGATGAACATGAACCAGATAAAGGACATGTCTAACGTCCATGTCAGACCAATTCCGGTCGTTGTTGGGAGCACTACGTTCGAATTTGTTGGTGAAAACGCAAACCTAGGACCTGGAATTGTCAGACTAAATAAGTCCAACTTCGATCCAGATATATCCATCGACGAATCCAACATTAGACAGTATTCGGGAAACTACGCCATATCTTCACATCGAGTATACCTAAAAACCTTAAGAGCATTGTATACAACGAGTGTGTATTGCCTGTAATGCCCTAAGGAACTGAGACATATTTCTTCACTGCTGACCGCTGAGCGTGCTATGGGAAAGGCTAAGCTTTGTGTTTCTCTGAGTTTGATTCTGCAACGAAGATATCCTTAGCAGAAGTAGGATAATTGACATAGCCATAGGATCAGCATGCTAAAGTGGCAATGGCCACATACCTGGCAGAACTATCAACTGTTGGGGATGAAAGGTTCTTTAATGGCAGCTCGTTCAAGCAAGTGCAGTGTAGTACAGTACGATCCTCCTGTAGTTCTCAGTGGACGTCTTGGTGATCGTCAATGGGAAGCCTATGTTCTGCAGTGGGCTTTTGATAGGCTGTGAAAAAGAAAAAAGAAGAAGAGGTGTACTAATCTTCCTTTGCCATCAATAGCATGTCTATTGACGACATTAATGAAATCTTAATGAATAAAAACTTAATTTGGTATGGGTAAGCGTTTTCTCAAAACCTTTACGAAAGTGTAGAAAAAACACTTTTCAAAATATTCAAGTAGTTAGAATTCCAAATATTAATTAATCCTTACTAATTTTTAAAATTCGAAAGTGAGTTTGTTACGCTTTCACGCCACTGACTACCAAAACTAACACTAAACCGATTTTAAATAGTTTCGGCCTGCCTTGGGTAACTCCGGTTAAAATAATTTTAATTTAAATCAATTAAATAAAATTATTATTTAATTGATTAAAATGTATCGTTTGTATAAATATTATTGGTACAAAATATACTCTATACAGTTTGTGTTAGCTTCCAATTAGTATAAAAAAACAATCTTATCGAACAACATGCAGCAAATGCTTACTACTAATTATAAGTATATAGCCACAATCACTGTATACTGTGATACACTCAGGCTAATTTATGAATGAATTCTTAATAAAACCAATTCCTGTTCAATGATGCTTTTTCGAGACTGGATTGTGTTCCGCCTTGTTTCTATTTCAAACCTTCATCAGATTTCGTGACAAAGTAAAGCTTTGTTGTTTGTGCTCTTGCGGAGATTTACTATCGTTTAATATATTCACTCCGAAATAAAGTACAATATTTATACCGAAACCGATAGTAATCGGAAGTTGTCGCCGTAATGATACCGGTCCCAGGTGATTTCTTCATAGTTCTGCGGTACCACATACAGAGCAAAGGAAATTACAATTCAATATCTGAATAACTGTGGTGTTATTAGCGATTTGTTTGTTTTCAAATACTATTGGACGATAACCTTCAACTAATATGTTTAAACTGTTGCTCTGCAATTCAAATAAATAAAATTTATTTATAGAAGATTTTTCGCGAAAAATCTATGACTGCTCTAAGACGAAATATTTTTTTTTAGAAAAAAGAGGTATTCGAGTATTATTTCCTTTGCAGATATTTCTTAATCCAATATGTGTAACTGTTTGGCTTGTATTAAATAGTCGTCTGAACGTAATAGTTAGTATACAATACTTGCATGATATACATAGCCAGTAAATCAACTAAACGTTACCGCACCCATAGCCTTATTGATGCGGACCTGATCGCACTCCACCCTTGTTTATCAGCATGTTTATCTAACTACTTCATTTCCCTTATAGCAATACTCTTTAATGCTCTTTTAATTCGCGTATCAAATAACCACCTTCATTCTGGGATAACCCGTTCAGCTGTGTTTAGACAAGCAATTTGAATTAAGAATAAATAACGTACCGGAATTGAAATATGATTTATGTGTGAAATAGTTGTTGATAGTTGAGTTGTTATGATCGCCGTAGCTGCTAGTAAATAAAAATTTGACAATTGTTAATTTACTGTTTATGACATAAAAATAAATTATTGCGATTTCAAACAAATTTATAATAGGAGCATTGAGATTGATTGACCGATTGAATGGGAGAAAGACTTTTTCGGCTACGGGTTTTTCCTTAAATCCTCATTAATATGTGATAATAAGGTTTCGTTTTAAAGTCTAAGTAGAAAAGTAGATTCTTACCTGTTTACATTCCTACGCTTTAGTATATACAGCAATTAATATAATCTTAATTCGATAAATTCCAATATAGAAAACCTAGTTAGTAACTAGGTTTTCTTCCCTATAGCTGACTCGTTAGCGGATTGTATTTTTTTTGGTTTTAAAGCATGTCAGATCTTGATGATTTACTAGAAAATCTTTCAATTTTCTACTTTTAACAGAATTATTGTAGTATTTCCTTTACCAAACATATATCTTACATATTCACAGCAAATTTGAACCACGTCAATAATCTATATATGAAAAGAATTTATGAAACTAATAAGTGTTCCTCTAGCCGTTCTACCCAATGCTAAATGAAAAAAAATATCTTAATATGTGTATGAATATCTCCTGCAGTACGAAATCAGTACGTTATTGCACACTACTTTGTTTTGTTTTTCATTGTCAGAAGATAGGAACTATCTTTAATTGTATAATTCAATGCTTAGCTATCTTCTTATGACTAATTATTAACCTTATATATATCTTTTAAATACTTTTAAGTACGTCATACCCTTTTATTGTCGATCATCTTCTTGTGACAAGTTTACATAGCAGGACATTTTAGTCCACGGTATTTTACGGTATTTCACGCTTATTGTCAGGGTATTTTAGTTCATTATTATTATTAACCCTGTGTTCTCTGAAGTAGCGCTCTCGACCGTGAGCAGAGGACGAGGTGCGTTTTATGTTTAGTCATCATATTGCAAGGATTTCCTGGAAAATTCAGTGTGATAAATTACTATTGTTTTCATGCTGTAATTATTTTGCTGTTTTTCTTAGTGTCGGAAAGATAGACTTAAAAAAAGTCAAGTATCTTACTTTAATATTTGAACATTAACACTTTAATTTACAATTTAAGCCACCATAGCCTAATTGTTGGTTGAAATTGATTCAAATCAAGAGACCCGAGTTTTTTCTTTTTAAATTTGATCGATTTGTATCGTTGACTTGAACTCCTAAGACGGCGACAAGCTCACCACCTTTCACGTTATCCATTACGTTTCACCATAAGATTCGGTCAATACCGAGTAATTTTAAATGCGTGAACAGTCATATACGTCATCCACTCGAATTTCTCTATGTTTTAGGCTCTTGGATGTTGATAAAAATATATATAAATCTCTTTCTATTTCTACTTCTTCTTTCTACTTCTCTATCTATTTCTCCAACACCGAGTAGTACCTCGGAAATAATAGACGGCGCTATGTAAGCTATTGATTACAATATTAAATCATATAGTCCACACCGGCAAGGGCATAGTATATACATACATATTTTCACGCAGCATCGCTGACGGGGTTGCTAGTGTGAATCGATTGCCACGTTTCACTATTCTTACGTGCTTTTTTGCTCCTGTCTAGATTCATCTTTTACATCATACGTCACGCATCCAGTGCTCTTGACCTGAACCTTCTTAGTGCTTGTTTTCTGCGAATGAATTTACAGATCTGTACAGTGGGACACTACAGTAACATTATCATAGTATTAAGAAGCTAAGCATCTTACTAGAATGTATATGTTATATTATATTTATGTATGTGTATGTACTTATATATACGTATACTAATATATATTAACATTAAAAATAAAATATGAAACAGAAATATATCGGCGTAGGGTAGGCCGCATGAGACAACTCGTTGTTAAATCCGTCTTGAGCCATATCAGAAAACTAAATGGGAAAACAGAAGATCTAAATGGGTGGAAACGCAGTAAGTTCGATACAGGAAGATGACCGTTCACACTGCCGTCCGTTCTGTAACTGAAGACCCGAGAATATTCTGAAGACACTATATATCAGAAGTCGAATGACATTGACAACACATAGTAGTCAAATCCGCTCTATCACTTCCTGTATCGACTCCACTCAAGCGCACCACTTGACGTTTCCGAAGACTTCTAATAGATGGCGTTGTAACCAAAATTGTGGCCTCATCCTGATTCTGCGACAAATATATATAAAATCTATCTCTTTTATTGTTTGATGCTTGATATCGGAATATTTTATAAAGGCTTCCTGTATTTTACAGGTAAGGACGGCTCGAAGGTGACGACCGTGGTGGCGACGCCGGGGCAGGGCCCCGACCGGCCGCAAGAGGTCAGCTATTCCGACATGAAGCTGATCGGAAATGGCAGTTTCGGCGTCGTATACCAAGCTAAGCTGTGCGACACCGGCGAGCTTATCGCCATCAAGAAGGTGCTCCAGGACAAAAGGTTTAAGGTATAAAAAGATTTATGAAAATATGTATACATATTACATTATTTTATTTTATTATATTGTTTTTACCTTTCATAGTCTTTAAATAACTGTAAAGACAATCATTATCATTCTAAACTAAATATGTGAAAATTTCGAGCATTAGACGCGATAACAGACTACGGTGTATTGATTTAGGGGTTTTTTTAGAATGCCACCACGTGTCGACATTTTGTTGTAAACTCATTATTTACGGAACTAAATAGTTGACCAAGTATTAATGAGATTGATTTAATTTAATTAAATATTTGTCCGTGTAGCAACATATTTTCAATTTGCGTGTCATTGTTACAGAACCGAGAACTTCAAATCATGCGACGACTGGAGCATTGTAATATTGTCAAACTGAAATACTTCTTTTACTCTAGTGGAGAAAAGGTAATGTTGTTATTTTCTATTATATTATTATGCTGATTTTTTTTAAATTGAAATTATGTTACTATGTTATATTTAAACCAATTAATAAGGGCTAAATTTGTGTTTTATTTGGGGATAAGGTGGCAGTTGCCGAGGCTGTTAGTCCACTTCTAAATGCCATGCAGTCTCTTGATGTCGCCGTACGTTAAAAACTTAGATTGTTACGCTAGTGTGCCAATGCACAAATTATAGGTTTATGATATTTTTGACAGGGGTTACCGATTCGTGTTTATATAGCTACTTTCGTGACATAGATATATTACTATGGTATAAAATTATCGGTCGGTGACCTCCCGTTGTGCTGTGGTGTGTTGATTTTATTTGTTATTCCTCATCATCAGCCAGGGTTTTACACTTTCGAATATCGATTTTCGGTGTCATCACCAGAATATACTGTTTTATATTATCAAACAGATATACTGTTTGATAAATACCTAATATTGCACAAACTCCCATATGCTTGTTTTGTATTCCTTTTGAGTGTGTGCTGTAAAGATTCATTGAATATTTTTACACACTTTATTTTCAATGTTAACAGTGAATACATTGAATCGTTTCTGAATTGTACGATTGGTATTTAGTTTTTTTACCCTATACTAACTTCAAGTAACTGATTGCTTTCTACTATTAATGTAAACATTGTAACCACCCCTTTACAAATCCACTGCTGGAGAGTCCTAAGCAGTGCCAGAAAAAGCTGGCATGCTTTCCTTTGTAAGGTGTATTTAGCATATAATTGTTGAACTGAAATGTTCAATGAACCTATATATTACCTATATATATAACCTATATATTAGAGCTACAAATTATTAAATTGATTTTCTCCGTGTTTTAAACTCAAAAGTCTCGCTAGCCTGGCAATAAATTGACGTCTCTGAGATGATTTTTTTGTACTGATGTTGAGAGGCCTATAATCTGTAAGATAATTTTGGTTATTTAAACAACCTTCCTTAAAATCACACCACATGTTCCATCGAGTTATTTAACCGCTTTGCTTATTGTGTATTACGGCATTAACAGTGTTCAAGTTATTTCACTTATCTGTGGTCATTGCTACTTGGAAATGTTTCCTCACTAACAATTTTTTACGTATTCGCCAAAAATCTTTGTCGCGTAGCTCAAGGCAACGGTCTCTAAATGACTGAGACGAAATTATTAGGATTTTGGTCAAATCTATTACTTGTTTAAAAACCTATTTGCTTATTTTTATAATAATGATGTTCAAAATAATAGCGGTTGTTAAAATATCCGCCATGTATACAGTTAACTGGATTAGTATGTAGGGTATTAGTATTATTGTATTTAAGCCATTTCTTTCGTGGCACATTGACAGGCTTCAATGTTGCGTAATTCTAATTATACATGCTTTGTCTTAGGGTATTTGATCGCATTGGAAGTATTTAAAAAAAACAAAGTTATTCAATATCAAATCAGAGACAAAAACTGTGGCACACCATAAATGCATGACAGATAAAAGAGATATTTTTGTAAGATTGCTACAGATGAGTGATGTGTAATAAATTGAAAATAATATGTATTTTAAGTTATTAATTAGTCACTTTTCACTTCCTTGTACAAAACAATCTGTTATGAAATTGTAGATATGCATATTGCCAAATAATAAATAGTTTTGTTTGCAGAAGGACGAAGTGTACCTGAATCTGGTGCTGGAGTACATACCCGAGACGGTGTATAAAGTTGCCCGTCATTACTCCAAAGACGAACAAACCATACCCATTAGTTTTATAAAGGTTTGTACATTCATTTGCAAATTAATTTTACCATAGGATCATTCGATTAGATGATGGTAGTTAGATAAAATATCAAGACTACCAAATCTGTGATGATGGCTGTAAAATAATAAATAAATAGGAATGTAAATGTACAGAGACAACATCCCAAAGTAAGTAGATAAAGCACTTGTGTGGAGTCAGAAGCAACTAAGGTTTCAGCGCCAGACAAACACCCAAACCCAAAACAAATTAAAAAAAAACATCTTCTCCATTGACCCGTCCGGGAAACGACCTCTGTTGCGACACCTGTAAAACTAGGTTGTTTCAAGGTTTAAACGCATTAATTGTTAAACGTTGTATATCTTCATGCATTTAAATGTTGGTTCATCGTGCTCTTTACCCATTAATTAAACATGACATGTTCATCGAAACACGCCCTTATACATTTTATTGCAGTCATGAACTAATTCAAAAAATAGTCACGATAGTAGAGTGGTTGGATGGTCGGAATTTCGAGTCAAGAGACCCGAGTTCGATCCCCAGGTGGCAGGCTCGTACCAATGAGTTTTTCAAAACTTATGTACGAATTATATCGTTGGCTTGGACGCAAAGACGGCGACGGGCTCACCACCTGTCACGTTGTCCCGAAAATATTTTCGGTGGAAGGTGGGTCAAAGAGACTTAATTGTCTAGACTAGACCTCTGTCTACCCCTGTATTGGGAATTGCGTGAAGATATTTATTTATTTTATGGACTAATTAAATTGATTTGACTAATTATAAGAATATACAAACATCTATGAATCGAGTACAAACATTCATATTCGTCAACCTCCAGCCACTACAATTTTACGACATTTCTGTTATTCAGAGAAATTTTTTATTCTTCATTCGTATTTTCTATTATTCTAAAATACTATGAACACAACAAAAGCATTAACCTGGCCTTTAAACTTTACCTTCAAACACAGATTCGTATAAATAAAAATTATTGGATTCAAAACTATCTTGCTATTAACAATTATTCTTTGCTTACAATTCGTCCTTTATTTCTTTCAACAGCTATACATGTACCAGCTGTTTAGAAGCCTTGCGTATATCCACTCGCTGGGCATTTGCCACCGAGACATCAAACCTCAGAACCTCCTCCTCGACCCGAAGACCGGAGTGCTGAAGCTCTGCGACTTTGGTTCAGCCAAGCATCTCGTACGGGGAGAGCCAAATGTTTCCTATATCTGTTCCCGCTACTATCGCGCTCCGGAGCTCATTTTCGGTGCAATCGATTACACTACTAAAATCGGTAAGTGTTATTTCTATTATATAAACCAATATAAGATATGATATAGTATAATTTTATAATTAATAATTGTGTGCAATAAATATATAATGCTATTCGTAATTAGCTTGAATGAAATATATTTAAAAGGGTGGTCGGAGGTAAAATAGCCGAGTGGTCGGAGTTCGATCTACAGAAGGTGGGCTCGTACCAATTTGTTTCTCAAAACTTATGTAAAATTTATATCGTTGTCTTGGACATAAAGATAGCTGCTAAAGGCTGAAGCCATCTGTCACGTTGTCCCAAAATAAGCTCCGGTGATATATGGGTCGAAAGGACTAAATTGCCTAGATCTCTGGCTACCCCAGAAAAGGGAAGTGCGTGAATATAAATGAAAACATTCCTCTAATTTATTACCTTTATGTAAAAACAATAATATGACATGTAAATTTTCAACAGATGTGTGGAGTGCGGGTTGCGTAGTGGCAGAATTGCTTTTGGGTCAGCCAATATTTCCTGGCGATTCTGGAGTGGATCAGCTTGTTGAAATCATCAAGGTAATGTATTAAATTGTTAAACTCAATAAAAACAATGTTCTGCTTTTTTTGTTTTAGGTTAAAGTCAAACATTTATTTTCAAGATCAAAGATAGCAACAAGAAATTGTTTACGAAATTGTTTAAGAAATTGTGTAAATTTAAAGCTACAAGTTGGCTTTATCATGTTTAAAAAATTTATTTGCATTAAACATAAAAGATTCATATCAGATGTTCCCCAAAATGGAGTATAGAGTAGTTTTCGTAAATTACTTAGTTGCTAGTGTTTAGTATCTATTTTGTTAATTTTTATGCAATAATATTTCATTGTTACAGGTCCTAGGTACACCGACACGCGAGCAGATCCGCGAGATGAATCCCAATTACACAGAATTCAAATTCCCCAAATCAAAAGTCATCCCTGGGCGAAGGTTAGTTATGGAAAAGGTTCTTTAATACATTTTACATTTACTCATACATAGATACCAAAATAGTAAATATCTTATGACGTTCATCTGACATTTAATATACATGTAGTATATACTCAAAAGAATTAAAATATGTTTTATGTTTCTGATGATTCTACATCAAAGTATTTTCTTTTGGTTTGTAACAATTGTTTGAATAAAAATTATAAATTAGTGTGGTACGAGAAAAAAATCCCACGTCAACTTAATCGCTGTCATTTACAATATAATATGTTAGCTTGATACTCAGATAGTTATTTCAATGTAATGATATTATATTATTAAATCTCAGATAATAAATATATAAATATCAGATAATAATATTATATTATTAAATCTCAGATAATAAATATATAATGCTATTCGTAATTAGCTTGAATGAAATATATTTAAAAGGGCATAATAGCCGAGTGGTCGGAGTTCGATCTACAGAAGGTGGGCTCGTACCAATTTGTTTCTCAAAACTTATGTAAAATTTATATCGTTGTCTTGGACATAAAGATAGCTGCTAAAGGCTTCACTATCTGTCACGTTGTCCCATAATAAGCTCCGGTGAAATATGGGTCGAAAGGACTAAATTGCCTAGATCTCTGGCTACCCCAGAAAAGGAAGTGCGTGAATATAAATGAAAACATTCCTCTAATTTATTACCTTTATGTAAAAACAATAATATGACATGTAAATTTTCAACAGATGTGTGGAGTGCAGGTTGCGTAGTGGCAGAATTGCTTTTGGGTCAGCCAATATTTCCTGGCGATTCTGGAGTGGATCAGCTTGTTGAAATCATCAAGGTAATGTATTAAATTGTTAAACTCAATAAAAACAATGTTCTGCTTTTTTTGTTTTAGGTTAAAGTCAAACATTTATTTTCAAGATCAAAGATAGCAACAAGAAATTGTTTGTGTAAATTTAAAGCTACAAGTTGGCTTTATCATGTTTAAAAAATTTATTTGCATTAAACATAAAAGATTCATATCAGATGTTCCCCAAAATGGATTATAGAGTAGTTTTCGTAAATTACTTAGTTGCTAGTGTTTAGTATCTATTTTGTTAATTTTTATAATATATTTATATGTTTATAGTCGTATATCACATATATTTATTATCTTAGTAGTTGTTACGCGAAATTTTTAAGCGCTCCCTCATATCGTAACTTATGTACAATACTGGTTTAATTGAGAGAGAACAGGACATCACTCAGTAATGCAAATAATCAAAATAAATTACAATAATGAGTTTTGATCTTTTAAAAAAATCATTAATATATTTTTAACTTTTGATAGAATACCATATATGTTTATTTTTCTAAAGAAAATATAAGTTATGTTCAATACGTATTTATATATTTAATTTAAAAATGTATCGATGTAAAGTTTGGATAATTTAAAAAGCAAGCAACTTATCGAGCGTAAATGGGAACGTCGAAATGTGAATAACATATCAGATTCACGGCATAGCCTTTAGCATGTATTTATAAAAAAAGGCACAACTAATTGATTGACAAACTCTATGACTATTTGTTGGTGTTCAGTGTGCGTCCGACGGAGTGAAATTGTTCCATTACATGTCAATGTTCTCTACTTTAAACTTATACTGACGTGTCCCATATCGTTAACTACGTAAAAACATGACAATTCCCTATTCTACAGTAATTGGAAGGCCTAAAATTAATGTAGTATGTTTTCTAACCAATAACATTGTAAATATTTCAAATTTATTGATTTAATTTAAATTTTTCTCTCCGCTAACCCTATAACGAATCGATATTTATTTAAGAGTCTAATTTGCAGAATATGACAAACATGTTAATTATAATGAATATGAAGTATCGAAATTAAAATGAAAAGTAATTTTATAATATATTTATATGTTGATAGTCGTATATCACATATATTTATTATCTTAGTAGTTGTTACGCGAAATTTTTAAGCGCTCCCTCATATCGTAACTTATGTACAATACTGGTTTAATTGAGAGAGAACAGGACATCACTCAGTAATGCAAATAATCAAAATAAATGTTAGTTTCTATTTCTGTACCATGAAATTGGAGCATTACATATTCTTTGAAGTCAAAAATGATAGAAGTGGATCATTATACTAGCCATATCATTGTTAGTACCCAACTGACCAATGCTTCGTATCGTGACAAATACGTTGCACTATAATATATTTTTAACTTTTGATAGAATACCATATATGTTTATTTTTCTAAAGAAAATATAAGTTATGTTCAATACGTATTTATATATTTAATTTAAAAATGTATCGATGTAAAGTTTGGATAATTTAAAAAGCAAGCAACTTATCGAGCGTAAATGGGAACGTCGAAATGTGAATAACATATCAGATTCACGGCATAGCCTTTAGCATGTATTTATAAAAAGGCACAACTAATTGATTGACAAACTCTATGACTATTTGTTGGTGTTCAGTGTGCGTCCGACGGAGTGAAATTGTTCCATTACATGTCAATGTTCTCTACTTTAAACTTATACTGACGTGTCCCATATCGTTAACTACGTAAAAACATGACAATTCCCTATTCTACAGTAATTGGAAGGCCTAAAATTAATGTAGTATGTTTTCTAATCAATAACATTGTAAATATTTCAAATTTATTGATTTAATTTAAATTTTTCTCTCTCCGCTAACCCTATAACGAATCGATATTTATTTAAGAGTCTAATTTGCAGAATATGACAAACATGTTAATTATAATGAATATGAAGTATCGAAATTAAAATGAAAAGTAATTTTATAATATATTTATATGTTTATAGTCGTATATCACATATATTTATTATTCTTCATTCGTATTTACTATTATTCTAAAATACTATGAACACAACAAAAGCATTAACCTGGCCTTTAAACTTTACCTTCAAACACAGATTCGTATAAATAAAAATTATTGGATCCAAAACTATCTTGCTATTAACAATTATTCTTTGCTTACAATTCGTCCTTTATTTCTTTCAACAGCTATACATGTACCAGCTGTTTAGAAGCCTTGCGTATATCCACTCGCTGGGCATTTGCCACCGAGACATCAAACCGCAGAACCTCCTCCTCGACCCGAAGACCGGAGTGCTGAAGCTCTGCGACTTTGGTTCAGCCAAGCATCTCGTACGGGGAGAGCCAAATGTTTCCTATATCTGTTCCCGCTACTATCGCGCTCCGGAGCTCATTTTCGGTGCAATCGATTACACTACTAAAATCGGTAAGTGTTATTTCTATTATATAAACCAATATAAGATATGATATATAGTATAATTTTATAATTAATAATTGTGTGCAATAAATATATAATGCTATTCGTAATTAGCTTGAATGAAATATATTTAAAAGGGCATAATAGCCGAGTGGTCGGAGTTCGATCTACAGAAGGTGGGCTCGTACCAATTTGTTTCTCAAAACTTATGTAAAATTTATATCGTTGTCTTGGACATAAAGATAGCTGCTAAAGGCTTCACCATCTGTCAGGTTGTCTCAAAATAAGCTCCGGTGAAATATGGTTCGAAAGGACTAAATTGCCTAGATCTCTGGCTACCCCAGAAAAGGGAAGTGCGTGAATATAAATGAAAACATTCCCCTAATTTATTACCTTTATGTAAAAACAATAATATGACATGTAAATTTTCAACAGATGTGTGGAGTGCGGGTTGCGTAGTGGCAGAATTGCTTTTGGGTCAGCCAATATTCCCTGGCGATTCTGGAGTGGATCAGCTTGTTGAAATCATCAAGGTAATGTATTAAATTGTTAAACTCAATAAAAACAATGTTCTGCTTTTTTTGTTTTAGGTTAAAGTCAAACATTTATTTTCAAGATCAAAGATAGCAACAAGAAATTGTTTGTGCAACAATAAAGCTACAAGTTGGCTTTATCATGTTTAAAAAATTTATTTGCATTAAACATAAAAGATTCATATCAGATGTTCCCCAAAATGGAGTATAGAGTAGTTTTCGTAAATTACTTAGTTGCTAGTGTTTAGTATCTATTTTGTTAATTTTTATGCAATAATATTTCATTGTTACAGGTCCTAGGTACACCGACACGCGAGCAGATCCGCGAGATGAATCCCAATTACACAGAATTCAAATTCCCCCAAATCAAAAGTCATCCCTGGGCGAAGGTTAGTTATGGAAAAGGTTCTTTAATACATTTTACATTTACTCATACATAGATACCAAAATAGTAAATATCTTATGGCGTTCATCTGACATTTAATATACATGTAGTATATACTCAAAAACATTAAAATATGTTTTATGTTTCTGATGATTCTACATCAAAGTATTTTCTTTTGGTTTGTAACAATTGTTTGAATAAAAATTATAAATTAGTGTGGTACGAGAAAAAAAAAATCCCACGTCAACTTAATCGCTGTCATTTACAATATAATATGTTAGCTTGATACTCAGATAGTTATTTCAATGTAATGATATTATATTATTAAATCTCAGATAATAAATATATAAATATCAGATAATAATATTATATTATTATCTGATATTAAATATTTTCGGTCATTTTGCGATTCATTCCTACCTATAGTCGCTTTCCTTATTTCAATGGATTCAAGTTTGTTTTCGTTATGTTAACGATCGCGTCATTGCAGTACATGTTGGAGCGTATGACGATGCCCAAATCGGCCACTGATCATCAGCGCATACGAGTAAGGCTCCGTTCTGCCACTAACTTAAATGCCTCCATTGTTCACACTCTGTAAAAACATTGAAATCATCGCAAATTTTATTACTTCAAATACATCTCAGATTAAGTCATTATGAACTATTTTAACAGTTACTAATATTTTTGAGATTGTGCCGCAAACTGATACAGTGCTTGTGTTGCCATTATTAAAATGAAGGCATTTAGTTTCTATTCACGTTTTGGTGCAGTGTACCATGTTACGCTTGCCTGGGCAAAATCAGTACATACACATACAAAAATAAATTACAATAATGAGTTTTGATCTTTTAAAAAAATCATTAATATATTTTTAACATTTGATAGAATACCATATATGTTTATTTTTCTAAAGAAAATATAAGTTATGTTCAATACGTATTTATATATTTAATTTAAAAATGTATCGATGTAAAGTTTGGATAGTTTAAAAAGCAAGCAACTTATCGAGCGTAAATGGGAACGTCGAAATGTGAATAACATATCAGATTCACGGCATAGCCTTTAGCATGTATTTATAAAAAAAGGCACAACTAATTGATTGACAAACTCTATGACTATTTGTTGGTGTTCAGTGTGCGTCCGACGGAGTGAAATTGTTCCATTACATGTCAATGTTCTCTACTTTAAACTTATACTGACGTGTCCCATATCGTTAACTACGTAAAACATGACAATTCCCTATTCTACAGTAATTGGAAGGCCTAAAATTAATGTAGTATGTTTTCTAACCAATAACATTGTAAATATTTCAAATTTATTGATTTAATTTAAATTTTCTCTCCGCTAACCCTATAACGAATCGATATTTATTTAAGAGTCTAATTTGCAGAATATGACAAACATGTTAATTATAATGAATATGAAGTATCGAAATTAAAATGAAAAGTAATTTTATAATATATTTATATGTTTATAGTCGTATATCACATATATTTATTATCTTAGTAGTTGTTACGCGAAATTTTTAAGCGCTCCCTCATATCGTAACTTATGTACAATACTGGTTTAATTGAGAGAGAACAGGACATCACTCAGTAATGCAAATAATCAAAATAAATGTTAGTTTCTATTTCTGTACCATGAAATTGGAGCATTACATATTCTTTGAAGTCAAAAATGATAGAAGTGGATCATTATACTAGCCATATCATTGTTAGTACCCAACTGACCAATGCTTCGTATCGTGACAAATACGTTGCACTATAATATATTTTTTATTAAATAATCTCTTTTCTATGTGAACCAAATATCTGAGATCACATCTAGTTTAAATTAATCGAAACGTGAAACGCAAAGCACAAAATATTGATGAGTCAACATTGAGAGCAAAATAATGTGCATTTATATAAACATATATAAATTATATACATATAAATTCGTTATAAAAACTATCCTATCTTAGGCACGCTAGCAAAGCACATTTAAAAAAAAATCGGTTAGATAGTTTCAGAGTACATCGCGAACAACGACGTCATTCGAGAAATACAAAATTATTTAAAGCAATAAGATGCAGTATGTCTGAAGCGGTGTGCGTGTGTGCAGGTGTTCCGCGCGGTGACGCCGCCCGACGCCATCTCGCTGGTGTCGCGGCTGCTCGAGTACACGCCGGGCGCGCGGCTGTCGCCGCTGCAGGCGTGCGCGCACGGCTTCTTCGACGAGCTGCGCGAGCCGGGCGCCCGGCTGCCCAACGGCCGCCCGCTGCCGCCGCTCTTCAACTTCACGGACCACGAGCTGGCCATACAGCCGTCGCTCGCCGAGTTCCTCAAGCCGCGCGCGCAGCCAGCCAGCGACGCGCCCGGCGCCTCCGCCGCGCCGCCCGAACACGCACACGCGCACGACGCGCCAGGTACGCACATCTGCACACGCACACACACACGCGCGCGCACACACACACACACACACACACACACACGCGCACGCACGCACACGCGTACTCGGCGAGTTCCTCAAGCCGCGCTGCCCGTCCACGCGCACGCGCACGACGCGCCAGGCACGCACACCTGCACACACACACACCCACACATGCCATACCTACATATAAACGAAAAAAACTAACTAAATTATGAAACTTGTTGTTTGTGTAAATAATTTCGGAGTGCAGCTTTAAAATTGATTATTTAAATGTTAGACAATACTAACGTGGCCGTATGTACCTAATTCATAGTAAAATATAGATCAAGATGATGATGAATTTCATCATATAACTGTGACTTTTAAATTGGTACGGCGTTTGCTTTAATTGTAATGTTCCATTACCGTGGGTACTTCAAAATATTGCAATTATTTCTCAAAACTTCAAGGAAACCGCCTCCATGCACGTAATTTGTTAAATAAATGGTGTACAAAACTTTCTCGTTACTTGTGATTCAATAGGTGTTTATTTAACAGGTGAGAACGCTGCGGCGTGTGGTCCGAGCGGCGGGTCGCCCTGCGCGTCGTAGACGGCGACGAAGCAGTAGCCCACGCCCACGTTGCCCACGATACATCGCCCACGCCCATGTCGCCCGAGCTCTCATCGCCCACGCCTGCGCCCACGCCCACCCTCGAGTCCGACGTTCGAGGCCCGACAAACATTGTCTATTCGATAGACTCGTCTACCTCGGCAGTCTGCATGCATTTAGGGCGACCGCTACGATAACAAATAATTTGATATAAATATGTTCAAGTGGAAGCGGCGCATGCACGCCCTGCATATAAGCTTTGTTCGAGGTCGGCTGACTTCGTCTGAGTGCTTCCGAAGTTTGGCGTTGATTCCGCTCCCGCAGCGACAACTTCATAGTCGGAATTAAGATCGAGGGTCTAATTCGTATGCTGTTTAGTGATAGTGTTTTTTTGTGTTGGCCATCGGGAAAATTATATGCATAATAGGTGTTATCGGCGAGTAATCGTGTGATACCGTAGTGTAATTGTTGATAAAGCTTGAGCTGTCATAGTAAGAAAGGTAAAATCAACAGTGAACTCTACCGTCGCCATGTGATTTCTTTGTACTTTTGTAAGCTCAAATTCTGTTTTATGTACATACCTTAATACTGAGTTTTAATGTTAATTTGGTAAACGACAGATTGTTATCTGGATAAATTGTTTTGTTTTATTTACACCTTGTATTATTATGTTATTATCGGTCATGTACCTACTACCTTTCAGTTTTAATTATATAGTGCCACAAAGTATGATCCTGTGATCAAATCTATTTAGTATTACCGTAAATAATTTCTGTTTTCTTGAAATGTAGTTAACTTTAATATACTAGGGCAACTAAAAAATGTAAAACTAACAAAAGTAACACAATAATTATATAATGCAAGTATCATTTAAATTTTCAAACTAAAATCTCCATTAACCTTTTTTTACCTCCAGATCAAATAAGTTTGTGGCACTATAATCTGATATACTCGGCTAGAAATATTTTTATCACAGGCGGAGAGATATTGTCCAGGAAATTTCTTTAAAATAGTCACATGAAATTGTCACTTGATTCTTTGGACCGTAAATTGCTTGGGCCGTGTAATCAATAGAGAAAAAAAAATTAAGTAGTGCTTTAGTATATTTATTATTGGAACGTATCACTAACTGATGAACTTGTACAAGCATAGTCTGCTTTTCAATGACGAAACATTGCATATTATGTAGCGTTTTGTTGCATACTTAAAGCATATTTGTAAATTTTAATTAACTAGTTTAAACTGATCTCTCAAGATAATTTATAATATTTAATGATATTTCCGAATATTATGTATTTGTATAAACCGTTTCAAACTATTTCAATTTTAGATTAACTACATTACATTTTTTTAAATGGGCAACTTCTAAAATAGAATAATTTTTTATTAGGATGTACCTTTCCTATCTTATCCGGGGCTGGATAAATGTATTAAATAAATAGCACTGTTGGTGTCCTACTGTAATGTCATAGTTTTTCTATAATATTGTATTCTATATTAAATAAATTATATTTCTGCTATGTAAAATTTGTCATTAAAACACTTTTATTAGTAGTCATTTACGAAAGTAATATTAAAATAAATTCATTGTCATAGTTATAAGCATTCATGCAATTTCATTTTGCACTTCAATTTGGATACAAATTAGGCGAGGTATATTTAAAAATTTTAAGTATAGAATAATTTAATAATTTGTGGTTAGATGTAGCCTGATCGCGTGATATTGTCGATGTAATTACCTCTTGCACCAGTTTTGGTAAGTTTCACTTATTCAAAGCGGGCAGCTGATGCTTTACATTACACAATACTATGGATAAAAAACATCAACTGTAGTGGTTACAATCACAATTACACGTACAAATTTGTACAGTGGCTTGGAATTCGACTATGCGTTTTTGTTAATTGAATCACATGCGAGTGTGTAACGGCTATTGGCCATGATTGGCGAGATGTGTACGTGAACAATTTTGCTCTTGCTTGCATCCATGGGAAAGGCCCAATGTACATTTGGCTGTGGCCAAGTATATAATACACATTGTATTACTATATGTATGTACTAATTACGTATAAATTTGTAGTATTTAATGATATTTCCGAATATTATGTATTTGTATAAACCGTTTCAAACTATTTCAATTTTAGATTAACTACATTACATTTTTTTAAATGGGCAACTTCTAAAATAGAATAATTTTTTATTGGGATGTACCTTACCTATCTTATCCGGGGCTGGATAAATGTATTAAATAAATAGCACTGTTGGTGTCCTACTGTAATGTCATAGTTTTTCTATAATATTGTATTCTATATTAAATAAATTATATTTCTGCT
This sequence comes from Sericinus montela, assembly GCA_029286605.1. Classification (NCBI taxonomy): domain Eukaryota; kingdom Metazoa; phylum Arthropoda; class Insecta; order Lepidoptera; family Papilionidae; genus Sericinus; species Sericinus montela. Next base: position 2,453,453 of record JAGSMR010000040.1, read on the forward strand.
ATGTAAAATTTGTCATTAAAACACTTTTATTAGTAGTCATTTACGAAAGTAATATTAAAATAAATTCATTGTCATAGTTATAAGCATTCATGCAATTTCATTTTGCACTTCAATTTGGATACAAATTAGGCGAGGTATATTTAAAAATTTTAAGTATAGAATAATTTAATAATTTGTGGTTAGATGTAGCCTGATCGCGTGATATTGTCGATGTAATTACCTCTTGCACCAGTTTTGGTAAGTTTCACTTATTCAAAGCGGGCAGCTGATGCTTTACATTACACAATACTATGGATAAAAAACATCAACTGTAGTGGTTACAATCACAATTACACGTACAAATTTGTACAGTGGCTTGGAATTCGACTATGCGTTTTTGTTAATTGAATCACATGCGAGTGTGTAACGGCTATTGGCCTTGATTGGCGAGATGTGTACGTGAACAATTTTGCTCTTGCTTGCATCCATGGGAAAGGCCCAATGTACATTTGGCTGTGGCCAAGTATATAATACACATTGTATTACTATATGTATGTACTAATTACGTATAAATTTGTAGTATTTTAAGAAGTATATCGCGCTCGGCGCATGATTTCAAATCACACATAGTGGAGCTTAGTTGTCCCTAAGACTACTGATTTACTGATTTGCAGACACCTTTATAATTCGTGTAAATATATTATAATTATCTTTATGGTATGACTCTGAGTAACGTAATCGGGTTAACTGATGAGCGTGCGCTCGCCTTACTGTCTGCTTCGGTCTACGTGTCCTTAGTACGTGTAGGATGAGTCTTGGACCTGTGCCAAGATCGTTCCAGAAACAGTAAGGAATATGATAGTATAGAAACGCATATTTTATTAAGTCTATCTAATATGAATTTTGTAATCAACGTTGCTTCTAAAGACCCTCTGTGTAAAAAGTTAAGACATACTAGTGACCTGAATGTTTGAAGCTATGTTATCAAAACGTCTTTGTCCCACTGAATTCTCACCTTCACGATTTGCGTGCACGTTTACTTCATGAGAATTATCTGTAAAGCATTACAATACACACATACTTACACATTTCGAAATGGGGTTGACTTATATAAATTATTTAAAGTAAAAAGAGTTCTTATTACTAGTACGGTAATATTAAATTTAATAGTGAGTGAAAATTGTATTTGTTTTTAATTTGTTTTACTGAATTTGAATACATAGTAACACCCATATCGTTGTTAGTTATGAATGAAAATAACATAATTATAAAAGTAAATATTAAATGAATAGTAAACATGTTTTTTTATTTTGCACCTTTCACCTTCTACGAAACCTGCCACAACCTCAAAAAGTTAAACTACGGTAAAAAGATACTAAATATTAACATTGTTGGATTTTTGTCTCTATTGAGCTTTGCTTGATAATCTTCAAGACATCCTTATGATAAATGTTATTAATGACAAAAAGTAATGTAGGAATTTAAAGGTACATGATTAGCTGTTTCGTCTACTGGACCTTATTTTAGAATGCCGAGTAAATCTTTAGGTGTTTTGTGGGACCATAATAATATACCATATTTATGGTCCTACAAAGACCATATTTATATATCCTTATATGTCATTGGACAGTTTTATTTTGATTTTTCATATTTGTTTATATAAAATGTAAATGATTTTTTTTAAATGATTGGCACTGCAAGGGTAGATAAGGGGGCATACTGATGAACAAAGAGTATAATAATATACTGGGATGTTGATGAAGCTGACACGGTACCGCGTTGTAAAAATACATACATACATATATTCACGCCTCTTTCCCGTAGGGGAAGGCAGAGGCCACTTCCTTCCACTTGCTACGATCCTTACTTGTTTCGCTTCGTCCGCTTATTATTCCCTTCCTACATTCTCTTCGATTTAGGGTACTCTTGACCTGGCCTTTTTTCAGGACGTCCCTGATTTGGTCTCGAAACGTCCACCTAGGTCTTCCCCTTCCTACACTTCCATTCACACTCGCCTTATACACTTTTTTCGTCAATCGTTCTTCATTCATTCTCTCGACATGGCCAAACCGTCTTAGCATACATTGCTCAATTTTAGTCACTACATCTTTCAGACTACAACATTTCCTTATCTCACTATTTCTTATCCTGTCACTCAGTTTAACTCCTATGATACTTCTTAACGCTCTCAACTGCATTGACTCTGCTTTCATGTTTCTTCTGCCATACCCATCTTTAACTTCCGTACATGAATGTTGGAACCAATACTCCCTCATGCACAGCCAAACGAGCCTTGTTAGACACCTTGCGACTGTTCATAAAGGAGTGCAGAGCTCCATTCACCATGTTTCCTACATTCACTCTTCTTTCAATATCACTCTCACACTTTCCATCTCTTGTAAACTTTGAACCCAGATACACAAACTCATTTACCTGTTCAATTTGTTCATCTCCAATCACGACATTGCAGTCTGTCATTGCTTCATCTCTTTCAAACACCATCACTTTCGTCTTCTTTACATTCATCTTCATTCCCTTTCTTACTAAAGCTCCACTCATAGCAGTTACCATCTCCTGCAACTCCTCGACTGAAGACACAAGTAATACTTGGTCATCAGCATAGAGAAAACATTTAACGAGTAAGTCATTCATTCTCAACTCACTTTCATTCTCTTTTAACTCTGTCAAGCAGTTGTTCATGAACAGATTAAACAGCCACGATGACGCTACACATCCTTGTCTAACACCTTTTACTATATGACACGAGACTTTTAGTATTTGACACGAGAATTCGCAACAAGCCGAGTAACTAACTTAAACAGGAATAAACTTACATTTAAGATGTTGCTGTTGGTAAATTTTCATTATGAGAATTAATTGATTTTTTGAGCTTTCAATCCGGTAAAAGGATTTTGCTGAAGCGGATAAAAGATCAAGGGAATAAACAAAATACTAAATTATGATTTACGGTATTTTGTAGAAATTCATTTTAGAATTAAGAACAAATTAGGTTACGGATTCTGAGGCTTATCCTTTTAAAATAATAAACATTTATACCTTTGTATCTCCCCGAGGCACAGAAAATCCCTAAACGGATTAAACCTATCTAAAAGGCACTTTTACTACTCACAAAGTATCTACTTTTGGGTTTAGGATACATTACTAGACAAAATAAATTTATAACATTCGTTGAAGTTATTTTATGTTTAAATATAGAAAAATATTAACACACACTATTATGGATTTCTTTAACATAACATTTATTGGTAAAATAAAAGAATTCTAAGGTGTCTATAAAAATATTATAATTGGAATATCTGTTGATGTTTTTGCAAGACTTATATAATATACATAGACATATATATAAAATATGCATATAACTATAAATAAAACATATATTATTGTTTTTAAATATGTACATATACATCTACCCATTTCTCATAAATGATAAAAGTTATAATGTAGTAAATACTCAGAAATTTTGGTAGTGCATTAAAAGTTCTAATCTACTTTGTTATTGTTTAAAGCGACTATGATTTGTTATTTATATTGCTGTACATTATTAGACATTAAAAAGAACATCGAAATTTACATTGTAATTAAAAGTATATATTCCTAAAAAGTGGTAAGACTGATTAGGGAAAATGAATAGGTTTTGGAGTGGCAGCCCCGTGCAAAGAATTTGTCAAAAAGTTTCACCAACAATGTCAAATTTTGACAGTTTAATTTCTAATGTTATTTTCATTATAACGTAGTAATCATATATAATACATATATAACGTGAGGGTTATTGTTATTTTGATTATGATGTTATAAGTTTTATTTTATTCCAGTATATAGCTAGTAACATAAATTATTGATGTAATATAAGTTAAAATTTATAATGTATGAAATATTATTCAAATACTAAAGATTTATAGCCATTCTATATGACATTTATGAGAACCCAAAAAAATCTATAGGGTTTATCATTATTAGTTTATTGGTATTTACTTGGTGTTTTTAAATACTTATTTACCATGCATGAGGCTTATGAAGTATCTCATTTGCTAAATGCTACTGTCCAAATAGAAGCAATTGCAGCCTATGGTAAACATAGCATTAGAATCTATTATTAATAAAAACTGAAATTATGTACATCCATTAAGGAATGATATTTTCTTTTGGGTTTTAGATGGAAATCTATTGTTAGGTACAAGACAAGGCCATTTATTAATGTATTCTTTATCAGAAATAAATGGCAATCAAAAATATGAGTTACAACTACTTCGTTATTGCAAGAATTTTAGCAAAAAACCTATTCAACAAATAGAGGTAATACCAGGTATGCAAATAATACTAAATCCTTACATCCATTTTTTACATATAGTGCATTTTTAGCAATCTGGTAGGAATATGGGGAGAAAAGGTATTGTATTTGATAGAAGTTTGATCTCTGAACATAACCATACATAACATAACATTAAAAGGCTAAACACTAATTTATGAAAGACAATACATAGAGATACAAGTAATACGTGATGCAGATAATAGTTAGTAAATGTTACAAATTACAAACCCTACTCTGCTCTAAGGTGGGTGGTTTTCATGTTATTAGATCATCTGTATATACATCAGCTTAGATGGGTATCCACCAATAATTTTTTATGCTTATTTATACCCATTTTTTAATTCTGAATGATATGTGTGTCTGTTTGATTTTTTATTATTATAGTTGCCTAACAATATTATGGTTGGAGCTACATCATCTTTTATTTAATTTTTTCAGAAGACAACCTGCTTTTATGTCTAACGGATAATCTGTTGTCAACATATGATATAAATGGAGTTAATTTTCCATTTATAAAATCATTTCCGCAAACAAAAGGTGCATCTCTGTTTGCTTTACACAATAAGGTGTGTTTTACTGTGGTGAATCCATTCATTGTGCTTATGTAGATTGTAATTGAAATAAGAATATAAGCTTAGGATGAAATGTTGAATGTGAAAAGGCAAGCTTATGTTATATGACTTCTGTGTGTTATTGGCATATGCCGGCGTTATTGCCGATTACAGGTAAACCCTTAAAAAACGCAATTAGCTAACATATAACGTAATAATTATCAAACACTACAAAAATCAGACTAAAATTAGGAAAAGTTGTTATGGGCTGCAAAGTCTGTATATTTCTGGGTGTCCGCATTTGCTAATCTGCATGTGAAGCATGGCAATTATGATATACCCTCTTTACAGCCAGGGCCAGTATCTTTTGTAGACTATTATAGGTGGTTAAGTAATTTAAATAAGTTTTTTTTCATTTTGTTAAATCAGCAATTTATACATAAACAATTCTGCCTTATATCTATGGTCTATCTAGTTTATTTTAATTTATAATAAAATATATTTTATTAGATTTTGCTTTAAGAGGTTGGTTAACATTGTCTTTAGCAATGCTGCTTAAATGTTTACCTCATATGTAGCTGTACATATATAAGTAGAATATAAGAGTTGCAGATGCAATAATTTCCAATAATTTTTTAAAATAATGTTAAGGTCATATTTTAAATTAAGACCTTGTTGATTTTAAATTAAGACCATGGTAAGATTTCATATTGCTTATTACACTTCTCGAAAAAAAGCTAGTTAGGGAAAGCAAGCAAGGAATTTCACAAAGTTTTTGTTTATTTCTTTATTATGCACAGTCTGACGGTGTAGCCAAAGAAAATTTTACACATTTTTTTTGTAATTGTAGTTAGGTTGATTGAATACCCTGGTAGGGTAACGCGACTTTCTATCTTGGTTCCTTTTACCATAGATTATGCAGTACCGAAAATTGCAAAAATTACGAAAAACATTTGTTTTATTCACATTGTGGTATTTCAGTCCACAACCTCCATGACAGGAGAATCAAATTCAGTTGTTCACCTATGTGTTGCTGTCAGGAGAAAACTTCAGTTCTACTATGGTAAAAATGGAGATATTAAACAGCATTTGTTTGAATATACAGTACCCGATGTCCCAAAGGTTATGACCCTGGGCCAGGAGTATTTGTGTGTTGGATTTAAAGGAGAATATACATTATATGATGTAAGTATTTTTAGTTAATGACATTATTATGGGGCATGTTGACCATTTAATTATAATAATAACTTTCGTAGTGGTTCAGTCATTTAGTGAGTGTTAATAAGGCTTCCAAAAAGAGTTTTGTTACATGTTTGCACAAGTTTTTGTTTTTCATATTTTTGTTTGGTTTAATCCTTCAAATTTCACTACAATAATTTTACCAAGTTTATTTGTTTGTGCAGTTGGTAATCTGTAAAGATATTAAATTCTTCATTGTGTTCGATAAGAATAGGTCAGTAGGATGAGATACACTATCATGTCACGATTTTTATCGTGCTTTCGCTCTTTCATAATAGATCGTTAAAAGATTTGACAGAAACTAAAGTTCTATCAAGTAATGAAATACTTAATTAATAGACCTTCAGTTTCTGTTAAATCTTTGGCCTATTTTGGCTGAAGTCGAAGTTTTAGCCGAAAGTATTATTTTTTAGCTGAAGCCAAACCTTGATCAGGCATTAGTATAAACAAAATTATTATGTAATCAGTTTTTCTTTCCAGCTCTCAACAGGCAAACCTAAAGAGTTGTTTCCTACAAGTAGTTCAAGATCTCTTGAGCCGACAATTGCTAAATATTCAGACACTTCATTCCTGCTAGGGCGAGATAACACGTCGGTTTTGGTTGAGGAGGCAAAAAATATTGAGATAAAGAAAACTATCAAATGGACCGAAGCACCTATAGCTGTTGGTTAGTATAATATGAACTCTGATTCTGTATTATCAGAAGTCACGATAGCTGAGTGGTTGGGTGGTCGGAATTTCGAGTCAAGAGACCCGAGTTCGATCCTCAAGTGGCCGTACCAAATGGGTTTTTATAAAAAACCTATGTACAAATTATATCGTTGGCTTGGACATAAAAGACGGCAACGGGCTCACCACCTGTCACGTTGTCCCGACTAGACTAGACCTCTGTCTACCCCTGTATTGGGAATTGCGTGAAGATATTTTTTTTTCTGATTCTGTATTACTTTTCACTTTCACACTCTTTCGTAAACTACGTCTGCGGTTATTGGTAGTTTTTTATTCAGAACACAATGATTATTTAAGTTACATATATAAAAATAAAGGTTTCTAAAGCCAGTGAGGCACAGCTGCTTTTAGCGTCAATCTGTGTGTAACGAGGAATAGCTTTCATAATATTCACAATGTCCGTCATCCACAATGATATTGTAATTTACCATATCATCAACTTTAGACGAATGAAGGTAATTTCGCCATTTATGATGAAAAATGAGTAAACCATTTAAAATATTTGTTAATTATTTAGCGTGAGTATGTAATTATTAAATTACACACCCACTCTCAAATTACATACTTAGGCATTTTATAAAAAAATGCCTATTTTGGGAAAATAAATACGTTGTGTAGTCCACCGCTGGACATTACATTACCCTTTGCGTTGTATTTAACCGTATCTACACTGTCAGCTTGGTGTACGCACTACCAGATCCGTTATGAAGTAGATTATGGCATCGAATTAATAAATACTTATTGGGATATCTTTTGATTGCAATAAAGGTAATTTTTCCTAGTCGCCACTTACAATATCTACAGGTATACAGTATATTCTTATGCCGATATCATATGGCATATGATATCGGCATAAGAATATTTAGATTTATTTCCACGTTAATAATTAACTTTCGAACTATATAAATTTTGGAAATTACTCTAACGCACGTTGTTTTCTTCTAGTATGCACTTCTAGCACACTTGTTTACACATATAGTATGATGTTTTTTCTTTTGTTAAGAATTTATTTAAATATTTCTAGTTTCTCATTCAAAGGCAAAAGCTGAAAGTACTTGGGCGAGACCTAAAAGTGAAATTTAAAATGGTTGTTTATTTTGGTTTCAGTTTGGGATGAACCATATATTCTAGGATTGTTAACTGACCAAGTGGTAGTACAGACTACAGAGCCAGCATTGTTTATACAGACTTTGCCCGAACTGAACAAAGCAAGACTGATGTATAGGTATGTAAACAAATGGCAGAAATCATAATATCTATAACTATTTAGGTGCGGTTGTACCTTGCTTTTACAATAAATCTCGTTATTTTTTTACGGACGTACCATACTTTTATACAACATTCACGGGATATGACAAACTGTATTTATTTTGATAAATACATCCGATACTGTCTGCGTCATGTTATTGACGCGACATATCAGATATATTAAAAACTATACTTACATGATATTTTAAAAGTCTAATACTTAAATTTTTAAATATAATTTAAACATAACATTCAGCTTTTTACAACAATGAGGGAATTTAAAAATCAACTTATACGGCTGGGTTTCTACGTTTCTCGAGACCTGGCTCGATAGAGAGAGCATCGCAATGGTATGAGGTCGCGACTTCAAATCCCGGCCGTGTTTTTATTCATATTTTTTAAAATGCCTCATTAGTTTAATATTGAAATGGATAGAATTTATTCGTAAAAACTGCGGAAAGGTTCGGCGCTGAATTATGTTTACCATTTTAGTAAGCTTTATTGTTAAGGTTTAGTAGCGGCGTAAGAATCCACCGCCGCATTCTTCCGTGGAGTATGAGTTGACTGTGGGAAAACGGATTTTGATAACTTTAATGTATTAATATCGCTTATACATCAGAAAAACACATCGGTGACATTTTATACAGATTTTGTGTAATTTGGTCATAATATTACGATAAATATAAATTAAGTCCGAAAAATACCGGCCCTAAGAGCTATCCCAACGCACGCTGCCGAAACCGTTGCAGCCACACGAAATTAATGTAACGTAGGATTGTATCTTAAACACTCAATATTTTATTTATTTTATTTTTTACAATATTTTAATTTTTTTTATCTCAAAGCAATAAAAGGTGAAAAAACCTTGAAAATGGCTGCTTACTTGCTAATTCTCCGTCTGAGTTAAACTGAAAATTTAGAGAGCTGTCTTCGTCATTATTCCCAAGGATATTTTTTAGAAGCCAACTAACTGCATTACAGAAAAAAATTTAAATCAAATATGGGCCATAAATCCAAAAGTACGGTTTTCCTTTCAATAGCCGTATTTTTGTTCCCCTACTTGTGTTTCCCTTACAGAAAACAAATATATAAGACAGTAATAATATTGACAGAGTGGGTGTTAAATGATGAAAAAGTACAAAAAAAAAAAGAGAAATTATTATATAAAATAATAGGAACGATACTCGCACCTAGTATGATATGTTAAAAAAAAAGTTCGATCCCCAGGTGGCAGGCTCGTACCAATGGGTTTTTCAAAAACTTATGTACGAATTACATCGTTTGCTTAGACATAAAGACCGCAACGGGCTTACCACCTGTCACGTTGTCACGAAAATTTCTTTAGTGGAAGGGGGGTCGAAGGGACTTAATTATCTAGACCAGACCTCTTTCTATCCCCCTGGTGGGAATTGCGTGAAGATAGTATGTTAATAATATTTTAATTTACAGATGTAAGCGTGGTTTGTTATTCGTGGCTTCAGTGGGTCAAGTCTGGTGCTTGAGTTCCGTAGATGTCACTAAACAAAGACAACAGCTCCTTAAGGATAAGCAGTTCCAAATTGCTATAGACTTAACGGTGAGTTACTATATGCTGGCTGTATTGAATGTTTCTATTAAACTAAAAATATTCTAATCAAATTCTGTTAAAAATTTTCCCTCCACAGTTCAATCAATTATGGAATCATTTATGGAACACCGGATTTCATGTTATCGTCAGCTCTGAGCTCTCGCCCGGGTTCGATTCCCGGGTCAATGTAGAAAACACTTTTTCTACAAATTGTCGGATTTTGATGTTCTTGGTAACTTCTTTTTTTCAGATTCCATAATGCAAGTGCTTAATCTGCCTTCTTTGGGATCAGAGCAATGTAAATGATATTGTCCTTATGTTCCCATATTCATTTAAATTTTTAATTAATTTTATCTATATTCATTACTGTATCTGCACCTAATTTTTCATGTCTCTGCATCGCCCTTTAGGTAGACTGGCAGAGAATGCGTCAGGCATTAAGTCCGGCTATAAGCATATCTCATTTATGCATTTGATGTTTATATCACTATAGCCGAGTTGTTGGGTGTTCGGAATTTAGAGTCGAGAGACACGAGCTCGATTCCCAGGTGGAAAGCTCGTACCAATGGGTTTTTCAAAAACTTATGTACGAATTTTATCGTTGGCTTGGACATAAAGACGGCGATGGGCTTACCACCTGTCACGTTCTCGCGAAAATATCTTCGGTGGAAGGTCAACTGTCAACCCCTGTATTGGGAATTGCGTGAAGATATTTATATGTTTTTTTGTTTAAACAAATTAAAAAATACAGTGTAAAATATTTGTCAGTATAAAGGACATGTGCCACTCTCCATACATTGCACGGCCCACTAAACGAAGTTCAAGGATAATTTAAGTAATGAAATTAAGTTTAAATAACAGGCTATATATCCCTTTTATTATAAACAAATTAAAATCAATATTAATACAGAGGTATTTAAAAAATCAGATAAGAATTTTGGGTTATATCATATGATTTTGCTGTCAATATATTGACACCTTAACATAATTTCTACGATTGCCGGTGGTAATTACACCACAATTCAAATATCTAAGTCCTTCCATTATGCAACCTTCCAAATTCAATACAACAAAATATATTTAGCAGGTATATCGCAACGAAACATTTGATAACGTCGTGCGAAAACGAGTGATCAAATGTAAAACGTCAATAAACATTATTAAACAAGCGTAACTTTTTTGGCTATATTCATTCATCAATGTAATGATTTATTCTACGGATTTTAAAGTATAAATATAATAAATATAAATATCTTCATGCAATTCCCAATACAGGGGTAGACAGAGGTCAAGTCTAGACAATTAAGTCCCTTTGACCCACCTTCCACCGAAGATATTTTTCGGGACAACGTGACAGGTGGTGAGCCCGTCGCCGCCTTTTATGTCCAAGCCAACGATGAAATTCGTACATAAGTTTTTGAAAAACTCATTGGTACTGCCACCTGGGGATCGAACTCGGGTCTCTCGACTCGAAATTCCGACCACCCAGCAACTCGGCTATCGTGACTTTAAAGTATAAAAATTTTAAAGTATAAAAATAAATTTTTATTCAGATTTATATTTTAAAATTAATTAATTAAATATGTTAATATATTTTGCTAGCTTTTTTTGGAATATTATGTTTTTTAAGAAGATTTAATGTGAATTGTTTAAAATATAAATATGTTTTACCTATGGTAACTCCATTAATATTATCAATGTAACTTAGTTATGCTAATTTATTTTTATACATGATTTAAATTATCCCTCCATTAAAATACCCTTAAATTTTATAAGTATGGAAAAATGTAATGTTTTTTCTATAGGTATTTCATTAATGTCCTTGGGAGCACTAGTAGCTGGGCCGAAAATTTCCCGTGTCCTTTAGAGCTTGTTTGATTATCTGTTGTTCAATTGTATGTATAGGTATTTTAATACATATACATATATAGATAGGAACTACATCACAAACATTGCTCCGACCCCAATGTAAGATGCTAAAGCACTTGAGGTATGGGAATCGGAAACAACGAAGGCACCACAAACACTCAGATCCGAGAACATGTACAAAAAGAGGATTTTCTACATTGACCCAACCGGGAATCGAAACCGGGACCTCGAGGTGGCGACACCTTGAAAACCGGTGTTTACGCCACTCGTCCACGGAGGTCGAGGTATTTTAATATTGTTACAATAATGATGCTAGTGTGGCGTACGTGTATAATCGCGTTTGACATTTTTAATTAATACCCACTTGGCTGTAATGTAACTAATTGCATTTAGATAAAAATATTTATAGTTTGTTTTATACTCCTGTATACTTTTAGCATTTGTATGAAATCAAAAGTATACTGTAAACGTTTGTTCTGTTAGTGAGAGTTTTGTATTACTACGCAAAAATGTTTCGTACGCAATTGAAAAAAAGAAAGGCCCAAATTGCTCAACTTATGACTGTAAGTGATGTTATACAGAATAATGTAAATTTAATTTTTAATTAATTGGTTTTCCGATATAATCTTTTTATTTTTTTTAATAACTAGCCATAAAGTGGACAGTAACCGAGATTAATTATAAACATATATTCATAATGGCCTTTAAAATTCCTCTGCATACAGACACAATCAAGAGTCATAATATTATGTATGTATAAATAATATTACATATTTGTGAGATATGGTAATTAAAATTTTTGTTTATATTTATTTACAGTTTTAAACTATAAAACCTTCACTAATCGAACTTCAATACATTGCAATAACTAACTTATTTTATAACTATATACTTATATTAGACCTCTTTTTATAAATAGCGAAATTAAATTATAATCAAATAATATTATTTTGTATTTTTAGGCTTGCTATTGTAAATTCCAACAGGTTACATAAAATATATCAAGATTTTGCTACGTAATACCGTTTGATTATAAAAAAAAGTATAAAAACAAATTGAAGCATTTTTCGCTTCAATTCTTTCGCAATAACAAAATATTAGAAAAAAATAAAATAAATAAATATCTTAACGCAATTCCCAATACAGGGGTAAACAGAGGTCTTATCTAGATAATTCCCTTCGACCCACCTGGCAACGAAGATAATTTCGGGACAATGTGACTGGGGATCGAACTTGGGTCCCTTGACTCGAAATTCCGACCACCCGACCACTTTACACTTACAATTACAGTTTTTAATTTTTGCTAAAATTTATTACGAACGATAGATTGATATGACATTACCTACAGCTCATTTCCGACTGCAGTCCGGAAGAGAAGAAGCAAACCGTACAATCTATACAGATGCTATGCGCTCTGGATCTCTTCGATGACAAGAAGTATGCGCAGTCCATGAAGGTGTTCATACAACTGAACACCGATCCTGCTGACGTCATCAAACTCTTCCCGGAGCTGGACAGCAAACCCGGCACCGAGGACCAGAAGAAATTGAAGGGCAAGGATTTGGAGAACGCCTTGAACGCCCTAATAGACTATCTAGTTCAATTGAGACTGAAGATAGGCGAAACCAAGATAAAAGCTGGCGGGAGTAAAGATGACACGGCCGGTCACAAGAATGTAACTCAGCAGCTCGAGTTAATTGATACGACGTTACTGAAGTGTTATTTACAGGTAACAAATGAATTATTCGTGTGTATGTGTATGATATGTATCTTATGTTAAATAGCGCACACCGGTTTTCAAGGAGACCCCAGCCTTTAAGTACTGTTCGATTCTCGTACAGATGAATTTAGGAAACCACGTTTTCACCGAGATAATATCTCGGTTCTGGGCGTTTGTAGTACCTTTGTTGTTTCTAATTTCATAATACAAGTACTTCAGCTACTTGATTTGTGATTAGAGCAATGTATACGATAATGTATCTATTTACTTATCTATTTTTATTATATTTAAAAGGCAAATTAGCATTTTGAATGAAATAGCTGAGCTCCGTTGTTTTATCGGTTTATCTGACGGTAAGTGACGTCCGTCGCCCTTGTTTGGTTGCGGTCTAGCAGTGTTACATTGAAGTTACTAAATTCGATGAATGAAAAATTATTATGAAGTCACGATAGCCGAGAGGTTGGGTGGTCGGAATTTCGAGTAAAGAGACCCGAGTTCGATCACCAAGTGGCAGGCTCGTACCAATGGGTTTTTCAAAAACTTATGTGCGAATTATATCGTTGGCTTGGACATGACAGCTACGGACTCACCACCTGTCACGTTGTCTCGAAAATATCTTCGGTGGGAGGTGGGTCAAACGGACGTCATTGTCTAGACTAGACCTCTGTCTACCCCTGTATTGAGAATTGCGTGAAGATATTTTTTTTAAATTATTTAATTGGATGAAATCATTTGATTTGATTTGATTATTAACATGAATTACACGCAGTAATTTATTTTTCAGACTAACGACGCTTTCATCGCGCCTCTTTTACGCTTGAACAATTGTCGCTTGGAGGAGGCCGAGAAGACACTACTGCAGCACGGAAAACACAGCGAACTGATAATATTGTACCAGACGAAAGGGCAGCACACAAAAGCTCTGCAGTTATTGAGGGAGCAGGCCAAGCAGCCTGATTCTAGTCTCAAGGGCTACCACAGAACGAAGAATTATTTGCAGCATCTTGGTACTTATTAACTTTTTTTTTTAAGAAATATGAGCATTATGTAAATAATTCAGGTATACGAAACCTGAATTTGTATGGGTCCTCAAAACTCGAAGAGTAGTTGATAGATTGACTTGTATGTTTTTTATATTATTTTCTGATAAATAATAATGTCGGATTGAGCCACAGGGAAAATTTTGTACGGTTTAAGCTTGTTGACTTAATTATAAACGAAAATCATTTAAGTCAACGCAATATGTTTATAAGTATTGTAGTTGTGTACTATTGTTGTTACCACACGGCGAGAACTATTTTCTATCCTTTTCTTTTCGTTGGTGTCGATGGTGACGGCAACGGGCAACACTATTTCGCGAAATGTTTGATACTTGGATAGGCGATTATGGTAAATTCCCCTTGCGGGAGAGGATTATGTCCTGCAGTAAATTTTAACGAACCGTGTAGCAATTAAAAAACAAAGAGGTCACGATAGCCGAGTGGTTGGGTGGTCGGAATTTCGAGTAAAGAGACCCGAGTTCGATCACCAAGTGGCAGGCTCGTACCAATGGGTTTTCAAAACTTATGTGCGAATTATATCGTTGGCTTGGACATAAAGTCGGCGACAGGCTCACCACCTGTCACGTTGTCCCGAAAATATCTTCGGTGGGAGGTGGGTCAAACGGACTTCATTGTATAGACTAGACCTCTATCTACCCCTGTATTGAGAATTGCGTGAAGATATTTTTTTTAAATTATTCAATTGGATGAAATCATTTGATTTGATTTGATTATTAACATGAATTACATGCAGTAATTTATTTTTCAGACTAACGACGCTTTCATCGCGCCTCTTTTACGCTTGAACAATTGTCGCTTGGAGGAGGCCGAGAAGACACTACTGCAACACGGGAAACACAGCGAACTGATAATATTGTACCAGACGAAAGGGCAGCACACAAAGGCTCTGCAGTTATTGAGGGAGCAGGCCAAGCAGCCTGATTCTAGTCTCAAGGGCTACCACAGAACGAAGAATTATTTGCAGCATCTTGGTACTTATTAACTTTTTTTTTTAAGAAATATGAGCATTATGTAAATAATTCAGGTATACGAAACCTGAATTTGTATGGGTCCTCAAAACTCGAAGAGTAGTTGATAGATTGACTTGTATTTTTTTTATATTATTTTCTGATAAATAATAATGTCGGATTGAGCCACAGCGTTAATAATGTCGGATTGAGCCACACACACACAAAATTTTGTACGGTTTAAGCTTGTTGACTTAATTATAAACGAAAATCATTTAGGTCAACGCAATATATTTATAAGTATTGTAGTTGTGTACTATTGTTGTTACCACACGGCGAGAACTATTTTCTATCCTTTTCTTTTCGTTGGTGTCGATGGTGACGGCAACGGGCAACACTATTTCGCGAAATGTTTGATACTTGGATTGGTGATCCGCTTGGCAGGCATGGCGATTATGGTAAATTCCCCTTGCGGGAGAGGATTATGTCCTGCAGTCAATTTTAACGAACCGTGTAGCAATTAAAAAACAAAGAGGTCACGATAGCCGAGTGGTTGGGTGGTCGGAATTTCGAGTCAAGAGACCCGAGTTCGATCCCCAGATGGTAAGCTCGTACCAATGGGTTTTTCAACAACTTATCTACGAATAATATCGTTGGCTTGGACATAAAGTCGGCGACAGGCTCACCACCTGTTACTTTGTCCCGAAAATATCTTCGGCGAAGGGTGGGTCGTTGGGACTTAATTGTCTAGACTAGACCTCTGTCTACCCCTGTATTAGGAATTGCGTGTAGCAATTGAGCTAAAAGTAGTCTTTAGCACGTAAGCACGTGGGTTAATATTCACTTTTATCGCCACTCAAATGCGTGTTACGAGTATGTTTCCTAGAGACTAAGGCTTTTCCGTTTGATTCCTAAATTATCAGTTACTTGTTTCATTCACATTTCTATTTTATAGGTGCCGAACATATCAACTTGATATTCAAGTTTTCCGATTGGATATTGGAAGAATATCCTGAAGAAGGCTTGAAAATATTCACCGAGGATATAGTGGAAGTTGAAAATCTTCCGCGTCCGAAGGTTCTAGATTTTCTACTGAGAGAACACAAATCTCTCGTGACGCCGTATCTAGAGCACGTTATTCATACTTGGAATGACACGAATCCGATATTTCACGACGCATTAATCAATATGTACAGAGAGAAGTTGACGGAAAATTCGAAACAAGATGGCGCGCCTATAACCGATGAGGAACTACAACACACTAAATCGAAACTTTTAGCTTTTCTGGAAAAATCTACCCATTATACGCCGGAAAGAGTAATATTACATTTTCCAAACGACTCTTTGTTTGAAGAGCGGGCAGTCATATTGGGAAAACTGGGAAGACATGAACAAGCTCTGGCGATTTACATTCAAATTTTGGGTGGGTATTGCTTAAAAATATCTATAAGTAGCGATTTACTTTTCTTGGTTTTGTACATATGTACTGCAGTTACCTGTAGCAGTCTATTGTTGGACATTAAAAGACTCGTTATTACAATCTATTCTACTTTAAGTTATCCGCTTAGGGAATGCTATACATCATTAATGATCAATTGTAAAACCGTCCCGAAGACATCTTCGGTGGAAGGTGGGTCGAAAAGACTTCATTGTCTAAGCTCCTGTCTACCCCTGTATTGGAAATCACGTGAAGATATTTAATTTCCAGATTGTAAATTATCTGTATACCGCTTTCATTCATATCGGTTCAGCCGTTTTGTCGTAATTTAGTAAGAAACAACCTAACATCCAATCTTGTAAATATCCAAATATCTACCTTCCTACCTTCACATTTATAATAACATTTTAGTAGGATGTTTATGAGATTCCTAAAGAATTTAAATATTTTATTTTCACATATTGAATTCTAGGCGATGTGGATAGAGCCATTCGTTATTGCGAACAAGTTTGCGAGAACTCGAATGATAAATCTCTGGACGTTTACGTAATACTTATGAGGATTCTTCTAAATCCGGAGCAAAACGGTGTGTTGGTCGGCCCTCTGTCCAACGTAACGAGACACCCGAACGCTTCCGTGCCCGATTTGGAGACAGCCCTGACTATACTGGAAAAGCATGCCGATAAAATTTCTCCCGTGAAGGTAAGTTCAAGTAGTAGGTAGACAAAGACAGAAAGGTAGACAAAGACGATGACGTAGACAAAGACGGAAAGACAAACTTAAAAGCTTAGTAGGACTATATTTCGCCTGTTTTTTTTTTCTGTTAGAGGAGGTTCACTATGAAACGGTGGCAGATTAAATAATGACTGAAAATTATTTAATTTGATGACCACTTCAAATAACATTAAAGGAGACTACGAAACTTCTGAACTATTTACCATACGTTGATTCCTTATGTTCAAGTGTTTTAGCGACTTCATTTCGGATTACAGAAATATGATGTTAATATAGGTGGCAATATATTGTTTATCTGTTAACCTATTAAAATATAAACCTAAAAGTCTGCTTGAAAACCATAAAATCGAACTCTACGGATATGATATATTTGGTACTATTCATGAAATTTTACTAGATAACTTTTTGTACTTATTTTAATTTGAACAAATTCTGTTTCTTCTATTGTCATTTCGAACAGAATAGATTAAGATCTTTTGAGAAATTTTATTATAGAGTATTCATAGATTGAAGGTTTTGCTACTAACTGTTTCTTTTATAAAAATATTAAAGAAACAATTAGTAATTATTAACTATGTAAAAAAATATTTCATTTGTATAATTTGTATGTTTAACGTTTATAGTATTTAAGCTATAATTACTAAATTAATTACATATATTGTTACTGTAGTTTAGCCATTATTTTTGAATTATCCATTTGTATATGCCATTACCATTAAGTTACCATATTTCTTTTTTTCAGGCTCTTTCTGTGTTGCCAGATTCGGTTCCTTTGGACCGCTTGAGGCATTTCTTAGAGAGCGCTCTCGAGAGGCAGTTGACTCAGAAAAGAAGAGTACAAGTACTTAAAGGACTTTCGTATGCTGAACATTTACAGGTACGGTTAAGTATTTTATATTGTGTTTCTAATATTATCAAATAGTTAACGATAATTTTTTCTCAAAACTAAAAAAATAAAAATTAAACAACTATAATAACGGCGATACCCTCACTGTTTCTTAAATTAAATAAAAAAATATCTTCACGCAATAAGCTTTGGTAAGCCTGTCACCTGGGTATCGAGCTCGGGTCTCTCGACTCGACTCGAATTCCAGTCACCCATCCACTCGGCTATCGTAACTGTTTCTTTGTCTCAAATAAGCGCTGATAAAATGTGGGTACAAGGGACTAAATTATATAGACCTCTGTCTTTGTAGTATTGAAAAAATAATGCATGAAAATTAAAAATAAAATAAAAATGTATTAAAATATCTTCACGCACTTCCCAAGGGGGTAGAAAAACCCGTTGGTACGAGCCTACCAACTGGGGATCGAATTCGAAATTCCGACCACCCAACCACTAGGCTATTGTTACTGAACGTGATGAAAATTAAAAAAAAAATTAAACTACATTCCTCAAAATAATATAATCACATTGAAATATAATTCACGATAGCCGAGTGGAAGGGCTGTCGGAATTTCGAGTTGAGAGACCCGAGTTCGATCCCCAGGTGGCAGGTTCGTACCAATGGGTTTTTTCAAAACCTATGTACGATTCATATCGTTGGCTTGGGCATAAAGACACGTCACGTTGTCCCGAAATATCTTCGGTGGAAGGTGGGTCGAAGGGACTTAACTGTTTAGACGACTAGACCTCTGTCAACCCCTGTATTGGGAATGGCGTGAAGATATTTTTTTTTAACATTGAAATATAAGGAACATTTGGGTAGAATGTCTGTCACTCAGTGACATTTCAGGTGAAGGAAGTGCAGCAGTATCACGAGTCTAGGAGCGTCGTTATCAACGATTACAACGTGTGTCCCGTGTGCAGGAAGCGCTTCGGCAATCAGAGCGCGTTCGTGCGCTACCCCGGCGGGGACATCGTGCACTACTCCTGCAGCGTGGACAGGCAACCGTGTTAGTTGATTTGATTTGATTTGATGCAAATCAGATCAAACGTGCAGCGTATTGTGAATTATGTTTATTTGCCTTATATGAAGTTTGATTTAATAATCCCTTTTTGTATATAATGTTTATACGTATATTTTTAGTTGGAAATGTTAAATGTGTATTTTTGTTGGTTAAAATGAATCAAAATTTAGAAATTATTTATCAATATAAATATAATATTTAATCTTTTCATAAATTTGTTAAAAATGGTTTGACAATTATGTTTTTAGCTGTAGCGTCAACACTTATGAATTATATTAAGTTCCTGATTCGAAAGTCAGTATATGTAGCAGTTTTGTATGATTGTATTCTTATTTCTTATAATTTTTATGTATTAATAAGAATAAATGATCTTAATATACGTACTTATATTATTTTTAATACCCAAAAATATGAAATTATTAACTACGTCTAACGACCTTACCTAGTTTTCTCAATTATCGCTAAAGTTAGATATGAAAAAAATTTGGACATTTTGACTTTAAGACAAACACATTGGACACTGAGAAGGTGGTAGGCTTTACACCTGTCTGGTTGACTAAAATAAATTACGGCGAAATATGACTTGAAAGGAATATTTTTTTTCATTTATTCATTTTAGTTTTTTTTATAAATATATATACAGTACGTTTCTAAGACAATACTAGGTTGATATTAGTTATTATACTACAAAATATTCCACGCCCCTTCGCAACGCTTGACAAGCGGATTGGCGATCGCAGAACCTGATACCTCGCACCCCAGACGCTGCTGTCTATTTAATTTTGATCTGGTATTATTTCGATGTGGGTATCCCGCTGTCTATCGGTAGTCCCTCCTTTCCCTTAGCCGCCTTTTACGACACCCATGGGAAGAAATGAGGTAGTACATTTTAACTTAACCTCACATCAAAACAGCAGTAAAAATATGGTTTTAAAATTTTTATGTGGCAGAGCTAACTGGCTGCTTTGTTTATATACAGGGTAGAATGGCTCGATCGGATGAATACCGGCATTGTGAAGCGGAATTTGGTGTTTTGTGTTAATCTGGTAAGTTATTGGAAGGTCTACATCTCTATTGCCCTTCCTCTTCTCGTATTCATTTCAGTACCTTTTTAAAGGTCGGTAATGAACCATTATAAAACGCATTTAGAAGTAGACCTGCTGAGATATAAATGTATCCGTGGGAGCTGCGGAGCAAATCATTTAGAATTATAATACTGCGTTTGCACCCTTCTGTTGTAGGAGGATGTACCTCACCAATTCCTCATTACCTTATATGCCGACGCGAGCTCAGATACGTTACTCTGGTGACAGAATATTTCTGTCTCATATAACGGACCACTCAATAACCTCGTTGGTGACGACTACCTTCGAAGCTAAGGGTTGTGGGTGTGAATTCCGCAAGGTGAAAATATATATAATCAGAAACAATTTAAAACAAAAAAATGTATGTTCTCGGGTCATGGATGTGTTGTATGAATACATATCATGTGTGATATTACGCCTTTGCGATAAATGCAAATCACTTACGAGCCTTGGGGATCGAACTAGGGGCATTTGACTCGAAATCCGATCACTCAGCCACTACGCTATCGTGACATTTAGCTGAATTGTGAGATTGTAAATTGTAAGCGACTGGCTGACGGGTTTTTCTACAATTTCTGTGATGGGTGTCTCGTACGTACTAAGCACTAAATAAGTCTGGTGCTTGTTCTTAAGAGTGAAAGGTGGTATCAGATCAAACTGCAATAATATGGGTAAAATATTTCTTTTTATGGTTAACTTGTAATTCCGTTTATCTTGGTTCTGCATGATCAAGTAAGTATTGATTGTTTTAATACATTGCTATTTTGTTTTACAAAATGGCGGACTGAATTAGACATTCTCTACCAGTCTATTTTTGGTTTGAGCAGAGAATCAAGTAGTGCGTGCAGATGCAAAGTACAATAATAAAAAAGTTTTAAATAAAAGGAAAACAATTGTAGCAATAATAGCAAATAAATACATACACAACGGTCTATAAAAGACAACTGCAACTATGTGCAGGACATAATCGCACGTTTGGTGAGCGGTTTAGCGAGCGCAATACCAGACAACCTGCACCTTAAACACTGGTGGCCGGTATGGATCTGCTGAATTTTGATCTGGTATATTTCGGGATGGCCCCGCCATCTGTCGGTAGCCAGTTGTATTTTCATGGCTTAACCCTTAGTCACCCCTTACGATATCCTCGGAAAAGGGGAGAGGGAAGGTAAAATATGTACAAATTTACATTTACATAAATACATACATCTATTTAATCAAACATTAATGTTTTACGTCCTAAAATAGACATCACAGATATTTTTCATTGCTTTTCCGTAAAATTTGCGGGAGTGGACGTAACCGGCGCGGTCATAGCGACGCGTTGTGACGTAACGTGAGCGCAACAAATTAAGGCCGATGTAGGCACGAACAGCCGCCGCCTCTGTGGCCCAATGGATAAGGCATCGGCCTCCTAAGCCGAGGATTGTGGGATCGAGTCCCACCAGAGGTAAAAAATCTGGTATACTTTTTATTTAAAACGGTTACTGTTATATTGCCTTAAAGAGTTTGTCATAAATTTAAAAATGTCACTTATAGAATATAAAAGTTGTGAAAGTTTAAGTTTATAAATTATTTAGTTTTTTTTTGGAAAAAAAATATTTTTATAACATCTTGTTTCGATTTATGATTTATTTCTTCCAATATATTTAAATTGACGTTTTTTTATAACTTTTGCAAAAATTTTTGCTTATCAATTATCTGTAACTAGGACCTGTCTGTGTGTAAATAATGACGTACGGGCACATTAACAATAATGGTTTTTCTACATCTGATACTGAAAATCTGATAAAACGGTCGACCATACACTATTGGACTCCACGCAAATCGACGCCGTATTTTTTAAAAGTATTCCATATCATGGGGGAAAGCTGTTAGATATGATAACGATATAATTTTATTGATAATGCCCGGTGAGGCGATCGATCAGTCGATACGATTGCAGTCCCTTAGCGACTACTCGCTAAAAGTAACGAAACAAACAATTTGTAGCGCCTTATCAAAGATTCGCGACAATTAATAGATAATTCTACCAAATGGTAATCAACAATCAATCATAATATTTCAAATAATCTCTTTTTGATCAATAAATTAATTAGTGTGTGAACGAAAGATTCAAACAATTGGTTTTTGAAGTGTATAATGAAAATGATGGGTGAAAACGATATGGGTTACGGGGACTACTATAACTATGATAACAATTGGTCCGTCGTTCCACCGGACTACGGTGGCGGTTTCGATCCCAACTGCCAGTTTCGACAAGCCGGCGAAGAGGACTATAGATACGGTACTTATGCGTGAGTATTAAATACTATTCATGTATGAAAACAATACATATATCTATTTTTTTATTAGTAGGTCTCATTGAAAGTTTGAGAATTTTCTTTGCGTTCAACACAAGAAACTTCACTATGATAATAAAAAAAAATAGTTTACGTGTAAGAATTGGTAAGCGAGCAATCAGTTCACATGATAGTAACTGACCGTCGCCCATTTATATTGGTAACACCAGATGGGTAGCAAGTGCTTTGCCTTTAAGAATGGAATAAATAGATAATGAATTAGACACAAACACTTTATTCAATCCTAAACTATGTTTTTTATTTGCACTGACTGATGATTCTCTGCCTTAGTAACTGGATGGTGATAAGATAGACTCTGCGATATGTAAGACTACTACATATGTCATACTAAATAAATATCTTCGACGCAAGCATTTATTGTCCCCAGAGAAATTCAAACCTTTTAAATCCACATATTTTGCAAAGACATCTGATCATATATTTTTCCCATTGAAGGGATTTATTTTCATTTTCCATGTAGTTTTTTTTATTTTATTTATCTTCACGCACAATCCCTGACGGGGTAGCCAGAGAGAACAGATCGCCAAGTGTCACGATCCCTACATACTTCTTTCGCTTCTTTCAGATTCATCATCTTCTTCATACATGCACGTCTAGGTATCCGAGTACTCTTGACCCTCCCCTCTTCGAGCAATTTGCTCACATGGTCTTCGAAAGTTAGTCTCGGTCTACCTTGACACCTTTTAATATTAACTTTCGCGCTATATGTTTTCTTCACCATTCGGTCTTTACTCATTCGCTCAACGTGCCCAAACCATCGAAGCATGCCCTTATCCATTTTTGAGACAAGGTCATCTTTCAAACCTGCCATATTGCGAATCTCTTCGTTTCGCTTTCGGTCGGCCATGGTAAGGCCGCACATTTTACGAAGAGATCGCATCTCCACTGCATTCAACCTGCTTTTATGCTTCTTCTGGCATACCCAGGTTTCGCTGCCATATAACAAAGTCGGTACCAACACTGCGTTATGTATTGCAAGGCGTGCAC
Organism: Sericinus montela; assembly: GCA_029286605.1. NCBI lineage: Eukaryota > Metazoa > Arthropoda > Insecta > Lepidoptera > Papilionidae > Sericinus > Sericinus montela. The sequence continues at coordinate 2,477,209 of JAGSMR010000040.1, forward strand.
TTTTCACAACGCCTTGCCTTTTGATTAACGCAGTCAGGGCACCATTGACTTTGTTCCCGGCAGCGACACGCCTGTCCACATCTAAATCACATCTTCCATCCTGGTTAAACGCGCTCCCCAAGTATACAATTTCATTCACCTGTTCTAGACATTCCTGATTTACCCAAATTTCGCACTTCGTTCTTTCTTCGTCCCTTCCATGTAGTAAGGGAATATTTCCAAAAGTAGTGCTAGTAATTTCTAATTCACTGTTAGCATGTAAATGTTCCACTACTTTAACTATTTATTACAAAAGTAGGTTATAGAAGAAGTAAATAATATATAGTGCAATTTTGATTCAAAGCGTTTGGTGTTTAACATTTTAAGGTGATGTAGTGTCATATGACTGTGGCATTAAGCCATCTTCTCAGATTTTTTTTTGATATATCCGCACATAATGAACTGGGCCGCATAGAAATCTTAAATATCATAAAAAGTACCTGACCTAGCTTTATGAAATAAAGACCAAATTAAAGAATATTTAATGCCACACAAAATAATGTATAAAACATTGGTTATTTTTGAGAACTGTATAAAAAAATTCAAACTAATTGATTCGCGTTTGTTAAAGTTTTGCAATAAGTAAAATTATAAATATGGTGTCTCTGCCATTTAAATTTCATTATTCTGAACTCCTCCGTCGTTAACCTCTCAAGATTGTACCAGAATCTTGAAAAATGCATGAAGATGGACACAGTCAGCGAAACAGAGCGAGAATTGTTGTTGTGACTCTTCCTACAGTTCTGTGAGTACTTCAGCGTTTCCATGAAACTGAATCCTACCATCGAAGACCAGGAACAGACCGAACAAGGTGCACGACGATGAGAAAGGATCTCCATATGCTTATAGTGTCAACAATTTTGAGAAATCGCTTTGAGATTCTTATGGCTGTTGAAGTAAAGAATCATCATTTACGAGCTCGAGGAAACAATTTGTGTACGGATGATGTATGGAGGCGGCTGGCTGAAGCAAATTTAAAGCCACAAAGACCTGCAAATGGTCCAAAACTAGGAAGAAACCACAGTAACTCAATACTTAGTTATGGTTTAAATACGAAAATTAGACTCTGCATTACTGGTAAAGAGTTATGTTTTCGTTCAGATGAGCGTAGATTCCGCATTTGCAAGCGTACCAAACGAATCTGTTCATTTGTGGGCTGGGATTTCTTACGAAAGTCACACTCAGTGTGTTAGTGTTAAAAAAAAGGGAATATAAACTACAGTAATATATGTCACAGAAATTCTGATTGACTTAGTTGGTCCATTTTGTGGACATGGTCGAGAATGTAGTTTTTATGCAAGACAATTCCCGCCGGTAGTTCAGTTAGTAGTTCATAGTGTTTTCCTATTATAGTCGGTATCGCACATATGGTCCGGACTACACATAACCCCGCCTTAAACCCCATTGAGCATGAATGGGACGAACTGGGATGACATGTTGTCGGTAATAGGGTTTCTTGAAATTAAAGAAGCTCTAATAGAGGAATGACAGAATATTCCGAAGCATCGCCTCAAAACCTTGTAGACAGTATGCCAAATCGCAGAACTACAACCATTCTACATTTAATTAAATTCAGATACTTAAGTCACGATAGCCGAGTGCTTGGGTGGTCGGAATTTCGAGTCAAGAGACCCGAGTTTGATCCGCAGGTGGCAGGCTCGTACCAATGGGTTATTCAAAAACTTATGTAAGAATTAAATCATTGGCTTGGACATAAACATGGCGACGGGCTCACCACCTGTCACGTTGTCTGAAAATATCTTCGGTGGAAGGTTGGTTGTGGTTTTGAAGATATTTTCTAACCGACTTTTTTCCGTTGCCAGTCAGTGTAGTTTAACATCTTATTTTCTCAGCAGAAGAGTAGTCGTTTAACCTGCAATTGATTAAAATAATATGTTTTGTTATGTATTTTAAAAACTGAAGCAAAACGACAATCCTTTTACAATTCATAAATTTTGATTTTCTGTGATATAAACATTATGAAACTTTTGCTCGCCGTGCACGCGATCACGAGCATTGTCACTGTCTAGTCGCTGAGTTCTCTTAAGTGCATCGAAATTGACTATAAGATGTTAGAGTTATTTTATACAGTCAGAGTTTTCCTTTTACTATCATATTTTAACTCATAGCTTTATGTTTAAATTCTTTGAAACTCAATAAAAATTGATTTCAGACGTATCCATATAAATGTTAGTATAGAAGTTTAATAACACCCAATAACCTAGTGGGTAGTAACCCCGCCTTCGAAGCTAAAGGTTGCAGTTTCAGTCAGTAATCCCGACCGGGGTAATCATTTGTGTCAAGATTTAAATGGTTTTTACTCGACTTGTGGGCACTAATATGTATAAATTTATGTTTATATGTATACTATAAACATAAAAAGTCACGACAGCCGAGTTGTTGGATGGCTTGAATTTCGAGTCAAGAGACCCGAGTTCGATCCCAGGTGGCAGGCTCATCTTCTCGCAATTCCCAATACAGGGGTAGACAGAGGTCTAATCTAGACGATTAAATCCCTTCGACCCACCTTCCACCGAAGATATTTTCGGGACAACGTGACAGGTGGTGAGCCCGTGGTCGTTTCTTAATCAATTGATATTAACGGAGAAAATGTATGTTACTTGTACCACGAAGACAGTGTCGGTTGGGTGGTTATGGTTGCGTGCCACTCACCTACAGTCCCGCCGGTGAATCGTCGCACTGAGTACCATTGAGCTCGTAATCCGTCAGCTGTGCGCTCTCCCATGCCTTCGTGGAGCCCTTAATTGGTTAGCCCTCTTCGCGGATTTGCGTGCTTTCAACTATTTAAGCCGAATGCGCCTAACCAGATTGTCGTAAAAGTACATTCGTGAAAACCCATCGACTTTTACTCTCTATGCTGTTAGAAATGTTCAAAATTGAGTAAATCTAGAAAGTTTTTCCAATGAATTTTGTTTAAATAACAAATATCGTCATACATAATCGAAGCTTATTTTTACTAAAATGTTTATAAAATTTTCTTACTATTATCTAAATAGGTAGTTATCTCGAAGCAAAATCAGCAAAGACTTTAATTCACAACAGTGATTGAACCTGAATCGAAATGGAATTTCTTTTCAAAACTTTGTTAAAAGGATTAAACCATACTGTCAGACAACCAACCATCCCTTACGCGAGAGGCACATGCTCAGCAGTGGACCTGAATAAGCCGTTATGTATGTATGTACGTGTTTACACGAATACAAAGTTCTTAAACATATTTTGAAAAATTAATCTGATTTACGATCTTAAACAACTTACTAGTAAATAAAATATAGCAAGTACAGAGTGATTAACTAGCCTTAAGTACTTCTTTTGACCTAACCTTTGATTCAATACCTACATGTGATAAGTATTGGAATACCAGATGGATATTGATGGTCGCTTACAAACGCATCCCGATGAAGGCAATAAATCTAGTGTGCAGGGCTGGGAGGTCGCTGTGTAGTGAGCCGTGTAACGGAGGGCGCGCGCACCTGCCGCCCGCCCCTCACAAATCTCGCCCTCACACCTTACCTGATTATAGTAAACGAGAAATATCCACATGCTACGGATAAAAGCAACTTTTATATATTTTTTAATTTGAACATGAACTGCTTGACTTCTAAATTGTTTTCATGTTGAAATTTAGTGTAGCTTCTCCAGAGAGCATTTAAAGAAAAACTTGTTATTTCAATATATAAAATAACATTGTATGTATAATGTTTAAGCAACTTCTACATAATTTTTTAATGGTGCTTTTTCATAGCCAGTGGCTCAGATAATTTTACTACAGTATAGATAAAAAATACGAGTCGGTTTCCCTTTAGTTGATTTAATGAATTTGTTTATATACTGGGGTTTGACGCAAGGTGATGTTAGTTCTTGTACCTATATTATTACAGTATTGATTACTTTCATATTACATCAATTTACTCATTTGAATTTTTTTTCGAATTTTTGAACGGTACAGTATTTTACCATGTATTATCTGTGCGTAATTTTAACTACCTACACAAGTCACGATAGCCGAGTTGTTGGGTGGTCGGAATTTCGAGTCGAGAGACCTGAGTTCGATCCCCAGGTGGCAGTACCAGAGTTCTTCAAAAACTTATGTACGAATTTCATCGTTGGCTTGGACATAAAGACGGCGACGGGCTCAACACCTGTCACGTTGTCCCGAAAATATCTTCTGTGGAAGGTGGGTCAAAGGGACTTAATTGTCTAGACTTGACCTCTGTCTAAAAAAATAAAAATATCTTCACGCAATTCCCAATACAGGGGTAGACAGAGGTCTAATCTAGACGATTAAATCCCTTCGACCCACCTTCCACCGAAGATATTTTCGGGACAACGTGACAGGTGGTGAGCCCGTGGTCGTTTCTTAATCAATTGATATTAACGGAGAAAATGTATGTTACTTGTACCACGAAGACAGTGTCGGTTGGGTGGTTATGGTTGCGTGCCACTCACCTACAGTCCCGCCGGTGAATCGTCGCACTGAGTACCATTGAGCTCGTAATCCGTCAGCTGTGCGCTCTCCCATGCCTTCGTGGAGCCCTTAATTGGTTTGGAAGCCCTCTTCGCGGATTTGCGTGCTTTCAACTATTTAAGCCGAATGCGCCTAACCAGATTGTCGTAAAAGTACATTCGTGAAAACCCATCGACTTTTACTCTCTATGCTGTTAGAAATGTTCAAAATTGAGTAAATCTAGAAAGTTTTTCCAATGAATTTTGTTTAAATAACGTCGGCGCTGACTGACGGGTGGTAATGTTCTTTTTACCTTTGTTTGTTTTTGTTTTGCTATGGTAATGTAGCGTAATGTATAATGTTGGTTATAAATGACGACCCTGAATTCACAAAGTGTAGTTTAAAGACATTTCTAGAATTATTACTGAACTCATTATGAAAAAAAGTTGATGTCGTGTAATTTGTTCATGTTTTACCTGAACTTGGCGTAACGGATCAGTTTGGCCATGGGGTATTTTTTTCTCGTGGGCATCGGCGCTTGGTACGAAAGGCGCGGAGTCCACGGTATTGTGTATTCAAGTTTTACGTAAATTACTTTTCTATCGTGCCTAAAATCATCCCTCTATTATTTTGTCATTAGCTATTGCTAATATGAAACGACTGGTTTATAGCTGGCGCCTAATGACGGCCTTTATAAATTGATCCGTTTCATTTTATGAATTCATTACAAATTATGGTTTAATATTTCTTTTTATATCATTTGCGCGTTTACGAAGAATTTAAGATTTTTTAATTACAGATAATGCTAGAAATTAAATCTGTAACTTATATTTTTTTAATTTGAACATGAACTGCTTGACTTCTAAATTGTTTTCATGATGAAATTTAGTGTAGCTTCTCCAGAGAGCATTTAAAGAAAAACTTGTTATTTCAATATATAAAATAACATTGTATGTATAATGTTTAAGCAACTTCTACATAATTTTTTAATGGTGCTTTTTCATAGCCAGTGGCTCAGATAATTTTTACTACGAGTATAGATAAAAAAATACGAGTCGGTTTCCCTTTAGTTGATTTAATGAATTTGTTTATATACTGGGGTTTGACGCAAGGTGATGTTAGTTCTTGTACCTATATTATTACAGCATTGATTACTTTCATATTACATCAATTTACTCATCTGAATTTTTTTTCGAATTTTTGAACGGTACAGTATTTTACCATGTATTATCTGTGCGTAATTTTAACTACCTACACAAGTCACGATAGCCGAGTTGTTGGGTGGTCGGAATTTCGAGTCGAGAGACCTGAGTTCGATCCCCAGGTGGCAGTACCAGAGTTCTTCAAAAACTTATGTACGAATTTCATCGTTGGCTTGGACATAAAGACGGCGACGGGCTCAACACCTGTCACGTTGTCCCGAAAATATCTTCTGTGGAAGGTGGGTCAAAGGGACTTAATTGTCTAGACTTGACCTCTGTCTAAAAAAAAAATAAAAAATATCTTCACGCAATTCCCAATACAGGGGTATTGGGAATTGCGTGAAGATATTTTTTATTTTTTTTACCTACACAACGCACAGGAAACACTCTGAAGATATAAAGTAAAAGAGTGATTTTTATTGTTTAAATAACAAATATCGTCATACATAATCGAAGCTTATTTTTTACTAAAATGTTTATAAAATTTCCTTACTATTATCTAAATAGGTAGTTATCTCGAAGCAAAATCAGCAAAGACTTTAATTCACAACAGTGATTGAACCTGAATCGAAATGGAATTTCTTTTCAAAACTTTGTTAAAAGGATTAAACCATACTGTCAGACAACCAACCATCCCTTACGCGAGAGGCACATGCTCAGCAGTGGACCTGAATAAGCCGTTATGTATGTATGTACGTGTTTACACGAATACAAAGTTCTTAAACATATTTTGAAAAATTAATCTGATTTACGATCTTAAACAACTTACTAGTAAATAAAATATAGCAAGTACAGAGTGATTAACTAGCCTTAAGTACTTCTTTTGACCCTAACCTTTGATTCAATACCTACATGTGATAAGTATTGGAATACCAGATGGATATTGATGGTCGCTTACAAACGCATCCCGATGAAGGCAATAAATCTAGTGTGCTAGGGAGCTGGGAGGTCGCTGTGTAGTGAGCCGTGTAACGGAGGGCGCGCGCACCTGCCGCCCGCCCCTCACAAATCTGGCCCTCACACCTTACCTGATTATAGTAAACGAGAAATATCCACATGCTACGGATAAAAGCAATTTTTATATATTTTTAGTTTAAAAATTATATTTTAATAAACGATTTTCACAATCTAGATAAACACTACCTCGTAAAAAAAATATTATTACAAAAATAAGTTATTACCTGATCCGTTCCAAAAATTTCCGAGATATTTATGAATAAATTTTTGTATACATTTACAAGCTCTTTCAAGTAATAAGATATTATGAAATGTATTTTTTAATAATTATAGAAATGTAGACAATTAAAGTGAAATTGTTGTAAGTGTTACCCAAAATTTCTATCAAGATTAAGCTTAGCTTATAGAAAACCATGTAGAGTATAAGATTAATAAAATAAAATTTCAATAAATTCAGATGAGAATCATTCAAGTGTGTTTCGCAAATGTATTGATGAAACTTGATTAACTTGTTTGGTTTTTTATTTTACACATTCCTTGTGTTAGACAACAATATATCATTATAATATTTAATACTGATACCTCTAGAGTTTTTATTAGGTCACTGATAATTACGCATAATCGTATTATTTAAGGTACACTTCTATTAAACTGGCAAACAGAGCGATGGTTTCAAACAGATATTTAAAAACTCATTCTCAATAAGTCAATTAAACGATTCACGTAGGGCCGCTGCACGCCACTTAGGGGATGGTTCCCAATATAAATAATTGCCCTTTGTTATTGTTGCCCTTTAGTGCATTCAGAGCGTACGTCGATTTCTTTTGCCTATACTAAAAATATGTATTTTAATTTTTTTGTTGTCGGTATGAATCATTGAACTAAAATGTGGTCTCGGGTTAATAATATTTGTTTCGTAAGCATATAGAAAAATCAGCAGTTTTAGTATGTTTTCTCTGATTTGTGAGGTTTGAGATCCGTAACTTTAATATTAATTGCCGCTCCATTTTATTTAAAAAAAAATTCTTCTTTAATATCACTGAAATACTTCCAATGCCTCGTTTTCAGAGTTTTGAGTTCAGCTTTGTGCTTAAATAGGTTCATAAGGTAGACTAAGAGAGGAATTACACAAGTATTTCTTCAAATATCATTCTCCACCAGTTATTTTTACTGAACAAAAAACAAAACTGTAAATAGTATTAGCGAAATTTCTCACTCTCAAAATTATTGCGACGAATCATATGAAATAAGGATGAGGATCTCTAGAGAAAAGGTACTAGTACTTCACTCATTATCTCGTTTATTACCAATTATTCAGTGCTGGTATTATTAAAAAAATACAATTTAAAACAGTTTAAAGACAATAAAAAATACTCAAACGAATCCTATGTATGTGTTAAAACAGTTCTAGATTTTAATTTAAAATCACGATTAATTTGTTAATAGTTACGACTGCCGAGTGGTTGGGTGGTCGGAATTTCGGGTCGAGAGACCCGAGTTCGATCCCCGGTGGCAGGCTCGTATCAATGGGTTTTTCAAAAAAACTTATGTACAAATTATATCGTTGGCTTGGACGGCGACGGGCTCACCCCAAAAATATCTTCGGAGGAAGGTGGGTCGAAGGGACTTAATTGTCTAGACTAGACCTCTGTCTACCCCTGTATTGGGAATTGCGTTATTTATTTATTTATTATTTACTTATTATTTATTTATTAATTTGTTAAATTTGTACATAATTTGGTTTATTATCTTCACGCATTCCCAATACTGAAATTATGATTATTTTAATTCCTTTTGACAGACATTTAGCCAGATCTTAGTTTTAAATTAACGTAATAGGGGATCAGACTTTCGCCATCTTAGTTTGCAAGCCAACCATTAAATTCGTACAAACTTTTTAAAATACGCATTGGTACGAGCCGACTTCATGAGGATTAAACTAAGGTTTCCTCATTAGATTCCCGATCACCATAGCTTCAGAATAAAAACAAACATGTGGGCCTCTGGGCTAACAACCTCTTTCGTGGGTGGTAAAATCCAATCGCTTCTCTAGAGCGACTAAAATCCACCCACGAAAGAGGGATACTCCCATACTTCGGAGTTCAGGCCCGAGATGACCCGTTTGCTGCCCTCCTAGCCAGAAATTTTTTTAAAGTTCCACAGTGGAATTTTGATTTTGACACTACACTTCTTTCATACAATTTCTGATTATTTTTATTTACTTTATTTTACTCTTTTAATAAAGTGACACACTTTATAACAGAGTGGTGATACGGGTGATACGCTTATAGTCATCTCAGTGTCAGTTTCTAAACCAATCTTATAAATTATACACTGTTTCGCAAAAGATAAGTGTAATGGATTTACACATAACCGAAATATGATGTTGTTTAATGAGAGTAATGAGTTAAGACCTTTTAGGTATGTCGATATATCGTGAAATGTGTTCAACGGTTTTGTGGAGTGCAGCTCGAAAATACAATGTGTGATTTATACCTTGAACTGCGACTAAAACAAAACAAAAGTGAAGTATTTTTTTATGTTTCTTACGGTTGCAGGGGGACTACTAAAGTGTGTTAAGTTGTGGTGTGCATTGTCATTATTGCGCATAGCGACCAGAAAACAGATGTTAAAAAGGACCTAAAGAACACAACATTATATTATTTTCGGGCCCACAATCAAGTGTGCCGGTATCACAGCAGTAACGTCACTTATATCAGTTGAAAAATAAATTTGAACACAATCACAGTAGTAGAGTCGACCACGCCTTATGAATGAATAAATATGTTACTACAGAATTTAAAAACGTCATTTATTAGCCCAGAGATGGTGGTCTAGTGAAGACAATGGTCTGAATTTGAATAAACGGACACGAGTTCGATCCCCATGTGTATAGCTCACCATATGAATAAATAGATTCATATATAGATCAGTTGGACCTAACTCCTGCACATTTATCCAAATATACTAATAATATGTATGAGCATATACTAATAAGTTTTTTGAAAATTTTGAGCGACTTGTGCCATTAGCTTGGTCACTAAGACTACCACAGGATCACTACACGTCACGTTGTCTGAAATAAGCTGCAGACTACCGCAGTATTGTAAAATACTGTCTCATTTATTGTTACATACTTAGGATAATATCATAGTTCTCTTTTGTCCATTGTTTCTAGATGTTCAAAATAGAAGCTGTTGCACACCTGCAAGTTGTAAAATTAATCCGATTATATATCCAGCGTGTCCTTCAATGATTTGTTTAGGCTTTATTGATGTCATTTAAGATTAAATTGTACTTTTAGACTTTATCGCATGTCGGTACTGGCTGTATCGCATGTACTTAAAATAACAATTATTTCAAAGGGAAAATACATTATTGGCATAGGTTTTTATATTTGTTAAGGAAAACGAAGCGATCACTAGTGTAAATAGTTTCACATCATACCGAAGTCGTAGGGTCTTTACAGGATTTACCCGCTATGGGTTTTAGTATATTTAGTATATCTTTACTTTCTAGTTTCATACATTTCATCTGATTAAAGTTTTTTTTGTAAACTACAAAAGAGATACATTATTCATATTAATATTAATTTCTGTAAAAATTAACGCGACTGTTGTTTCTAGAGATATAGGAGGAATTCTCGATTTTGCTTTATTTTTAAATATATCTATATTCCATGGGTCTAAAAAATGCATGTGTGTAATTTATACGAAGTCCTTTTCTAATTTTTCTATTAAAAAGAATTGTATACAGGGATTAGATACAAATACTACGACGAGAAGCACTCTCAGTTTTCCCAAATTTAAAAATAATCCCGGCAGATTTTTCTAGTTGTAAAAATTACATCTAAGATCTGTATAGATACCGTACATTTAAGATCAAATCGATAATTAAAAAATTGTTACGTCTTTTTGTCGTTTTATTGTTAAAATGTCTTCGGTGGAAGGTGGGTCGAATAGACTTAATAGCCGAGACCTCTGTCTACCACTGTATTGGGAATGGCTCGAAGATATTTATATTATTTATTGTTAAAAAATCGATCCTATAAAGCTAAAATGAAATAAGCAATTGATATAACGTATCCATAAGTATCATCCAAGACAGAGAGAGCATAAGTATAACGACCCTCATATCATAAAGGAGACCACATTACACCGGTGTACTCAACCGGATTAAAAAAAATATTCTAACAAAGAATACTTTTTTTAAATAGTATACAAAAACATGTAAAATATTTATTATAATAAAATAAAGACATTTTTCATTATAATAAAATTGAAGGATTTAAAAAGTTTCATAAAGCTTTTTTACTTTAATTTGAATATTTTTAAAATTTATGTAATTTATAATTAAAATTAAGCATTGCTAGTAACCACTATTAACATTTGCGCAGTCAGAGAGAGTACTAGATTGTTAGCCTAATTTCACTAGATCGTATTTGCGATCATCAAGTCATGATAGCCGAGTGGTTGGGTGGTCGGAATTTCGAGTCAAGAGTCCCGAGTTCGATCCCCAGGTGGCAGGCTCGTACCAATGGGTTTTTCTAAATGTACGAATTATATCGTTGGCTTGGACATAAAGGCGGCGACGGGCTCACCACCTGTCACGTTGCCCCGAAAATATCTTCGGTGGAAGGTGGGTCGAATGGACTTAAATGTCTAGACTAGACCTCTGTCTACCCCTGTATTGGGAATTGCGTGAAGATATTTATTTACTTATTTATGTATGCGGCAACATGACATGTGGTGAGCCTGTCATTCTATTATGTCTATTATGAATCGCGTTTAAGGCGTATAGGTCTATCTCTTCAAATTTAGTGCTTCATGACGATAACAATGTCGATATAGATTTGTAATCCTATTTACTAACGCGCACACGACGGAAATCACTCTCCTTGTTTCTAGTGTTTGAAGGAATGTCTTCTAACACAGAAAGTTAGGATATAGATTGGTGACACTAAAGTCTTATTAACAAGTTATTTAATATTGAGTAAAATTGGCGGCTTTAAATGAAATTCAAGTTCAGTTTTCAGAAAACAGGTAGGAATTTCTGACACTTTCTTTTGATACTACTACTTTTAAACGTGGTATGTCAAGTATTTTTAATAACGATATAAGTAAAAAAACGGTATCGACTCCGCTTTGATAAAATCAAAGCGGAGGTCTATTTTAGTATTATAATATGTCTTAAAACATTTTAATTTATTCTAAACGCACTTAATCCAAAAATTACAAGTGAATTATGAGGTCTTTTGAAATAAAATACTTCAGCGGCAATACTGGATTTGCTTAATTGCGTGCACCATTCATTGAAAACTTTGAAGCTTAACTTTTTATTTATTTGAAGTATTCACTAAGTAGAAACAAATGCGCTCCAAAGTTACAAAGGAAACAATAAGTTGGTGCACACGTGCAAGTCATAAACTGATAGCCGGGGGTTGTCTACCTGTTCGCAGAACCATCAATGTAATTGGTATTGTCTTTTCTTGGACAATGTCCTAAGTACTTCCATATGTACCAGAAACCCTTGGCGTCTCGACTTTTTATTGTTCATTCATAAGTACTAGATATTTACCTGTTGTTACCTTATATTTCTAAATAAAGATGATTGACAAGTTGTATATTAAATTATTTCTTAATAAAAAAGCAAGTTTTAAGTTATAAAACCTATTCATGATTTGTATGCGGTATTGAAAAAAAAAAAAATTTTTCATTTCGCATCATGTATTTGGATGTTTGTTGTCAATAAATACGTTATAAAAACGTTAGCATTAAACAGAAGTATCTAACAAATACAAGCTTACATGGACTTATTAAAAACACTCTAAATGAAAATCGTTATCCGGGGCATTTAGAGCAGCGTCCATAACGAACCCGGCCTCAACAATGGGCTTAACGCGCGTACTCATTACAAAAAGCGACATAACAAACGCGCTACGTCGAAAGCTCCTCTATTCAAAGTGTATACTCCAGTTTTTTTTGTTGGGCCCGCTTCGGGATTGGTCGACGAGGGTGCCGCCCAGTCGTCGTAGCTCCGGGATTGGCGGGGGTCAGTGGAGCACCCTTAAACGGAGCTGAGTAGGCTGTCGAGGCACGAGGGCGGCGCGGGGTGTTGTTCACCCCGAGAGCCACTCGAGGGTTGTTTAGTGCAGACGCAGCGTCGAAAGACGTAGCACGTGTTTCCGCGAGTGTTTTACCACCGTCAAAATTATTCCGAAAACGAACTCTCCCGTCCGGGAGATGAAGTGCGAGGAGGGCGAAGGCGCGCGCTCGCCGCCGCCACTGTTGCCGCCGGCGTCGTTGCTAGCTTGGAGCCCTATTCTCTTGCCGCCCTGGGGTCCGGCTTTCCTACCGGCTCTCTACCCGGCGGCTTTCCGTTCAGCTTTCCCCGGGTAAGATACTTGTCAGCAAAGTTTCTCCTGCGTTCCTTGTCTAATTAATGGAATTTAACTAGTTTGTTTATCCATACGAAGGGGTTATTTGGATTCCTCTGCACTTTTTCATTCGCTTAGACAATTTTAATAGTGCATGAAATATTCTTGTGAGTGGTATTGTTAATTTTTCGTTAAAATGTTATTATATGTAAAGATAAACATATTGTGTATGCATTTTCTCTTTTAGCCGTCTAATAATGTAATTTATGAATATGCATAATTAATTCTGAAAGGTCAAAAAAATTAGAAGCCTTTTGTATTATTTCTTGTTAATATCTTGATATTACCATTCGTATTCTACCTAACCATATGTAAAGGAGCCCTTTTAAAATATATAAAAGATTTTTCATATCTGTGCTCTATTCATTTTTATTTATTAAAAGAATTTGTATTGTCTACCATTTAAAAATAACGTCTTTGAAACCACTTCAGTGCAATGTTTGGGTTTTTATAAACAAAACACTCCACGAACGTTAAGTGTGTTTATGTTATTTCATTATAAAGGCTAGAACTAACTAACGCTATACAGTTTTTAACTTAACTATGTACATATAATTAAAAGTTATTAAAAATAAAGTTTATGTAATCACTAAGGCATCTTAATGGTGTACATTACTTATGTCGCGCATCTTTAATATTGTAAGATTTATCATTATTTTTATTTAGTAATATTAATTAAAGGTTTTACAACTAGTACTGCTTCTTAAGTATCTGGCGATATGTATAAAACAATAAAATTAAAGAGAAATATAAAAAAATACTGCCACGAGCGGGATCTGCTGGTTTTAATAACAAAAAGATCACCATAACTTACAAGCTTTGAAAGTTCAATAAAAATTTGTTCATTAAAAAACTAGTTAATACTATATTTTAGATTTGAGTTAACTATGAAAACAGTGAAAAGAATTTTTTTTAGAATTGACATAAAAAGCTTTTGCTGGTAGAATGCCTTAGGTAACTAAACTCGGTAGAGATATATTAATAAACATGTTAGCTTTTGATATTAAAGTGTTATTTATGATCTTCGTTTATTTATTTTCGTATTGAAGCTGTGGACTATAAAATTTTGAAACATTTCTATTGAAACACAAATAACTATGTAAAATATAGTAAAAAATCTCATGTAATTGAAAGTTTCATTTTATAAAAATTATTTCAAGTAATGAAATTCGAAAACCATTATATCCAATTTTGATCCTAAATTTGGAAAAAAAATATTCGAAAATTCTGTAATGATTACATGTATTATTTAGGTATATGTTTGAACGTACACAACTGTTAATTTCTCTAAAGGATTAAGTGAAATTATTTTGTGCAATTTGAAAAAAAAGTGTTGAAGAATATAGGATAATTAGGAAGGATATAGGATAGTATTTAAAAAAAATAGCTTCACGCCATTCCCAATACAGGAGAGACAGAGACCTAGACATAATTGTTTAAGTCCTTTCGACCCACCTTCCCCTGAAGACATTTTTTTAGGACAATGTGATAGGTGGTGAGCCGGTCGCCGTCTTTATGTCCAAGCCAACGATGTAAATGGTACATAAAGTTTTTGAAAAAAACCATTAGTACGAGCCTTAGGCATCGAACCAGGGCTCTTGATTCGTACTCTGACCACCCAACCACTCGGTTATCGAGACTGAGATTTCGTTTTCTTTTAATTTTTTCCTGAGATCTTCAGTATCCGAACGAATATAGGCTTTGGTGTAAGTTAATTAAAAATAATAAAAAAAAATGTCATAAGAACCGTAAATCTTGACACTAAAGAATTAGATAAAAGTTTAGTCTTTATTCCAATTTAATACCAGATTACATTTCGTAATTCGATAATTTTTCATATTTAACAATCGTTGTTAAGGTTGGAATGGAACCTAAAGGCTAAATTGCGTACGTGAGAATTATTACAACACATCGATTGACCCATCAATAGCAAATTAGTTGTCACAAATTCAATTAAATATGATCCCTACACCATGTGGTGCGTAGTATTATCGTATGTGACAGTTTCCGGGCGTCTCTTGGTGCGAGTCTGTTAATCGTCCTGTTTACAACCTGCTAAAGCTCTTGTACCACACCGCCTTTTCACATAGTCACGTTCCACAACCAAGAAATGTTTCACGCCTGTGTGCAATAACATTCTGATATTTTAATAGACAACCGCTTCTAAGAGTCCGCATTGAATGATTAGATACGTCCCTTTGTACAAGTCACGTATTTTCGAGAGGTCCTCTACTACGTATTGAACGGATGGAATTTTGTGTTCTCTTCTAATAACACGTCCTTGAGATGGATGGTTTTTTTTTAACAACATGATGCTAGGTTTTCTCTTCTGCCTTTCGGTTTGTGTTAACTGTTGTTTGTAAGGTTAGTTAGAGAATTTGTCATTTCAGTGCTTGATGTTATATTATTATTTTTATATCTTCACGCATTTCCCAATATTCTGGTACTCACTTTTATCCTTAGAGCTTATTTAAATAGTTACAAATAAAAATGAATGCGTATAGTATATGCTGTGCATAAATGTGTATAAATGTGCATAAATATGATTTTTTTTTAATAAATTAAAATGTTTTATAATATTTCAAATTTGAATGTAAATGAATAGAATAGAATAGAATAGAATAGAATAGAATGAATAGAATAGAATAGAATAGAATAGAATAGAATAGAATAACTTTATTTGCGCATAAACAACAGCATTTTACAAAAAAAAAACAGTTCAACTTACTTAAATACTACATTACACAGGTTATTTCATAAATAAAAATAAAAATTTTAATTTTGACAAGCCGTACATTATATACTGCAGCATATACACAAAAAGGCCCTCACTCAGCATTAGCTGCAAATACAGCACTGATTTTCAGTGAGTCCTTGTAGTGTACTTCAGACACTAATTTCAGCATGAAGTACACGATTATACATTAAAAAAAATATAACACAACCAATAAATATTCACACTTCTTTAAAAAGCATTCTTGGAATAAATTTCAATTTAAAAAAAAATCTTATATAAGTACATAGGTTTTTTCTACTTGCTATAATCATTATTACTATACTACGCAGTTTAATCACATGAAATAAAATATCAGATCTATCCTCTATTGGCAATTACTTCCTTCGAAACTAATACAGCGTCTATAAAAATATATTTTGTAACAAATAATAATAAAATAAAAGAACACAAAAGAATGGATGATAAATTAGTAAACAGTATGAGCAAATTAATTGTCGCCAAAAAATTTTATTACGTCACCCTCATTTCTAATAAGACAAGCTGCAGAGCCGGTTTCTCTCCTGGCGAATATACGTCCGTTATGAGTCCATACGAATTGCCAACCTTTTTGTTTTCCTTGACTAAATCGTGCCCTATGCGTTGAAATGTTTTATTAATGTATAGTTTTCAGAAAGTAGAGTTTTAAGAAGTCACGATAGCCGGATGAGTGACTAGAATTTAGAGTCACGAGACCCGAGTTCGGATCATAGGTGGCAGGTTTGTACGAATGAGTTTTTTCATAAACTTATGTACAATTTGTATCGTTGGCTCGGTCTTGAAGACGGCAACAGGCTCACCATCTGTCATTTCTCCCAAAAATGTCTTCGGTGAAAGGTTTTAATAGTCTTAATTATCCACCCAAGTATTGGGAATAGCATGAAGATTATATTCTGTCTTGGTCTCTTTTATTTATAAACACGGTTTTATTTTAATAATGTTATTAAAATAAAATCAACAAGATAGAATAAAAGTTATATATGATATAATGTTATAATAACGTTATTATTTATCAAACATTTTTTTCCATTTTTTAACTATTTCATTGTAACTATATACTAACAGTATTTTAATTTTTTTTAAATTCTTAAACAAACCAATCCAAACATGCCTTCCATATCAATGTTGTAACATTTTTTTTATTGTTACAGTCTCCTAGATAGTATGAAGATGCCTGGTCAGCGGCCGGGTTTCCAGATTTCTGACATCCTGGGACTGAACGAAGCGAAAGGCCTAGAAACGACGCCGGCACAGGGCCCTCTTGGCTGTGGTTCCTTGGATCTTCCGCCGTACGCACCGCCCCAGCACCATTACTCTCATGATCTTCTGAGACATCATCAGCCTTGGCTCTCTTTAGAACAACACGAGCCTACTGGTGAGTGATATAGTATTTACATTTCTACCTCTTTAAAAATTATTCGAAAATATTAAGGACTTTTAATATATAATTTTGAAATTAATTTATAATGATTGTAAAAATTTATTTAAACAAAGTTATATATGTAGTTCAAATCAATAACACTTTGATGGTTAGGGTTATTCTTAAATCAAACGAATATGGCAAAGAGGGTTGTTAGTTACAAGGCAACTATGAAAATTTTGCATAAAAACAATATACACAAGCCGTTTACTAAACATGTTGTACTTTTGTACATATGTATATTAGCCTACATAAACTCTGCCAATATTATAAATGAAATTTTTTTTAGCAAAGTTACGCTTAGCATGAGAACCTTGCAATTTACCATTTTTTTTTCAGACAGATTTTCATTTCAGAAGTACATACATAATTATGTACGTACTTCGATAAATATAAATGTTATTCATGATTCGAGTACAAATAATCATTTCGTTATTTAAATGTTTAATCCTAGCGCGATTCATTGTATCAAAGAAAAGTAAAAAAATTGCTAACAAATTACTTTATTTATTGGAACGTTACCGTTTATCTTGTGTGGTTACTCGATACAGGTTTATCTTAACTAAGTATGATACTGTTATCAGGCCTCACCATAGAGACAAGTTTGGTTTAACTGATCTTTATGAAATGTTAGTTTTATCCGACGATAGTGATAGCATGCCCACATCAATACCTACGATTCTGTTACTTTATTGATTACGTTCCTTATTACCGTTTACGAATACAGGTAACTACAGAAATTCTGTTCTTAAATGCCTTTAGACCAAATCATTAATAATTTTTGGAAATAAAAAAAAAATAAAAAAAAATAAAAGAAAATCTTCACGCCATTCCCAATACTGGGATAGACAGAGGTCTAGTCTAGACAATAAAGTCCCTTCGACCCACCTTCCACCGAAGATATTTTCGGGAGAACGTGACCGGTGATGAGCCCGTCGCCGTCTTTATGCCAACGATATGAATTGTACATAGGTTTTTGAAAAAACCCATTGGTACTGCCACTTGGGGATCGAACTCGGGTCTCTCGACTCGAAATTCCGACCACTCTTCCACTCGGCTATCGTGACTTTAATAAATATAATAATATCTTGTTCACTTTTTAAATCTTGGAGAAATACCTAACCCATTAGTTTTTCTCTGTTCATTCCTTTTTCGAGGTTACCTGGAAGAAATCGTTTATTCGCGATAAGGCCGCCTATTGTACATTTTTGTTTTTGTTTTATTGTTTATATTGATGCTTTGTAGCACTGAATGAATGACCCTCTTTAATGACCAGCGCTCACAACCACCACTTTCCGACTGTCCGCGGAGGCCGAATACATGTCCACAGTCACACACAGTATAATGAAATAGGTGTTCCTCCTTCCGCGATCTATTTCATCTGTATCGGAGGAGACCATTAGATTAGAGATGGTGACACTTCGTTGTATCAAAGAGCCCCGTAGCCCTTTAACTCGCTAAATGAATTAATTATGTTAATTCATTAAAACATTCAAAGAGGCCATTTCGGTATACGCTACTGAGAAAGCCTACCATTTTCCTTTTTAATTCGCCGTGGGTTACCCAGTGGAGAAAACACTTTTCTTAACCAGCTCAACTTAGATTAAAATGTAGGTAACTCAAGTGTAATGTAAAACGATCAACGCACTACACCCGGAGTAAATTACGCGAAAAAATACAATGACCCACTCGAAACTAATAGACATTCGGCAGTCGTGTTCGAGAGGCCGAGATTATTTTTTGAAATGCTCCTCCATTGGAGTGCCTTCATCGACTAATCTGTGATTGTCATTAATTATTTTTATCGCTTATCGAATATTTCGGCAGTCAATGCGCGCATACTTTCGATTGCTTGTTAACATTGTCCCGCCTCTTCTCGTGCTAGATAAGATTTTAAAGAAATGTAAATATTATGATTATGGGGAATTAAATTTTTGCATTGATTTAGTTTTGATATCAACCAAAACAAGAATGAGTTGTAAAATTTAAATGCAATCAATACTTTATTTATTCTAAATCGTTAATTTTTTTTTACTTAGCCAAAGCGTAGGTTATTATTTATATATAAATATTTTTCACTATGTTTTGTGAGGTTAGATACCAAAGCGGTCAATATGATAAATTGGAATTGAGCTCTGAATTTAATTCTTAATTGAAATAATTATGCTAATTAACTGTTAATATGTGAAATAATATTTATACCTGAAAACAATTAAAAAGGCTAATTGTGTCTTATTTCGCTTATTGGAATAGAATGGTTGATACGTCAGTTTTCCAAAAGTGAATAATGCATATTGAAGGAAGACATTTATCTGTTAATGTATATCGCCTTGACTATTCAATCAATTTGATGACTTAAATTGTTTCTAGTTCAGTTCCCACAAACAACCCTAATTAAAGAAAAAAAAAGGAGAGATCAACCGTACCGTCATTGAACATAAATTGTCTCTAAATGCAGTAAACTTTACACGGGGTCGGTAAATTGTTCACGCCCTTCCAGGGGCGATCTAGCCGCTACCAGAGCGTGGTGATTGTTTAACTGAGGGGTGCGACGCGGAACGAATTTGTCACCAATGGAGGCTGTTCATACCCTCGTGAACTTTGCAGAGGCAGCTGTCGCCTATCAATTACACAGTGTTTGTGGCTGTTAGGGACGCAATTTGTTCATTATTCGATGACATTTATAGATTTTATTGTTCCCACTGTACATAGATGTATCGAATTGGTCGTGGGATTTATGATCTTTGCAAAATATAAAATGTCTGATATGAATAAACCCTGTCAATTTTATTTCTTCCTCTTTAATTGCATATCTATTTAAAACACATGTAATGAGAAAGATTAGACATTTTATTTAAGGATTAGCAAGAAACAATAGAATCTTATCTTTTTCATATTTTGTAATCCTAAGAATCCTGAAAGCTGTACGCCCCTAAATATTCGGTATCTTTAAAGATTTTCTGACAGCGTAGGTTTCTTTTTAAAAGTCAAGCTCAACGTATTCCTAATGGTTGCATGCAATTAGTGCAAATTATAGTTACATCATTGAATGATTCAATTTCAGTTTCTGAGCACCTACAAAACCACTTCGCGTGCGTTGTAGTGCTGTCAGGTGTTCGAACGACCACATTAACGTGGTCGGATCGATGAAGCAGACACTCATTGTTATATGATAATTTTATAATTTAGTCATTGAAAATCGTACAATAACTTATTCAGACATTATCGGAAAAATATTTTTTTTATTAATTAGTAAAAAAAATCATAGCAGCCAGTAATGATAATGAAACAGTAGCTGATATCTTTTAATAAATCTATTTCTATTGTTGTTAATGTAATTGTAATGATTAATGTTTAATATATTTAGCAGAAATATATTTAGCAGATGTAAAAAAAGAGATGGGTATGAAGACCTACTCGTATATAAGATAAACAATAAAAGTCTGTAGCTTTTCCGAATACGCTTATTCATGTAAACGCTACGATCGTCGAACAAAAAGAGTTGCCAGCTGCCCGGGGTGGGTGTGGCGGCGTTTACTACCCTCGAGCCCCCCAACCCCTTCCAGGTCTGCACCACGCCCAACCTCGCGCCCGCCCGTATTATCACAGCCGTGTGAAATCATTGAATTGGCGGAGGGTGAGAAAAGGGACAATGCGATATTTGCTGTGATTTTTTCACGTCTCATTATTTGTTCGACGCTATCCGAACGGTGTTGTAGATGGTGTTAAATGGAGCGCAACCCTTTCAGATTAAGTGGAGATTAGAGGAATATTTTGCGTTACAGATGTTTAATCTCTGTGGTCAATTATTGTTTGATGAAATACATTCTTATAAATTGAATTATTTACAAAATAAGTCTTAATAACTTTTATTGTAAGTGCAGAAACGCAATTAAGTCTATCACGGTAGAGTAGATTATATAAAAACAGCATTCTTATAATATTTTTTGTCCTTAGGCGGTATTGGTCAGCAAGCAAGTCCGGACAGTACTTCACGGGCCTCCGAGTTATCTTACATCGGCGCTTCAGCCTCCTCCCCTCCAACCAGCGACCCCCGCCACGATCAAGAACAAGACAACGATGACATCGATCATGACGACGACCACGAACACGATCAGCCCCCAAACACCAGCAGCGATCCAAATCTTGCTCACAAGAAACGAAAGAGACGCGTGCTTTTTTCGAAAGCACAAACGTACGAGTTAGAGAGGCGATTCCGTCAGCAGCGGTACCTGTCCGCCCCTGAACGTGAACACTTGGCGAGCCTGATACGATTGACGCCCACCCAAGTGAAAATTTGGTTCCAGAACCACAGGTATAAGACGAAAAGAGCGGTGCAAGAGAAGGGAGCGCATGACTTAAACGTTGGTAGTTTGAATTCACCACGGCGGGTCGCGGTGCCTGTGCTTGTCAAAGATGGGCGGCCGTGTATTGGGAAGCCTGACGGCCTTCCACCATTGGGCATGGGTTTACCTCCATACCAGCCTATGCACCACCAACCGCCAGTGACTGGCCACGGACCACAACCCAGCGGCTGCTGGTGGTGATAGTAATGAAGAACAATAACACAGTGATTTCCTAGTCGTCAGGTTTGTTGATTTCGAATAAGATACTTTAGCTTAAATTTATTATATTTTTCATCTCAGACAGATATACAAAATATTAAAGCCTAAGGCATTATACCTTGGTATATTGTTGTTTTATATCACAAATGTATCCTTTAATTTGTAGTAATTGTTTCAATGTATAGATTTTTTTTTTTGGTAAATACAAATTTTTTCCAATTTTAATTTACCTCGAATAATAAATAAATTTAACGTTTAAGTAATTACTGCTTAGTTTGCAAAATTCATGGGTGTATACAGTTCCTATTAAATTATACGTTGTAATTAATTTGTGGACGTATTCGAATATTAATTCAAATTTAAAAAATTACAGCGGAATATTGTTCTCATAAACAATGTTATTTAAACCGTTTTTTTTATATAAGATCCGTAGTATGTTGGTGAAATGATTTGCTAAAAAAGTTATTTTCACTGGAAAAATTGCATCCAGGAAATAATTAAATTAAAATACTATCTTTAAAACATTACGTGCCTTGGTTCTTTCACCGTTCTCGGTAAACGACAAACCTATATTGGTATTCTGATATTAAACTTTAACTACATGGTAATATTGCAGAGTTGAATATAGACTTTTTTTATTCATATGTTAATGATATCTACGGAAATATTCATACATAAGTTTAGTATTTCAACATTTGAAATGGCTTGTACAATTATTCACAAAATTCAAGTAGATTTCAGTATTCTCAGTTTGCCTTCATAACTTCAAGGATTTGTCGCAAATTAAATTATTTTTAAACGCTTATTATATTATGTTGGGGCCCAAGCCACACATGTATATGAAATACATTCCAATACATTTCAAGTTTGTAAATTAATGTATAAAGTTAAATAATTAGTTAAGATTTGTATTATTATGAGAATTGACCAGATTTTATCAGAATGCAATATTTAGATATAAGGTTCAGTATTATTGTAGTCGAATATACCTTAGTCAATAATTATTTATGTATATTCCAAATGAAATTATATACATTAAGGTGTTTGTAGAGAACCTATAAAAGAAGTTGTATATTGTGTAAATAATTGCATAAACCTAGTTACCAGCATTAAATAATTTCAATGTCAGAAATTATTAATATCGTTGATAGCATTTACTAGCTTTCCGGCTCGTACAATGATGTGTTAACCCTAAGAAATTAGAAGACAACAATATTAAAATTAAATTATTAAATGAATATTTAACTGACGGACTGAAGTTTATTTTTCCTAAATTTAAATACAACATTTAATGATTTTAAGTAGACACATATAGTATATACGTGTCTACTTAAAATAAGAATGCAGTATGCTACGGCGAAAAGTATCATTGCTATTAATTTGTTTATTCATCTATTAGATTCAGAAAACAAATTTAATGAAGAGGTTTCAGGCATATGTTTCTGTATCCTTTACTTTTGTAATAGAATCCAACAGATAATTATGATTATTTTTTATGAAAGCTGTTTCTGAGTATGTATGGGTTTGAAAATATTGCACAGAAATCGCTGTGTCCATAAAAAACTAGAAAGTAAAAGAAAAAATATCCACATTTTAAAGAATTACAAAATTTTAAATATTTCTTTTTTAAAATATGGCTAACAACAACAAAGACATATTAACAAAAATCCTCCAAACTTATGAATTCTTCTCTAGCATGCCACGTGTACTTGTGGATTACATTACCTGAAACCTGTCACATACATTTTACTTTACATTGATGGTAGCAGTATTTATTTACAAGAATCGGTCGCGATAACCGATAAAGCTTTCCTTGAGATAACGTTTGCCTGAAATGAAATCCATACGACACTATCTCAGTTATGCGATTTTAAATCACAGAGATAGAATTTGTTGGTAGGTTTTTTTTATTATGTTTAATAAAAACAATCAAATCCATATTCAGTTATAAAATAGGATTCCGAGTTTTGGTAATAACTGTATAAATAATTATAAATGTACTACATAAAAAGATAAGTGATTTTATATTAATACCCAAACATACATGGGTCTGGTATCGCCCATAGCTTCATATCAATATCTGTCCTTTGCGGGTCGAGATCACAACTATCTGACAAAGAGATAGTACCTTATTTTTTTTTTACTTTTAACTAATGCTATCGGGACGTCAAATCATAATTTATGGGATCTAAGTAGATACCTGATGTAAATTGTTCAGGGATC
Source organism: Sericinus montela (assembly GCA_029286605.1). Taxonomy (NCBI): domain Eukaryota; kingdom Metazoa; phylum Arthropoda; class Insecta; order Lepidoptera; family Papilionidae; genus Sericinus; species Sericinus montela. The sequence goes on from JAGSMR010000040.1 coordinate 2,501,292, forward strand.
ATTGCTTCCGGCGACATCCTGTGGATAGATCGTTCGAGACGGTTTCATTAGACTAATGATGAAGTCCGGCAGTATGTTTCTTTACCTATGACGCAGTTGTACTTATCTCGTGTGGATCACCTTACGAATTTTATGAGTACGTACGCTTGAAGTCGACGTGAGCTCTAAGTGTAGAAATATTGCTATCGCTAGACTAAATCAATTTTAAATAGTATGTTGTGAGTGTTTCAACTCATCATATTTCGAACTTTATGAAACAAGAGTTTTGGGACGTCGGGATCCGATGTTGTCCGTGAAAGCAACACCGCGATGTAGCGCCCTGCGCCTCCGATAAAAATTAATAAAAGTTATAAATCAATACATAACAAATGCATACATAGGTAGGTGTTTGAACAGTTACAGAAAGGGGCAATGTTAGATTTTTAAATCTAAGGAGAACCATACGGTTACTAAAAAAAAACATTGTGTTTCTCACATTCTCCGTTCTCCGTCATACGATTCTTTCTCTTAACAAAATAGAAAACAATTTGGATTTGGAATTTACTTTTACTCGTATGTTAAGCGGGGTCTATTTAAATATTGAGAATGATAAAGTTACTTTTACTATGGACTTGAATAACATAAGATTTGTTATAAAACAACACCAAACTATAGACGGTGGAACTGTCACAGCTCTAATCTCTCTCAAACAATACGTGATTTATTAATTAAATATAATATGCTTTATAAATATAAATATATAAATATCTGCACGCAATTCCCAATACAGGAGTAGACAGAGGTCTAGTTTAGACAATTAAGTCCCTTTGACTCACCTTCCACCGAAAATATTTTTGGGACAACGTGACAGGTGGTGAGCCCGTCGCCGCCTTTATGTCCAAGCCAACGATATAATTCGTACATAAGTTTTTGAAAAACTCATTGGTACGAGCCTGCCTCTCGACTCAAAATCCCCCCCCCCCCCACCCCCCACCGAACCACTCGGCTATCGTGATAATATGCTTTAACTTCATAAACTGCTTCGGTTATCCATTTGGATCTCTAGAAACTAAAAGAATACTTTACCTCAGTTACATGTGATTTTGCAGTAAGTATGTCTGAATGTCGTCAGAGGTGGATGTCATGACAGTCGGTTATTTGCCAGTTAAATATTTGCCGGACCCGGGTTTTATCTAATCGTGCTGCCTACCGCGATAGCTTGCGACCCGATTACTGCGTGTTTACTGGCCACGGCAACATTTTTCTTTACACCTGTTCCACTTTTCATTTTATGAATTTTTAGCAATGTAACCTACATCAACATCTAGTTAAAACTTCGGGTTACTTTTGTGTTTATGACAATGGATTTTTTCTACTTGGACCACTTTTTTTTTGTTCGTTACTTTTTAATACATGCATTCGCAACTATTAACTCTTTAGGGGTAAAATATGATTAAGAGCGTTATTTAGATGTGAAAGAAGATAGGCTGATTAAATCATTTTTCGCAGCCCCTTTCCCTTAAGAAAGTCAGGGCCAGAGCTAATATTATAATTCTTGTATGGTTACTTTTACTTCCGTATTCCTTAAGCTGAGAGAAACGAGCAAGTGCAGTACCGATGCCCATCAACTATCGGATCGGTGTCAGTGCGAAATATCAGTGATGAATCACTATGCAATTACGCTTTGAAATTTAGGAAAATTCAGAGGCATCGCTATTGATTGCTAACCTGTGAAGTAAAGCATTGAATTTGAAATTACATTTTCAACATAATTTGCAATCTCTTAATTGTAGGCTATATTGTAGATTTCAGAAATAAAATATCATGACGTGTTGAAATTATAAAATTTCTGTTGTTGTAACAGAAGTATTTCCCATAACTGATTTATTATCACAGTTACATTATTATCGAGTTTCATAAAACGAGGTCAGTTACACTAACTCTGATTGTATGTTTAGCTAAGGTGAAAATTTATTTTATACAGATACAAACTTAAAACAACCCATACTAGATATAAAAATGTCATTTTAAATATTAAAATAACTTTTGATTTATAGCTATTAGCAAAGACAGGGGATTAAAAGCAAGATTAAAGAAGAATGAGGAAAAAAAGGAGACTTGTTAAAATTTTAAGATTGTTTTTTCATAAATATTTATTTACAGAAAAAATTATGTTAATATTTACAATACTTATTAACTAAAAACTATTATAATCGTAGAGCCCTACTCCTCGTGGCATGGTACCAAGAACGCTGGCTGCATTTCCACGTTGAATGGCTAGACTTAACCGTTGAGCGAGAAAAGAACCAGCCCTCTTGTCACCAGCGGCAACGATAAGTCGCGGATACAATTCCTTTAGAAACTGCATCGCGCGGGGACCCCACGGACCGATTGTCTCTACGGCAAATGGAACAAATATATAGTCTCCTTCAAAGACTCATATTTACGCCATTTACCCGATTCAGCTGCCTCTGATGCCGCCCCGGCCCTTATCGAAGTACCCTTGAAATGAGAGGCCGCTAATGTATCGACGCAAGTTGCGTCCCGCACAAGAGCTTTGCCTCTCTCCCAAGGGACTAAAGTCAAGTCGTCGGGTCTCTTACCATCCTCCCTAAATATTCCACAAGGCTCTAAAACCGATGAAATATTTATGGAAACAGAGCCCTTCGGATGACCTCATTCAAGATTGTTTTAATATATCTATAGACTATTTTAATATAATATATTAATGGCAGTAATCCCTGGGAATGAGGTAATCGCTCCCAGGCTATTTTAAGAAAATATATCATATCACATTGTATAAAATGTAAATCACATCACATTGTATAAAATACATTAAATTGTAAAAAAAATTACCAAGAAAGAGGATACCTACGGAGTTTCTTTCGCCTGTTTCTTCTCCGTTAGAGGAACCTCATTACGAAACGGCGGTAGATTAAAAATGACTATCGATAAACGAATGTAAATTCTTATGTCGATAAATAAATGAGAAGTTATCTATATCAAATCAAATCAAATGATTTGATTTGATATAGAGAACTTCTCAGAGAGGTTTTACTATAATTGCTACATTTAATCAACGTGATCGCTAACCAGACTCCGTGAGCTGACGCTGCCGCCCATTACCCAGCTTTGGTCAGTGTATTATCTATTTAGGAAGTGCCATGGTTTGCGATGTCGATTATAGTCGACCTTTTTAGGTGTTAATAGGTGTAATTAGGTGTCAATTCTCAGTAGCTACCTCACACCAATCATCTTGCTTTTTTTTAACTACGCAATGATTGGTGTTTGATTGAACGATGTTTTGGCAAAATATCTTATGTAGGGCTTTAAAAAATAATATCTTCATGCCATTTCCAAGACAATAATCTAAACAATTATGTCCTTTCGACTCACTTTCCATAGAAAACATTTCTTGGGACAACATGACAGATGGAGAGCCTGTCGCCATCTTTATATCCAAGCCAACGATATAAGTCGTATATAAGTTTTTGTAAAAACCTAGTATGGAGTAGTACATACCTAGTATGAGTCTGCCACCCAGGGATCCAACTCGATCGTAATTCTATGTACTACGTAATATTTATGTTACTATTTACATAGAGAGTATTTAAAATTTTAAAAACTTCAATTTGTAAAATACCGTGCTTTACATTAATGTTGGCATTGCAGTCACGTAATGCCTTCAGAATACTACATATATGTGTGCTTCCTTAAAAACGGCTACACATTCAAAAAGAGCTAACGCCTTCTCGCATTGATTGAAAACTCATTCAACAAAGAGATGTCGCCGTTTATTAAATAAATAATAACCCCCTACACAAAGGACGGAGTCGTTGGTAGCTCGACAATGGGCAAACAAACTGAGAATTAATTTCGATGAATTCTCAAAACGCCTTCGATTCTGTCGATGTAAAGGACCGACTGAAAGGAGAGACTGTCGAAGCGAGCGGTTAAGCCGATTAGGCCGATACAAATACAGCTTTACGGGTGCTGACATATGTGTGAACGTTACGTCGCGCCTCTATGGGATCCTTGATCGGTGTAAAGGAATTCGAGAGTTCTAATCAATCTGAAGCAAAAACTACGCTCGTTTTTAAATTGTGATATGTTATGTATCTCGGAAAGTACTCTAAGAGATTGACTAATATTTTGTATTAAGATATACAGCTCGTATGACCCTCTTTTGTAAAACATATACTGTTTCTATGTCAGCTGGATGACCCCATAGCAGAATACCACATGAATAGCATATGACATTATACTTTAGAAGTAACTAAAACAAACAAATCTAGCTGCTTGAACACCAGTTAAGAACCTTATTTTACTTACAGCATATGCTGCAGAGCTTAACCTACCCGCAAGTTGGGATATATGGGGACCCCATTTAAGCTTTGCATCAAGAAAATTAGAGAATTATTCCAAGAAAAATAGCCGTATCCACAAAGCTCAACTCTTCCTCATTTATTAGTACATTGGTATCACCCAAATTTTTTCGCTTGATCCAAGGATCGAGCACTCGGCCGTGCCTTTAATTGTTGGGATTTTGTCACTTTCCTCGTCGGCTATGCAAACCACTGTATCCTCCATAGTAGCATACTCCATAGAGTAAGTAACTCGTTCATAGGGCGGTGTATACGCTCCTACAACAAACTCCCGGTAGATGTGCAAAGCCTGTCTATTAAAATGTTTAAGAAATTTATTAAAGAAAAACTTTATAAGAATTATTTATTTATTTATTTATGTTCACGCACAATCCCTGACGGGGTAGCCAGAGAGAACAGATTGCCAAGTGTCACGATCCCTACATACTTCTTTCGCTTATTTCAGATTCACCATCTTCTTCATACATGCACGTCTAGGTATCCGAGTACTCTTGACCCTCCCCTCTGCGAGCTCACATGAATTCAGGAAACACATCGACGGCCTACATCGCGCTATCGAAGTTCGCACAATTACAAGCATATATACGATTACCGATAGCGTACACTGGGGAGGAGACGACCTCCCCAGGTCACGATCACCCGACCTGGCCGGTAGCTACCCTTTTCTTGCAGCACATCATCCGCTACAAATATATTAATGACAGTCACTCCTGGGAATCAGGTGATCGCACCCTAGCTATTTTTAGAAAATGTCATATCAAATTTTTATGACATATATAATATTCTAAAAAACCTACAGAGTTTCATTCGCCTGTTTCTTCTCTGTTTGAGAAACCTCATTACGAAACTGTGGTAGATTAGAAAATGAATATCAGTAAACGAATGTAAATTCTTCTATCGGTTATAAATGAATGTACCTGATGATTATTCTTAGATCGATAAATGATTTGATTTGACTTTAAATCTGTCATTATGATAGTTTTCTATAAAATCGAGTAAAAACCTTTTATATCATCTTGGTTCAGTTTTGACAAAAAAGTGGTATAATTTATATTTTCGAAAGCTTTATAGAAATCAATAAAAACTATAGGAGCCTGCTATCTGTTATCCAGGTGCTTATTGATTTCGTTGCAAAATTTTATATACTCGTATATAAAATTTTATAACGACAGCCGAGTAGTGATCGGAATAAAATAGTAACGTTGTTATTGCATAATTACTTCGCACCATTTCGCATGCATATATAAAAAAGTATAATAAGGTATATGATACCCGGTCCGAAGAGAAGAAGAAGAGCACCACCCTCCCTCCCATAGATGCGTGCACTAATTCTACTGTATGCACCACCACCACTACACTCAAACCAGGTAACATATACTACCAACAAAAAAGAGGCACGTGTTTCGCTTCAAAACAAGGCATTCTCAAGTGAGTAGACTCTACGATGAGCGACCGCAGAGTTTAACTATCTTAGCTGAGTTCTGAGAGATGGACCTGAGTTCCATCCCTGAGTGGCCATAACGCCAATGGGTTTTTTCAAAAACTTTGATTTTTTCATATGAAACTTTGATCGATTTATATCATTGGCTTGGACATAAACACGGCGACGGGCTCACCACTTGTCACGTTGTCATTAAAAATGTCTTCCGTGAAAGGTGGATGGAAAGGTCTTCATTATCTAGACCTCTGTCTTTCTCCGTATTGGGGTATTATTTTTTAGACAAGTCAAATAATGAGTATAGCTTCCAATTGTTCACAGTAAGACATCGCCCTCTTCCATATATAGCATTTGCTACAATCATCATGCTCGGTAAACTAATTGGCGATCGTAATACCTGCAACCCAGCAAATTGAGCTTGCTTTATTTGGTTTTCAAGGGACTGTTCAATTTTGGTCTGGCAATTTGTTCTTCTAAGGTTATATTGCTTTCTATCCGTCACTTCAATATGTAAGTGTTTTCTCTTATGAGGATTCAAGTCCAGGAACTAGCAGTCATGTAGATTAATGATCAAGCCTAATTCAATGGGAAGATAGGTAGCTAATAAGTAATCGCCACCCGGAAGGATGACTGTATTTATATCGATTCACTGAGTAAGTCGTAAGTTTCAGTCCAGCGTGACGGTGATAGGGTATAATATTGGATAATGGGGCGATCGAAGGGCGTATGAAACACAATATTGTAGATGTAAGCGCTAATATCGTTATGATGGACGAGCGGCGGTCAGCGAGCGCATTGGACTTGAAACGCGATAACAACCCTGCAAGAGATCTCTACGTCACACTTGAGCAGCTTATTCAGTATGTTAAAGTTTCTGCAGTTACAATTGTCTCCTTGTAATGTATTTTTTTTTCGTAATTTCATTACATTACCCCGTGTAATCATTGATTTACATTATCAATATTCGGGTATAATTCTCCTCTCATGTATTTTTTATTTTATATTTATCTATTTAATTTATTTTGGTACTGTCAAGTTATTTAATTAAGCCCGCCACCTCCAAGTATTCATTAGTATAATTTTCCATCATCTAAAGAAAGAGATAAAATAATAAAAAAACTTGGTAAAAACAAAAGATGGATGGAGGTTGTTTAATGTTTTTTATTTGTGCAGACTAATACACAATGTGTGTGTGTGTGTGTGTGTGTGTGTGTCTGCCTGTGTGTGTGTGTGTGTGTGTAACCAGTCGATTTAATTTTTTTCCAATTTATCTTCTACTACTGCTATCTTTACTTATAATTCCTAATGGGGTAAACAGACAGAACTGACCGTTAAATTTATATGTTTCATCTTACACGCATATACATATTGGTATCTGAGTAGTCTTCATCCTCCTCCTAGTAAATTGCTCACATGGTCTTCGAAAGGTCTACCTTATCCCCTTATATTGTTATCTTTCCCTGTGTATATATTTTTTCACAATTCAGTCTTCACTCAATCGTTCGATATGCCGAAAACATTGTCATTGCCATAGACAAAAAAAAACAAAATGAGTTGACAATACTTTTTAACACCACTATCACGATGCAGCTCTTAATAATAAATTAGAACATTTCCATATACTAAATCAAGTCAGCCATTACACATCCATATTATTAAAAAAATATACATTATTTTATTCATCGTCTATATTATTAAAAAAAAGTGCCATGACCTTTTTTTAAAATAATATCGACATATTTAAACGCTACTAACTAATTTATTAAATACCATAAGTGTGCTTTAACGCCGATATAAAATCCCCAAAGTAAATCAAAGTCGTCAAATATTGTTGAGGGATCTGAAGAACATTGTAAGAGCTCACTCGGCACGCGTTGGAACCATTTTGCGGCTAACCCTGCGCCGCCGCCCTCGACCTGCGCCGATTTATTGCTATTCTAATAAACACATCATGAAATATATCTAACGGATATTAATAATACAGCTTTCGTAGCATATGAACATAGATTCACATACTTTGATAAATTATCGGGACTTAAAACTTATATATCTATAATTAATAATTGTAAATGTAACGCATTTGATTTGATCAAATGCGTTACATTTTCAATTATTAATTATATTATAAATCTTGTAAAAGTATACTTATACTTCTTAAAACCACGCTGCCATATGCAACCAAGTAGATTATGAATGTGATAAATTTAGAACTTCAACGGTTAAGTCTAGCCATTCAACGTGGAAATGCAGCCAGCGTTCTTGGTACCATGCCACGAGGAGTAGGGCTCTACGATTATAATAGTTTTTAGTTAATAAGTATTGTAAATATTTACATAATTTTTTCTGTACTTAAAATGACACAAACCTTTATAAGTGGCACTATCACCGAGATTTTGAACCAACATGGCTCGCGAGCTTCAGGGCCTTTTTTGATCTAGGTTAAAGTTATACTTTAATATGAAAATTCATTTCCTATTATTTGATTCCTGTTCATTTAAAGATTTTTAGTAATTTGTTATAAAATAAATGACGATAATTTTTGGGCCATTGCTTTAAAACATCGACTGTACCTAAAAATTACTCCCAGAGGCTTTAATATTGTCTTATTATCATGTGAACAGCATTGCTTTTGGAACTACAGATAGATTTACCGAAAAAAATATGATACAAGAGGCTTAACGACGTAGCACGAGGCAAGAATAACGCTACTATAACGTCGTTTGCAGAAAACGTAGTTTTTCTATTTGTATCGCAAGCCCCATTTTTCATGTGCCAACTACGACGCACAGGCATAAAGGTTTACGACAGGCCGTCATATTTATGGCGCTGGTATTGTGATATATTTTTTGTTGTTCGCATTAGGTTTTATCTGACTTTCCGCTAAATCAAGTAGCTACTGGCCGGTGTCAGGAAATACCCTCGTATATATCATCGGCGGCGGATGTGAGCAGTTTGGGGTTACGTCTCGATTCCGTAGGGCGAGCCCGTTTTGTAACCGTTTGTCTTATTGATTGTGTTAGCTGCCGATTTCCTTATTAGTGATGTGTGACGACGTATACATCATAACATGCTACCGTAATGTTACACAGTTTTCTAATAGCGTTTCGTAATTCGTATAACGGATAATGATAATGAATGGGCGATAGAACCACGGTTGATATCATTTTTTTATAATTAAAAAAAAAATATCTTCACGCAATTCCCAATACAAGGGTAGACAGAGGTCAACTCTAGACAATTAAGTCCCTTTGACCCACCTTCCACCGAAGATATTTTCGAAGATTTTTTTATAATTAATTGTATGATATATATGTTCTATAAGATAGGAGGCTATAAGTATAACGATGATCATCAAAATTAAAGAATGCGACCAAACTCGACACATTTTTGCCCAAGGTAAAAAAAATAAACATACGTTACTCGAGGTACACGTCAATATTCCATAGCATCGATATAAAAGGTATTAAAGATTTATTAATATTTTTGCAAGTGCGACAATTTCAGATTTAGCGTTTAGCTTTTAGCATTTAGCTAACAATTTATTTAATGTCAATAATTTAACACAAGTCTTATTTCCTTTTCTTTCAATACAAAAGAAGTCTTAACTCGGTAAAACACTGTTGACAATCTCCCGCAGAGTCATAGATTTATCTTCGTTTTTCGATTTTAGATGTGTAAGAAAAAGCATACGATAGTTGTTTTACACTGGCAGTTTCAGTCAAAGTAGCACATGAATTCATTTAGACTACGGTAAGTAAAGACGAGGGGCTCGCACGAGTCCGAGCAAGTCGAATTAAGACGTCACGCGCCCTTTTTTCGGTAAAAAAAGGAAAATGAACACCGTCGAGCGGAAATATTACCGACTAACGGCATTTCCGCACAATAAATCGCCGTCCAATCAAAGGAAACTCTGCAGTGTGCTGTCGTATATCTTTATTAATGTTACACTTTATTTTATTAGTATTTTTATCGGTTGCATTTATTGGTGTATTGTCTATCGACAGATTTTTTGCGTTAATAAATTCTGATATGTATTTTTTACTGGAATTGTAATTTTTTAACTGAGAACTGAGAAAAGTCACGATAGCCGAGTTGTTGGGTGGTCGGAATTTCGAGTCGAGAGACCCGAGTTCGATTCCCAGGTGGCAGTACCAATGAGTTTTTCAAAAACTTATGTACGAATTTCATCGTTGGCTTGGACATAAAGGCGGCGACGGGCTCACCACCTGTCACGTTGTCCCGAAAATATCTTCGGTGGAAGGTGGGTCAAAGGGACTTAATTGTCTAGACTTGACCTCTGTCTACCCGTGTATTGGGAATTGCGTGAGAAATGGGATTGGTATTACCAATAGTATACGTACATATAGAGGTAACACAATAGACTTTTACAAAATTACTTCAGTTTTATTAATAAAATACAGATGACAGTATTATTAGACTACTACAACAAAAATAAAATTATACATACAGGTACATTGTGTTTCCTGACCTACTGTATTTTACTTTCTTTATAATACATTAAAATAAAAACATGTCGTGGATAATTTTCATTTTTTATACACATATTTTCTTTAATCCCACCTGAAATCTAGTGATTTTTGTTTCTTGATGTTGTACCGGGCTAGAATCGAACCAAGGATCCGAAATTAAGACACACGCATTACGCTTTTAACAATCGCCTTCAAGCATGTAAGATATCGTAAATAATTTACACTGTACTCCGCGTGTATAAGGCAATAGCTAATATTGCCTTTTTTACGGTTCTGCAGGAAGAAATGGCATTAAAACTCCCTTGCCACACGGTAAATAACATATTATTTTATGCAAGAAAAGTATCATTGAAGTCACGATAGCCTAGTGGCTGGGTGGTCAGAATTTCGAGTCAAGAGACCCGAGTTCGATCCCCAGGTGGTTCGAACCAATGGGGTTTTAAAAACTTATGTATGAATTATATCGTTGGCTTGGTCATAAAGACGGCGACGGGCTAACCACCTGTCACGTTGTCCGAAAATATTTTCGGTGGAAGGTCGGTCGTAATTGTCTATACTAGACCACTGTCTACCCTTGTATTGTGAATTGCGTGAAGTTATTTATTTATTTATATTTCCTTTAATCCCACCTGAAATCTAGTATTTTTTTTTGGTGTTTTACCTGGCTAGGATCGAACCAAGGATCCGAGATTAAACATTACGCTTTTAAAAATTTTTTCGTGTAGGATATCGTAAATAACATAGTATACATTGTAGAAATGTATACTTAATAACCAAATAAAAATTCACTGCAGGAAATAGAAATCTCCGCACGACGACGCTATCCGGTCTGCTTAGTTATGGATGTTTATTATATCTTTTTACATGGTTACTCCGCGATTTAGCTATTGCCTTTTTTAAAGATCTGGAAGAAATGGCGTGAAAACTCTCCCGCCACACGGTAAATAACATATTATTTTATGTAGGAAAAGTATGCAACGTCATATTTTTATTTCTTTAAGCCGAAAAAGGTTAAAAAACCAGTCAGGTAGCATTTTGATGGAAGTTATGGTGTTTATGTGGAGGTTGTCTGTTTACCTGAGCATCGCCGTTATCTGCAGGGGGAAGCTAAATCAGAAAATCGATGCGGGCACAGCGTTGTTCGTTTATTACAAGTCGCTCCTCTGTCCAATTTAAAAGTTTTCAGTTTGATACCCAGAGATAAATTGAAGATTTTGCTGTACAATGTACAATAATGATATTCTTCGGTTAGTATTTATTTCATTATAGATCTATTTTTAGAATTCAAAAATTAGGTCTATAATATTTTTTGTACTAACTTTACGATAAATTATGAACTGAATACTAAACCCTAAAGTTGTCCCCATATTATATTTCTTTTGTTTTTAAGACATATTAATATCACGAGATAAGATTAAAAATGTGCATTCAAAAGAGCGTTCATTCCTGTTTTGAATTAATTCATCGTGAGTTATTTTCCCTGTCCTTTGCATTTAAAAACTGTAAAAAATATATTTGTGAGATACACAAATATATTTTATATTAATATTTCACACGTCACTTAAACTACAAAATGCGTTTATTAACCGTGTATTACAGTTGAAGAATTAGTTGTTACAAACAACTTTTAACATAACAACATAAAATAAATTTGTTGATCTAATAAAATTGTAATCATTGCAATTTTAGAGGTTAGAAATAAAGATATCTTATTCTTGACTAGCGTCGCCTTTATTTCCCCGTAGTCTGCTTAGACAGGAAGCAGAGAATAGAGATGTCAATATAGACGCACTTCCGACTGCGTTGTCAATAATTGCGTCCCGCTGATTGTTGTGAAAGAGCTGTCAGAGGTTTGAAATTAATGAGTCACAGATTATCAATCTCGTGACCACCAACGCATCCTTGACTTGTTTTACACGACTTTTGGGAGCAGATGTTTTAATGACAGCTGAAATTAAGACGTGGTCAGACGTTGTGTATTGTGATGAAAACTTTAATATCGGTTTTAAAAAAAATACATACTAGAAGTATTGTATGCGAGGCTCCTCTTTTGTGATCTATGAAGATAATGCTAATATTTACTTTTGTCTTTACGGCGTCGTGAACTATAAAATTCTATATACTAGGTAACTGTACCTAGTATATAAAATTCTATTTTTATATATATTCGATAAAAGCCGAGTGATTGAGTAATCTAATCTTACATAAGACTTGATTTTGATCCCTTGAAAGAAAGACTGAAAGAAAAACTTAGTGACAGTTTTTTAAATGTAGATAAAATGGTAAAGTCACGCAGGCCGAGTGGTTGGGTGGTCGGAATTTCGATTCAAGAGACCTGAGTTCGATCCCCAGGTGGAAGGTACGTACCAATGAGTTTTCAAAAACTTACGTACGAATAATGTTGACTTGGACATAAAGACGGCGACGGGCTCACCACCTGTCACGATGTCCCGAAAATATCTTCGGTGGAAGGTGGGTCAAAGGGACTTAATTGTCTAGACTAGACCTCTGTGTACCCCGGTATTGGGAATTGCGTGAAGATATTTATATTTATTTATTTATTTATTTATTTATTACTTATAAAATGGTAGTCGATCTGGACATTAGCTTTACATTTATATTACGCAATTACATTAATAGTAAGAAAGATCTGTATTCAAAATCCAAATTTATAAACAGTGTTTTCGTGATTTCGGAAAATGATAATATGAAGAAATAAAAAAAAACATACACCGAAAATATGTGGAATTAACCTTGCACTTTTTATTGGCTCCAAAAACCTATGGATAGGAATTAAAAGGCAGCCTTTGTCTAGGTGTGTTTAATATTGATAGGAAAATTATCAAATATAAATGAAACTCGGGTGGCGATTAAATAAGTTTTACAAATTCCCTTCCTCAATTTCAAATAAATTTGTACAACTTTCGGATTTACTTTAAATAAATTAAAATTAATTTATAAGTAACATTTAGGGAGTGAGATCACCATTGAAATTGTATCTTTTATCTTGTCTTCCTGCGACCACCGCGTCGCGGTGCGTGAATCAGCGTAAATCCTAATGGTCATTTGGTTTGTTGGCATATGATTAATTATCCTTATCAATACTCCACCAAACTGAGCCAGCTGATGGCTCAATGATGAGTGCTGGTTTTATTATTGTAAGTAGTAAGTTTTATTATTGGTCACGATTATGTGGGGATGCTATACTTATTAATATTACCATAAATTATGATGAAAATTACAATTACTCGAGATTTGTATACATTACACATATACATTAAGCTTTAGGCTGATAATTGTCAAAAAATCCATATTAATTTTATATTTATTCTTTAAGAATAAAAAGAAAACGTTCAATGATATGCTGAAGTTAACGGTTAATTAATACAATTAGCATAAAATGAAATTTCCTACTTAAAATATGCTTTTATAAATTAAGAATTAAATGATATGTAAACAAATGTCAGAGGTTGCTGTTGAATTTTCCGTATGACTTGTTTGAAAGAATTCTCCTTTGAACCACTTGCTACTGAATTGATTACTAAATATTCTGTTTTTTTTTTTTTTTATATTTTTGATCATTAAGTTTCATAGTCATGACGATAACAACGATCGTTAAGAGGTGAATTGTGTTATTGCTGCTATCTTTTCGATTAAATCCCTGTTTGGATGATTGATTACATTTTTTATTAAACGTAACAAAAAACGTTACGTTTTTTGTAACTTATTGAACTTAAGTACAATGGTAACTAACTCGTCTATCGTGAATGTAAATGAAATATAAAAAGATTATTTACGCCAAACCTGACTTGGCTTTATGCCTTTCTACATATAACCTTTTACATGTATGTTCAAATTATGATAATTATACTTTTTATTATAAATTTTTGTAATCATGCTGGTTACCATTTTGGGGACCTGATAACAGGTTAGACGGTGAAGAAGTTTTCCTGGGTACGTTGTCCAAAGGCTGTATTTATTAATTAAAATTTCTAATAATAGATAAGGAATCGTATATTAATTATTGTTCTAAAATTATTCTTCGGTTGAAAAATGAGGTTGTTCAATAATAACTCACTTTCTGTATTTATTTATTTAATTGCATGAAATGCAACTATAAAAATATGTTAATAATGAGTATAGACCTTAACTATATTTTGTCTTAACAGGCGTGCAAACATTTATAAAACAGTAGCTGCCCCCCGCGGCTTTTCCAGCAGATTAACACTTAACGCGGAACACTAATTATGTTTCTGAAATAAAAGTAGCCTATGATACTGATTACAACATTAGCTATCTGTCAGTGAAAGTCCTGTTAAAATCGGCCCACCCTTTTCAGAGATTAACCGAAACAATCAGACAGGGAGACAGACAAAAATTTTAAAAATATGTTATTTTGGTGTATGTACCATATACATTCATATAAATGTAGTAAAAATTATTATTTCAATATTACAACCAGACACTCCAATTTTATTTATATGTATAGATAAAAATTAAATTTAATTAGTACAAAATTCAGTTTCTAATTCAGATTGTCAATTACACAGTTGTCCAATAAAATTACATTATAAATACTAAATACTGTAATTTTTATCAAATATTATAATGTAAATAAATGAATAATAAAAAGTGATGAATAATAAAAAAAATCACGTAAAAAATCAATCAAATCCAATCATAAGACTTGATTTTCATCCCTTGAAAGAAAGGGTGAAAGAAAAACTTAGTGACAGTTTTTTACATGTAGATAAAATGGTAAAGTCACGATAGCCGAGTTGTTGGGTGGTCGGAATTTCGTGTCACGAGACCCGAGTTCGTCCCATGTGGCAGGTTCGTACCATTGGGTTTTTCAAAAACTTACGTACGAATTATATCGTTGGCTTGGACATAAAGACGGCGACGGGCTCACCACCTGTCACGTTGTCCCGAAAATATCTTCGGTGGAAGGTAGGTCGAAGGGACTTAAGTGTCTAAACTAGACCTCTGTCTACCCCTGCATGGGGAATTACGTGAAGATATTTTTTATTTAATTATTTATTTATTATAATTTTGATGTCAACAATTCATTACCACCGACCCACTTTTTACCAAGGTTTTGAGACAACGTGACAGATGGTGAGCCCATCGCCGTCTTAATGTCCAAGCTAACTGTAGGTAAAATATATTTTTACATACATAACAGCCTGTTAAAGTGCACTGCCGGACATAGGCCTCTCTCATAGGTCGGATTTGCCATAATCGCCACGCTTGGCAGTCGCATCGTACCGGATCACTCGTACCTCAGACGCTGCTACCCATCTTCGGTCTGATGATCTATTTAGAGATGTTTATGCCGCCATCTATCGGTTGCCATAGTGATATTTAAGGCTGTTTCCCCTAGTCGCCTCTTACGCCACCCACGTAGAGAAAGGGAGTGGCAATATACTTAAGCCGTTACCACACGGTACTTATTTACATGGATAAATATTTATAAATACATACAAACGTCCATGACTCGGTTACAAACATTCATATTCATCACACAAATGTGGCCCCTAGCGCCGCAACCATTAGCTTCGAAGGCAGGAACACTGCTGGGTCTATTAGGTCGTCAATTAACAACATCAAATAACATTTAAGGTGTTAAGATTATAATAGCAAAATTTTTATTCTTATTTATTCGATAAAATAAACAGTCTAAGAATGTGCAAGTACTTTGTCGAAATGACCGTGATAGATTAGAGGATGAAGGCGAAATTAGATTACAGCAGGGGGTCCCCGTCCACTGACAATAGCACACCTCGGACTTCACTGTAGCAAAAAGTTTTCTTTACCATACTTTCTGTTATATATTCTAAGCTTAATTTATATTTCCGATTAAAAAATCGCTAAGGGTATCTAACATCCACGTTTTTTTACTTCATAATCGCCATGGCGAAGTTAATTGATTAAGAAATCAAATAGGTTCTATAATATCTTTGAACGTTTTAAAATATAATAAAATAATCCTTTAACACATCATGCATTCTTATTTCTTTGAAAATCGGAAGCCGAAGTTGTTCTTTTTAGAGGACAGCTACGTAGTTAATTCTTATAATTGGTTCCTTTATGCGCCTTGCCACCGGAAAGGGGACCCACGTCAAGGCGCGAGCCTTTAAAGGATTTGTAAGGACAAAGTCGAAACTGAGATTTATGCGTACATTCGACTCGAGACAGAGTGTCGCCAATGTCTGGAGAAAAATACTATAATGCTCTCGTTTTGCAACCGTAAAAATAAACTTATGGATGGCTCTCAGACTAGAAGTCAGAGAGCGTAGAGCACAAATGTACATATAAGAAACGAATTTCATTTATGCATGCAGAATCTTTGTGAGAGAATAGTCTTTGAAAGTATGTCATATTATTTTATGTTTATTTATTATTATTTTCATTACCTTTTCGACAAAATATAAATTTTGGGGTGTGATTAAAACTATGTATTTATATGTTTATATATTATTTTTGAGCCTTATATTTTTATGTGAAATATATAAAATAAAATTAATAGATAGATGAAATATATGAAATGGCCAATTGCTATTTAATTGATAGCTTGTATAATCGGGATTTGAATCAGGAGACTCGAGTTCGATCCCCTGGAAGAAGGCTTGAAGTAAAGAATTTTCGAATTTTAAGTACGATTTACATCATTTGCTGGGACTGTAAGACGACAGGCTGAAGATCCGGTAAAATGTGAGTCGACTAAATTGAATATAACTAAATTCAATAGACTAAATTGTCTACGCCTCTGACTACTCCAACTGCTGAATTATAAGTAGTACTTAAAATTTTTGGCAAACCGATAGTTACTATGTATAATAGTTATGAACGACCCTGCCTTCGAAGACAAAGATTGTGGCATCGAATTCTGAACTTGAAAAGTGTTTAAGTGAGTGTTTGATTTTATATTGGTACACATATCACTTTTTGTGACCCAAATGCAGAGGTGTGTGGTGAATAGACAAAATTTGAAAATAGAATTCCCTTATGGAAGGACAGGACAATTTATTTTTTTGGGAAATTTAAAAATAAAGTTTTTGCAACTGCATCGTATGACATATCAATTGAAAGAGCTTTCTGTGTGGATTTCAAATATTTATTAATTTTTGTATACAACTAGTCTGATCTCATCCCTGCAGAGTCTGCCATAATCGCTACGTTCGGCAATCGCAGTAAAAGAAAGGGAGAAAGGAAAAAGAGGACGAGAAGTGAAAGTGGAAGATTCCTACTGATATACACACATAGTAGCCTGTAATAGTCAACTGCTGAACATAGGCCCCACCCGTGAGAGGGTCTGTAATAATCGCCACGATTGGAATTCGCAGTAAAAGGGAGAAAGGAAAAACAAGACGAGTAGTGAAGATTCGTGCAACACGCAACATGGTTCACGGC
Organism: Sericinus montela; assembly: GCA_029286605.1. Lineage (NCBI taxonomy): Eukaryota > Metazoa > Arthropoda > Insecta > Lepidoptera > Papilionidae > Sericinus > Sericinus montela. Next base: position 2,518,997 of record JAGSMR010000040.1, read on the forward strand.
AGGATCGCGAAAATTTTTCAGCCTTTTCGACGTCTGGATATAGCTCGTAGCAACATATTCCACCATCGTTCGAAACCTGTTTGCTAGTAGAGGGGTGTACTAAATGTTAGTAAAACATATATCTTTATTACATAATAATATTAATGCAAGGACAATGGGAAATTTATTACACCTAGATTACTTATGTATTTAAAACGTTCTTGATTAAACGTGCGTAGATATTATGGCGATAAGAATTACTGATTGTATCTTTTCTGTGAAGTACTTTTACAATATTTAAAGATAATAAACAATATTGATAGGAATGATTTAACGTCTATCTATTTGTATTGTTTGATAAAATTTATCGCAATAATTGATACCTAATAGATGATTAAATCGATTAAGACCTATCTATTTTGCTACCTATAAAGCGTAATAATAAGTTGTCTTAGATATTGAACCGATACTAAGTGCATTTTATGTCAAAACAACATAAAGTAAAATTTAAAGTGTAATGAGTTCATAAAACTATATCAAACTTATAAACTACCGAACCTATGTACATGACATGGATGATACGTTCAATTGAAATTAAATGGCTATAATGTATGATAGGGGTTCACTCTAACAATAAACGTGTTCGTAATCCAAAATGACAGTTTATTTGGTTAAATAAACCAAATAATAAAAGCCCCAGCTTGAATGCGACTATATTCTCCAGAGGCGTCCATTCATATAATTTGTTTCTCCTCGCAAATATGGGACTGTACATTTTTGAAGAATTTAGCCTATTTAGGGGTATTTTCACGGTATCATGCATGCTTAAATTTGGTTTTATGCAACGGCGTGGGGCGTGAAATTGATTGAAATCGTCTCTTTCGAGAGACGGAAGTCTGGCTTCTACTTTGACCCATTCAAGTTCCTTGGTCATTCAAAATTTACATTAAAAATTTACAACTCTCCGTACTATGATCCGCTACAACTTCGCAGGTAGGCCTTTCGTTCCGTTATTATTATGATTGTTAAAGTTTAGGTTACGTTGAAGTCAATTTGATTTTTATTTTCGTCGATATTTTCACATGTACACAATAATAGAATAATAATCCTAATTATTGAATATGTCATTATTTAAACAAAAAATTGCGAAGACAATAATTATAATCCCGTCGATCACCGTCGACGAGTACTTAGAGAAATGTATGTGATATTGTCCTTGCATATGTATGTATTTATATGTAAATCTTTTTTGTCGATATAGGTTGTATTTGGCCAAGACCTAAATTAATTAATAAACTCACGATAGCCGAGTGGTTGGGTTGCCCGAGTTAGATCCCCAGGTGGTAGGCTCGTAGCAATGAGTATTTTCAAAACCTATGTACGATAAAATCGTTGGCTTGGACATAAATGCGGCCACAGGTTCACCATCTGTCACTATGTTCCTTAGTGAAAGGTGGGTCGGAAAGTCTTAATTGTATGGACCTCTGTCTACCCTAGTATTGGGAATAGCGTGAAAATATTCTCTCTTTTCTTCTTCTAATAAACTCAATAGCCTGGAAAAGTCGTTTTTCGCTAGTTGTAAATTCTTACGTCGATACCACACGATTCTAATACGTAAAGTAAATGTAATAGAATCAATATTTTTAATGCTTTCTTTAAAAAGAAACGTTAGTCTAAGCAAAAGATGGTAATACAGAAAACAAAGTGCCGGGCACTCTGTCGTACTCAATGAGAGACAAGTGTTATAAAGCTTTCTGCAAAAAACTAACAGTCAGGTAATATCCGGATGCGAATGTTGCGGAGACTTGGTTCCCACGGGTGGACCGGACAATTCTTATTGTTTATGAAGTGAGGATTTTAACGCTCATTGTTTCTTTGCCGTTGTTAGGGTCTAAGAGATAAGGACAAAGCGCCACATGTGTATCATTGAAAAGACTGATTGTTTAAAGAAATATTGATGTTGGTTATGATCTTCCTGTAAAAACAAAACGCTTTCGAGAAAATATATAACCGTCTATTAACACTTATAGAAATAGTGTAAAAAAACGGAATCATTTATATTAAACGTACTTATCGTATCGTTACAACGTATCGTCAGTTGTGCTTAACGTATCTTTGTACACCTTTTCAGTTACCAACAGTTATTCCGAAACTATCTTGAAAATTATATTTTACGTATATTTTACGTCAGAGATAGAGTATATTAGTCATTTACTTAAAATTTATTATCAAACTGTTATAATGTTGGGAAAAATTTTCTTCGCATTTTTTAAGAAAATTCACAAATTTTTTTAATATAGTTTATTTACATGTAACTAAAGTATTCCATTTTGTTCGATAACTTTTTGCCGTCTTGTAGGTAGGGACATGATCTCAGCAGTCTTTTCGTGATGTTTGTTAACCCGACACTGCCTAAAGAATTCTGAAGAGACCGAAACAGGTGGTAATCGGAAGGTGTGTAAGGTAAGGAATATACGGTGCATGCATTAACACCTCCCAGCCAAGCTCTCTTAATTTTCGATTTTCACTTTATCAAAAATGACATCCATTTTATCGAAAACGCTTAAAACAAATTTGTGCTACCCTAACAGACACTGTACTAGGTCCATAAATATAGCAATTAGAAAGAAAGAAAGAACTATTTATTTGATACACACATTTATAAAAGAAACTTATAAGATAATTACATGGTTATTTTAACATGTGGTATACCAAATAGGACTCCAACTCAGCGTAATGCTGCAGAGACTGCAGCGCTGGTTTTCAGTTGGAACCTTGGAGTGACTTCACAAACGAGTCAGGGAGCGACCATATATTATTTGCTGCCCTTTTCCATTCTCAATACCAACAATACATTATATATTCATCACTATATACGCATAAATATACACAAAAATCTGTAAATGAAAACAAAATGACAAAAAATCAATAAATTATTATTTAATATAAAAGTATTCATACCCATTAAATCACCGGTTACCCTGCTAGATTAACATATTTAAATATACACATTCATACATATACACATACGTACATACATACATACATGTACATACACATATATACACAAATATATAAATAAATAATGTGTATTTCAATTGTGCGAGTATATATGTTTATTGTATTTGTTGTGCCAAAAAGAAGAATTTTAATTTATTTTTAAAACATAGGAAGCATAGTAAAACAAAAACGGGCGCAAGCATTTTGCACACGTTGGATGAGCCTCTCAGTTCTTCTTAATAAACGAGGTCCATAAGCTGTATCTGCATAATTTAATTTGGGCTGTATTAGCGATTCACATAGTCTAATACGTAAATCTACACTGAGATAATTTCTAATACGATAGAGTAATTTTAAACGATAAAAGCTACTTCGGATACCCTCGAGTACGTGACTTTCAAAGCGCAGGTTACTATCAAATATTACTCCTAAATTCCGCGTCTCCGAAACTAGTTCAATGGGTTCATTATTTATTTTGACTACCGGTTGGAGGTGTGACATCATTTTTATATTTTTTTTGGTTCCTAAAATTAAAAATTTAGACTTAAGTGGATTTAGAACTAAGGAATTGTTCTCACACCATGTTGAAATACGAATAAGATCTTCATTGATCAATTTCACTGATTGTTCACAATCTTGCGAATAAAAAGATTTATAAATTTGCAAGTCATCTGCATATAAATGAAATTTAGATTCTTTTATACAGTTAATAATATCTGAGGTGTAAAGTATAAACAATATTGGACCTAGTATTGATCCCTGTGAAACACCACAGGACACAGGAGATGGATCGGATTTGAGTCTTTCTCCATTGTATTTTGTAATACTGACATATTGTGATCTACCAGTTAAGTAACTATGAAACCATTTAACTGTAGGTGCGTTGAATCCATAAAAGGACAACTTAGATAGCAGAAGATTACAATTTATACAATCGAAAGCGCGAGAAAAATCAAGTAGTGTAAGTATTGTACCCATCCCTTTATCCTGAGATGTTAATATGTTATCTATTTCATCAATAATTGCAGTAGTTGTGCTATGATCCTTACGAAAGCCTGACTGTGTCGTAGGTAGCTCTTTTATGTAACTCTAAGTATTTTGTTAATTGTACACAAACCACTTTTTTAGGACTTTCGATAGACATGACAATATACTTATTGGGCTTAAGTCTCTTAAACAGGTAGGGTATTTTGTTTACGGTATTGGTTTAATCACAGCACTTTTTTCAACGATCTGGAAACGTTGAAGTAGTGATCGATTTACTTACAATAGCTTTAATAACTTTCAATGTACAATGTACTGTGTAATGTACAAAAGTAACATGTCAAGACTTGTCTGATCATCTTCTTCGGCGTTCTATTTCAAGCTTTCTATTATTTTAGCTATGAAATCCTCTTTCGTATTAGTTAGCTCGAAAACACCTGATCCAAATTTGCTAAACTCAAAGTAAGTTAGGTATGAGAGCTCCGTATTTCCGTTGCCATATATGGTTAAAAAGTAATTATTAATCATATTAGGATCATTGCAGTGGTTTGGTAAAATCATTTCAGGCTTTTCATCCGTAATAATGTCACATTTAATATTTTTCCATAGTATTTAAGGATTACTTACATTTTTATTTATATAACTTTCAAAATATGCTTTTTTTTCAATTAGACTTATTCATCTTGACAGTACAAAAAATAAATAAAAATCACACATTTTCCTAGAATAATCTTCTTAAAATTGTAACTTTTTATTATACCAAAACCAGCTAGATACAAATAGCCAAAGAGATTTTATTACAAGCTCGTAGATACTATAATGCGAAAAGACTTTTCCCCAACCTATTATATAGGCCTTTTCAAAATAAATATTTAATTGGAGATACAAAAATTAAATCATACATTAATAATTAACTGCTTTAAATACAGTTATAAAACATTTATTAGCGAGTAAAAACAATAAAAATATATAATTCTCTACGGGAAAATAGCATTTATTAAAAAAAACTTCTCATAATAATTCTCATAAAAGAGCGCACTCACATTCCTTTACAGGCACTACAATAGACTCTTCAAGGAAAAAGAAAGTGTGGTCGGTCGAAACAAACCTGGCGGCGATCGCGGCAGAGAAGAAGATAGTTAGGCTAGCTTGGCCCGAAGCGCGTTGCTCAAGACGGAACGAGATGGAGTAGTACCGTATCTGCCCTCTGTCTCAGAGATATAGGAAAATAAATCAAGTCTAATATACATACAATAAAAAAGCAATTATTTTAAATAATACATAGTAGTTGTACGGTTATGTAATAGAGTTTTATATTTAATGTGAAATAGTATTCTTTTTTTAAATAATTATCCTTCAAAAGGCATTCCTATTATAACGCAGCAAGAACTGGACGATTCCTGCTGTAGGTAACATAACATCCGTACGGAAATGTCCGGTTGTTGAATACAACTTATAATCTTCCAACATTGGCCTGTTTACAGAGATCCACGCAACAATGCTAAGCGATGAATGAAGTGTGGCGACCACCCAATGAGGCCATGTAGAGTAGCCACACTTGATAATCTATAGATAGAAGAAAGTACGGATTCTAACACTTTTTGTTACAATTTTTTTATAAAAACTTAAAACAAGAAATAACTTGGATACTACTACTAATATCTAGTAGTGCTTAGAAGTTTTCTTTTGAATGTTTTAAAAGTTTTCACTATTGCTATCACAAATAGGTCTAAACTAATTCTATTAAGTTGAATACTCACGATTAAATACTCACGATAAAAAAGGAGATACGTTTTCGATCTCAATAGATTATAACTGTAATAAAAAAACCTTTGATAATGCCATAAAGGCGAAACCGGTCAGGTTTTTTAATATAAATATATGTGAAATTAGTAAAAGTGACTTTTAATGTGTTTAATTCTATTAAAATAATTAGGATTATTAAAAATTATTAGGTTCTTAAACATTAATTCATCAAACCATCGATATTATATTTTAGACTACATTACCTGGGGTAGAGTAGTGTAAAAATTTTATGGAACAATCTAAAGTATTAGGAAATCAGTGAAGAATTAAAAACCATTGAACTTATTAATATTTTTTAATTTTGATATACTGTCTTCCACCTATTTTAAAACAAATTGATAGTTATTAACTGTATAAGAAAAACATATCATAACTAGCTTGAACCGGCTGTTTCGCTGTGACTCAGTTTGTTATTGATATTGGTAAAAATAGTAACATTGGTAATAGCGACGGCAAGAATATCACTCGTCACTCAACGAGTACGGTCACCATGTGGTTATATTCTGTTTGTCGACCTCCGCGGATGAGTGGCGTACACACCGGTTTTCACGGCGTTGCCAGCTCAGAGATCCCAGGTTAGATTCCCGGAACGGTCAATGTAGGAAATCACTTTTGTTACATCATTTTCTATTGAACCTGTGCCAACTTAGATGTTTGTGGTACCATCGTTGTTTTCGATTTTATAGCACAATTGTATAAGCTACTTATTTTGAGATAAGAGCAATGTACGTTATATTGTTTTTATTTATTATTTATTTATTATTTGGTCACCATGGCAATCTATGAAATAATATATATATATATATATATATATATATATATATATATATATATATATATATATATATATATATATATATATATATATATATATATATATATATATATATATATGTATATATATATATATATATATATATATATATATATATATATATATATATATATATATATATATATATATATATATATATATATATATATATATATATATATATATATATATATATATATATATATTAATGCAGTTTATAAAATATTTTTACTGTTCCCGTGGGAACTTGAAGATAGAAAATATAATTTATAAAAAATTAAGAAAATATTTTTAATTCTTAAATAAAACTGCAACGACCTGTAAAAATTTCTAGACAATCCATCGAGGAGGAGTTGACATACAAATAAAATATAACTAGAAATACGCCGAGGAACGTTGCGGAGTGTAGTGTGAGCCAACATTTCTTCGGCCTTCGCTCCAACGCGCTCTGCTCTCATTATTTGACGGTCAATTTATTTTTATTTTACATCGGGCTTAGATACAAATGTGTTGAAAACGCTGATATTTCAATGCTACGCTCCATTTTTATGAAAGAATTCGGCATATCTAAATTTACACGACATAAGATCATTTAGATTCCTTAAATATCTATTCATTATTTAATTATTGTAAAAAAATATCTTCAAACTTCTACCTATACTGGCGTAGACAGAGGGCTTAGACAATTAAGTCGCACTCATTTCACCATACACATTTTCTGGGCAACATGACAGGTGGTGTGTCTGTCGCCGTCTTCTGTCGATAAACCAACTATTTAAATCGTACATAGGTTCAAACAATCGGTGAAAATCTGAGGATTGGTCTCTAGTCTTTTGACTCGAATTCTGATCACCCTTTCACTCGTCTATAGTGATTCAGATATCAAAAAGAAATATGCATCCTTATCACATTCTTTATACCGACCGAACCAAAAATAGTAAAACCAAATTTAGAACCATGCAGTACTTTCGATTGTCCGTGCATCCTAAATTACGAAGATGCGTCCATTTATCATCGCACCTTTAATTCGTGCCCACAGCAACATTGTGAATAGGCGTTATTCTGTAAACGGTTCTCATTATGAAACCAAACTTTGTATAAAAATATGTGCTCGAGTATAAAGGTAAACATTGAGTTTTTCAACCGCCCAGAGAGAATACATGTTTGGGCCGCCACTAAAGCAGTGACAAAAGAGACAATGAGGAATGGTGCATGAATGGCGACCGCACACTCGCTGCGTACGCATCCACTGTGCACTCAAATACGATAATTTTTTTTCATCTATAAAGGTAAAATTTGTACTTATATTTAAATCACTATTTCTCAATCACCCACGATGAAAAAGTCGGTTAAAAGTTCACTGGTATGCCATTTAATAAGGCATACCGATATTTTAAAATATTATCATATAATATAAAAAAAAATAGAATATCTTCACGCAATTCCCAATACAGTGGTAAAGTCAGACAGAGGTCAAGTCTAGACAATTAAGTCCCTTTGACCCACCTTCGACCGAAGATATTTTCGGGACAACGTGACAAGTGGTGAGCCTGTCGCCGTCTTTATGTCCAAGCCAACGATGAAATTCGTACATAAATTTTTTTTGTTAAAACTCATTGGTACTGCCACCTGGGGATCGAACTCGGGTCTCTCGACTCGAAATTACGACCACCCAACAACTCGGCTATCGTGATCATATAATATTATTATTGATTTTATTATTTAGTAAAAACAATAAGTAATAAGGATTACATAGCTAACAAAACTCAAAGTCTAAAGTTCTGATTTCGACTAACACAGTATTTACTAAAAGGTCGTTGTATCGATTATTATTTATTGAAAAAAGTAGTAATATGTTAGGCGGTCATGACAAAAAGCTTGCTATGGCTTAGCAAAACTGTTTTTTTTAGATTGGGATAAAAGAAACAACTACGTCCTCTACTATAGCGGTCCATGGACAACTGGAAAACAATTTCACTCGAATAAAGTTGCAGGAACATTGTCACCATTGTGAAGTAATATGGAATGCTTCACAGCTAGTAATCAAATAGGTTCCGGTACAAAACAATTTTTATACTTTTACGTGTCTGCAGAGAAGCAATGGGCAAGAATGGAGTATTAATTTAAAAGATGAATAAGAAGAAACTCCTTCTCCACCTAGGAATCGTCTGAGTCAGTGCTACACTCTTACCTATTTTTGCCGCCAAATATCAGTGTAAGTACTGTTGTATTTCGGCTTGGAAGGCTATAGTAAGCCAGTGTTATCGCCAGCTTATTTCTAGTGACGACAATGCTTCTGCAACCTTATTTTGTAAGATTGTCATTGGCTACTACTTACCGTCATGTGGACTGTTAGCTCGTTCTTCCCCCACACCAGACGAAAAATATGCCAGACAGGCAAAGTAAAAACGATTTACTCTAAATTGTGACAGTTTACAGATGGAAAATGTTTGTAATTTTTCATCTTCACCCGTTTCCTAAATAGACCAGGACTAGACAATTTGGTTCTTTTGACCCACATTTCACCGGACTTTATTTGGGACTATGTGAAGGTGGTAAGCTCGTTGCCGTGTAAAATGTTATAGTTGAAACAAAGTTACGTATCATTTATAAGAAACAATATCTTTTATAAATGATATATTAACGCAAAAATGCCGGCGAAGAATGGTGATTGACACGGCGAAAAGGATACTTTATAACATGTAGCCATATTATTCGGATTTTATCGCGTTTTACGAAATAAAATACGCCATAAAATCGGAAAACCGGTTTATTTAAGAACTTGTATACGAATAATATCGTTGGCTAGGACATAAAGACGGCGACGGGCTCGCCACCTGTCACGTGTCTCGAAAATATATTCGGTGGAAGGTGGCTCAAAGGGAATTGTGTAGACTAGACCTCTGTCTACCCCTGTATTGGGAATTGCGTGAAGATATTTATTTAAATTGTCCGCTAATACTGCTTAGAACGTAATGACTCGAAAGCGTAGTTGGCAGTGACTTTGCCTTCGAATCTAAGGCTTGTGGGTGCGAGTTCCGTTCTTCTTTTTCTTCTATCAAGAAACCACTTCTGAACATAGGCCTCCCCTAAACGCCGCTGATTCACTGTCCACTATTGTGGTGAACCACTCTAGATACAATCGTTACAGACTAGGTGCAGTGATTACTAAGACTACTAAAGCCATTTGAAATTGTTAGCATGTATAAAAAAACAAAAGAGGAAATAATCAATTTTATCTTTACACCTAGTGACAGCATAACTGACAGAGACATAGACAAGAATTTATTTGACATCTTAAACACTAAAAATAAAATTATTTTCTACGCAAAAAAAGTAAACATCGAACAGTTGTTTTGACTGTATATAGGAATACTGATGTATTTCGTATGTACATTGTGTACTTAATTACTTGACAACCCGATAGCCGAGTTGGTTGTGACTCTGCCTTCGAATGTTAGGCGTTCGGATTCAAATCTCGCTTCAAACATTTATGTGATGAATATGAATGTTCATGGATTTTTATATTGTATATAAATATTTATATTGTATCATAGGCTTGAATACTAAGACTGCAAAAGGCTTATATGGTGAAAGCTTCGGTGAAAAGTCAAAATAGGCCGAGCGCGAGTGTAGGAGTAAGTTTTAAAATCATTAACATTATTAATTTTAGCCTGTAAAAAGTCGCGATAGCCGAGTGGTTGGGTGGTCGGAATTTCGAGTCAAGACACCCGAGTTCGATCCCCAGGTGGCAGGCTCGTACCAATGGGTTTTTCAATAACTTATGAACGAATTATATCGTTGGCTTTGACATAAAGACGGCGACGGGCCCACCACCTGTCACGTTGTCCCGAAAATATCTTCGGTGGAAGGTGGGTCGAAAGGACTTAATTGTCTAGACTAGACTTCTGTCTATTGGAAATTGCGTGAAGATATTTATTTATTTATTATTATAATTTTAGCCCGTCATAAAGTAAATTAAAGTTTCCATACCTTCGTTGACCTTCTACTTCTATCTCTACCAAAGGTTTTAACCACAATGGATTAAACCATTTCGGGTTAAAATTTACCTTCGGTCGGTAAGTATCTGTAGACACACACCTCTCCCGCAATGGCCATAATCGGTACGCTTGGCAAGGGTGGCAGATTGGTTTGTGGCAGAAATTATAATCATGAAAAATAATGTTTATAATTTCTACTTAATTGCCTTTTACAACACCAACGAGAAAAAGTGTCTGTAAACCATTGTGCCAATGTACCACACGGCAGAATTATTATGAGTCACGTTAGCGGAACGTGGTTCAAACGTGTCGGAAAATTTTCCATATAATGCATGTTTTGGTCGCTGCTTACACAGAAATGCCGAGGCCCAATAGTGAACTTATAAAGATGGATCAAGAACTTACAACTGCAACATTGGTTACATAAGGTTGGGGAAAAGGTTTCTTCGAATTTTTTAAGAAAATTCATAAAACATTTTTTAAAATAAAAAAAATAAAAAAATATCTTCACGCAATTCCTAATACAGGGGTAGACTGAGGTCTAGTAGACAATTAAGTCCCTTCGACCCACCTTCCACCGAAGATATTTTTGGGACAACGTGACAGGTGGTGAGCCCGTCGCTAACGATAAATTCGTACATAACTTTTTGAAAAAACCCATTGGTACGAGTCCGCCATCTGGGGATCGAACTTGAGTCTCTTGACTCGAAATTCCGACCATCCAACTCGGCTATCGTGACTGTTTAGCCTTTTTTTTAACATATTTAACATTTTTTTAATGTAGATTATTTAAAATTAACTAAAACTTTTTGTTCGATAACTTTTTCCCATCTTATAGGTAGGAACATGATCCCATTGCTATAGAAATTTTGAGGCTTCTGATCAAAACACCGCGACAATTGGTTTTGGTAGTCTTCTCGTGATATTAATCTGACACTGCCTAAAGAATTCTGAACAGACCGAAACAGGTGGAAATCTGAAGGTGCAAGGTCAGGACTATACGGCGGATGCATTAAACCAAACTTTCTTAGTTTTTTTGAGTGGCTAGAGAAGTTTGAGGTCTAGCGTTATCATATTGAAAAACTACACCCCTTCAGTTGATTAACTCCGGCCGCTTTCTCTCTACTTCTTTCTTAAATCTCAACAGTTGTTCGCAGGAGAGTTCAGAGTCGATGGTCCTGCCTGGTGGTAACCATAGTGAATAATGCCCTTCCAATCCCACATCATACACAGCATCACCTTGTTGCGAGTTAACCCGGATTTCGCCGCAGTCTGTGAAGCCTGATCGGCCTTTGACCACGACCTTTTTCTGCTGATAAGTGGTAATCAGTTATTAGCTTCTTCAAATTCGTTCGGTTTAATTACTTCGTAATAAACACAAAGTCAGCGATGATATTCGATGAGTCACTCAAGACATCTTTGATTAAGGCAGTTGCCGATATTGACATGGACCTCGTTCATGCTGCAATAGACGACTGGCCGCGCAGATTGAACGCCTGTATTCAAAATCACGGAGGTCATTTTGAATAAACTTTAGTGTCATAAGAATCTATGTTTTGTTAAGTTCATTTTGGTATATAAATGGATACATAATAAATAAACTTGTTTCAATTATTTTATATTAAACATGTGACAGAATTTATGACCTGACTAGGTATATACTATAATATATTATAAGATACTAAAAGTCACGATAGCCGAGTTGTTGGGTGGTTGGAATTTCGAGTCGAGAGACCCGAGTTCGATCCCCAGGTGGCAGTACCAATGAGTTTTTCAAAAAACTTATGTACGAATTTCATCGTTGGCTTGAACATAAAGGCGGCGACGGGCTCAACACCTGTCACGTTGTCCCGAAAATATCTTCGGTGGAAGGTGGGTCAAAGGGACTTAATTGTCTAGACTTGACCTCTGTCTACCCCTGTATTGGGAATTGCGTGAAGATATTATTATTATATTATTATATTTTATAAGATACTAAAATATAATGTGTATGTATATATAGATAAGAATACAACTACAGACCGATCGCTATCACCTCCTTGTTCTCCAAAATAATGGAGTCCATTATAAACTGCCAGCTCTTGAGGTACTTGGAGGAGCACCAGTTGATTAGTGACCGCCAGTACGGCTTCTGTCGGGGTCGCTCAGCTGGTGATCTTCTTGTGTACCTCATTCATCGATGGGCGGAGGCAGTAGAGAGCAAGGGGGAGGCCCTGGTAGTTAGCTTGGATATAGCAAAACCCTTTGATCGGGTGTTGCACAAAGCGCTTCTCTCGAAGCTTCCGTCATATGGGCTTCCCGAGAAATTTTGCAATTGGGTCACTAGTCTTCTCAAAGACCGGAGCATCAAGGTCGTAGTTGACGGTGCATGCTCGGACTCCAAGTCTGTGAACGCTGGGGTCCCTCAAGGCTGTGTGCTATCGCCAACCCTGTTTCTTCTACATATCAATGATTTGTTACAAATTAGTAATATTCATTGCTATGCAGACGACAGTACTGGTGATGCCCAATATACCGGCCGTGCCAATATTTCTCGGGAACACGTCGACGAGTACCGGAACAAACTTGTGTCTGAAGTCGAGATTTTGTTAGACAAAATCTCGAATTGAGGCCGACTAAATTTAGTCCAGTTAACCCTAAAAAGACACAAGTTTGCGCGTTTACCGCTAAAAAGAAACCCTTCGTCGTGTCACCTCATTTTGAGGGCACTCCCCTAGTTGCCTCAGCCAGCATCGGAATCCTTGGCGTCGACATATCGAGCGACGTTCAGTTTCGCGGTCACTTGGAAGGGAAGGCCAAATTGGCCTCTAAGAAGCTTGGCATGCTTAGTATTGGACGACAGTACTTCATGCCGGCCCACCGCCTGCAACTTTATAAGGCACAGGTTCGGCCGCACATGGAGTACTGTTCGCATCTCTGGGCGGGGGCACCCCAATGTCAGCTCCTTCCATTTGACCGTATCCAACGTAGAGCGGCTCGAATCGTCGACGACCATGTTCTATCTGATAGGCTAGATCCCCTGGCATTGCAAAAAGATTTTGCATTTTTTACAAGACTAACTACGGTGAGTGCTCTAAGGAATTTTTCGGATTAATCCCAGCCGCTGAATTTTTCCATGCAACCTTACGGCATAGTCAAAAATTCCATCAACACCATCTTGATACTTGGCATTCCACCACAGTGCGTTTTTCGCGGAATTTTCTGCCACGCACTTGCACTTTATGGAATGTGCTGCCGTCAGCGGTTTTTCCGGACCGATACGACTTAGGGACCTTCAAGAAAAGAGCCTATACCTTTCTCAAAGGCCGGCAACGCATCTGCTAAGCCTCTGGTATTGCGGATGTTCATGGGCGGCCGAGCCACCTGCGAGCCACCTGCTCTATTGCCTCCTTTCCCCATAAAAAAAATACACACCTATATATAAAAAAAAATATCTTCACGCAATTCCCAATACAGGGGTAGACAGAGGTCGAGTCTAGACAATTAAGTCCCTTCGACCCACCTTTCACCGAAGATATTTTCGGGACAACGTGACAGGTGGTGAGCCGGTCGCCGCCTTTATGTCCAAGCCAACGATATTCGTACATAAGTTTTTGAAAAACCCATTGGTACGAGCCTACCAACTGGGGATCGAACTCGGGTCTATTGACTCGAAATTCCGACCACCCAACCACTCGGCTATCGTGACTTATGCGTATGTATTTGTATGTACGTATATGTATGTCTATGATTAGTAATGTACGCACTAAGTTTGCCATATAATATACATCTCTCCTTTATAGGACTACTGGGAGATATTTCATTTTAGGAATAAGTAGTGCCCTTGTACAAATAACATGTTTTAATTATTCTGTGTTATGTGGTGTGTACATAAATAAATAAAAAAAATAATAATTACAAATAACTACACAGTTCATTAGGTTTCTTTCAGTGAGCTCGTGGGGTACCCAAAATTCGAGCTTTTTTTATGTACCCAGTTTTTTTCAAAAGCGCCAAAACTTTGTGGTCAATTTCCAGTTTTTCAGCTACGTCTTAACTGATATGCCGATCTTGCTCCACTTTTTTAAAAATGGCATCCATTTCATCCGTCATAGGGCGACCAGAGCGACATGCATCTTTGACATCAAAATTTCCGGATGCTACTCTCACAGAAGCTGCAATAGGACCATAAACATCGCGAATTTTTTTTCGCGCCTTGAAGTGCATTTTTACCTTTTTTGTAAAAAAAATTTAAAATGTTTCCAATTTCTTCAATAGATTCACTCACTTGACAGTACTAAAAACTACACTACTAAGTACTAAAAATCACATATTTTCCTAATCCTAAATTGAATTTGGAATTATCTTCTTTAAAATTTAAACTTTTAATGATACCAAAAACCAACCAGATACAAATAGTATACCTAAAGAGATTTTATTACTAGTTCATACATACTATAATGCGAAAAGACCTTTTCCCCAAGCTATTATAACGTCGTTAACATTTTTGATCACCAGTGGTAATTCAAAAAAAGGGGGATAAAACGAAGGTACAGTATAAATAAAAATGGAAAATGCTTCTTGTATATTACTTGTGATTTTAAGTAATTTCGGAAAACGGTAAAAAAATTATTTTATGGGATCTCCCTGTCTATTGAGATTTTAATTAATGGAAATAGTTAAAAGGGTTTATTTATTGTTTGAGCTGGTAAACGATTTCATGAAAACGTTACAATTTAATACACGCTGTAATTTAAAAAAAATACAGCGTGTATTTTTAGCGTTTTACTATATACCTACCTGTGATCAAACTAGGTAAGAAGTCTGACACAGTATTTCTTTTTTCGAAATAATAAATAGGTAAAAACCTCTGGCGTTACTTGGTGAAAAAAAGAATACCGAATATTATTTTTTGCAAAATAACTTTAAGGTAATTCTAAGGTAACACCTTTAGAATAAAAAAAATTATGTTGTATATATCTTCAGAATAAATAGCTAATTAATTAATGCATTGTATTCTGAAAACTAATTGAAAATGACGAAGACACAGACGAAGCCAAGGGATGCATCTTTTATTCTAATACATATACAGCAGATCTGTAAATTTAAATTCACTACTAAAAGTTTAGTCTTTATTCACAAAAACAAAATAATATATTAAATTATATTGTAAATAGATGGACATATTAGGTGTTATATACATTTACTGGTACTGTACCTATTAACATACGAGTAGGTATGTGAGTTTTTAACATATCCGATCTTATAAAGCCCTGAAATCCCGTCTCGAGTAAATTGAAATTGAAGAGAGATAGCGTGATATTGTATTATTTGGGATATTCTCAGGTGTAATAAGGACAGAAAATATAGGAGTGAGAGCTCAATAACGAGGCAGCCAAGGGTTAGCTGTTTCTCTTACAGACTCGCTACTCCGCACGAAGCAATATGTGAAGATTTATATACCTCCCGTCATGTACTTACGTACAACACGGCTTATTGTCAATGCTGTTTGCTATTTATACACTTAAAGTTTTTGTAAGGCTTAAAAATTATTTACATATAAAAATATGTACAAGAGAAATATAAAGCATTCCATTTAACATTTTGTAATCTTCTATTTGTATATATGAATATCAAGCAAGACGCAAACGATTTCAATGTAATTTTATTTTGTTTTAATCACTTTAACACTGGGTAGGTTAAGAAAAATAGCCAAAACAACCAAAATAGGCAATTCTTTATAAAGAAAGAAAAAGTCACGATCGCCGAGTGGTTGGGTGGTCGGAATTTCGAGACGAGTTCGAGCTGGCAGGCTCGTACCAATGGGTTTTTCAAAAACTTATGTACGAAGGTGAAACTATGGAATATAGCTAGCTTGTTGATATATCCATTTTCCGTTTCTTAACCTCATGGCGTTTGAAAAACTTTGAAATTAAACATTAGAGATGAATAATTTTTTAATGAAATTCCTAATCACTTATTACGGGATAGCGATAGGATACAGACAGGGATGGCGTAGCGAAACTACTTCATTGAGTACCTGATCATTTCTAATAGAAGCAGAAAAGCGGCCCGCGTCAGCACTAATGAGGATGGATGGCCTGTTATATTGCACAGCGATAATCAGCAGAGGTACGACTTAGAACTCTGGGGAAAAAGTCATCATTACTCGAATATCGCTTAACTTGGCGATTAAAACACTAACCACGTTACATATAAATATACTTCAAACCAATCCTAACGCTGGGGTAGACAGAGGTCTAGACAATTAAGTTCTTTCGACCCACCTTTCACCGAACCAACGTGACAGGTGGTGAGCCTGTTGCCCTCCTTATGTCCAAACCAACGATATAAATCGTATATAAGTTTTTGAAAAAATATATTGGTACGAGCTTCCCATCTGGGATTCGAACTCGAATATCTTGACTCGAAATCCGATCACCCAACTACTCATAAATATAAATATAACATATTGAAATAAGTAATAAGAACAACCCAGAGTTGTAGGTAACACAGGGCTACAGTATATATAAATATACCATAAAGTCAAAGTTGGAAAACTAACTTCAGTCGTTAGTTTTTCCGCTGAGCTTCATGTGAGGAGCAAAAGAGCTATCAAAATGTACCTAATTTTTCGGTTCTGACGTAGGTATTTCTCTCTCATCATCTACTGTCATTGATCCTTGGTACGTGCACATTGGTTAAGAGTACTACTAACTTAAACTTTAGTCGGAATGTCCTGAAATCTTTCGGTTTTTTACTACTGCAAGTTTCATTCACTTGCCTGGTATATCTCTTTTATTAATGTCCTTTCTTTCGTTCGTTATGTCAAAACTTTCTGAGCATGTTATATTCAATGTTAGTTATTTCATCTTTTATGCTACTGCGTTCCCTTATAGAACTATTTCTCATTATTAATTTTGACATTCACAAACTAGTATTGACTTCGTGAGTTAGTTCTCCCTCAGAACCAATAACAGCGAGCGACCCACCCACTTAATCTCCAAGTATCGCTAACAAATTTAATATTTACTCTAACGGACTTATCTTTATAAATCGTCGACATTATTAAAACCACCATTACATTTTGATTGTCGTGCCGCAGCCACCCTAGCTTTTATCGTATGCCTCAAGTTGGAAAACATTAATTTGGAAGTTGACGAATGTTAAAAGTCAACATTTAAAAAAAAATTAAAAAATGGTTTAAAAAGTAGAATTATAAAAATTGACATAAGGAACCAATTTTTTGGACACTATAGCAATATGCTTGTCGAGCGACGCCGCATCTCGAAATCGCTCCGCCTATCTACATAGCGAGTAAAATTATGCGTTCGAGTGTCGTATGCAAATATGTCGCATGTAAGTTATATAATTTTGAGTTATTATATTGAACACTATTCTAACTTTCTGCTAACTAGATATAATTACAAACTAAATTTCGTTACGCTTCTTGTGGCATAATATTTTAGTAACGAACGCTTCAAATGTCACCATGGTGAGCAATTTTATCAGAATAATTATCGCAAACTTGTTAAAATTACAAATACGCTACTACCAGTTTGTTTATTACCACCATCTTGCCAAGCATGTATGGGGAACTATATACATTTAGTATGAGCAGGTCGTTTAGTATAAGCATAAGAATATACTAAGCCCATTGAATATGAAAATTAGTTCCGTTAGACAGCCGAATAACCATCCCTGATTTTTTTTACCGGTAAGACAAGTGTCTGGTATAGCGATGGTCAATCCCCTTGTGATTATTATGGTAAATCCTCTTCAAGGATAAGGCCTGCATCCTGCAATGGACCATTTAAGAACGTATGTAAGTAAGATAGGAACTGTGTTACGTTGTGCAGGGTTGGGTTATCTTTCAATCCGCAGAATCATAAAAAAGCTTAGCTTAAATTTTGTTGAATTTCACGTGATGACTCTTAATAGTAGAGTTAATAGAATCTAAATGCTTAATTTTGGTTTCCATAAAATCACGTTTTAAACCAAATCAAATTTTTGTTTTTGACATGGGAACAAATTACTCTTGTCAAAAGTATTTACAACATTTTCTTTAAATCTCCCACCTTTTCGTAATAGGTTCCTCCCAAAAAATCGTCGAAAGAGAACGGCGAAAAAGGCGTAATCGGTAACTCCGTAGGTATCTTTCTTTTGCATGTCATGTACTGAGAGGATAAGTTTTAAATATTTATTTCTATAAACTTGTTTTAAGAGATGCTCTTGAGCTTCGTTTGGAAATAGTTATTTTAGCCCTCTTTTGTAATATTAATATTGTTTCTACGTAAGCTGCATGTTCCCACAGTAAAATGCAATGTAATTTTAGGCTAAGAAATTACCAAAAATGGACAATGCCAGCAGTTTCTACATCAGTTAGACTTATTTCGCTTATGGGATATGATGCCTATTAGCAAGTTTATATACCTATGTTAGCGGGCCACTGTTGGAGGCTTATCTCCCTATTTATAAGTACATTGATACTACCTAACTGTTTAACATAAGGTGTTGAGGATTTTATATGATTAGTCTTATTCCTATTTAGAAGAATATTGTTAACTTTAAAGTGAACTAAATCTGATATAGCATTACTCACGTCGGTAAATCTAATAAGTTTACATCGAGTTTACGTTTGGTTGTAAAAATTGGAGATTATCATCGACGAATAGTGCTCCAAGCCAACGATGTAATTCGTGCATAAGTTTTTTAAAAAAAACCATTGGTACGACTCTGCCAGCACATGCTGATCGAACTCGAGTCTCTTGACTCGAATTCCAACCACCCAACCACTCGGCTGTCGTGACTTAAAACAAACTTATGTACGAATTATATCGTTGACATGTACATTAGGACGGCGACGGGCTCACCACGTGACACTTTGTCCCAAATATAACTTCCTTGGAAGGAGAGTCGAAATGACTTAATTGTCTAGACCCCTGTCCACCCCTGTATTGGGAATGGCGTGAAGATATATATGACTAGTGCTATATCGTGTTCATCTCTTACTAAGTAAGGTAAGTTATTTATGTAAACGCGAACAATCATTTATACAAACACAGACCATTATTGAGCATGCCGATGACGGATAGCATCAGTTAGATGTGACGTGACGGGTGAAGTGACGGGTACTGCCATCTCCGATCGGCGATTATGGCAAATAGACCCACCTTCCACCGAAGATATTTTGGGGACAATGTGACAGGTGGTGAGCTCGTCGCCGTCTGTATGTCCAAGCCATTGATATAATTTGTACATACGTTTTTGAAAAACCCATTGGTACGAGCCTGCCAACTCGGGACTGAACTCGGGTCTATTGACTCGAAATTCCGACCACCCAACCACTCGCCTATCGTGACTTCTATACGTACGCGTGTCGTTTTATAAACGCTTAAGTTTATAAATTACGCCAATGTGTTGTACAGTCTGCACCCTCGTAGCTGCGTGCCCATGCGCGGATTTACAACTAATCCTAACCTATGTCTATGACTCTCTGCTGGTGTATATTGAATACAAGTTAACTTTATTAAAAAACGTCCGTGGAGTTTTAAAAAAGTAAATAAAGTACTGGTAGTTAGTCTTAAGTCTATATTTTTTGTGTTTTACTGTAATTTTTTATTATAAAGGGATGCAACTATTACCCCGTTACTTATATTGATACAATGTATAATAATAATGTAATATGATAAATACTTATGTATATAAGTTCTTCAAGAAATTTTAAATAGATAGATTATAAACTCGAACTATAGTATTAGAAACTACATTGTAAAACAAACGAGGTAACGAAATAATAAGGTAATCACGTTTTTTTTGCAAAAATAAAATATTTTATAAAAAAATTTTCTAAAAGTTGAATGGCGAATGATAAATGGAGCTTCGCTTTTGCAATGTAAATATTATTTTTTCTAGCGAAAGGAAGAAGCTACGTATTTTTGTTACAAAATCTTTACTCGTGGTTTTCGATAGTTAATTTCGACTTACCTTGACCCCTTTTATTGCGAACTTTCGCTCTGTATATAATTTTTCGCTATTCGGTCTTCATTTATTCGTTCAACGTGCCCAAACCGTCGAAGTAGGCTCTTATTCTAAATTCGTAATTTCTTCATCTTTCAAACTTGCCACAATGCGATTTCGTCGATTTTTGTGATTGCGAATCGTTCCGTTTTCAGTCGGCTGTGGGACCGGGCACACCGCACAACTTATGTTGTGAAGTCTTTGGTCCTGCCTTCGCCAACCCGTTTGCAAAGCGTGGAGCTTTCGGCAAACCCTCCGTTACGGGAGAGCACTATGATATATTGAGCTAGTGATATGTACAGTTTTTAATAGTTCGCTCTAGTATAAGCATAGTCCGAATTTACCTCATTTCGATTCAAAAACGATATTCTATAACATCCACATTTGGCAGACGTATTGGCGATGACGATACCAGACTTTAGACGCTCTTGATCACCATTCAGTTTCATTCATTTCTTATCATCATCTTAAATCATCATCGGTCTGTTTAATTTTGATTTAAGATTTATTATATTGCTCACCTCGTCAGCAGCAGAGTAATGCAGTATGCATTACTCTGTTCCTGGAGTATTTAGTAACTTATAATTTGAATGTAACAAAAAGTGTTAATTAATGTCGATAAATTTCGATAAATTTCGATATTGATACTTGACATACATTCATAACATACACATACATATATACATGTCGATAGGATGTTATATAGGTGATGACATTTTAGAAGCGCGTAGAGATAAGTAAAAAGTCTAAACAATAGTTCTATGTGGCTGTCTAAACTAACAGCTGTGTTTAAGACAAATTAAATTAAAAATTTTACAGAATCAGTTAGCCGCAGTGGGGTGTGTGACAATAACTGTCTAATTAAGCGAATAAAGGGTGTCACCACAAAGCTTCCGTGATGGATCCTTTTAATATAGTGTCCTGCTGTCACTGATACCTCCTGTATAATGCAGATCAGATCCACCTAGTTTAAATTTTAAATCACTCCTTCGGTTTGTTTTAATAAAATGTCAGTAAAAAGTTCTTTTATTACAAAATATTTATAGTTTTCTTTATCTATTAAGGATAAAGTAAGAACAATATTTTTTAAAAAGCAAACTGTTTGCCGCTTGCAATGAAATGGCGATTGTGGAATCGTTCTTATAAAAGAGACTAATGACCTTAGTTCTAAAGTAAGAGAATAGTTTATTAATGTAACAAAAATAACATGAATATGTTTTTAACAAAAATATTGCACGCAATGATCATAATGATTCATTTAATGATTACCTCCCCACATTTAGATAAAATATAAAGTAATGACTTCCGTAAATAACATTAACAAAATAAAAAAAAAGAATCCATGTTGAATAGCGCATTCAAAATCAGATGTCCGATCAAAATAGCTCGGGCGCATTAAGTAAGATGTAACAGCAGGGGTCGGAGGGCGAGACCGGAGGGTTCCGCAGGATATTGCCTAATCATTCCCGCTTTCACACCCTACTAACTGCCAGTTGTTTTAGTATTCATCGCGTTTATACAGCGCCTTGCTGCACGGAGATTGATTCACCATTTTAGCGTTACGAACCAATACGAAAGAATAAGACAGATTGCTCTTTTTACAAATACTACATTCTCAGCCTGTCTCCACTCGTTGCCCGTGTAGATACAAATAAATGTCTAATGCATTAAATATATTTTTATACTTCTCTCATTAAATTGTCTTCTTTATTTTTTATTAAATTCCATAAAAATAAATATCTTGTTGTTTGATTAAAGAAAGTTTTGATTAATTATAAATATTATTAAGAATACGGTTTCTTGGGCTGATACATAGGATTTAGTTAATTAATAAAAATGAAATAAATAAAAGATAATTTATAAGAAGTATTTAAATTCATATTAGATAGAAATACGATTATTCACGTACCACAATAGACAAAAATAAAACAAAAGTAATGGAGTTATTATAAATGAATTACTTAAAAAAGAGAAAAATCCGAGCAGCAAAATAAAATCATGAAATGGACTGGACTCAGTAAACATAAAAAAACAGAAACTTAGATTATTGTGACCCCTAGACTGATTCTCGGTCCAGTATATCATCTTCTACTGGATATAATTTTGAAAATATTTGGCTGACTAATAATCCATTTTACAAAATTAACTTGCTCAAAGAACTTCTCCAGAAATTTATTTTACGAAATACCTGATTAAAACAATTAAATTATAAGTCACGATAGCCGAGTGGTTGGGTGGTCGGAATTTCGAGTCAATAGACCCGAGTTCGATCCCCATTTGGTAGGCTCGTAACCAATAGGTTTTTCAAAAACTTATGTACGAATATCGTTGGCTTGGACATAAAGACGGCGACGGGCTCACAACCTGTCACGTTGACCCGAAAATATCTTCGGTGGAAGGTGGGTCGAAGGGACTTAATTCTCTAGGCATGACCTCTGTCTACCCCTGTATTGGGAAGTGCGTGAAGATATTTTTTTAACAAATGAAGAGAAAATTCATAATTTTTTAGAAATTTTAGTGGACTTCGATATATGCAGGATCACCGCCTTGTGACCAATAGAAAGGTTAATTCTACGTAATTAAACAATCCGAAGGCGTAATAATTTAGTGCTAGTGACTGTTTGTGGTAGATTCAAAACCATGCTGATATGAGAAAATGTTTCCATTAACTGAAAACTACAATTACCGTTGCTGGCATCGTATTCATATTTAATGTTTAGACTAAACCTTTGAGCAAGAAAAGAACCAGCCCTCCTTCGTTAAGCTATATACATCATAAATGGATTATTTTTTTCTTGGCTTGCTTTTTATGCTCTTTACAGCTTACGTATGTTTTTTTAAGCATTTGTATTCACAGTATTCCTCGGTACCTGACCCCCTTAAATACAGAGGGGTTCCTATGCATGGTAATGATCCTTATAAATTTATTTTCATAATTGGATTGCAAGGTTAACTATGCGTAAAACAATCCCAAAATCAGAAAAGTTGTAACAATGAATTGTGATTGTCCCGGTGAAGTTTTCGCGCTATTAATTCTGACAAAGTACTGTTGGAAGCTGTCGAAAGGGTTGCTCTGAGAACGGTCGGCTAAAATATTGTGACATTTTGCTGCTATCGAGCAGAAACTCTTTTATTATTTTTCTTTTGGTTATTAGTCTTATTACTAATGTTTTTTTGTATTACCTTACTAACTTACGGCTCTTAGATGTTTTTTCTTACAAAATTCTTTTTTCATCCATAAATTTAATAAAAGCCGGAACATTGTGCAATAACATTAACAAGCCAAACAAGATCGGAAGGAACCAAAGACCAATGGACCCCCGTTCATACATCATTCGCTCAATGAGACTACTACAATCGAACTACAAGCCATTGAGCGTTCTTCCTATTGTGTGACGTAATTTCATCAAAAATATAGGACATGACAATGGAACGTCGTGCCGACAAAAGTCGGAAGAGCGGATGTGATTCGCATCGACTCGCCGACACGATTTTTTTTACGCAATCTTTGCACAAAGAACGCTATGTCAGTCGTTTGTCGCTAAGGGATGTTTCCACCCACAATTCAACAGCACAGGCTCATCGCTCATTACCGACAATCGGAAATGACTTTACGAACTATCGGAACTTTTCAGCCACTTGTAGTTTTGATTTTTCAAACGATACGCAATTGTGTTGCACATCGTTTCGGCGTGTACACACAGGTGTGATGGACTTTTTGAACTGTCCGGACTTTTTCTGCTTTGAGGATTAATGTTGGCATCATTAAAGATGGGATTGGCTTTTGTGTGGGACAAATTTTTGAAATTTTAGACTATTGTATTGTTATTAGTGTTAGACGAACAGATAGAATATGAGACGAAGTTTTTTTTACAGCGGTTTAAATATAATTATCTATTAGATTCTATTATTTCTTAATCACACCGCCAACATTACTGCATAATTTGGTCCTAATTTAGTTTAAAACCGTATTGATCTTTACGTAAAAAGAAAGCATACTTTAAAGTGATAGTATTTAGATTCTTCAATAACATGTAGGTGATACATACTAGTACGCAGCACAGGGTATTAACTTCATTGTAGAGTGAATTTACAGAGGATATCCTCAAGAACTCTTAGCTTTCGACTATGTGTTGGTATATAAATTTGCTCCTTCATTTATAAATAGCCTGTAATACAGTTTTTTAACTACCACAGGCTACAGAGTATCACATTATGTCATAATATGTACTACGTGTGGAAAACAATAAACTTTATTCTTATTCTTAAAATATGTTATCGCTTCCGTTTAATGATATTTTTTTCTCAAAAAAGAAATGTAATTGTTCATTAATTATATATACATTGAGACTAATAAAATATATCAATATAAACAAAACTGTCATCAGAATTCATCATCAGAAATTATATAAAATAAATGTTAGATGGTTCACATCATTAATATTTTATCTTTACACCCCCTTCGAAACTACTCTTAAATAAGCACAAGATTTTTGTATTCGTTATATTTAAGGGCAAATATGTTACTTACGTATCTTCACGCACAATCCCTGGGTAGCCAGAGAGAATTGATCGTCAAGTGTCACGATCCCTACATACCTCTTTCGCTTCTTTCAGATTCATCATCTTCTTCATACGTGCACGTCAAGGTATCCGAGTACTCTTGACCCTCCCCTCTTCGAGCAATTTGCTCACAACAACAGTGTTGGCAAATATGTTCTTTTAATGTTTCTAATTTATTGCGTTGCCCCGAGTTGTACTCGTACATATTTGTGTTAATGTTATGTACTCGTACATATTGGTATGTATGTTTACCATTAGTTATAATTTGTCCTTTAAAATGCATGTTTGTTGAATATAAAACTATAACATTCTTAAAACTTTAGTGACTATATTTTCGTAGTTGACGTTAAATAATAAAGTTTCAATAATCTTAATCTCAAAAGTTCGTTGAAAGTAAGAAGGTACTTGCAACATGATGTCAAAGAGAACAATTAATCCTTTCCCTACAATTCCACAAATGCTTACGTTTATGCGAATGAACCTAGTGCAATTAATCGTGTTAGCGATTAATCAAGGGAGCTACACCATTAACAAAGCGCGACCATGTAGACACAATCGGCGTCGACGCCGCCATTATTACAGTTTTACTGTTATCGCATATCGTAACGACGGCCATCGCACACCGTGTAATTAGTCCACAATGGTAAACCGTCGCTTTACTATAGCCTCTAACACGGTCCTTCCTATAATTTTACACTATTTCCATTGCGGAAACGCTTAAAAATTGCTATATAATTAATGAAAATCAAACAGCAATGGAAGACGAAAACTAATAATAAATCGCCCCGAAGCGGTTCACAGTATATATAATTGCATGATATCTCTTGTAACAAAAGCCCAGTCATTGTAACAATACGGTGAGCATGTTCCGATACAATTGATTTTTCCACTATTTAAATTTGGCATTACGAGTAATAACTTATCCCCGTTAGGTTATTACGTCAGACATTAGGAGTTTTACTTTAATTTTTATATAATCAGCCTCATTACAAGCATTTCGCCACTAAGGCCGACTGAAAACCAGCGCTAAAGTTTTGAGTGAACTGCGGCATTAAGCTGAGTCGATCTTTTTGCCCATTGCACCACGACTCATACGACAATTATAAGCAACCGTTATTTTTTGTGTCATTTTTATGTTTATTTATAAAAATATAAAAAAATATCTTCACGCAATTCCCAATACAGGGGTAGACAGAGGTCAAGTCTAGACAATTAAGTCCCTTTGACCCACCTTCCACCGAAGATATTTTCGGGACAACGTGACAGGTGGTGAGCCCGTCGCCGCCTTTATGCCCAAGCCAACGATGAAATTCGTACATAAGTTTTTGAAAAACTCATTGGTACTGCCACCTGGGGATCGAACTCGGGTCTCTTGACTCGAAATTCCGACCACCCACCAACTCGGGTATCGTGACTTACTATGCTATGCAACGGCTATGTTTATTTATAAGTTACTTTAGTTTCGTCTTTAAGTTTGTCAATTTTTTTTATCATTATTATTTACTAATTTCGTGGTGTATTATGTGCAATGTGCAATAAATGTTTCTTTCTTTCTTTCTTTCATTTCGTAGAGCTTAAATAATTGTCAGTGTGAGTCAGGTTATTTTTATGATGAATTTATGTTCGTGAAAAGGCCTACACTTCACAGTAGAAAGTCTTACAGCGGAAGTATAATTTTATCTATATCTGTAAGCAATGTAACTAGAAATAATTATTGTTACTTCTTGAGGTGAGAAAATTGGATTCGTAAAGTATTATTAATAATGTTATATTACTTACTTAACGGTGGAATACCTTATCTAAGTTCCTGGAAATCAATCTAGCCGCAGCACGGAGGACGAACTAAACAAAATACCTAATTATAGCAAAAGTCACTCTACGAGAAAAAAATATCTCGTTTGCGAATAAGTACATCAGCGTAGCAGTAAGCTACGCTTGAACTATGGGTTATTAACCTAAAACTAAAACAAATTTCTGAGCACCTAGTTAGTATTATCAACGATATTGTGTAACAATTTTTAACAAATACATTTTTTAGTTGAAATAAAAATCAAAGAACAATATTTAAATGTTTTATTTAAATTTTGTAAATAAGTATCGGATTTTAAGAACATTCGACCTTTCATTTGACTACTATTTTTTATTTATCCACTGCTGAATGTAGGCTCCCACCAAAAAATGCCTCAACGTACTATCAGATCATAGAAAGAGCCACCAGCATCCTCTGTCTCTGCAGGTCATCATGCTGGACGCCAGACTTCATTTCGTTTTGTGTGATGTCACTGCGTTTGCTGGCGACTGATACTCAAGAACTTTTTTTTCCTCATGCACCGTCAGTTTCAAGTGCTGTGTAACCGACCCAGGTTTACCACATTCGCCACGCTTAGCAAGCGGATTGGCGATCACAGTACCAGATACTTTAGGCCTTGCTGCTGCTCGTATTCGGTCTGCTACGTACATAACATACATAACAGCCTTTTCTCTATTAGTTGCCTTTTAAGACACGGGAAGAAAGGGATGATATATTTTTACGGCAATACAACCTTAATCTTAGTATTATTGGCTTGGCCAACGATACAAATTCTAATTAATATTATTCTCGTAAATGATCATTTGAAGCGTTGAATGTTTGGATGTTATATTTCCACGCAATTCTCAACACAGGCCTAGATAGAGGTCACCTAGACAATTAAGTCCTTTTGACCCACCTTCCACCGAAGATATTTTCGGGACAACGTGACTGGTTGTGAGCCCGTCTTTATGTCCAAACCAACGATATAATTCGTACATAAGTTTTTGAAAAACCCATTGGTACGGGCCTGCCATCCGTGGATAGAACTGGGGGCAATTGACTTATAATTCCGACCACGCAACCACTCGGCATGTTTGGATGTTTATTACTTAATTAAAATAATGGCTAACGGATTTAAATGAAATTTGGATCATATTTAATAAAAGACAGATTGTTCAGATAATATTTATATATAAAAACTCCTACACAGTTTGAGGAAGTACTACAGTGAGTCAAAATGTATTGGCATATTGTGGATGCCGCAGATTTCAGCCTGTAGAGACAAGGGCCGTCGTTGATGAAGCTCAGTTGCTCAGAGACTCGGAAGCACGCGCGGTGTGGGCCATGCCATCAAACGATGTAAATCTCGCCGCTTTGTTCCTTAGTGACCGCCAAATGACCGTCATTTTGCGTTGAGCTGACGTCGGGTTTGAAAAGAGTAGCTCAGCAGTTTGGATGTTCGGACCTGGAGAGGACATTCTCAATGTGCGCGCTATCGAGAACTTCTGAGCTCTTAGACATTGCAGTAATTTCGGTAGCGAGATGTGTCCTTTTATGTTTCCTAAATTGTCCGCTAATATTGCTTAGAACGTGATGACCCGATAACCTAGTTGGCAGTAACTTAGCCTTCTAATCCAAGGCTTGTGGGTTCGAGTTCTGTTAGGGGCAAATATTCGTGTGATAAATATAAATGTATACGCAATAATTATGCATTATTTCATGTTTCAATAAAAAAGTTAAATTATTAATCTCCATTAATTCCAAGATATACTTGTTTTAATGGAGCGTTACATAACAATGCCAAGTGAAGCTGTAATGAATGAATGTACATATTGTACTGTTGTCTTTGACACTAAAATGGCGATAGGCTCACCACCTGTCAAGTTATCCCAAATATTCGGTAAAAGGTGAGTCGAAAGGTCTTAATTGTTTAGACCTCTATTATTTTTATATATTTAAAACTTTAATTTATTATAATATGACTGCAGCAAAAGAATTTTTTTATAATTTTTATAATATTTCTTCCATACACAAAACGTCAATTACGCTGTCGTACCAATATAAGACCGCAGGTACACAAGGCGTTTAATTGTCCGTAAGTAACACGCTAACTAGCCCGCCGTCAACATCACTCCGACGGAGGTAAAGCGGGGAACTAATAGAATTCCAAGCGATGTTAATTACGAGTTAATTGAAAGGGAAAACAACAACCTCCCGGAAGATGGTTTTATTAAACCGCTTTGGTGGCTGGATTAGTTCGGCGTGAACATTTTTGGTATTTAAAAAAAAACATTTACCTTGCTTGATACGTTTGATTACAAATTAATTAACACAAATTTATGTCTTTTTAACAAAAAATATTTACAAACTTGCTGATATAAAAAATAGTATTATCAATGGTTTTAACTGTTGTCATAATTTTATTTCTATTGTTAAGATATACGATTCGAGCCTTTTACAAAATGATAATTTGTCATCGGGAATGACTTCAGAATAACACCTGGCCTCCACGCGACCCTAAAAATATTTGAAGCTAAACTGTCTTTGCTTGGATTCGCAACGCCCCTACTTTTGTCCAAATTATTGTTTAATTTATATTATGTGATCTTCAAGCTTTATTTAAGTAGTTTTCTAAATATGTGCAGATGTAGTGAAGGAGGGGTGAATTTGACTCAGCTGCTGTTTGACTCTTGTTATGTATTTAAAAAATTGTTGTGAAAGAATTTCTTAATGATAATTATTAGGTAAAAATTTCTTTATATAGAAAAAAATCCAAAATTTTCTTTACCACTTATATTTTTTAACATCTTCAAGCATTTCCCTGTACTTAGGTAGTCAGAGGTCTAAACAATTTAGTCTTTACGACCCTCATTTCACCGGAGCTTATTTGGGACAATGTGGTGAGCCCGTCGCCGTCTTTATGTCCAAGCCAACGATAGAATTCGTACATAAGTTTTTGAAAAACCCATAGGTACGAGCCACCTGGGGATCGAACTCGGGTCTCTTGACTCGAAATTCCGACCACCCAACCACTCAGCTATCGTGACTTTTCTGTCGCCATCTTAGTATCCAATAATACAATATCTTATCTAAGATGGCTATTTATTTCAATATAAAAACAATTAAACGTCCATACTCATCACACTAATGTTTGCCTTTAACTAGACTCGAATATTTAGCGTCATAGGCTGGTTCCACCAACTGGACTATCTATCAATATATCAGGGTGGTCTAATCTTTACCTAACGGATATCACCAACGAAAGATTGATTCGATCGACACATCGCTGAAACCTTCAAGTACAAGTGTCCAACGACTATCTATCTATTTATATTTAATAAACTTATGACATATAACTAGCCTATAAATAATCTATTACCTACGAGTTTATCGAAAGCAATGACAGTTATTTGTCATAATTTACCAGACCAAAATTAACCAGACCATCAGAAACTCGCGCAAGTGTTCATAATTGGTTTAATGAGTTCAATCCTGGGCGTAGCAATCTCAGTGATGATCTCCATCAGGGACGTGAAGGACGTCTCTGATGCAGATCTGCACTATCTACAGCGTCTATATACAGCGACATCTGAAGATGACATCAGTGCTGTGCAACGCATGACAAAGTATAGATAAGAGAGTGACGTACCAGCAGATGCGAGCCAGCATTGATATTAGTTCAGTATGAAAAATAATATACTAACATCTGAGCGTTAAGAAACCTGAAAAGTTGCTCCAGATTGATATATATTGTTGCAATAAATATATGTTATTATGAAGTAAGAAAATTTATATGCTATTATATTTTTTTTTAATTTATAATATTTGTGAAAATATTCATGTTTACGAGTAGGCTTATGAACTTTCATACTTTAATAATTTCGTTAGCAAAGATTGCGACACTGCAACAGAGATAAATCCTGTTGATTTGAATGTAGTATTTCATATTATTTTCGTTTTGAATTAAAAGTTAAATAAAAAATGTAAAAATAATATAATATGAGACAAAAATAACTAAAATCTTATTCTGGCTTATCTATGGGAAAACATTGATAAAGATGTGATGATCACTAACTTCTAAAACAAATGATTGTCTATGTGTGAAAAGTCCACAAGACATAGGCTTCTCATCTATGGGAGCGTTTGGCACACTTGGCTTGAGGTATGTGATCTTGAGGTATGCGTGGCTTGAGGTATCGGGTAAAAAAGGCAAGAGATAATTTGGAAAATGCCAACCCGGTCGTGCAATGGCGCCGACAACATTCGCGGTCGGCGAATCGACTTCCTGTGCAGCGTTTCCCTCCGAAATGGATCGCTTCCGACACGTATTTGTCATCTCCAAATCACAGCACGCCGAAGAGTCATCACACAAAGTTTACGAAAGTCCTTATTTCAATTAGAATGTTGGTTTTAGAAAATTCTGTTATAAAATTAAGCCGGCTTATTGTAATGTATTTGAAACACCCTCGTATAAGACAAACTTGACTTACACGAATAATATAAATATGTAATTATCGAATCGTCATGGAATGTTGTTTTATTATTATCACGATTCGTTATCACGATTCGTGATAATAATAAAACAAATCTTGTTTTATTATTATCACGAAAACTATTTTAATAAATATTGTTTTCTTTTTCGGAACGAAACGCAAAGATTCGCAAAATGGTAGGTTAGAAAGATGACCTTATCAATAAAATGGATAAGGGTGTGCTTCGATAGTTTGGGCACGTTGAGCAAATGAGCGAAGACCAAATGGTGAAGAAAATATATAGCGCGAAAGTTAATATTAAAAGGGGTCGAGGGAGGCGGAAATTACTTTAGAAGACCATGTGAGCAAATTGCTCGAAGACGGGAGAGTCCAGAGTACTCGGATACCGCGACGTGCAAAGAAAATGATGAATCTGAATGAAGCGAAAGAGAGGATCGATCGATCCTCTCTTTCGTTCTCTCTGGCTACCCCGTCAGGGATTGTGCGTGAAAATAAATAAATAAATAATAATAATATGTTTTTTCCTAATATTTTATATTCATATAAATATATGCGTAATTCATATTATGCATTATACATATCCTAAATTACAAAGCATTACAAAGCTTAAAAATAAAAATTAATCATGAAAAAATTGTTATAAATACAGCTTTATTGTATACTGTACTTTTTCGCTAGGCCATAACATAACAAGAATATATTATTTCCGATCGTGAGGAAACCCCACCTTGTCCTAGACAACACAAGTTTTTTTTTCCTGTGTTTCACTCGAGATTCTTTGGGATAACACGGCAAGTAGTGGGACTGTTTCCAACACTGCTTTAACACACAATATCAAGCATTCAGGAATATTACAAACTTTTATTTCCCTTGGAATGTATATTTATTTAGATCTGAATTGAAACCACTTCCTCCTTATGGAGTTGACATTTTATTACAAACATTGCTTAAATGTACTTTAAAAGAGCGATGTTAAAGTTGTCTTAAAAATTTAAACTATTTGACTAACAAAAATTTTTCAAGCATCTTGAGTCATCCCAAGATCTTTTATGAGACATTTTGTAATAAGATTTCGGATCTTTTTTATTTATTTATTAATTATTTATTTATGCTTTATTGTTTACACCTTATTTAAAAATATGTAACAATAGGCGGACTTAATGCCATATACCTTACTTGA
Source organism: Sericinus montela (assembly GCA_029286605.1). Taxonomy (NCBI): domain Eukaryota; kingdom Metazoa; phylum Arthropoda; class Insecta; order Lepidoptera; family Papilionidae; genus Sericinus; species Sericinus montela. The sequence goes on from JAGSMR010000040.1 coordinate 2,551,608, forward strand.
TGAGGAAAAAATTAAGTGGCAGATGCATTAAAAAAAATAAGAAAAACATATTAAGGTGACTATAAAATTATACCATACATAATATACTATAAATAACATACACATGTATATAATAACAAAGATATATGAATATAAATACACAACCTTACTCATATCTATACCATGATACATACAAATATAAATACGTACATAGATATAAAATAAGTATAAATCAGATGAAATACACGATACAGAAAATAATAAAGAGAAAGTTACATTCTTCAGATGGTATTAATCATTAAATGTTTTCTTTATAGCATCATTATATTAAATAGATTAAAAATCACTATAAACAGGCAAACTCCCAAAAAAGAATATTAAGATTTTTTGTGTTACTATGCTATTCCGTCAAGTGAGTTAAGTCTCGATTCTTGCACCGCCATCAAACATACAGTAGTGCTTATTAGAATTTTAATTTATAAGCAACAAGTTTAGCGAAGAAAGTCAAACTTTGATTTTAACTTTTATCTTGTAATTTAATAAAATAGAATATATTATACAATATGTACTATTCATTACTCAGAAGGAAGGTAGGGATTTACCCGACCTGGAAATTATGGTTCAATGGTTTAAAATATACAAGTGATAAAACATTATAGATAAGGGTTATGACGCACATTACGCTGTTTCAGGGTCAGGGTGTCATTGGAAATTGTGAGAACTAATGCATAATTAGCGCGACAAGTCAACGGGGCGTGGGTTGACACCCTTATTGTCGCTTTTTAATTCACGGCTATACCCGTGGGATATTTTGATTGCTATCCACTAAGTTGTAAACTTTGATTTTTGAAAACCTACGCTTTTTTACATTAGCCTAAAATTTGCCTTTTATTATTTAAGCATTACATATTTATTACTAATTTATATATTAAATTTATTACTTATTACTAATTTATTAATTATTTACTAAACGAAGTAAAAGGAACAAAAAGTACCACAAGATATTACAAAGCAATATGAGTTTGATATCAATAAAATATTAATAACAAGCTACTAGAAATAATTTAGTTATCTGACTATATGATAAATAAAACTTTCCCGGTAAAGAAGTGGCTCCTTTTAGTTTATTGCAAAATATGTCAGCGTCTTTCAAAAAATTATTAAAGTACGAGCAGCAATGTGTCAAAGATATGTTAGATAAGATTTGGTACAGGAGAGTACAAATAGTACTTACAAAATAGAAATATGCGCCGAGCACATTTAAAAAATAATAATCCAAATCTACCAGGAGAACACAATCATAATGGAGGACAGGCAACAGAAAAAGTCTAAGTCGTTTAGTACTGCTATAGGCTTAACGCATTCCTGTAATCATTGAAAGATTCTTTACATTCATTACTTTCACAGGTTTACTGTGTACAGGTTGGGAAAAGAGAATATTCGAGGTTGATAAATAGAAGATATTGTACAACAAAACAACGCGAGTGCATCAATTTATTTCAATTTACACGATAGTATTGTTTCGTCGGCCGAGGGCGGCGTTCCCGAGCTTCCGGGCGTCGCTTCCGACACGAGCTCGGCGCGTGCCGCGCCATCTTTAAATTACACCCTACAACAATTGCCGTTTGTTACCAATAAGAAAAACAAACTTAACTTTGGTATAAACAAACGATTTTATATCCTAAAGCAAGAAAATAAAGTAGGTTCATGTCGTTACTTCTTTATATTTTTACAGTGTTTCGATTTCGTTATGACGCGCGTGATTGTTTTATATGTAGCGCTAATGTTGTTTCATAATTATCTAGCGTATTGTATGGTGTGGTGAAAGCATAATGGAGCTAGAGTCGATTCGAATAATTTTAAGTGAATGTCACAGCGCAACTTCACAAATATTTGACGTTGACGAAAACGTTTGTAAATTTATAGTGTAATATTGATATGATATATATTATGCTTTTATAGTACTTAAAAAATATATTCACAGTATTCTCAATACAGCGGTAGACAGAGGTGTAGTCTACACAATTAAGTCCCTTCGACCCACCTTCCACCAAAGATATTTTCGGGACAACGTGACAGGTGGTGAGCCCCTCGCCGTCTTTATAACCAACGATATAATTCGTACATAAATTTTTGAAAACCCCATTGGTACGAGCCAGCCACCTGGGAATCGAACTCGATCGATCGATATGTTACAAGATATGATTGTCTACATTCGAATTTTGGTTCTTATAGGCGAAATATAGTCGTCATGGCGATATGCCATGACGACTATATTCCTGGAGGAATAAATGGATAAAGGAAAATTTAAAAAATAATCGAATTTCGGCTTCACCTTTGTAATGAAATCTAATCCAATGATTAAATAAACTACATGCTCATCGATCCTTATAAACTTATGGGTAGCAATTATAGTTCCCATTACCGTAACGGGCTGAGCAAACAGTGATGTGAGAATGTCAAACTGAGTTCGCCAGAGGCGGTGCGATGTCAGGGCAAACATTTGTGTTAGCACACCCTGTGTGTGCTCTCTTGTTTGAACTGTTTGTCTGCTAACGCCGTATTGACTTAAACTGCACGTTAAGTTAAATTGAGTAATTGAGAGAGTTGACACAATTCAATTAGATTTTTGGTTGTAATTTATTGTAGCCAACAGCTTGCCGACGACAGTCTGTTGACACATCGTCGTCACATTTTCTCATTCTATCGTGCCTTCAATGTCAAATATCCGTAGAGAACTGTCGATGCAGAGTAAAAAAAAATTTTTGCAACTTTCCACAAAAAACAACTTTCCTACCAAAACCATTACATAAAATTTTTGCGCTTGTAGCTTGGCGCTTGCGATTCTCGTTTTTGGATGTTTAATGGACAGAACCAGACATCCTACTACCTACTACTAGCATCCTATTTTGAATATTTTCATATCATCTAAAAAAGTCACGATGGCCGAGTGATTGGGTTATCGGAATTCGAGTCAAGAGATGGAGACTTCGATCCCCAAGGCTCGTACCAATGGGTTTTTTCAAGAACTTATATACAAACTATATCGTTGGCTTGGACATAAAGGCGGCGACGAGCTCACCACCTGTCAAGTTGTCCCAAAAATGATTGCGGTGGTGCGTCGAAAGGACTTAATCGTCTAGACCTCCTACCCCGGTATTGGGAATGGAGTGAAGATATTTTTTTATATAATAAACTAGGTAATATTTTGTAGGTAATATACCTAACACAAAGCAATAAATCAATCGCGGCAAACTTTTTTAAATTAGACAAAGGCCATAAAATGTTGCGCGTTAAAAAAATAGGTGAAATAAAATCGTAACAACTGTAACCTACTGCCAACGCTATTACATATTACATCAAAGCTATTTCAATCATAAAAGATTTAACACTAAATTATATGTTTCGTTGTGTTGTAGAGTATTTTTAATGTTAACTTTTTTATATACTAAACAGGCTTAATCTTACGATTAAATACCTAAGAGACAATTGTGTTAATAAGCTTTTACGGCCGTGAACCGTAAAGATTTGAACTGACTTTCTCTGGCTGATCAAAGTAGACGACTTTCAATCAAACTTTTATTTGGAACAACGTAATAGTATTAAACAAAACGAGCTCAGTTTGAACATTCATGATGCTTACTTACACATACAATATTTTCATTGAAAATATTGTATGTGAAAACGTTCAGTCACCCTCAAAGGATTGAATGGGAAATAAAAAAATAGTAAAGATAAAGACCTAAATAAAATTCTGAATATTTAACACTTCCGATATTGTGATCGTTAACATACTTAATCTTTGACACGCTCGTGTTTTAAATAAACATGTTTATATAAAGAAGACTTACAATATTTTAGCCTTTCATTCTACACAGCTATTCAGTGACACGAAAATAAAATATCAAGATTTCTGTATATCGAACAACTTTTCAAGAGGAAGTGCTCTGAGAATTACTGAGTGAACGCTTTGAGCAGACAGCATTACGCTGAGAAAGTTTTGTGTAACAATATTTAATTTTGCCATTTCTATGCGTAGAATTCTAGTCCGGAAGCAACGGAGCGCCCGGACCTCCGCCAGGGAATGGCGTAACTTTTCTATTGTGGCGCCATCTAGGACTGTCCGATACACTGACGCGTTTCCGGCTGCTTCAAAAAGTCTTGAGCTGTCAGTTCAGTATCGGATGCCTTAGAGTTTCCTTGAGGGTCTTTTTATTCATACGATTCTTCTAGTGATTTATATACTCTTAAATAAAACATTGAGTTGTTTGAATTAGCTATATATTGGTTTTAAGTTTCTTTTCTTATTTAGGTTTTAATTTTGATTTAAAATTTTCGGATTTCAAATTATTCGGCAATTCTGAATACCTCCTATATTTAAATACCACCGAATAGATAATGATATTAATTTTTCTAATTTATTTTATTTTATTTTATTTTATTTTATCTTCACTCACAATCCCTGACGGGGTAGCCAGAGAGAACAGATCGCCAAGTGTCACGATCCTTACATACCTCTTTCGCTTCATTCAAATTCATCATTTTCTTAATATATGCACGTCGAGGTATCCGAGTACTCTTAACCCTCCCGTCTTCGAGCAATTTATTATATAATAAATACTAATTTATTATATAATAAATTCTAATCTATTTTCATTGGAATATTCACGAGCACAAAGGACATTTTTTTATATTCACGCAATACAAGGGTAGCAAGAGCTAGAAAATTAAGTCCCACCCACGACCCATATTTCACCTGAGCTTATTTCGGGACAACGTGACAGGTGGTGAGCCCGTCGCCGTATATATGTCCAAACTAAAGATATAAATTGTACATAACTTTTGAAAAAACTTATTGGTATGAGCCTACCGCTTGTGAATCAAAGTTAAGCCTCTTGACTGGAATTCCAATCGCCCAACCACTTAGCTATGGTGACTGATAACTAGTATTTTGTATTTTGACTAGTATTGAACAAATGTTTTAAAATTTCCATTGTTATTTGGTTTTCATAAATTAAAAAAGTTAATGAATTAACATTATAAACGCGTAAACATTAATGTTCCTTTTATTAAAAATAAGTTGGAATGTTAAGGAGACTCGTATAATAATTAATACAACAACTCTTCTATGGAACTTTAAATGATACCCGCGTGTTACTATCAAGTTTGTTTCCACTGGTGATAGTAATTTCCCTGTCCCTTCTCTGTTTCTTCTCAACTCTCTCACTAAGGGCTAGTTATAATGCTAGGCAATGCATCTTCAGCGCTTGTTTGTAACCATTGACATCTTAATAATCTTGCCAATCAAACTTCCTAGTAAAATCAAAAACTGTCCCACGTCTGTCTTTGCCAAATTTATACAGGAATACAGTGTCTATAATTCACATAAAAGTATTAAAGCTATATTTTTCAGAATTAATGCCAAATTAAAAACCTTCTTCCAACTTCTACACAAAGTTGAAACGTAAACAAAATATTAATTGTTGATTTTTGTTTTGTACAGTGTAACGGCGACGGTCTCACCACCTGTCACGTTGTCCCGAAAATATCTTCGGTGAAAGGTGAGTCAAAGGGACTTAATTGTCTAGACTAGACCTCTGTCTACCCCTGTATAGGTAATTGCGTGAAGATATTTATTTATTTATTATTTACAGTGTAACTTATCGAAAATTACGAATCAATCTCTTTCTAATCTACATCAGGTATTAAGCGTCAATACCACGTATATTCGCAAAATATGTTGTTTACAGCATGCCACAAGAGACGTAAACCGAAGTGGTTATTGAAGACAATCTAAGAATAAAAGTTTTTCTGTTTTATTTTATTTCACTGTACAGTCAACGCTCCTCTGGAACGCTCTTCCTCCTGATGTCAATAAAGCTCCTAATAGACATTTTTAAGAAATTGTGTCGAGAGTATCTTCAGAAAATGATTCAGGCTGACAAATTTACATTTATTATTATCTCCTCAACGTTATGTACTTTTATTTATTTTTAGTATAGTAGTTATTTGTGTAGGCATGTATAAGTATATGCATGTGTTATATATAAGTATATTTCTATATATGTGATATATTTATATTTATATAATAATATAAATATTTGAGTATATATCTATTAAATATTACATTTTGAGACTATAATACCTATTTAATAAACCAGCCGTTTATGCTCTGTTTCACCCAGGGTTGACTGGTAGACAATGTTATAAGACATTAAGTCCGCCCATTGTAACATTTTGTTAGGTGTCAATAAAGAATAAATAAATAAAAAATTACAAATTCTAATATTAAATGTTTATTTAAAGACATTTCCGCAACTCCAATTTTGGCAATCTTGACGCTTCAAACGTCACACTGTTTTGTGCACTGAAATCATTAGTCATTATGGGATTAAACAGCGACCAAATATAAACAAGCAATTCATCACACAATACAGTTGTGTTTATTTTCAGAATCAATAAGTACCTGTACGTAAACGTCTACGCATCATCTTCAGCGTCTACACGTAGGCGGGAACTATTCGTAGCAAGGTCGGACGATATAATGTTACAAATTCTTAAACAACTTTTATTAACTGATCCGCAATTCTCTTCGGAGTATTTGTTTTGTGATCTGGTTTAGTTCGTGTGTAAGGGGACGAGGAAGATCTTACTTTTCTGGTACTAATGTCGATTAAAGCTATCGTTGTGTAGTAACCTACCTACGCGTAAAGACTTACGTCATTCGTTACCAGAACAACAGACGCAAAACGCTACTATAATTATGTTCCTGTATCCGGTGGGATATTATTATTATCGTTACTGAAACTTTGTTGGACAATTATACAAGTGATGGTGACATAATGATATTTTTTCGGATGTTTTGCCACCCATGACCTATGTATGACGTCTGCGGTAGATGTTTGTTGATTTCTAAAAATTCAATTACAGTGCTAAGAAGTGTTCACTCACATATTAGTCTTTTCAAATAGCAGCTTTGATGTGGGTTTTATTTTCTGCATGCAATCAATTTTAAAATGTTTTATCTTTATTATTCACATCTTGTTATTGAATTCATAGAGTACACAGTTTATCATATTTATTTTTTACATTTCTTACGATATGCGAACGTTTAGTTAGTAGTTCTTAAAACTAGCGATGGTTTCCTGTAGAAGCTGTCCATCCGTTTGTTATCCAGTTTAATAAAGCGATGCTACGCTGAAAGTATAAAGTAGAAGTGAAGTTGTCTATTTTTCTAGAAAGTGTTACTTGTATATAAAGTTCTGAAGGTACTCGCTACACTGAAATATAGCTTTTACGAAGTACATAAGCTTCGTTTACGTACTTTGTAAGCTAAAGGAATCGTCTAGAAATTTGACTGGACGACTTCTAATGAACTTTCATAAACCTTACCTGATTTTTGAGACGTCCAAGGATACAGTATACCATTACATCTAATATAAAAGATGCAGTGAGATGCACTCAACAGATGAAACGCAGAAGTTTGTTAGACTTCTACTTCACGCCGGTATTCTGTGAGGTCGTGGTACTTCTCCAGTCGAGCCGGCCCATTCATGCAACAACAAAAGCTCTACCACAGTTAAGAAATTGTAAGGTAGGCCAGATAGCTTTTGCCAAAGTTTACTACAGTAAATTTGTATGGACAACATAAAATGGTAAGCCATTAATAATCTTAGAATCAGCAGCAGTTGGCTAAAACCTCCAAGGTACGATACTGTGGAAGAATGTTTCGCCATCCTCCTGAATAACGCACCCAGGCGCACCCACGCTGACACACATAGTATGCTTGTGTGTAGTTTAGGAGCTTTTAATTAAACTATTATAATTTGTAAGACTATTATCAATCAAAATCAGATGTACGTAAGTTGCTTATGCAGGTTTCTTAGCTTTTTTCTCCTAATATACCGATTTGCAAATGATGATTACGGTGTATATATTATTTGTAAACATAAGATATGTCATGCTTAATAGACATAAATAAATAAATGAATAAAGTTATATATAAACAAATCTGGATTTTTGTTAGTAAACACTATGTGTGTTTACTAACAAAAATCCAGATTTGATTTACTAACAAGAATCATACATACGTAAATTATTTATGTACTTTTTTTATCACGATTATATTAAATTTAATTAAGAATTTTTTTAGTTATATTTTATCCCATGAATGTGTTATGACTTTGAGTCCCAGTAAAATAAATTATAGTTTACTGTAACTAACGCCTTTGATTAGGCTGTTATGGTCCGGACGTAAATCTTGTGTGCCAGAACTCGTCATACACGTAGCTATTATTGCGCTACAAATCAAACATGCTAATAAAAACAAGCACTACTGGGACTAAATGTAGGTTTATATAGCTTTATTTGTTTCAGATACAATTTATTGTTTATTTTTTCTTTAGTGACAGGTGATACGACATAGTGCTTTATGGAATTCTATACTATTGCAGTTGCCTCTGGGCGTAAAATAAAATAAATGGCAGATTAATATCCGAAAAATAAATAAAACTTCAATGAAAAACTATACGTTTTTCTGTATAATATGAAATTAATAAGTTGCTGTGTCGTTACGGCGCAAAAAAACACCACCCACTTTCTTTCAAAAAGAAAACCCTCCAGAATGCAAATTGCCGACAGATGGCGGAATAACCATCTGAAAATATACCAGTCTTAGGTTCAACAGGTAGCCAAGTGTAGCGATTATGGCAAACCCTCTAATATGGGACAAGCTCATGTCCTGCAGTTGACATTTCCAGTCCGTTATGATTATGATAATAGTAAATTTTACAATAATAACAATAAAAATAAAATGAATAAATTCTCTCACTCCATTCCCAATACAGGGGTAAACAGAGGTCTAGTAAGTCCTTTCGACCCACCTTCCACCGAAATTATTTTTAGGACAATGTGATATGTGGTGAGCCTGTCGCCGTATTTTTGCCCAAGCCAACAATATAATCGAAAAAAACCCCATTGGTACGTGCCTGCCACCTGGGGATCGAACTCGGGTCTCTACTCGAATTGTGATCACTCAACCATTCGGCTAACGTGACTATTAACATCGTTATCGTGAATAATAACAATACATTCACAAACAACTAAACAAGTCTTATAATGTAAAAAATGCAAGAGTTTTCAAACGTTATTATTCTAACGGACTTTAAAAGGAGATTCTCAACTCGGTTTAGAAGTTGGAGAGTAGGGACCATAACCTAAGGCTGCTGAGCTAATGATGCAAGCCGCTCAGCTTAAGGAAACGGGGAAGTACCAGCCTTTCTTATTTATTTGTTTTTTTTTTTTTGATTTTTTGTGTTCGGGTCGAGGAAGGATAGTTTTAATTTAAAAATTTATATGAGCGGACTTTCGAACCAATTCTTTACTACAGATTTTTCAGGTGATGCGGAGACATCTTGCGGAAATTTCGAGATAATGAAACGATTTTCGTCACAGTAATTTCTGATCCTACCAACTAATTAACGTTATATTTTTGCACATATGTGTTGATTGTTCCGCCTGATGATGGCGGGTAGTAGCGTCTAACGTGAGATATTGCTGACTATGAGATAAGCATGACGATTATGGCAAATTCCTTTACGGGTGTGGCATACGTACGTACGAACGTATGTTGTATGTGTATATAAAACTTAGTCCAACTTGAGAGACAGGTTAGTTTTAGACCTAATGGGTGACGCTATTGTTGAGATATCGATTTATTTTTATGTTTACTAACAGTCTACGTAACCGTAGTAGGTACTCAAGTCCATAACCAATGACTATTAATACAATAAATTCCTAACGAAAACAGTAAGCACTGCAGATTAGAATATTGAATTGAAAACCATTTCTAGAAATTTATTACATCAGCGTATACCACTTTGTATAACTTCAGCGTTTTATAACTTCGGTCTTTCAGGATAAATAAATAGTAGACCGTATTTTAAAAAGTAATTGCGTTACCATCTCAGCGACCGTAGCCCAATGATTGGTATTAAGCCAAGTATAATAAAAGTGATGTTGTAATTTTAATTATAATCCGAAATTATAAAGCTGGAAAGCTGGAAACTTTACTTCAAACGTTTTAAAATTCTAAATAAAATCTTTGACCACCAATCAATTTTGTTAAATAGATCAATCATCTGTTTACCAAAATACATGAAAACTGTACTGTACAATTTTAAATTGTATGACGTATGCGACAGTATTATATTTTTTATTGAATAATTACTGATCAAGTGGCAGTATCACAATCCTTTAGTAGTGATCAGGAGGAAAATATTTACTTGAACGAAAGCAAATTTTATTAGAGGTGTCCTGTCCAGATAAATTTAAAATGAATAACATGGACGAACTACAAAGTATTGATCCAAGCAGTAAGGAATTTTTATCAAAGTTAAAGACTGTAAAAGACAAAGACAAGACTCTCCTATACGGAAGGGCTTGCCATAATCGCCACACTTGGCAAGCAGATTGGCGATTGCAGTATCGGACATACCGCACATCCTACGCTATTAGACACTGGCCCGCTTCAATAAAGCGGTATTTTTTGAGATTCGTATCGAAATTCACTTCTTATTTTAAGGATTGTCTCTTTAATAATAATAGAAAATAAATAAATATTAATAGTATATGTATAGTATATGTAAAACATTTTGAGATAGCTATACATATTTAAATAAATACAAGATAGATACAAGCTACATATATGGGTAACAGTCCAGCTCGATTAAAGTAATAAGATTAATATAATAATATATTCTTTTACATAATTAATATCATTCACAAAGTCGTAATGTTTAACACAATTTTACAATTCTTGATTGATCTATGTGTTCTAATAAAATTATTGAAAAGTAGGTTTAATCAGCGTATTTCCGTTATAATAAAATTATGAGAAGTAAACTTTGTAAATACGTTATGTTTATAAATAGTAAACCTAATTTTAGATAAATTATAATGTTTTGAATAAACGGTTTCACGAGTTAAGTGTATCGTCGCTCACGTCATGTCATTGATTGCTTCCAAACAATCGTCATTGGCCTAAAAATAACTGGAAATTTCGCATGCACTGCAAATTACGTACGTAATCGACGGATTTGAAACTTAATATCACCTCCTCAACGTCATTAAAGAACGTTTTAAAATACATTCTAGCATAACTGTACGGTTAGTACTGGTGGAGGATTTGTCAAAATCGCCAAGCTTGGCGATTAGATTGATGATTGTAATATCAGACACCTTGCGCATTAGACGCTGATACCGATCCCCGATCTGCTTAATTTCGATTTGATATTCTTAGATGATTATAGCAGTGTGACAATATTCAACGCTTTTTCTTTAGAAGAAACTAATATTGTTAATCCGTTTCCATACGATAATGTTGGCTAGTTTTATATATATGATATATTATTTACATTATTATTGTGTTACTGTGTTGTGTGTATTAATTGATGAAAAATCTAAAAAATTTATTAGGGTTCATATTAACAAAAATGTCATCCACTGATTTAAAAACTGTCCTGTATCCAGTAAAGAATCATACAATTTTGTCATTAATTATAGTTATTTTATTTTACTTGACTCTTATTGACTAAATTGTAGATAAGAATAATTAATTCGACTGCGTTGAAAATATTAATGTACACTTTTTCGAACTGCATTATAAATCAGCCGGATTTGTATTATAAATAAAAAAGTAAGTCGTAATCATCTATGCAGAACTTCTTCTTATTCTTTACAGTCTATCAAGAGTCCACTTTATTTTTTATAGAAAAGGGAGGCAAACGAGCAGGAGGCTCACGTGATTGTAAGTGATTACCGCCGCCCATGAACATCTGCAATACCGGAGGAATAGAAGATGCGTTGCCGGCCTTTGAGTGCCTCCCCCCAAATTTTGGGGGGAGGGAGGTGTGTGGGCCCCCGGTTACCTGCACTTACCAGACGAAACGCAGAAGTTTGTTAAACTTCTACTTCACGCCGGTATTCTGTGAAGTCGTGGTACTTCCCTGGTCGAGCCGGGCCATTCATGCAGCAACAAAAGCTGATGCGTGGCTCTACCACTGTCAGACTGCCTGTCTGCCACTGTTGAACATAAGCCTCCCTCAGAATTCGCCACAAAGAACAATCCACAGCCACCTGCATCCATCGACTCCCAGCAACATTTTGCAGGTCGTCACTCCATCTTGTGGGGGGTCATCCTCCACTGCGTTTGTCTAAACGAGGTTGCCACTCGAGAACCTTATCTCCCCAACGGTTATTAGTTCGTCGAGCTATGTGGCCAGCCCATTGCTACTTCAGCGCGCTGATCTTTACTGCTACATCGGTTACCTTAGTTCTACTGCGAATGTCTTCATTGCGGATTTTATCGCGCAGAGAAACACCGAGCACAGATCTTTCCATAGCACGCTGAGCAACTCTGAGCATTCTCATTCAGCCTGCAGTGAAAAACCACTGTTGACCATTGGCTATAAGCTCTGGTTGTATACTATGGAGTTAAGGCATTGAGGTATACTCGACGAGAAGATATATCGTAGTTTCCCGAACGCTGCCCAGCCGATTTGGTTCCGTCGATTGACCTCTGGGTCGAAGTTTAGAGAAGAAGACTTACAATATATACTTATTACAATTTGTCCCAGGTATATATATATTTGTCAACGACTTCGAGCGTAGTGTTCCAACAACAACCGGCATTGGTCTGACGTGCATAAAGCATAACTAACAAAAATTAAATAATTTTCGATGTACAGCTTCAATGAGTATTTTAGAGAAAAGAATAAAGAGCAATGAAGAGCATAAAGAGGATGCTAGAAAAATGTAGCCCTTCTAATTACTTCAAATTGTTTGACTAAAACATAACAATTAATTACCTCTTTTAATATAAAGCAAACAACAAATGAAGACATTTAATACTTGACATTTACCTTTTTGGCGACCATAGCATGGGGTGTCGCAATTATACTCCGCTGACACACAATTAATGTGTCGCAATGTTAATTAGTTAAATAAATATATACCGTGTCATTCGTTTTAGATATGTAGTTAATCTGTTTTACAGGATTTTATGGAAACTATTAATTGTCTACCAGATATATGTATATAAATTCTGTAGGTCATGGACAACTACAAAAAACGTACCGTCTGTCCAGGGCCCTAATATTTCATGATAATACTTCTTGACTATCACATGTGAAGTTTTGCTCTTCCAAGGAATACCGTGCAACCGCACGATTATTACGAAATGGTCTGCTGGCTCTCACGAAAGAATCACGAAATCACGAAAGAATCTTGGATTGTAACCTCATTGAAACCTCTAAACAAAAAAAAATAAAAAGTACATAAATAGACTCAATAAGTTCACAAAATTGCGGAAAGTAAAAAACTAAATCTGGCAAAGACATCGTTTATATTTTCACATTCTTTCACTGTTTCAATTCTGTCACTTTTAATGAAATATTTTACGCAATTTTATGTATTTATTTTAATTAAGGGCTCGTGCATGTCTCACTCTTTGAATATAGTTATCCTGTAATTAAAATACATCCGGCCTAATCACTAGAAGGGTTACTTTTTCTCTGGAGGGTGCTATGGTCGCGTAGAACTAGTATATAATATATGCTTGACTACTTTCGTCTTATGTATTTAAAATAGGCTGGCGTTGTTCCACCACGTTGTAATCTGATTTAATCATTGTGTGATACGAAAACCACATAAAATATAATATTTATAATACATAATATATTTCGATTTATTATACATATACATACATATACATATCTTCACGCACAATCCCTGACGGGGTAGCCAGAGAGAACAGATCGCCAAGTGTCACGATCCCTACATACTTCTTTCGCTTCTTTCAGATTCATCATCTTCTTCATACATGCACGTCTAGGTATCCGAGTACTCTTGACCCTCCCCTCTTCGAGCAATTTGCTCACATGGTCTTCGAAAGTTTAACCTTTTAATATTAACTTTCGCGCTATATATTTTCGCGCTTCACTCATTCGCTCAACGTGTCCAAACCATCGTAGCACGCCTTTATCCATTTTTGAGACAAGGTCATCTTTCAAACCTGCCATATTGCGAATCTCTTCGTTTCGCTTTCGGTCGGCCATGGTAAGGCCGCACATTTTACGAAGAGATCGCATCTCCACTGCATTCAACCTGCTTTTTTGCTTCTTCTGGCATACCCAGGTTTCGCTGCCATATAACAAAGTCGGTAACAACACTGCGTTATGTATTGCAAGGCGTGTACTTTTCACAACGCCTTGCCTTTTAATTAACGCAGTCAGGGCACCATTTACTTTGTTCCCGGCAGCGACACGCCTGTCCACATCTAAATCACATCTTCCATCCCGGCTAAACGCACTCCCCAAATATACAATTTCATTCACCTGTTCTAGACATTCCTGATTTACCCAAATTTCGCACTTCGTTCTTTCTTCGTCCCTTTCAAATACCAGAACCTTAGTTTTATTAGCATTCAAACGGAGACCATTAATTTCACATTCTTCTTTCATACACGTGACTTTTGCCTGCAGTTCTGCCTCTGATGGTGCAATAAGCACTGCATCATCAGCATAAAGCAGACAATTTACTATTATGTCACCCAATTTCACACCCAAACAGCTATCTTTCAGCTTCTGTAAACAGCTGTCGAGATACAGTATGAACAGCCAGGAAGACATGACACAACCCTGTTTTACGCCCGTTTGGACGCTAAACATGGGTGACAGGTCATGCCCTACCCGCACACAGGCTTTACAGTCACAGTAAAGTGACTGCACAGCCCTTAGCAATCGATCATCCACACCATACCCCGGCAACAGTTCCCACATTTTCTTCCTTACAACCTTATCAAATGCTTTCTCAAGATCCACAAAAGCACAGAAAATCTTCTGGTTAGCAGCCAGAAGCTTCTCCGTGATCATGCGGAGAGAAAACATTTGATCCGTGCATCCTCTTCCAGGTCTAAATCCGCATTGTGCCTCCCATAGAAATCTTTCCGATTTATCTTGCATCCTACGTGTCAAAACCTTCGAGTAAACTTTACTTGCAAAACTGGTCAAGCTGATCGCCCGATAGCACCCGCAGTCATAATGTGAACCTTTACCTTTATATAAAGGCACAATGACCGCGGATCGCCAATCATCCGGAACAGCCCCGTTCGCCAGCACAAATTGCACAGCAGATGAAAGCTGTCCCAGACGCGTGGCCTACCATACTTGACCATTTCAGCAGTAACTCTGTCTTGTCCCGCAGCCTTACCACATTTCAAACTTCTAATCGCACATTCAATCTCTTTCATACTGATGACCTCAGTGTCATCGAGGTCTGAGTCTGGCGTACCAGTTACGGCGTCACACCCGGATCCTCACTAAGATCATCACACGCATACATATCTCTATAAAATTCGCTCCATCGCTGCATGACGTCCGATTTTTCTGAGAGGACGTCATTGGTTCCCGAAAGCACTTTATTCATTCTTAAGGCTGTCGCACCACTCCGGATCCTTCCAACCTCTTTCCAGAAGAGTTTGGAGTTCTCCTTGAAGTTGTGCGACAACCTTTCGTCCGCTTCCATTCTACTCCTTTCACGCACTTCCTCAATCAATGCTTTCGTGTGAACTTTCTGGAGCTTATATCTTTCTTTCCTCTTCTCTCTCATATCCTTATCATTACTAGAGGCCAAGTAGTCTAACCAAGCTTTCTTCTTCTTATTTACAGCTTCTTTCACTTCGTCATTCCACCATGCATCACCCTTTTTACTACTACCTCTTTTCACAGTTCCACACACATCTTCCGCTGCACTAACCATTCCATCTCTAAGGCTCTGCCATATTTCTTCCACACATTCTTTCCTGACATCAGTGCTGTCCAACTTTTCGGCTACCCTTGCTTGATATTTATCCCTAGTGTCCGCTTCCTGAAGCTTCCAGCTTCGGATGCTACTGACCGACTGTGGTTCTGGTATCGCCGTCCGGTGGCGCCAACCCGCGAACAGACCCCTAAATCTAGTAATCACTAGATAGTGATCCGTTCCCAGGTCAGCACCTCGGAACACTCGCGTATCCATCACCTGTTTTCGCAGTCGGTCATCCATCAGGAATAAATCGATCATACTTCTCTCATTCTCTCTTGTTCTAGTATACATATGGATTTTCTTGTGACTAAACATAGTGTTTGTCACAAGAAGACCCTTTTCCTTGCATACAGGCAGTATAAGCTTGCCAGCATCGTTAACCCTTTTATCGCCAAACATTCCAAGCACCGACTCGTACCCTGGCCGAGCGGTACCAACCCATCCATTCAAATCACCACATACAACAATTCTTTCGTTTCCTCTAACCAAGTCTAGAACTTCTCTTACATTCTCCCAAAACTCCTCCAGCTCAGCTCTGGACGACGAAGCTACCGGCGCATAAACAGCCGAAAGGAATAACTTCGTCAGTCACAATTTAAAGCGAACCCAGAGAAGTCTCGAGTTCACAACCTTATATTCAGTCATAACATCGACCAACCGAGACGACAGCAGCACCCCCACTCCCTGGCAGGCGCTCTCGCTCTCCGGGACTACGGACCATAGAGCTAACGCCCCGCCAGGGAGCTCTACAGTACCGCTGCCCTTCCGCTTGGTCTCCGACAAACACACGACATCTAATTCTCTTTCTTTCATTATTTCAATCAACTCATTCGTCTTATCTCTCATGCCTCCTCTAACATTCCACGTGCCAACTCTGCACTCCGTCCTCCACCTTCCGCCGTGTCGGGCTGTGCGTGACGGGTGGCGGTCCCCATCGCGGCGTTGCTCGCTGCATTTCACACCAACGGGGACGAACTGGTGTGCGTCGCTTTGGGGGGACGCCCTAACCCTCGTTGGCATGGGTGCGCAGCTGTGTAGAATTGCAGCCCTGAAAAGGGCTGGCAGGGGTCGCGACGAGCACGCTTCTACAATATTTCGATTTATTGAATATTTATTTTAATTTTCTCCTTATCTTTTGTCGTCATCGTTGCAATTTCCGGCTTGCTTTTTGTACGTAACAATATACATTTTTGCTATTTAGTCACATTTACGCTTTTAATTCTTAGACACAAGTTATGGTTCAAGTGTATAGCAATTTTTTTTTAATTTCTTACTTATATTGGGAAAACACAATTAACGGAAATGGAAAGCTAAAGGAAACATCATTTCTTACAATTGTCCCAAAAGAATGTCTTCGGTGGAAGGTGGATCTAAAAGGCTTAAATGTCGAGACCTCTGTCTACCCCTGTATTGGGAATGGCGTGAAGATATTTTATATTTTAGTTTACTTTCTTTAAAGAGCGATAAACAATGTGTATTAAAATCTCAACGCTCAGCCACCTGCGTCATTTTGGAATTCAAAATGTCCTGGGAAAACAGATGCAGTGGAAACATTACGCACAATCCAAAACGAAAAAGCGGTCAAGTGCGTGTCCGTTCTCGCGTAATGACCGCTCAGTATCATTACGAAGGCGTCTGTGCATGTTGAGTGCAAGTGTGACTCATAAATTTTCTTACGGATATAAAAGTTACCTAATTTTCTCATTCAACATCAAAATCAAGGCTAATCTTTACTGTGAGTATTTAATCCATTCAGAAAAATTTTGTAAAAAACCTTTTTCGACTTTTTTATATTGATTCAATTATGAATATTAAACTTAATTTATATTATTAACCGTCTTAAACTCCGGATTAGCACCGTTCGAATTTAAGTTTAAACAAAATACAAATTAGTCCTCATGGATCAGTTAAATAAATATAAATAAATATCTTCACGCAATTCCCAATACAGGGGTAGACAGAGGTCAAGTCTAGACAATTAAGTCCCTTTGACCCACCTTCCACCGAAGATATTTTCGGGACAACGTGACAGGTGGTGAGCCCGTCGTCGCCTTTATGTCCAAGCCAACGATGAAATTCGTACATAAGTTTTTTTGAAAAACTCATTGGTACTGCCACCTGGGGATCGAACTCGGGTCTCTCGACTCGTAATTCCGACCACCCAACAACTCGGCTATCGTGACTTAATGGATCAGTTAATATCCAAAATTAAATTTTTTTTATGTGTAATTAACTTCATATTTGTATAAATAATTATACACGTGTAAATTCAATGTAAAATATTCGTTATAACTAAATAACACTAATTATTGCTTGAATAAATACTTTTTATAGAATCATCATAACCGCTGACGCTGACATAAAAATCCTAATATTTTTTATTGATTTTTCTCATATTTTATTATTATTGATATACCGTTATACATCTGTATCCATTTAAAAAAATCCAAATACATCACAAAGTTCGCGTACGTCATTTTCCAAAATCGCTAAATCAATTTTAATGAATTTTTTAATATATGAGTATTTTTAATTTTTATTTTTAATTTTTTTTTCAGCAATCTGTTTTAACATCCAATACATCTTCCGCCAAATTGTAAAGAAGCGCGCAACGTTGTTAACATAATTTGGCGTCTGATGTGTTAAAAAAAGTTGAAGAATTTAACCACAAATAAAAAGCCTTTTTTAAAACACAAATAAAAATCTATTTTAAACATGTCGTAGCAGTTGAACAAAGTCTAAATTTTCGAAAATTGTTAAGTCAGATTGGAATCCGAGATTTTTATAAAGCTATATTTATATTCGTTGCGTACAAGCCAGGTATTTATAAACACGTCTCGTCAATAGGTAGTCAGTTTACTCTCAATAATCCTTTAAAAACAAACTTTATTTCATCTTCATCTTCTTCATTATTTATCAAAAGTCCAATTTTGAACAGCTTGAAATTATAAGACAATGTGAAATTATAAGGACATAGAAATTATTTGGCGCTTTAACATTTATGTAAAAGCATTTACGAGTATAGTTAGGAGCACCCAGCTCCAGAGGGCATTAGTTTGTTTTCTCTTCATTGGAAAAAATACGAGTATATCTTTACTTTAGATCTCGATAATTGAGTTCTTTCGTCCCACCTTCTACGGAAGACATTTTCTTGGACAACGTGGTGAGCCTTTCATCATCCTTTTGTCCAAGACAACGATGTAAACTGTACATAAGTTTTGAAAAACTCATTGGTACTGCCACCTGGGGATCGAACTCGAGTCTCTCGACTCGAATTCCTATCACCTCTTTACTATCTCTCTCTCTCTCTCTCTCTCTCTCTCTCTCCTACTCTCTTCATTGCATAAAAATACTTAATTATTTGTTATGATTTTACTTAATTATTTTTGATTGTTTATTTTTATTTCTGTTACAAAAAGCGTTCTTAGTCTCCTTGAACCTTAAACTTGAATCCTTGGTGACCTGATAATTTTCGCTGGATTTCTTTACTACCGTTTCCGTCTCGAATTTTGCAGTTCATAGGTATATTTAATGCTTTTCATTGCAATTATTTATTTCTTACTCACTCCCTTTCTTTCTTTCATAATTATCAAAGTTTTCTTATGTTGCCTTGCATGGCACCCGGCAATCATTCTGTGTCGAACAGTTATTCTCTTCCAGGGCGACATAGAATTTAATGTGCCGCAAGTTGGTACCCGTTTTCCTATAACATTTTCTTTGTTTATAATCTCCATCACTTTACTTTTAAATTGTTCGTACCATTTGTAATCAGCATACAAATAAAAAAATATCTTCACTCCATTCCCAATACATAGGTAGACAGAGGTCTAGTCTAGACAATTAAGTAGCTTCGACCCATCTTCCACCGAAGAAATTTTCTGAACACCGTGACAGGTGGTAAGTCCGTCGCCGTCTTTATGTCCAAGCCAACGATATACAAATGGTAAAACAATTTAAAATTGTACCTCCAACTGCAAGAGCAAACGATTGTTGACGAACTCAACTCAAAATTTAAAGTCAAGCCTTTGAAATGAGCGCAGCATCTATATTATTTGGGTGACATTTTTATTATATCGTATTTCAATTGTCTGGCATAGTTAAAGAATATAAACCTGCATGCTAAAGTATTAATGAGACTCTAAATGACTAACAATTACATGATTGCACGAATGGATGAATGGATTGAAGAATTTAACCACAAATAAAAAGCCTTTTTTAAAACACAAATAAAAATCTATTTTAAACATGTCGTAGCAGTTGAACAAAGTCTAAATTTTCGAAAATTGTTAAGTCAGATTGGAATCCGAGATTTTTATAAAGCTATATTTATATTCGTTGCGTACAAGCCAGGTATTTATAAACACGTCTCGTCAATAGGTAGTCAGTTTACTCTCAATAATCCTTTAAAAACAAACTTTATTTCATCTTCATTATTTATCAAAAGTCCAATTTTGAACAGCTTGAAATTATAAGACAATGTGAAATTATAAGGACATAGAAATTATTTGGCGCTTTAACATTTATGTAAAAAGCATTTACGAGTATAGTTAGGAGCACCCAGCTCCAGAGGGCATTAGTTTGTTTTTCTCTTCATTGGAAAAAAATACGAGTATATCTTTACTTTAGGTCTCGATAATTGAGTTCTTTCGTCCCACCTTCTACGGAAGACATTTTCTTGGACAACGTGGTGAGCCTTTCATCATCCTTTTGTCCAAGACAACGATGTAAACTGTACATAAGTTTTGAAAAATCTATGAGTATGAACCTACCACCCGGGGGTCGAACTCGAGTCTCTCGACTCGAATTCCGATCACCTCTTTACTATCTCTCTCTTTCTCTCTCTCTCCTACTCTCTTCATTGCATAAAAAAATACTTAATTATTTGTTATGATTTTACTTAATTATTTTTGATTGTTTACTTTTATTTCTGTTACAAAAAGCGTTCTTAGTCTCCTTGAACCTTAAACTTGAATCCTTGGTGACCTGATAATTTTCGCTGGATTTCTTTACTACCGTTTCCGTCTCGAATTTTGCAGTTCATAGGTATATTTAATGCTTTTCATTACAATTATTTATTTCTTACTCACTCCCTTTCGTTCATAATTATCAAAGTTTTCTTATGTTGCCTTGCATGGCACCCGGCAATCATTCTGTGTCGAACAGTTATTCTCTTCCAGGGCGACATAGAATTTAATGTGCCGCAAGTTGGTACCCGTTTTCCTATAACATTTTCTTTGTTTATAATCTCCATCACTTTACTTTTAAATTGTTCGTACCATTTGTAATCAGCATACAAATAAAAAAATATCTTCACTCCATTCCCAATACATAGGTAGACAGAGGTCTAGTCTAGACAATTAAGTAGCTTCGACCCATCTTCCACCGAAGAAATTTTTCTGAACACCGTGACAGGTGGTAAGTCCGTCGCCGTCTTTATGTCCAAGCCAACGATATACAAATGGTAAAAACAATTTAAAATTGTACCTCCAACTGCAAGAGCAAACGATTGTTGACGAACTCAACTCAAAAATTTAAAGTCCAAGCCTTTGAAATGAGCGCAGCATCTATATTATTTGGGTGACATTTTTATTATATCGTATTTCAATTGTCTAGCATAGTTAAAAGAATATAAACCTGCATGCTAAAGTATTAATGAGACTCTAAATGACTAACCATTACATGGTTGCACGAATGGATGAATGGATTGAAGAATTCTGAAAGCTGTAACTATTAACTAGCTTATATATTATACACTTTAGCTGTGCTAATTTTAGACTGTTGGCCTTTTCTTTTGACGATTCTTTATGGTGATCTGTATACCTTTTTGGAATTCTTATGATAAAAATATACGATGGTTACATTTCTCATACAATTATTAGTCACGACCGAAGATTTTTCGCATTAGTCATCTTCGTCTTCATAAATTGAGGTGTGCTGGAACTATTTCGGTTCGTAAATACATTTTCATTAATGTGCGTGGGTAATTTTAATCACTAGCACCTACGTAACTACTACTTCATTCGAAGTCAATAAGGAGATTTCAATTCAAGTTTATAATATTATATAATATAATAGGGCTACAACTATATTCATATGCCTTGTCTGTTAGTTTGTATGGAGCAATAATTTTTTCTTCGTATCAGTCTATTTTGTTTCTGGAACTAGGCATAACTCCAAAAAATTATCTTCACGCCATTCCTAACTTTCAGGGGTAGATAGAGCTCTAAACAATGAAGTAAATTCGACCCACCGTTCTTCGAAGACATTTTTAGGATAAGGTGACAGGAGGTGAGCCGGTCGCTGTTTTTATGTCCAAGTTAACCCGCCACCTGGGGATCGAACTCGGCTCGAATTCAGATCGCCCAATCACTCGGCTAACTAACTCGTAACTAATTTAGCACCGATAAACGAGTAAATAGAATATTCAAAATATTCGTGGCATATAATTTCACATGTTCACATGTTACAGGTATAATTTTCAAAAAACATTGATGAATGCTGTTGAACAATTAAGATTTTAATATTCTTTTAATTGCATTATATAGCCGAAATAGTTCATAAATAATAAATAAATAAATTTCTTCCCGCAATTCCCCATACCGGGGTAAACAGAGGTCTAGTCTAGACAATTAAGTCCCTTCGACCCACCTTCCACTGAAGATATTTTCGGGACAACGTGACAGGTGGTGAGCCCGTCGCCGTCTTTATGTCCAAGCCAACGATATAATTCGTACATAAGTTTTTGAAAAACCCATTGGTACGAGCCTAAATAGAAGAAATTCACGAAATAGTTTAAACGTAATATAAAGTAAGTCTATATCTAAGCGATTGATTTGAACAATGTTAGTCAAGATTATTTAGCGTTAATACAAATCTTTAAGTCACTGACCACGAATCAACGCTATAAAACAGGAGAATTGTAGGATAGTTACAGATTTCTAGTGACATTTGAGAGTAGCCATACGAGTAGATTTCTTATTAAGATCGAAAATACATTTTAAGCACGCAGTAATGAACAAATAAGTAGTTACGACTATCTGTGTTAGGCATTGTTTCTCGAAAAGGCTGGAGTTTAAATTAAGGACCTAATTCATAGGTACGACTTGACGTGAGCTAGGACTTTCGCTGTCGGGCTTCGCTAATGGGCAGGGCCATCATAATGTTTTCCCACACATCCGCAAACTGTTGCTCAAGGCAGTGAAGTTCCTTTGTGAAACACCGTATCATCGCGCTAGACGAGGCTGTGGGAGATATGCTTGACCACCGGAACCGCACCTTTTGGCTTCCAATATCACGCAAGTAATCAACCCCCATCTCTGGTATCTAAAACACAACCCACCCAATGCACCCAACACTTCTCGATCGGCTTATCAGTGCTGCAAGCCACTCTTTGACCGCAGAGGTTAGGGAAAGCGGTAAATACCTCAGCCGTGTCAGCTGATAATAGGAGGAATAGTGACATACTTCATTGTGAGTTAGCATGCACAGGGGAGGGCAAACAGACCGTTGCAAAAGCGATAATGCCATCCTCCGTTATAGTCTAATGTGTGTTACATCCGATGTGGATTTCGGCAAGCTCACTTAGGAGGGACCTTGGACAAAGAAAATGTGTGAAGGAGGTTAGGTCCCGGAGGTTTATCATTATTCATCATAGATAAAAAAAAGCCGCGAAGCCGTCATAGCCGCAAATAGTTCGTTCAGTTCGAAGGGAACTGATACTTTGCCTGGCCCCAAGAATAATAGCGAGCCTCTTCGACAAGTTTCCATCGTTCCGAATACTGATTCATTGCTTGTTTTCAAGAAATATTTTCTTAAATCTTCCTACCAAACCAAATTTTCAAACGACTACATAATTATCAGACAAACCACAAATGCGGTCGATATGAATTCATATCGTTAATGTAATGTATTATGTCGATGACTTATGATTTACCGGGAAGTAAAATAACAAAATACACCGGTAATTACATGTGGTAGTTGTTAAGTAACGATATCATATGAAGGCTATGAAACTGAAAAGCAGAATAAAGACGAGCATAACAAAATGTTTACTGGGCGGGCGCCGGGCTTCGGGCGGCGAGACACGGGCGGGGGCGGGCGCGCTAATGTCGCCGAGATGCTCCGTCGGCAGTGCGCGCCCGCCCCGGTCCGACACTCGACGTCGGCTCGTCTACGACAACACACCGATAAACGTTATACGACCATTATTATAAACGGTAAGAACCGTGATCCGCCATTGTTTTCCGCGAAAGTGATTCTACGCCCCGTTGCGCCAACCCTGTGTCATCGAAGTGTTTTGTCTCGTTTGTTATTGCGCAATCGTATCTGTCTCTCTCTCTCTTTCTCCCTTACTTGCCTGGGTCTCGATAAGTCGTTCGACAGCTCAAATCGCGAGTGATTAGTCGAGTTATGAGAACAACTTATAAGGGTAATATTTATTATCTGGTACGTAAATTATTGATATTTTTTTAAATTGAATTAATTTTATCGTTGTTTTTGAAATTTCCATATAATATACAGAAACTATTTTTGTGAAAAGATAAATTATTACATAAATTTTATAATATTAGTATATTGTTATAAAAAGCAAAGAACTTCATCATAAACATCGACTTCGGAAAATGTAACATTTTTTATAAGCAGTTTATGAATAATATTTTTACAAAGGATGAGATATAATTTTAACGTTCGTGTACATAGCTTTTCATGTTTATTTTACAGTATTTTCTTCTTTAACCGTTGTAACTAAACCTACGGATTAACATTATCTAGGCCCGATATCACGGCGCCACCTGGCGGCGTCAATACGCGCGACAGCGGAATGCCGTGAATCCGATCCGACCCCGTGCGCTACTATTTTAGGAACACTCATCCCGCGCCAAATTTGCAATCCCGCCAAATCGACAACGCCTTCTGTATTTTTGTCACAATTTCGCAATTGCGGTGGTGGTCGATATTTTTTTTCGATTAAGTTGTTATCACTGAGACAGCACACAATTGCATTCGTAATCTGATACAAAAATAGTTCGACATTGGCCTTCAATATTTACCGATATATATGCATTAAAACATAATTAAAATGTTGATTAGTTTTATTTAAATTCTACGTTTTTCAATAAATAATATATTTTTATCATTCTATAATTATATAGTTACTAACTTCGCCGAATCCTGATTGACTTACTTAATTATCTTACTTATTTAACTCACTAAATTATCTAAACATTAAACACTCCAGTCTCCATGTTTTAATTCACTTTTATATGAATCATTAACAATAAATTAAAAAACAACTGTGAGCATTTACTCTTTAATTTATTGAGATTAAAAACAATTACAGAGTAAAAAATATTTTAAATACTACATTAAATCTACAACTTCAGAAAAAAATATTTCAAAACTAACAAATTCGTAAAAAATAAGTAAAACAATTTTGAGTAAGAGATATATACATATAATTAATAAACATATTGTTTATGTAATTAAACGTTTTCTCATATACTCAAAAATACAGATACAAAATAACCCTTTAATTTTTTATCCTTATCAAAGCAAAAGACAACGTTAGTATGTAACAAATGGCGTCCAGTCTTCTAATTTACCTATGACTAAAAGTAGTCTGATAAATTTCGCTTAGTTCTATAAATTACAGGTTCTCATAAGAAACATATATATGACACTTCTTTGACTTAAAGTCCCGTCCTGTACGTCTACCCCCTAGATCTCAACTCCATCCTATAGAAACAATGGTCATAGCTGCGGCTGCTACAATAACTTAGATGAATTTTCAAATGAGCTGATGATCTAGGCGTTCTGATAATTTGAAAATCATCTAAATCATCTTTTAGTCTAACTCTAGTCATTTATGTTGGGATCTCATTTTATTGCTAAATGCAGTATAATTATTGACTATGTACATGCTATACACAGCATATATGTATCTAAAATATAATGTAACATCATACTCTCGTATATACGTTGAAACAGTTGCTGCTTACATAATTACGAACAGTAGTATGTCGCTGACATATTCGTTGATGTTTGCGACAAGGTCGAAAGATTTGAAAATAGATGAGTGATCAACCATTCGTAAAAACGGTCGTTTTCAAGTTTTCCCTCGGCAATAGATGAATTGGCTAGTGTCCAAGTCCACCGCCATTCGGAGGCAGCCAGCGATCGAGACAGCTATTTGCGGCCTCAGTACCAACTCTCCATACGTCATTGCTCTATTTACGAAGAACGAACGATTGTGCTCACTCTTACACCCTGATAGAAAATTTAAAGATAACTCCACCAAGGTTAGCATTTTGAAGATCGATAACACGTATTGTAGGTAGACATCAAATTACATTCAATGTTCAGTACACAGTTTTTAATAGAGGCTTTTTTTACAGAACACGAGCTCGACATAAGACATCAAAATGTTTAAAAATCATTTAGAAATGATCGGCAGGAATGAAACGCCGTCGAAGAAAGCCAGATTTTGGCAATCCTTTGTGCGGTCTCTAAAAGGTAAAATATAGAATATGTATACTTCCCACTAGCTAACCCTCTCTATGGGGGATCCAGTAAATCCAGTTCTGGACTTTTCAGGCTTTATGATAATGTTACTATTAAGAGAACCATACATTTGTATAATTTCAGTCGGAATTGATGTGAAGTATTTTAGGTCATAGCGGATAAGACCCTGTTTCAGCAAAATATTTGGAAATTACATTTATTAGTAAAAATGAAGATTCTGTGATAGAAAAAATATAATAGTAGGATAAATGTATTTGTGCGTATGTATGGGGATACATCGTACGGAAGTGATGATCCGGTTCCCAAAATTATTATATTATTAATAAAATAATTTCCAGGACCCTACAATAAATTATATCTGTATCATGTATAATATAATATCAATATCACAGTTTTTGAAGATAATTTTATTGAGCAAGGAAAAGCTAGTCCCTGTGTACATTACATTATTATTATTTACTATTTATTTATTTGCAAGTTCACGGCTGAACACTGACTCGGTTGATTCATGAAACTCAGCACCCTAGTTCTGCTGTAGATATAATCATAAGAGATTATTTCAGTAGATACAACGATCCGGAAGCGATTCATATTCTCTTAGAGTACTTTTGAGCTTTTTGATAGAGGCGTGGGGCTTTCATAAAAAATACACATAAATAAATATAAATATAAATATACTTGTTAACAACAGGATCAGAAGACATCAGAGCCGAGGAGCGGTACAGGCCATCACGCCGTAGCGTTTTCCCCGAGCTTCTATCTACCTACCCTTACTCTAAATCCATCTATGATGATCCAATCGGTGCCGCCGAAAGGATCACTGTTCCCGGATACCGCTACTTACCAGTCCACCGAGAAGTATACGGATACTCGCCGCGCCCCATTTATGCTCACAACTACCCAAGCTCCCTTGATCGGTACAGGCCAGGTCAGTATACTTCGAAATGAAAATGTAAATATATAATTCACTTCACTAACAAATAGACTTCTTACGTCTCAATGATAGGCATCAAGAAACTGTAAACTTACTTGTTTTATAACAAACACTTCAACTGGTTGTAGGTGTTAGCCTAACACATGCTCTAAGTACAACCTTAGCCTTCTTACATGCTTAATCATCTTACTGTATAATATTATATTAAATTTTTATTAAATTTTATATGTCAGTAAATAATAAGTAAGGCAAAAAAATTACAATAATAAAAATGTATTTTTAACATAATACTGGTTTGTATTAATTTCAGACATGGTTTTTATTAAATAAACCTTTTATTTTGACATCTCTTTTGTACAACCGAAATATTATAAAGATAGCTTATAATTATTATAAAGATAAACTTTATAAAATATTATAAAGATAAACTTATTCTACAAAAAATAATTAATTTTACTTAAAGAGTTGTATTATATTAGAATGTGAATGAAATACATGAAACATTGTTTTGATTTAGTTTAGAATAGATAAATTTTGGCATTTTGCTTTAATTGTTTCAGCGTCAAAAGTCACCGGGGCCGTTTAAAATTTGCAAACATCCTATTTAAAATTCGCTTGTAATTAAAAATTTGTTGATTTAAGAAATTCAAAAATTTATAAATTTGTATGACAATAAATTATATTCAAAGTAATAAGTTTATAGCTACTGTAATGCATTTTTAAATAATAAAGCTTTCGCACACATATTTGCCGTGAAACCTGTCAAAGGCTCGAAGAGCCAGAGCTTTTATCAGCCAACCGATGAATCGATTAACATTACATGGAGATTCAATATCACAAACAGTTTCAAAATCGTTTCTAATATATTTTGTGTAATGTGTCAAAATCGTTATTATATATATCGTATTCTATCATTTAAATGTCTTGGTCTAATGATGTTTTGGCATAGATGTCTGCTTTGGTTTGCGTCTAATCATTTATAATTACTGCATGCATCAAATAGAAACCCTTTCTCACACATAACATTATCTACACTTGTAAAGATCATGAATGTTACATCGACTTCATCGATTGCATCTTCCAGCTTTTGTCAGGTGATCACATTTTATTTTATTTTATTTCGTTTATAACACCGTCTACTTATAATTGGTTAAATCATTATTAACGAGATGTTCCCGAAATGTGATAGAGGTGAGTTCTAAGTAATGTTATTTATATATATATATGTATTGCGTACTTTTACAATTATGTTATGACTAAAGCTTTTGCTCTGCAAATTTCAATCAATTACTAATATGTAACAATACGTCTAAAAAGTCTGCGGCTGAATTCTGAATACATGTTTTGAAATTAACGGAAAGTCAAACCAACGAAATGGTTTTGCAGTTCCTTACTTGTAATATAATATTCTTTTCCTAAGTTTGTTTTATTCTTGAATATTTTTGTTATATATACTTTACCAAACATAAAGTCCTTATTAACGGACAAGGGCCAGTTTTTTTTCTAATTCCATTAAACCATAAGTGTTAATAAAATTCAAAATGTATTACTTTTAACAGTTTACCACGTGCCGAGACGTGTCCGACGTGGCGTGGACCCCTTCGATGCTCACAAGGCGTGGCAAGACCATTTGGACAGAATGGCTGCGATCGACCGGCTGTATCCATCTCGTTATGGTCTCTACCTGAAGGACCGGGCTTACCCCATCACTGACCTCTCCGCACCCATTGTCGACCCTCTGAAGCCTACGAGCCTTAAAGGCATCGAATATGAACCTGACTCTAAACCTCACTGGGGAACAGGTAAATTTTATTAAACTATATGCACGATCATCATAGTTTAAGTTAGGGTAAGTCTCGTCGTGATTCGTTTGTTCAAAATAACACTAAATAGTCTACCTTTGTGTCTGGGAGAGACTTTTTTGTTTATAACGAACGAACGGAACACGATTTAATCCTGGTCCATGTTATAGGCAAGTAATGTATGATTCCAATTGTGTATAAATTTGCAAATCAATGTTTATTATATAATCGGAACATATTGAACGTGGCAGATCACATGGATTCAGAATACTGTATCAACCATTGGAAGCTAATTCACAGTTGGTTTCAATTTTATTTGAATCTAGTAATTGTGAGTTAGCTATGTCTTAAGAATCATTATGTCTTAATTATAAACTCAAATGAACAATGAGATATGGAAAATATTTTCATATATAAGACAAAAAAAGGTACCATATGATATAAAGTATGTTTATTTCTTGATCCTTGTTAATATTGTAATATGTATCAAATACAAAATTCAAAATTGTCTGTATATATTCTATTCTTTTGTTAATTTTTGTCTAGATCTAGTTTAATGGTTATTGTTAAATTTGTTATGTACCTTTATATTACAAATATGCTATTCCCTACTTAATCGAATAGTACAAACTAAAATTGCATTGACTAACCCAATTCATATTTTTATATTAAATTATAAAAGACCGATCCGTGTTTTGATTTAGTAGTTTAGTACCTTTCGTCACCATTTTACTCAATCATTAGTAAAATATACTCATTTTAAGTATTCACTTCAAAATGTACACGACGTAATTGTTCACGCATTTTCACGAGCATTTGATTCATCTTTCAGGATATGCATGATCTTCATTGTACATATGCAACTTTACTGATATTTGGAATTTAGCCGTATCTCCATCATCAATCATGAACACTGCACTTTTTCGTCATAAATACGGTTCAGATTTATTTCCTTATGATTACTGCCATTTGAATGAATCCCGTTTTAAGACCCCGTGTGTTAGGACGTGGTAATGATTGTGAGAATTGACGTGAAGGAAGGTGGCCGGCGAGGATATCGGATGCGTTCAAAAACGATCCATTTTTCGCTGAAGCTGAAAAATGGGCAGACTTTGATCGCGGACTCCGAGGGAAATCCCCTACACCCGTGAAGCCAAGGATAAGCCCGCCACGCGATTGCGAGGTCGCATTCGATTCCGATGGTAAGGGCAACAGACCCCTATGCACACTGTATCTTCGTCACGACGCACTTTGTAAAAAAAATTCGTTGTTTCTTTGTTTATGCTGTATTTAAAATAATTCGTTTAGATAAATTGGTGTAATCTATCCGACTGAAATCCAATTTGAGAACTGTTTGCTGGTGCTATTTTCTAATTAATCCTGTCAATTCCAAACAAAGTAGTTAAAGTGCAAGTCTGTATTTTAGATTAGTTTGTTCCAATCAGAATTCTTGATCTTGATCAAAAAAATCTACTAAATTTCATTTCTGAGGTGTATGTGTTCTATTTGTACAAAATTGTTATAAAAATGCATGTCTTATTCATATGCATGTCTTATTAATATGCAAATTGTTGATTAACTTCTACTTTTACTAAAATTTTAACTAAAATTTAAATAACCAAAGGAAAGCAATATGTTTTTATGAATTTTACATATTCCTATTTTATTACAATTTATAAAATAATAAATAATAAATAGTGTAGTATTTAAATAATAAATAACTAATTGTGTATTGATGTAAGAATTATTAATTAAATACGAACATAACAAAAAAGGCATTTAAAACAAGCTGTTTGCGTTTGTGAATGTTGGTTGCTAATGGCAATGTTGTATGCTTTTGGATTACTATAGAGTGGACGATGACGAAATACAGAGGTACATTTGTGTCTGTTGAGTCGGCACTAATTGTTATGGCGTGTAGGTGCTCCGTTGTACAACGCTGGCGGGATGAGACGCAGGCCCTGGGCTGACATATTCAACCCAAGCCCCTCCCTGCCAATCTCCGCGATTACTCGAGACCCCTTCTGGTACGACTGGCCGATGCTGAAGCCGCTAGCCAGATGGGATCGCAGCCCTTCCTACATCCGTGACTCGTACCTGTCGCCAGTCAAACGCACCTTCCTCTGGGACAAACATCCGATTAGGCCCTTAGGTTAGTGGGTCGCTGTAAATATGCTGTAATATTATAAATTTTGTTATTTTAGCTGTACAAAATTGGCCTACAATATTATAATATATTTCAAATTTACTATCACAGTAAATGCAGCTATGTTCTAACAGTTTCTTCTTGATGGGAATTTAATAATTTTCTAACCTTAAATCTCTGGTCATGACAGATCTTATGATGGAAGATGCATTCACAGTGGGTGATATAAGTGAAACAATGCCCTTCATTCGTAGTCTATAAAATAGGAACACGTGATATCTACTCTGCAGTAGGTATATTACGTATAAGTTGAAAAATATTTATGTTGTTTTGTTTTTATACCACCCTCCAGGTAGTGTAAAACATAGAACGTCCCAATAAATAATAAAATTGGCCAGTTATAAACTAATTCTAAATGGTGTTAATTAACTGTTTTCATTCGGTCCTTGCTAATGCTTGTTTATTTCAACGGTCAATTCCCTTGTCTACAATTCATTACAATTATTTGTATACATTCATATCATTGTATATTCATTTTTTTGTTGATATTTCCTTTTCTTCGGTATCTATTCTGCGTCTAATTCGAAGTTATCACTGTATAATATGTATATCATTTCGAACCATCAACAATAATTTATCCTGTTCATATGCCTGGCTAACTATTGCAATGTTATTTGCACATACACATGTATAAAATGTATGCACATTAAATGAAGGTCATTTAATGTGTCCTTCAAATTTTATTTCGAATGTCTGTTTTAATATTTATTTATGTACATATTTATTTGAAATGATTGCAACACTGAATCCGCAGAATCTACACTTCAAATCGTGTTTGATTAAAAAGTAATAATTTATATAATGTGATTTGAAGCAAGTAAATTTAAGCCATGTTTTTATTAACAGAATGATCAAATTTCTGGGTACACCAAACCTGAAGCAGCTTTGATCAAATTCTAACAGACGCCCTCTCCAGTACTGACAAAACTGTTTCAGGCGTAACATTATTTTTATAATGGCGACAACTCATTTCAGACAAAAAACAATATCTTATAAAATCTGACACTGTACCCATAGCGTAAAGATTCCATAGCGGATCGGATCCAAGATGCCGAAGCTTCGATGCAGTAAACGGAATCGTTCGTGACGCGTTCGAATGTATTAACCTCCACCATGTATTCAGAAACCATTGTGACAATATCGACTACCTTACACATGTTTCTTCGAATATAATTTGTAAATTGTTGACTAGGAGAAAAACCAAAACAAAAATGATCCTACGGTATACTGTCTGGTTCATGTAGCCCTGTTCATCTTCTCTAGGCGTCTTATCCTTCTTGAATGTGAATACAGTCTCTCCTTCCTCAAGAATAGAAGCAATGAAATGTCTTGTTCTTACCACTACCCAAAGTATAATAAATATACTTGCTTCGAATCACTTCATGAATTTTTAAATATGATTTTAATTAAAAGATTTATAAAGTAAGCCTAAACTATGAGACGTATTCTCCGTTATACCTTAAAGACTTATCTTCCAAATAATGAATTTTTGTTTTCAGCCGCTGCTTTCTAAAGAGTCTGCGACCGCAATTATATGTTAAGTTACATATTATTTATGTCTACAGCTGTGTTTACTTCTTTGGCTGTGGTATCTAATATTATACCCCAGGTATCATTCAAAGAGTAATATGGGATATGTATCCGGAAGTATTTCGGCTATTATCACAAAGACTGTGTGACATAGTCACTGCCACAGACAAATAAAGTTTGTTACGAAAAATTGTTTACCATTTAAAATATTTTTATGTATACAAGAAACTAAAAAAATAATAAAATCACAAAAATTTCACTGTTTTATTTATAATTGAAATCAATTATCCGGACCGTGGTCAAGTCTAGCAGGTCTTGTTTTATTTGCATGCGTTTCATTCCAGGTACCGACATTCCCAAGAGTTAATAGCCATTTCAAATGATAAATTTTGCCGCAACCGATGGAAACTATAACGAAATCAACGATTTTATAAAAACTAAATACATGTGGACATGAAATGCTATTTCTATTGCAATTTCGAATACCGTATGGTATCGGCGTAAGAATAATACCAGTTTCTGACTACTCATGGGTGTCATAAAAGGCGACTAAGGAAAAAACTTTGTATATGAAAAAAGAAAAAGGCTGATATATGATAACGCGATTTTAAGATATAACAGTCTAATTGGTTTAGAAAATGGATAGCGAAACAAGACATTGCCAGATCGAACCCGCTATTCGAGCATTGTCGCATTAACCGCACATTTACCGTTCCAGATACGCCAGCTTAATTTGAATGGCCAACAGGAGCACAATTAAAATATTAACATAGTTTTTACTGGAGCACTAGTAATATATACTTATGTATATGTAACCAGGGTACTCTTTTTAATAAAGAACTAACTTATAATGTGGTATCTATATGAATAGGATAGAGTAAACCCTGCTTATCTTCGAACTTAAGAACAAATTCCTTTACACACGTAAAAGCCGTAGTGAATATTGTATACACTGCGTCGCAATAGCCATTAGCTTGGGTGCGATCAACTCGGGTTTTTCTTCTTCTATCGAAAGTCCTCTGCTGTACATAGACCCCAAAAATTTGCACAAAGAACGGTCCCGAGGCAATGTTGTGCAGATCTTCACTCCATCTTGTGGAGGATCGCCCAACGAAGCTGCCGCTCGAGGACCTTTCTTCTCCATAACCTTTTTTACTACTTACTATCATCATTCCTTTACCATTCATCATTCCTTCAATAATCCCTCCAAAAGCTTCAAAAGCATTATTCAATATTTTAACCCACTAGGGACAATGTGAAAGGTAGTAGATACTGTTAGGAACTAAGGTGATGTGCATCACATTTCAAAGTTTTAAATATATGTATACCCTATTTGCAATTAAATACTGGAACAGAGCTAAAATTGTTGCTCTACAAGCTTGGAAAAAAAAGTAAAAAAAAGTCACGATGGCCGAGTGGTCGGAATTTCGAGTCAAGAGACCCGAGTTCGATGCCCAGGTGGCAGGCTCGTACCAATGGGTTTTTCAAAAACTAATGTACGAATTACATCGTTGGCTAGGACATTAAGACTGCGACGGGCTCACCACCTGTCACGTTGTCCCGATGTGCGAAGGGGCTTAATTGTCTAGACTAGACCTCTGTCTACCCCTGTATTGGGAATTGCGTGAAGATATTTTATTTTTTTATTTTTTTACAAGCTACTTATCGTAAAAATGTAGTCAAATTACTCAAAATCTTCATTAAATGTAGCCTGTTGTATAAGCTACATTACTGTAGTTCCATTCTCGCAAACTTTCGATATAAGCTGCTTATTGTATTAAGTTACTATAACCAAGTGGTTGTGTGAGCGGAATTCGAGTCAAAAAACCCGAGTTTTAGGCTCAAAACGTTTTTTTTTTTCAAAAACTTATGTTTGATTATCGTTGACTTGGAATAAAAATGGCGACGGGCTCACCACATGTCATGTTGTCCCAAAAATGTCGTCGGTGGAAGGCGGGTCGATACTACTCGTCGTATTATTACTGTATTACTTAGAAATAAATCGCATCGAATCGAATTAGCTATAAACAAAAACTCAAAGTAAACACAACGGTCTGCTATGACGTCTGTCCTGACATGTCAGCCCACGTTGGATCAATACACGGTGATGAACTGAGCATCGCCGACTTATACTAGGCACTGGCCGGCGCTACACTCAAGTCAATCTTATGGTGAAATTTTTTAAAGTGATTCATCAAAAAACCAGGGCAAAGAACACAAAACGTCTACATTCAATACTAAAAGCGACAACTTTATACATTTTGATGAGAATTAGTAAAAAGTATCTAGACTTTTGTATGATAATTTGAAATATATTGCCTTTCCCATAAAATGTAGATAAGATATATACAGTCGTGGACCTGTATTTAGAATTGTTTAAGACAAACAATCACATGATACATTATCTGCATATAACTCCAACGGTTTTGGTAAACATCTTGGCGCATGCCAAGATAGCTCCCAGAGGGCAGGAATTATTCCGATGAACTTGATACTTATCCTAGTAATATAGCCAAATGCGACAAAATCTGCAAAACTTGTAACCTATGTGTTATTCTAATGTATCTGAATTTATATCGGTACCATTCAAGTATGTAATCATCTATTTCTCTATATATATGTAATGGTTTTATGTATGTCTATATATTATTTTTTCGTTTTATCTTAACTATATTGCGCCTACTACTAATTTCACCATACCATAGGTGAACTGGAAAAGAATGCCTATAGGCATTAAGTCCGCCTTTTGAGATGACTTCTCCTTAAAATAATTGGAAATCTATATCTGTATCGTAGGCTTGTACATAAAGACGACGACGGCTCACAACCTGCCACAAATAAAAATATAAATATCTTCACGCAATTCCCAATACAGGAGTAAACAGAGGTCTAGTCTAGACAATTAACTCCCTTCGTCCCACCTTCCACCAAAGATATTTCTGGGACAACGTGACAGGTGGTGAGCCCGTCGCCGTCTTTATGTCCAAGCCAATGATGTAATTCGTACATAAGTTTTTTGAAAACCCCATAGGTACGAGCCTGCTACCTGGGGATCAAACTCGGGTCTCTTGACTCGAAATTTCGACCACCCAACCACTCGGCTATCGTGACTTATTTTACAATGTCTTATTTTTACAACCTGTCACGTTGTCTCAAAAAATGTCTTCGTTGAAAGGTGGGTCGAAAGGACTTAAATGTCAGGATCTCTGTCTAGCTTCCTTGATGGCTAGACTAGCTTTCTTTCTGTCTCTAGAATGGGATTTAAGTAGGGTTCTTAGATAGGAATGACCGAAGGCAAGAGTTGGACGAAAAGCAAGTAAAAAGTAATTCTCTCACGTCGGTAAGATCGGTGATTTGGCCAATACGTGATGTCAGAAAACAAGCATAAAATCCTACTGTTTCTTCAAAATTTGATAGGGAGCCACTTGAGATCCTTGAAAAGTCTTTAAGTAAATACAGAAAAAAGGAAATGAGAGAGAACGCCTCGTAAAGGCACACCTGCATTTAGTTCACTTGAGCTAAAGAAAGAACTGTCAATGCGAACACGCTATGAGCGGTCCTGAAGAAAAGAGTTAAACCATGTAATCGTGGTAAAAGAAATATTAATCATATCAAAATCAATGGAAGAAAGAGAATTACTGAAATCTAGCAATACCATTTTGGGTGACATAAAATAAATTGTCTGCTTTATGCTGATGATGCAGTGCTTATAGCACCATCAGAGGCAGAACTGCAGGCATTAGTCACGTGTATGAAAGAAGAATGTGAAATTAATGGTCTCCGTTTGAATGCTAATAAAACTAAGGTTCTGGTATTTGAAAGGGACGAAGAAAGAACGAAGTGCGAAATTTGGGTAAATCAGGAATGTCTAGAACAGGTGAATGAAATTTTATACTTGGGGAGTGCGTTTAGCCGGGATGGAAGATGTGATTTAGATGTGGACAGGCGTGTCGCTGCCGGGAACAAAGTCAATGGTGCCCTGACTGCGTTAATCAAAAGGCAAGGCGTTGTGAAAAGTGCACGCCTTGCAATACATAACGCAGTGTTGGTACCGACTTTGTTATATGGCAGCGAAACCTGGGTATGCCAGAAGAAGCATAAAAGCAGGTTGAATGCAGTGGAGATGCGATCTCTTCGTAAAATGTGCGGCCTTACCATGGCCGACCGAAAGCGAAACGAAGAGATTCGCAATATGGCAGGTTTGAAAGATGACCTTGTCTCAAAATGGATAAGGGCGTGCTTCGATGGTTTGGGCACGTTGAGCGAATGAGTGAAGACCGAATGGTGAAGAAAATATATAGCGCGAAAGTTAATATTAAAAGGTGTCGAGGTAGACCGAGATTAACTTTCGAAGACCATGTGAGCAAATTGCTCGAAGAGAGGAGGGTCAAGAGTACTCGGATACCTAGACGTGCATGTATGAAGAAGATGATGAATCTGAAAGAAGCGAAAGAAGTATGTAGGGATCGTGACACTTGGCGATCTGTTCTCTCTGGCTACCCCGTCAGGGATTGTGCGTGAAGATAAATAATAAAATATAATAATACCAGCAAAGTTAATATATTGGTCCCTATAGTTTACCGAATGTCGCAGGGTTTTTTGAGGTGCAGTGACGATACGGTAGTTTGGCCACAATCCATATCGAATAGAACTCGGTAGAGAATTCGAAGATAGACAATGGGCAAGGTGTACAAGAACTTGAAAAATAAAAGGCAAACCAGAAATAGAACGAAAATGAGACTACATAGTTGGTAAGGCAACCTTGGAAAGTGCTATGACATGCTTTTTTTTTAAAAAAAAAAAAAAAATAGCAATACCAGCAAAGTTAATATATTGGTCCCTATAGTTTATCGAATTTCGTCAGTGTTTTTTGAGGTGCAGTGACGATACGGTAGTTTGGCCACAATCCAGATCGAATAGAACTCGGTAGAGAATTCGAAGATAGACAATGGGCAAGGTGTTCAAGAACTTGAAAAATAAAAGGCAAAACAGAAATAGAACAAAAATGAGACTACATAGTTGGTAAGGCAACCTTGGAAAGTGCTATGACATGCGCCTGCTTCCAATCGGAAGGAAAATTACACGTATATTTAAACAATAATTATCAATATTCTAACAATTTAAACATTATTTATTGTCCCTGCCAGCTGATATTTAGGAGGGATAATATATTTAACAGACTTTTGTAACCGAGCTGAAGCCGAAAGAAGAGGAAAATGGCTTCGGTAAGTCAAATAACGCTTGTGGCATAAGTTTCTTTATATTTTTGTTAGCTTTGTCTTGAAGTAGGTAAACGTTAAAGAGAACTTTTATATCGGAAGTTAGCCACGGCGCAAGATTTTGTTTAATTTTTATATGTTTGGCGCGTGCTTGTCATTAAAAGTTTACACGGCCTTCCTGAATTCGCTAACCTTCATATCAATATTATCAGCATTAAGCACTGGAGTGTAATCAATAATAGCATCAACATCACGACTCAACTCCTCCAAGTAGCCCTTAAAACGTTACGCTACTGAGGGATGAAACGATCATGAAGCCAAGAAGAGAGGGAGTGCAGTTTGAAAAATGATGAGTTGCAACCAAAATTAATAAAAGGGAGATAAGATAAAATTATAAACAAACATAGAGTATGTTTGTTGTGGAAACTTTAATCAGACATTAAAATGCTAAAGAAATAAAAAAAATATCTTCACGTAATTCCCAATACAGGGGTAGACAGAGGTCAAGTCTAGACAATTAAGTCCCTTTGACCCACCTTCCACCGAAGATATTTTCGGGACAACGTGACAGGTGGTGAGCCCGTCGCCGTCTTTATGTCCAAGCCAACGATGAAATTCGTACATAAGTTTTTTGAAAAACTCATTGATACTGCCACCTGGGCTCGAACTCGGGTCTCTCGACTCTAAATTCCGACCACCCAACAACTCGACTATCGTGACTTCAAAGAAATAAATCACTAAAGAAATAAATCAATAAAAAGAGAGTAACGCCTATGACTCAACGAAAACATAGAATGCCTGAACTAAATCGCTTTCGCATCTTTTATAGTCCTTGAAGAAATTTGATTGCGGGATAAAGTCGCAAACCTGCGTCATTAGTCGTGCTTTTTTCAATTGAGTGTAACTTATGTCGACACATGCGCGTATATGTTTAGTCGATGACGAAATTTTTGTCTATTTACGTGTATATTGTATTATATTAGTGTATATAGTATATATGTAAGGAATGGGAGGATTAAAGTTTTTTTCTCATTTTTTATGGTTGATTATCTAAATAATGACATGTCAACGCAGTATATAATCACTACGTTGTAGCACATAAATAACATAGACTATAAAAGGCGTAAGATTTATACGTTTTGAAGAAAAACAGAGTAACATAGACTATTGCAATACAAATTGTTAGTGTATCAATTAAAGTTAGTACCAAGAAGTATATAATCACTGTATTTAGAACAAACAATAAGTCAATGCTAAAGTTATTAGCAATGTATTATTTAAATATATTTATTTTTTGTATATGTTTTAATAGTTGAATTTTTTATTATATAGTTTTTTACTAAACCATATTTCTTTTTTATGATTATTTTGTGGTTATTATTATAAGTTGTTTATTTCCATCACCAGGCTCCATTTGAAAATCAGTGTTGCAATATTTCAGTACTGCAGCAATTTTCTGAAATGGAGACCTAATTTGACAGCACACAATATGTTTTTTTTTATTTTTGATTAACACATTTTTTTATTTTATTGTGATGCCAAATAAATAGCTTTCATTCGTTCTTTCCTTTGCTTTTTAAACCGATGCGAGGTTGAACCAAATAACAAAATGAAAGTGAACAAGTTTATACTTGCGTGGTATGTAATGAGTTGATATACTCATTTACATTTGTATTACTAATCTAGTTGAAAAACAAGAAAAGGCACTCATATGTACATCGATTAGTTTTCATTTCTTGTTATTCGAATCATCTTATTTAGTACTCGGGTCTCTCGACTCGAATCCCGATTACTCAACCACTCGGCTATCGCCTCTATCTAAGTATTTATATATTTATTTGATAATCGCTTAATATAATCCGTATCTTTGTTCTCCGGAAAATAAAATTATAGATGTAGAAATATTTACAGGCCCAGCCCTGGCATTCGCTTCATAGACTATACCATAAAGTAAAGTAAAGTACAACTAGGAGATATATTTTTCTTCTGTGATCGCGGAATAACGGTTAGTATATTTGAAATATAAAAATTGTTTTCAACTTTCTGTGTTTTGATACTGATACGTTTATGTTAATGATATTTGTGGCCTAAGCCAGTACGGTTTCATATTCATAATATTTATTATTTACTTTTGTGATTTTGTGGTGACACATGGGTGAACAAGTCGAAGAACAAATAAATGAATCCAATATGAATAACTCCGATGTTACATTTGACAACTTTACAATACTTAGGGAGCTAAGTAACATATCAAATATTGTGAGGTAAAACTAGAATAAATAAAATTTAGTCTCACTTTAATCTCCTTTTTATGTATATACTTTTTAGATTTCATTAATATTAACAGATTAACTGTATATAAATGTTATTTTGTTACTATAATAAGATGTTTTACAATTCCAGAAATGAAGAGTTCCTAGCAATAGTGCCAAAATCAAAGTTAAAGCATGTAAAGTGGGTGCCAATGTTTAATTGTTTAAAACAGAGCATACTCGATGATATGATTCAAGAACTCAACTCAATGTGGCAATTTGAAAATATGCCTGATAAATTAGAAATTTTAGAAAAACAGAAGGAAAAATTTGCAGAATTAAACCCTAATCAAGATGCTTGGTATGTTGAACTTTTGGGGCTTTAAGTAAAGAAATAAAAATGTATTTGGGTAGGAAATTCCATGTTTAATCATTGTTGTATATAATAAATATTCTCACCATTTCCAATGCAAGGGTAGACAGAGGTCTAGACAATCAAATTGTTTTGACTCACCCTCCACCAATGACATTTCATTTTAATCATTGTTGGATACTAATTATTTTATCCCATAAAATCATCTAAATTTTATTGCATACCTTCCATCATTTGCGAAAATTCCAGTTTTTATGAAGGTTTTTATCATTATTAGGTATAATAACATTTTTTTATTTTGGTGTGTCATATCAAGTACTTATAACAAGCCATGATGGTAGTAGCCCTAAGATTAAAATTAGGTCATGGGTGTTGTAAGAGGTGACAAAGGGTAAGTCTTGATAATAGCAATGGCTATCAACAGACAGTGGGCAAATAAAAATATATATATATATATATATATATATATATATATATATATATATATATATATATATATATATATATATATATATATATATATATATATATATATATATATATATATATATATATATATATATATATATATATATATATATATATATATATATATATATATATATATATATATATATATATATATATATATATATATATATATTGCAATCTTGCATATACTGCATGCCAAAATCAATAAATGGCATATACTTCCTAGTCAAGGGAGAAAGAGCACCTCTCTCCCTCCCAACCACTGGTGCATGTACTAACTCTATAGAATACACAAAAACTACTAGCACTGCACATGCATTATACTCATCACTAATAATTCATCTAGTACAACATCCAGCTGGCACAATGTCATATCACCAGACCCTTTGCTGTTGTTTAATAGGATTCTACTGTACTAAGATAAATATTCATATGACTTTAGTACAAACATTTATATTCATTACACAAATGTTAGCACCAAGAGGGATTCAAACCCACTAGCTACCCTTAGCTTTGGAGGCATGCTCACTACCAACTAGGCTATTGGATTTTGATGATGTTTATTATATGTATTCCAATTTTTGATAAATTGATATGTAAAATTCTGTAACCCCATTTATATAATACATCATTTCTGATGGGTTTGCTTGACTCTAACTTAGCTAAACTTTAATTAACTACTTGCCTCTTGTATCATTACTTAGAAAAATATGTTCCACATGAAAAGTATAATTAATAGTATTTAACAAAGATGCCAAACTTAAGGCATTCAGACTTTATGACACTTAGTATAATTAACCTTACGTTCAATCCAGATTATTTTTATTGTTTTTCAATTAATTTTAGAAATTGATTTTATGAACTAAAAAAAATGTGTTGTTTGATCAACTACAAAAAATGCATTGAAGAATTTGAATCAACATTGAATATTGTATTTCAAGGTGCAACTGAACAGCATCAGGTCGCTTGCGCAAATGCTCTGCTGGCCCTAACCTTATCATGAGGTAGAAGAGACTTCCCATATCCTAAGCATGCTGGCTACACCACTAGCCTTACTTCTCTGTGGCAAGAAAACATACATGACAGAACACATAGTGCTTATGAATACCGTTGCTTCATAGACACCTCTATCATTTTATTTTTATAGATTATTATATTCATGATGGCTAACCCTGAGAAAACATATTGCCAAGTGCAACATTTACTATTTTGCTTTTATCAAATAATTTTCTTCATAACTGCATGTCAGATATTCAAGTACTCTTGGCTTACCTTGATTTACTATATTGTTAACCTTCGCGCTGTATCTTCTCATAAGCATTATTTCTGGCAATGTTTGCATTTTTCACTACACCCTATACTTACCACTAGCTAGCACAGGTAGGGCACCATTGACTTTGTGCCTGACAATTACTATTTATGTCTAGATCACAACTTCCATCCTTTCTAAAAATTCTACCCGAGAATACAATTTTATTTACCTTAAATGGATACCTATATTTACACATGTCACTTTGCCTCCTATAATATAATATAATATAAATAAATAAATAAATATCTTCACGCAATTCCCAATACAGGGGTAGACAGAGGTCTAGTCTAGACAATTAAGTCCCTTTGACCCACCTTCCACCGAAGATATTTTCGGGACAACGTGACAGGTGGTGAGCCCGTCGCCGCCTTTATGTCCAAGCCAACGATATAGTTCGTACATAAGTTTTTGAAAAACCCATTGGTACGAGCCTGCCACTTGGGGATCGAACTCGGGTCCCTTGACACGAAATTCCGACCACCTAACCACTCGGCTATCGTGACTATAATATAATATAATCCTGGAAAACTTAAACTTATTATATAATATAATATAAAAAGTTTAAGTTGTCCAGGAGTTTCTCATGTCAAAGGTGCAAAAGCAATGATGCTTGCTCAATCAATGCACCAATGATCCCTACTATGCCCACAAACAATGCAAACTTCTAATGAAGTACAGCCCACTAAAAGCCATCACTTCTGGTTGGAACTAAGTGGGCCTTTTATTTATCTTTTTATTAGTGTCAACATTAATATAGTTATTATTGTGAATTTAATGTGTATTA
Organism: Sericinus montela; assembly: GCA_029286605.1. NCBI lineage: Eukaryota > Metazoa > Arthropoda > Insecta > Lepidoptera > Papilionidae > Sericinus > Sericinus montela. The sequence continues at coordinate 2,594,852 of JAGSMR010000040.1, forward strand.
CATTTAAGAGCTTTGATGATGCTGATTACATTTGAGTATTTGAGTGTAAATTGAACAAGCCATTATTTAATTTTCTGATGGAAATTTTAAATCAAAGTGCATCAACTATGAGTCATATTTGAACCTATGTCAAGTTTTGAGTTAACAAATATGTGATTAGGAACCACATATGTATAAAAATCAGACTTTTACACCAAAACTTGTAATATTGTGACAATTTTGTGCTTGCCCTTAGGATAGAAAATTTTCTTTCTTAATTCTTCGTCTTTAAGTATAATACAAACCTTGTATGTGTACTGTACATTTAATTCTACTACTAATAACCTTATTTCTTTTTAGGAGACCACAACCAAACAATGTCAAGGCACAATTAAAAGCAGTAGAAGTGGTTAATTTACAAAAACAAAAAATGTTACTAACTCCTTTAGCCAAAGAATATGAAATGAGAATAAACAGATTGAAAAAAAATATTACTGCAAAAAGAGCATACTTCAAAGCTTTACAAATGGATATACATAAGTATAAAAAGAAAAATGATGAGCTTATTTCTAATATTGGGGAAAAAATTGAAAATCATGTAAAATTTACAGAAATAATGATACCAGTGAAAACCAATGTTGATGATATTAATTGGTGTGAAGAAGATTTTAGAGAGGATGAATAAATAAATAACATCCTAATATTATATTGAGTAAAATTTATATTTCAGAAAATTGTACACACCTGAGAAAAGTACAACAAAAATTTTACATCTAAGTATATTTCAAATCAATTTCCTTTAAAACTATTCTTTTAGTGTAGATGAAAGTACAGAAGAATAAACTTTAAGTGTAATGTGAAGTGAAATCACATAAATCTAATTTTGCAGCACAGTCTAATTAATATTATCAAGTACTTGAAAATGAGAATAAAGTTTAAATCTAATACCTAAAAAGGAATTGATGAATTACAGAAGGGAATAAATAATGACAGTATAATTTAATGAAATCTTCAGGATGAATTGAAAAGATCCTTGAAATTGCTGTAAACTTTTACATAAATGCACAATCTAAATGAAAAAGAACAAAAATAAACTTCTTACTTTAAATAGTAATATTTATTGAATATTATTTGATATTTTAATAAAGCTAAAAAATAAAATTGTACAATGCAAAACCTGCATATAATTTAAAAATAATTATAATAATAACATAGCAATTGCACTATTGTTGCGAGGACTACACTGCTTCTAACAACCATGTTATTTTGCTTGCAACATTTTGAGACTTACTACAAATAGAAGTTAATAATAGCCTCAGTGGGGTGATCACGCCAATCTGCCAATTTTAAAATCATCTACTTATTTCATAATAATTCATAATTAATACTGAGTGCAAATTAACAAATAATTTCACTGGGAGTCCCAACTTCTCACCCCTAAACCAATCAAAACAAGTGTATTGCAATGAAGTCCAAGAATCAAAATACTTCAATCATTTCTGTCAAATGAAAATTAATATCATATTTTAGGCCAGTTCCGTAATAACAAGGTCCTTAATTTTTTAAATAAATAAAATCCATTTAAATTCTAAAAAAAGAAAATATGTAGACTAAGGTTTTGAAAAAGGAAGTCTTAATTTAGTAAACTAGAATTTTCAATTGAACCAATCATTGTCACTTATACCAAGACCTATGAATACTTTACATTTGTAGGCACATTAGTTACAGGATGATAAAAAGCATGAGTGCTTTTGATCCGCTACAACTTAAAAAATAGATAATTTATGTAAATATAATGACGCTTTGTGTCCAATGCCCGCATCTTTAAGATTGCTTGCCACTTCCTACTTCAACATCAACAAAACAATTTTACTATAATATCAATAGTGCCATATAACTTAATAGGGTACAATCCGAAGAAGCTGCATTATGTCAGGGGTTGAAAAAAAGCTGTAGTCAGAAATCATCACCGAATAAAAATCCCTCTTGACAATAAAAACCTCTGATAACTAAATACATAAATTAATATCACTCACATCTATAATAAAAATTAAAAATAAGAAGGCACGCGCAAATTGATAAATCATTTTTAACATTAATATGATATTTTATTCGGCTCTGTTCTTGACTACAATAAACATTAATTACAATACTTGATATAATTAAGTTATTTGTAGCATTCTTCTCACTGTGCAGCACACTGGATCCCAAATGTCAGTTATTTCTTCTTGGGAGGTGACCTTTGAGGAGTAGCTGGTCTCCCACTGTTAATGCCATTGTACTGATACTTTGCCTTCTTCTCAGATGGTTTTAATATCTATAAAAGTATAATATTTTTTATTTAGCTGAAATTGAGAATATGCCACTTTAAAAGTAATATGTATTTAAAAATTACCTGGAACGAGCACATCAAAGTTTCATCGACCGACATCATGCCGCCGGCGTTATCGAATTCTCCACAATAATTCGGTGCAGAGAAGAGAGTAACAAGTTGCCGCTTGGCAAAAAATTCATAACCATCTTCAACCACCTAAAATATAATTTTCTATGATTATAAATTATTAAAAATTATTACCAGTGAAGCAATACACGAAGTCAGAAAAATTAATTCAACTTTTTTAATATACTTTCGTAATTGCAGTAAAGCTAGGAACAATCCGTACTCTGCGTATAGTATTGCGCTAGTCTCGTCTTGTTCCAGTATTATCTGTGACTTTAATAACCAAACATTTTCCATAAAAAATCTTAATGTAAATAATCACTTGAAATTCTTGAAAGTTAATGTTTCGTTTTTATTCTAGTTTTTATCGGTGTTTATTTTATTTATTCATCAATTTTTAAAAAGAAATTACATAACGTATGTATATTTATGTATGTGTGTGCATGTATGTATTTATGTAAATGTAGGTATTGCGCTTGTATACGTAAATAAAATAAAATAAATATCTTCACGCAATTCCCAATACAGGGGTAGACAGAGGTCTAGTCTAGACAATTAAGTCCCTTCGACCCACCTTCCACCGAAGATATTTTTGAATACGTAGATATTAATATAGCGTTATATTTTTACACTATACATTTTTTTATAGTACGTAACCGCCTTCAACGTTTTATCACTCCCTAAGGTTGACAGGTAGAGAATGCTCTTAACATTATGTCCGCCTTTTGATCTTACATTACGATAACGTTCAATAAAGAATAAATAAATAAATAACATAGTAGCAGCATTACTAAAACCACAATAGTTTTTTCTTTTGTTATTACTTTAACTCGATATATAGTCCAACTTTTTTACACATACAAATCTATACATAGTTATTTCGGAAAACACTCAAAGAACCTGTGCGGCATTTTTTAAAAAGAAATACAAAGTCTGAATAAATCTTGCGAATTACTTATAAAATATAATATAGAATATTCATGATAAGGTTATATAAGATTCATTTTTCACGCATTTCCCAATACAGGGGTAGCTTTTCAGCGGAGCTTTTTTTGTTACAACGTGACAGTCGCTCCTGTTTTTATGTCCAAGCCAACTAAATAAATCGTACATTAGTTTTGAAAAAACTCATTAGTACGAACCTGCCACCTGGGTATGGAACTTTGGTCTCTTGCCTCGATAACCCAACCGGCTTTTGGTACTTGCTTTATATTGTTCGCATTAATAATATTCCATACACTATCAGGTAGTCCATTAAGAAATAGGTAGGCGGATGTTCGCTCACCATATCTATTATTTTACACCACTTGTATATAAGTATATTAACTTTTTTTTTTTTAAGAACAATCTTTTAATTCAGTACTATAATATGTGTAATATTTATTATTATGAGTACTATCTACTTGAAAAGATTTTATATTCTTGTACACATCAAAAGTTTAACAAGGGTTTTGAAATAAAATTAGTTTTATCGCGCATTAATTAATTAGGCAGTTACCTATATAATTCGTGCCTAGAAGGTCATTTCTAATCAAAACTTTAACCTTAAAAGGCAATAGCAGAATTTTTTTATAGAATAGGGGGAAACAGAGAGGGGGAGACAGACGCCGCCCATGAGCACCTTCAATACCGAAGGGAAGGCCGAAGCGTTTCAAAGGCCAGCCTTTGAGAAAGGTATAGACTCTTTTCTTGAAAATCCCTAAGTCGTATTGGTACGGGAAAAACCGCTGACACAGCACGTTCCATAAAGTGCAACTGCGTGGCAGAAAATTCAGATTTCTTTGATAAAGTTCTTTATATTGATTTAAACATGAAATAATTTGTAATTTATGGATGATTGATAAAATTTTCTGTAATTTTTATTAATTCATAAGCAATAAACTTTAAATATACCCATCCTACTGTGGCGGAATTTTTTCAAAAAGAAGGAAAACGAAAGAGTATGAATACCTGATGAGCTCTACAAATTAAATCCAAATCATGCCTATTGAGAAACTTGCTAACAACATCAGGGCCAAATGTGAATGATACGCCGCGGTCATTCTCGCCCCATCCCTGCACATCTTTATCTGGATCAGACCACAGCAGATCGCAAAGCAAACCTGTAATATGAAAATACCCACAATATAACAACACCGCTTACTATGTAGTTATATATTCTTTGGTTACAATGGCAATCTGTAAAAAAATTATATATGTTTAGTGACATATTAATTTGTTTTTAATTCTCGTTCTCGTCTGATACTGTACTTCGAGACACAAAAAATGAACATTTTTTTGTAAAATTGTAAAAAAGCTTGTCAAAATTTAATAAAAAAACAACATAAAATTCTTTAATTCTTTCGATGCGACACTTTTGAATACAAAGCGACCCTGTGCGTCGACAAAAATAAACCTTGACTCTCGGGACCGTTGAAAAAATACGTGCGAAGTCTTATCCTGCACACGGCTGACGTGATGCATCGTTTGAAAAAAAAACACTTCTTTTTTTAATTTCTGGCTTTTCTTGATATTGTTACAGCAGTATCAAGTCAATAAAAAAACGATGTTAGGACTGAAGTCATCCCGACACAAAATTATGTACGTAACGTATGCAACTTGTGAGTTATGTTGCAATAATTAGATAGCTAAAGATGAGTTTACAAAATTATTCAATATCTATTCTTTTGTGAAGTTCAGTTATTCATGAAAGAGTGATCTTGCAATCAACTGTTTCTTTTCTTGATAATGGAAGAAGTGACCATAAGTAAAAAATATTTATTTTTAATTTTCACTATTAGTAATATCGAGAAACATTGTCAGAATAAACAGTGGGTATTAAAAAGGACGCTGGATACTATGGCAATATACATAAAAGCAGTTTTATTTTCAGTCTCAAAATAAATTAATATCTCAATCTTCAAAATTTACCTGTATCAGGGACATCTGTAGGTCTCATTATCCGTCTAATCTGCTCCATGCCTTGCAAATCCGGAGAAAGGCCACCATGGCAACAGAAGATCTTCTCATCAATAATAGCAGCTATTGGCAGGCAGTTGAAGCAATCAGTGAATGTCTTCCACAATTTTATATTATATCGGCGTTTGCATTCATCATAGAAACCTGTCAGCAACCAAACAATAGTACTACTTTAATTTTTAATATACTAGTAGTAGGGAGCATAAAAATATACTACCCACCTTTTTCGCATGTGTCATATGTTTTACATGAGACAACTAAGAGTAAATCCTTGAAAATACTTTCCCTACCCCAATGAGATAACAATAGAAAAAATCGTTGGTATATTTTAATGCCAATAGCACATATCTCCTACTACGTAGAAATAAATATATGTAGTCATCTATAAGTGTAAACTTTCACATTGAATTAATATTTGTGCTTAGTGAGACTCACCAAAGACTTGTTGTGTAGGCAGGGTCCTTTCCCAACTTATAAGATCAGGTTTGGAAATTTTTAACAATAAATAAATAGAACAAAAGAGGTACGAAAGCATAATTTAACATACTTGGCTATCTGTTCTATCTGGCATGACTGTCCAGGATTATACTTGAATATCTTCACGCAATTCCCAATACAGGGGTAGACAGAGGTCTAGTCTAGAAAATTAAGTCCCTTTGACCCACCTTCCACCGAAGATATTTTCGGGACAACGTGAGAGGTGGTGAGCCCATCGCCGTCTTTATGTCGAAGCATACGATGTAATTCGTACATAAGTTTTTTTCTTTTTAATAACTCATTGGTACTACCACGTGGGGATCGAACTCGGGTCGGTTGACTCGACATTCCGACCACCCAACCACTCGGCTATCGTGACTATTATACTTGAAAATATAACAAAAGTAAAACAGCGGAAAACACTTCTCTAATTATCGAATGCAGGTAATTAAAATGACATTTAAAATACATATTCTCACTTCATTGCAAGGACATATTAATCTCGTAATAATGAGTAGGCCTAGCGGAATTGATTAACAGTCTATCTAAGTTGCATTACAATGTTATAAACCTAAGTATTGAAAGATTTCAAGTTGTTTATTCTTTTGAGTAAATTTATAGTAATGATGCAACATCATTTTAAATAAGTTTATTTTGAGTTGTTGTTGTTGTAACATTGTTATCATGTATCTATGATACCATTACACATCCTGCCATGGCTACAACTAAAAATAATCTAATAAATCAATTGCTTAAAAAGATAGGAAGGATAGTAAGGAAAAATTAACATGTACTTATCATGTCAATATTGGTTCATGCTGAATTTCATAAATTTAAAATATATCGTATATAAATCTTAATTTATATTTTATATATATATATATATATATATATATATATGTATATATATATATATATATATATATATATATATATATATATATATATATATATATATATATATATATATATATATATATATATATATATATGTATATATATTATATATATTAAATTAAATACAGAATCTCTCTAGCGCTTCATGTGAATTAACATTTAAAAAAAAAAATTTTTTTTGTTACTATTATTTCAAACTAACAAAGGGTTTAAGAAATGTTTTTTAAGTCCAGCAGGCTATTCACAGACTCAACAACTCAATTACACCCTTCTCAACCTTCTTCTTCTCACCCTTCTTCAAACTTAAGCACAATTTCTTTGCACACTTGTTTCTGCAACACTGTTCTATACAGCCAATTATTATACAATTACTAAATCATGCGCATTTGACACCAATTATTAGAAATAACCAAACAATCACCATCTCAAGTAATACTGAAATTCAATTTTCTTTTGTAAATGTTTTCTACCCTTATGTTGCTTCATTTGACCAAACCACTGAAAATGGTTGGATTGTGGGAAACTAGGTATAAACAGTCAACTTGAGTGTCAATATTGTGGATCAACAAGTTTCTCTAGTTTCAATGAAACTAATTTTACAGTTTTTATGTTGACAACATCTTCAGCAGGTCAGACCTTGTAACAATATGTGATCTACCACTGGCCCAATATAAATAAATAAAAAAGTATGGTATACTTGTAGAAGTTTACACTTGAACATAAAGTTTTAATTTTATTGATGCATAAATTTAATTCATATTGATCATTATAACAATAGTAAATTTTTTTCAAATAATATAATAAGCTTACCGTAAATGCGATTTATACTTGCACATTCATGATTGCCTCTCAAAAGAAAGAAGTTCTCAGGATACTTTATTTTATAAGCAAGCAGAAGGCATATAGTCTCCAGAGATTGTTTTCCACGGTCAACATAGTCACCTAAAAATAAATAATTGGCTTCTGGTGGAAAGCCTCCATATTCGAAAAGACGCAGCAAATCTGTATATTGTCCATGAATATCACCTGGAAATGTCAATCATATAAATAAAATAAACAAAATCAATGCATATAATTTAGATATCACATCACAATAGTCTGTGTTGTGATTTGTAATATAACTAATACAAAATATTAAAATATCCCTCTCATATTTATATGCATACATATATACATGTACATATAACAAAAACAATATTCTTTCTGTTTTTTCAATACATCAACATCATACTCTGAAGGGTTACATTTATGAGTGTCAAAATAATTACTAATAAAAATCATCACATTCAAATATCTATGATAGTAAATAATCACATTACCACAAATTTTTAGTGGAGCTTCCAATTCCAATAATATAGGCTGTTGCAAAAATATCTCCCGAGATTTGGTGCAGAGCCCACGCACTTCGGACTCTGACATTTGCACAGTTTTTCCTGGTCTGCATCCTCGAACTGTGGCATTTTACACAAGATTTTTTTTTATTAATAACCATAGTATATTTTAATACATTGTAAAGGGCAAAAGAACAGCTTAAATCTTAATGACTAGGCTGTTTAGATAATCATAAGGAACAGAAATGGTTTTAAGAAATACAATTAAAATAACAACTTTATAAAATTATTAGTAATTTCATAACATATTTTAAGAAAGACTAAGCTGTTACTTTTTGACATACACATATAATGTTTACTTAGAGATCAAGCAATGATTACTGGTGCAATGCAATGGACAGTTACATAATACATTGTTGTTGTCATAAGAACACTTTTACATAGAAGTTAAAACACATAGAGATACTAAAATTAAAACAATAAAACATAAATTTTAAGGCATGCTCAATTTAGCCATATTTAATGATTAACATAATTGAACTACAAATAATTAAAGTGGAGTTTAAGATATTATAAATAAATATTATCAAAAACCTTCTTTTATAATTTTGAAAATATTATTAGTATATAAGAACTTTCATTTCATTTCAAAATTCATTAAATGTATCATAAATACAAGTGATCAACAGTAATGTTTGATTCAAAATGTGTTAATAATAATTGATATTGATTTTCATCTGTACCTATTCTTCTTAAAAAATATAGTTTATTTGTAAACAGTAAACTTCAAAAATGTTTACCTGTCTTAGAAAAATATGCCATAAGACATTACATGATGAAAGCCATTCAGATGACTCATATAAAATTCTGGCAAAAGTGACTTAGATTGACAAGCAATATTTATCAATATTTTATTTTGTGGTATAAAGCTGAGTTTACTAATTTTTCGCCGAACACATGTTTATTAATAAATAAACCATTAAGTTAATGTTTATGAGGCAAATTATCAGGCTAAAGGGGAGTTAAAATAACTTATACGATTCTAGCTCAGTACTTTGAAAATAATTTAGTGTTCAACCATACATTCTCCCGAAAAGATGTCTTTCAATTTCCCTTTTCGACTTGCCATTTCCTGTTGCTGTCTGTATACTGTCGCAACCCATTATAAGCAGCATGAATAAGTGAAATTAAGAAGTAAGATTCAATGCGAACAATGCATAACAAATCCCATGAAATTATTCTTTGCTTAATCATGATTGCATTTTGTACAATACAGAAAACAAGACTAGATAGAGTACAGAACACAAGAATTTTAAATATCTGCTCTTAATGAAAAGAAATACAACGTATAAATGGACTAAGTCTTATGTTTTAAACCTAGATTCAGATAAGAATTGAGGATAATCGATTTATTTATGAGTTTTGACGTTTCTATTCCTATGCAGTGATAATTACGCAACTAGAAATAATAGAACATTACAGAAATGATTGCGGCTATAAATTGAAAGACGTAAAATTTATTCCAAAGCTAAACATAAGTAAAATATTAAATATTACCTTCTAAAAGTCTGTGAATAAGACTGTCAACATTGAGTTCGTCAGCCATATTTACTACACCACGATTAATTTACGTCAAACTGCGTCAAACAAAAAGTCCACCTCCTCCGTACAATACCATCATCACCACAGAATAGATAAGAACTCACTAGTGATTATATACTCTGTGGAACATACAGACTTAAATCCGAGTGGTTGTATTCTCTTTGCACAGATTACAATATAACTTGGAAAAATAACTGTTCTGTCAAATAAACAGCAATCCCGCCCTTTTCTGTTGAAGTTTTAAATTTATCATTTTATAAGACAATATTTTAATTAACATACGTAAATACATATCACCATACGAAATCCTGCCCATGGGAGAGGCCAATGTCCTGCAGTGGACTTTAACAGGCCGCTATGTATGTATGTATGTATGCGGTAAATCTGTACAATAAATAATTGCCTTATAGACCGATGTATATTTTTTCATATATTATAGTGTAGTAGTGCAGAAGTAAAAGTACTTTAATTATTTATAGAAACAAAACCAGTGAAGTAGAGTAACAGTTGTCAAAATTTAGAGTTATCGCCCAATCACAGTACATTGAAAAGCATTACTTGGTTATCATGGACTAGACAGCATTAAGTCTAAATTGATGAACAAAGTGTTCACTCTTAATTGTGTTCAAAGAGAACGGAATTTAATGTATTTTATTGAAGTACATTGTAATAAACTTTCTCTAACATGTCATCTTGCTTTAACATTAATTGTTTGTTTTTTTTATTAAAGTTAATACGAAATCCGGCAGAGTAAATACCTGGTCAAAACCAGCAGGGAGTCATTAAACTTCCAGTAACTTTATGATAGATTTTGTTTTAAAAAAGGACGATAATTTCCGTACTCTTTTTGAAAATTGGCCTATTGGAATATATCATGTGATTTAAAAAGAGAAATAGTTTTCAAATCACATTCCTATAACCATATTACCCACTTTATACAAAATTATTAGGAAATACCTATTAAATCAATTTCTATGATTCTAATATTATCCTACATGATAAGCAATACGGATTTCAATCGCACATAAGTACCACTAAACTTTATAGCAACTTTGCTAATTCGGTAAACAAACATTAGCATAATTGACTTTAGCACAACGTTTGATACACTTCAGCACGAGACATTGATTCATGTACAATATTCAATATTTGCATTATGCGATGGAGAAACATCATAGGATTTTAGTCGGTACAAACCGGACATCACTCGTGTTTGCTTTTGCGGGGTCGAGTATCGGTTAGGGTTTCAGTGATTTTCTGGTTAGGTAATATGTAAAGATATAAAATCAATGTCAAATTAAGAAAAAATTAAAAAAGTCAACCAATATGGCTCACGCAAAATACGCGCTAGGTCGTGGAGTTGCGGAGATCAGCCCGTCTACTCTAATCTAATCTAATGGGCGGGACTTGAACCCGCGACCTCTGCAGTACCATACTGCGGTCGAGTCCCATCCGTGTCGTTGATTTTTGGAATTTCTGTATTATCTATTTAGTTAATAACTTTTTTTATGTTCGGCATAACTTATACGCTTTTAAAATTCAATAACAATTGAGAGTATACAGCGACTATTGCGAGTGTTGTTCGTGTGCTCTCAGGTGACTGACGTAACCGATTTTTACGCTGAATGTGCGAGAGCATTGAGCGCAAGTCAGCACCCCTCCGAGATAATTGTAGGTGATGGCTGCAGGTGATCGAGCCTTGAGCGCGTCTAAGTAATAAAAAAAATTAACAATTTTTAAGTTGATGATTTAAATTTGTGTTGTAGCTGTAGAAAGAAAAGTTTATATGAACGGTTATGTAAATAACTGGTTTACAAAAAGATAACGCATCAAATTTTTTTTTTGATTTAATGTTCTTTTGGGTTTTTATTTTGGTTAATTATCTTTAATCTTTGTATAGATAAAGATAAAAGGTAATGAGACATTTGAGCTTGGACATAGACAAGATGAAAATTCCATTTTGAAATGGCAAAATGTCGCTGATTGTGGTTGTCAGGCTATTTTCTCATCGTAATGTGCCGTTCTGGCGCATACTATGTATGAAATGCCGTAGATTGGCGTGTGCGTTGTATTTTATTTTAGACAATACTTGACATTATTTAAAAAAATCTCATGGCCGCTTATTACTTATTGATATACAAGTTCAATAACTTTTTGTAAACAAGGGTTTCAAAACAAGGGATTATATCAATGTTACGTTGGGAAATACGATTCTACGTTTAAAGCAATATTGTTGCCGAATTTTGTACTGAATAGTGGTTATATTAAGTGTGTAATAAGGTTGACGACATGGAGGAAAAAGTGGAAAGCGATCAAAGTTACAGCGGCGAAAGCAGTAGTAGTTCCTCCGACTCCTCTAGCGGAAGTTCAGAATGTGATGAAGAGTTAATGGAACAAGTGCGTATCTTAGGCCACACCTTAGAGTTGCCACAGGAGCTTTGTGAAGATTATGCAGTGTTTAAAGAGTTCTTTTCCATGAAAACATGGGAAAGTTTAGAAGATAAACATAAAGAACATCTTAAAAAATTCCTACCAAATTTTAGTCAGAATGATGAAGAAGAAAAGGAAACTACCATAAAAATGCTGTTCAATCATGAACCATTTCATTTCACTTCTCCTCTGGGTAACTTTTATTCCAATTTAAGACAAGGTAATTACCGGCCAGATATAGCTAAAATGAGGAAGTTTCTAAAGAAAGCTAGAGAAAAACAACAAAGGCATAAGGTAATTCTCATAACTTTATTAAATACTGCCTATGTTATTTAAGTTTTAGTCTAATTTATTTCCATATTTATCCAAAGAATGTTTTGAAATAAGTGTTACTTAAGTAAAAATTTTCAGAAAAAGTCATACTATGCTAAACTATTACCAGAATTGTTAATATCCCGGGAGCGTTTATTAGCAGCAGTTAAAGCTGCACCTCCTGGACCAATACCTCGACTGCCACTATTAGCTCCAAAACCATCTATCAAAAATAAGTATAAACCATTATATTTGAGAGTGAAGCAAAGATATTTTGATGAACTAGCTGCAATTTGGAGTGAAGTTGGAGGAGACGAGTCTGAAGATGAAAACTATCCTGATGGACCACCTGAACGGTCCATAAAGAAAAAAAAGCAATTAATTTCTGGACAGGTAACTCTTTTAGTTCTTTAAAAACTTAATAATTTTGCTCAAATAGAAATGAATTAGTAAATTTCATGTTTTTATTGACATTTTGGGCTAATCTATTATTACAAAGTATTTTAATTGTTTAAATTTTTCTGTACTTGGGTTGAGGAACTCAAATAAAATATTAAGTAACAATAGCTGTGTTGTTTTGAGCAGTAACCTTTGCTTATAAGCAACTTTTATTATTGTATGTAATCAGGACCCTGAATTTGTTTTAATGATACAACAGACATTCATATTTTAAATGTTGTAAGTAAATAATAATTTATATGAAATCACTAGGTAGGTAAAGGAAAATTATATGAATAGTAAAATTTATGTATCTTTTGTCTACCATACTTATCTCATTGTGGAATACCCCAGGATTGTTATACAAATATATAGAAGTTTTATATTGGGATAATTTTCAGGAGAGTTCCCAAAGTTAAAAATGTAGACTATTAGGTTATATATATTAACTTACTATAAATTTTCAGCATGTTGATAACAATGTATCTGGAACATTGGGTGGTTCTGATCCATCATATCTGACTTCAATGCAGTGTTTAAAAAATGTTCTAGCAACTCACAGGGCACGGAGACAATACAGAGAAGTAACAATGAATTTATTATGATGTTAAGATGTTATATGGTATATTTGTTTAAACTTAAATACATGCTTCATTACTGATTTTAGAATCACCCAGAACTCAACACTTCTGGTATAACATTGGATGATATAAAACAAAGGGTAGCTCTTATAAATGGTACTAAAAAGCTCATGTTTGGTGGTCAAAAAACTGAGACACCGATTCAGAAGTTACGTAGAGGTGCTAAGAAGGAGTTACATAGCAAGGCAGCAAAATCTGATATGAAATCTTCAATAAAGAAAGGAAAGGAAGAACAGCATGATAGCATAGATAATAAGCCATTATTGCCAAATATAAAAATTAAATGTGAACAAGAGGAGTCTGATTCAGAAAGTTCAACATTCTTGGATCCTGTAGCAAGTCCAATGTCCAGGAAGCTGTTAGACAACTCTGAAATTAAACAGGAAGTTATTGACACAAGATATTCAAGCCATACAAGGTTATTATTGCATTTCTTATATTAAAATCAAATCTTCACCCATATACCCATTACTAGGGTAGACAATTGAGTCCTTTCGACTCTCTTACACTGAAACTTATTTGGGACAATGTGGTGAGCCTTTTGCTGTCTTAGTGATACAATATTCTTTAATAAATAAATATTTATAAATACATATAAAAATCCACTACTACAGTATAAACATTCATATTAATCACACAAATATTTGACCCTAGCAGGATTTGAACCATCAACCCTTCTTAGCTTCAATAGCAGGATCACTAAACTAAAAATAAATTTGTTATATTTGTCACAATTTATAAAAATATTCAAAAAAATATGCGTTTTTTTAGTATAAACTACAATGATTCTTTGTTGGAAACTTCTATAAAACAAGAGCCTTTGGATGCTGTTGGTTCAATACAAAATAATTCAAAAGGAATTCAGCCAGTTCCTATTAAACTGGAGGATTTAGATGGAATTGGTAAGTATTAAAATTAGAATAGAATTTGTCTTACTTTGAAAATAATATCAATTATACCAGTTATTCCTGAAGGTAATTTCTGGAGCTATTCCTTACATATATGTTTATAAATACAAAAGGGCACTCTATGAACTAGGAAACACACAACAATGAACTATGGAAAAAGCAAAAGGCAAAAAGATGGTTTTATGAGAAAGGTCAGCTAAGAAAGGATTTTAGGAAATTCAAATTTAAAAGTACAAATTCAAATTGAAATGGCTCTTAGGATTAAGTTTTGTCAGTTAGCATTATCCTTGGCAGACGGATTGGTGACTGCAGTATAAGACAGCTCATACTTAAGATGCTTTCTGTCACTGGTTTTCTTAACATTTTGTGTATTTTGAGATAGTTATTTGTGGGAATCCATTACTAGAATGCAACAAGCTAAATCTTCAAGCCTTTTCTTTGTTGTGCTTTCTGTGGCCTCTTACAACACCCAAATGTAGAATGGAGGTGGTAAATTTTTAAGGCCAATACCACAGCAATGCATGTCATAAGTATATAATTTCTAAAATTTCAGATATGATGGCACTACCTATAGAATTGGCTGATGAATCATGTGATGTACTTCCAGTTGATACATCAACAGAAACAACAGATGATGCTTTGGTAGAAGCTGATGAAGCTTTAACAGAGACAACACATGCAAACTTTTTGTCTTTGGTTAGAGCTTTGTTCCCCGCAAGAGCGGCGCATCGAGCATCCAAACAACAGTTGCATGCGAGATGTGCAGCTGTAATGAGGTCACCAATTGCTCCGCTCAACACTTGGTATAACTGTAAGTTATTTTTTTAATTCGTTCATGTAGTGGTACAAATAATAAAATAGATCCCGTGATGAATGAAACTCGAGGAAATGGTATCGGTGATTATTCAGAAGGAATTCCTGTACACTATACCTGATAAAATATTGATTATTTACGAAATATATGCTTAAGTTCATATGTTAATTGTGTTTTAGAGGATATTTTTAATCATTATTGTAACAAAGAATTGCAAAAGTAAGCTTAATATTGTATTGCATTTTCTACTAGCTATTCCTAGACAAGGTGGTATTTCAATTGGGCAGTTAAAGTTTTACTTAATGTATTTTATTAATTTTTGTGAATGATTATTCCCTAAACAGACGAGCACAGCTGTAAAATTTTTGTATATCTTCACACAATTTCCCATACTGGGTAATTAGGCAAAGGTCAGGATGAAGCTATGCAGCTATTCGATCCACTTTTCTCCAAAGATTATTAAGGGCAATGTTACTGATGGGGAAGACATCTTCTTCTTAATGCTAATGGTACAAAATCCTTACATGCTTATATATTTACATTACATGTACATAAACTCATAATGTTCATAATGTAAATAGGTCGAAAAATATAGATTGAGAAATGTGAATGTTTCATTTAGACATAATTATAGCACCTTTTTAATAAGTTGTGCAAGTGGTAAATATGACGCCTCTAGTAGATGCAATATCACAGTGACATTCTCCTCTTTTAGGGACAGTATCGAGAACATATTAGGCACAATGTGACTGGAGGTGAGCTCGACGCCAGCTTTATGTCCAAGCCAACGACATAAATCGTACACAAGTTTAAAAAAAACCCGTGGTACAAGCCTGACACCTGGGGATCGAACTCTGGACTCGACTCGAAAACCGATCATTTAACCACTTGGCTATTGTGACCATCAAAGTCATGAAGTTATAGACAGTTATAAAATGCGGGTTGATAAAGCTTAGATAGTCCTACACCTCTGAAGACTCAATTATGGGGCAGGGTATGGTACATTCAATAGTGACAGAGGCATGCAGAGAGTTTTAGAATAAATTATTACGACATCCGAGAGGTTGGGTGAGTCAAGAGGAGAGTTGGGAGAGTTCGATCCCAGGTGGTAGTGTCATACCAATGAGTTTTTTCAAAAACTTATATATGATTCGTATCATTGGCTTAGACATAAAGACGGCGACGGTCTCACCACCTGTCACATTGTCCCAAATATATCTTCAGTGGATGTTGGGTGCAAAGGACTTAATTGTCCAAACCTCTTTGTATACATATGTTGTAAGTTAATTATTAAGTTTTATTTGTTAGTAAATTAACTAGGGTAAGGTATTGCTTACCCTAGATATGTTATATTGTGTTTTGTTTGATATATTTTTATTTGGGTATGAACAGACACAAATAAAAACACTAGTTGTAAGAACTCATTTATTATTAGTATTCACTCTTTAGTATCTGATGACTGGTGTGGTGAGCTCAACTCCGCTCTGGACTTTCTTGCTGGGGAGAGAGGCCCTCATCCAGACGATTTCGTTCCTTATTTGCAATATATACCTGAATCACAGGTGAGTTTAAGGAAATTATATTACACCTATTTTATTTTTGGTAAGATAACCAATTACTGCATATAAAATATATTTATATAATTAGGGAATTGAAAATCAATTGATACAGGCAGGTTTTAAAGCCTTGCCATGGTTACGATGTTTTTTTTTTAGTTTACTCCTTGAGAATATTCATTAATTAGCACATTTATTAGGGGTATGAAAATTTGTGGGGAGTTGAATCAAACTTTCTCCTTAAATTAATGTGAAATTAAAAAAAAAAACAGGTACGGGCGAGATTTGAACCCATGACTTCTGCTGTACTGTGGCAATACTCTTCCGAGTCAACCTTTGAGCCACTGAGTCTTACACGAAGTAGATGAAATTTAAAATATCTTTTTATATAGGCCTCTTAAGGGCGTTGGCACATCTGCCGGAAGATATTCTAACTTCCATAGCTCAAGAAAAATTTCTCACTAATTTAGTAACAAATAGTCTGTTGCTGCTGGTGTCGTCTCACTAACATAGACATAGATAAAATAACATTAGAAAAAGGAATTACTCTTAAAAACATTTATATTAATATTGGCTAGAGTACAAACCTGATCATTAGGATGCTATGGGATTTTGAACATGTACTTATCAATACTGATATATACATAGATTTACCAATGGATCGGAGCGGGTCGAGACTGCGACGCTATATTGAGCCGTCTTTGCGAACGGTGGTTGCGATCAGTTTCACCGTCGCCGTCCGCCACGGAACCACCACCGCCAAGGTAAATTCTTCATCATAATTTAAATTCCTCTTCATAATGTACAGTAAATGTTTAATGTACCCTATAGTGCACGTTGACGTTTTATAAATAATAACATATATATATTTTTTTATTTTCCCTTTAATTCTGTTAAATAATTTGGATACATATTGTGATGAACATTCTCAAGGGAGACTCCATGTTTAAGATTTATAAGATTGTACATTCATATACTAGAGTAAGTTGCACCCTATTTTTGGTATGGTGATTTTATCTGTAAATAATCAAAATCTCTGAAGGTGCTATATGCGACATGCAGCATATACATGGGTAAAGTGTGTTTACATGGGTAAATTGTTTATCAACATTTTTAGTCCGAAATCATACCAATTTAAACCTTCCAACTTAACATATTACAGGAACTTTTTTGGGACAATGTGACAGGTGGAGATACTTTATATATTCCTGTCGATAAATATTTATGTAAAACCATCCATGACTTGAGTACAAACACTAATCACAAAAATTATTGGGTCTAGCGGTATTCAAATCCGCGTCCCTTAGCATTGAAAGCAATGTCACCATCAATTATACTATCAAGTTAATTTATACATCAAAATATTATTTACTTGTAATTAATATGTATACATCTGTTTATACACATTTTGAATTGATCCGTTTTTACTTTCCAATTCAAGGCACAGCAAAATTTTCATTTGGATAATAATTTTTTCATGTAGATATCCAACATCATGGACCGTGCGACATCCGACGCCGGCGGAGATTATAGACTTTAGAGCACAGGAAAAGCGGAGATTTGCGTCCGCTTCAAAACCATTTACATATGTTCAACATGGGTATGTTTTTATTGCCTACTGTTTTTGCGATTCACTACTCTTGGGTTTTAATATCCATATCAATCATAAACCTACCAATCCCTATAATAATGCAAAGAACCACATTTTAAATCTATTTCCTTTTCATTTCATTAAAGGCAAATATCAAACCAAAGTATAAATAATAAATTGACTGTTTCACCTACGTCGACGAAAGTGTTATTTACATTTTTTACATGCAAAATAAATCGTTACCTGTATGCTTTCAGGTATAGATCGGCGGTGGGTCCCATTACAAGGCTGAGCGGAGGCGGCGCGGGCGCGGGCAGCGCGCTGCTGAGCGCACAGCGGCCGCGCGCCGCCTCGTGGGGCGCGCTGCTGCGGGACGCACTGGCGCGCCTGCCCAACGGCGAGGGCACGCGCGCCGAGCTCGTCACCCTGCTCAAGTACGTACCGCCGCCGCGTGGGGCGCGCTGCTGCGGGACGCACTGGCGCGCTCGCCCAACGGCGAGGCACGCGCCGAGCTCATCACCCTGCTCAAGTACGTACCGCCGCCGCCGCGTGGGGCGCGCTGCTGCAGGACGCACTGGCGCGCGCCTGCCCAGCGGCGAGGGCACGCGCGCCGAGCTCGTCACCCTGCTCAAGTACGTACCGCCGCCGCGTGGGGCGCGCTGCTGCGGGACGCACTGGCGCGCCTGCCCAACGGCGAGGGCACGCGCGCCGAGCTCGTCACCCTGCTCAAGTACGTACCGCCGCCGCGTGGGGCGCGCTGCTGCGGGACGCACTGGCGCGCCTGCCCAACGGCGAGGGCACGCGCGCCGAGCTCGTCACCCTGCTCAAGTACGTACCGCCGCCGCGTGGGGCGCGCTGCTGCGGGACGCACTGGCGCGCCTGCCCAACGGCGAGGGCACGCGCGCCGAGCTCGTCACCCTGCTCAAGTACGTACCGCCGCCGCGTGGGGCGCGCTGCTGCGGGACGCACTGGCGCGCCTGCCCAACGGCGAGGGCACGCGCGCCGAGCTCGTCACCCTGCTCAAGTACGTACCGCCGCCGCGTAATGACGGGCCGGTATTTTTCAAGATGGTAATGTCGCCTTTAGATCGTAGCCAATCACTTTGAATAGGCTATCCCTTTAGTCGTCGTTTACGGTACCTACGGTAAGAAAGCGGGTGGTGTTTTCTTACGCTAACACGGCAGAATAGCATATTTCATTACTAGTGCGGAAACCCGGTCCCATTGCAAAGGGTTCCGTCAAATGTCTTCCCGAGCCGAGGTGCAGTCGAAGGTGAGAGTAGACAGTTGGACCAAGTTGCAATGACGGTTCCGCACGTCTACTGAACAACTATTTTTAATATAGAATAAAGAAAATTTTTGGAAAATGGCGCCAACCGTAAAATAATATAAGCAGAGATTATTTTTGACTTCTTCACCCATTCTGGGTAGGCAAAGGAACTATGCCCATACAGCCTTGTCTTCAGTAGAATTTTTTTATTGATATGAGATGAAAATGAAATATACTGAGATGAAATGAAATGAAACCTAACCTAAGTCATTGAATCAAATCAATAAATCTGATATTGAAATAAATTAGTAGCATCTTTTTAGAAATATTTGCATGAATTATAATGGTTGGTTTTTCTTTTTAATAAACATGCCGTTCTTTTATTATTTTATTAAATTGCTTAATTTTTTCGTAACTGTATTAAAAATAGTTGTTCAATACATGTGCGGAACCGTCATTGCAACTTTTTTGTCAACCCCTCACCTACGGCTGCGCCTCGGCTCGGTTAAACATTTATCGGAACTCTTTGCAATGACAGGCTTTCCGCAATCGTACTGAAATATACTATAATACATATATTGTTTAACAAAAGTATAATTAATAGTTTTTGATAAATATATAAAAACAGTTAAATACCCTATTCTCTACGTAATGGAATTTTTGAAGGGATTGATGACTGGTGATGAAAAGTGGATTTCCTACGATAAGAACGTGGGAAAAAAATCGAGGTCAAAGAGCAGTCAAGCTCCACAGACTAGCGAGATCTGAATTCATCCGCATGATACACAACCTCGTAGAAATATTTAAATCGTCTAATATTTAAATGTTTGCATCGGCATAACTTTTAATTTAAAATAAATTTAATTTCTCATTCAGAATGTCACAATGGATCGCTCCGTGCACCGACCAGGCTTTGGCGAGTGCAGTGTCGGCCGCGCTGGAAAAGCTTCTTACGGTGAAACGAGATCCCATAGTCAAGTACGACCAAAGAACTGCAATTTGGACATATTTGCACAGGCACAGGTAGACTTTGTGTAAATCCTTAAATTAAATATATTCTATCTTCACGCTTTTATTAATACAGGGGTGGACAGAGGTTTAGATAATTAAATACTTTCGACCAACCTTCCACCAAAGACATTTTTTTGAGACAATGTAACAGGTGGTGAACCTTTCGGCATCTTTATGCACAAGCTAGTTTTAAAAAAACTTGTTAGGACGAGAGGACTTTGTGGTCATCAATCTCGAGTATCTTGACTCGAGTTCCAATCACCCAACCACTCGGCTATCGTGATTTTTGTGTAAAGCCTGATTGTAACAAATCTGAATCACAACAGATCTTCAAGATAAAGATAATCTATGAAAAGTTTTTGATTCTAACTGGATGTTGACTACGAGTTTAGTTAGTTATATATCCTTTCGTAGCTGAGGTCAGTTTATTTTAGTTATGAGGCTAACATATTACGGTTGGAAAAAAAATTTAAATAACTTTTTTTGGGATGACGGGTTGTTTTGTTTGACTGTATTATTGAATTTTCATTATTGAATACAGTTCAAAAATTACATTGTTGAACTGTATTACATTTTCAGTTTTTTGCTAATTCCTCATCGTAAACTTGTAAGATGAAATTATGTAAAATAACTTCAACTATGCTAACTAAGTTTAAATACTCGTGACTGGCTCGCGACCACTGAGATATCGTGGCAACGCTGAGAGCGTTGCCACGATATGTATGATATGATGTCGCGGGTTCAAATCCCGTCTTATTCTAAATTTGAATACTCGTTTACCAAACTTAAAAATTAATTCAGTGAAATGTTATATAATATTCATGTGTATAACAGAAGTGAAGAGGACTGGGTGAAAAGTAGCGGTGGTAGGAGTCGCGGCGGCAAGACGGCCGTCAATGCGCTTCCCGCAAATACCTCACGTAATTCTGTGAGTATAGTTTACATTGTTATATTTCGCGATGTATTCCTGCGCTAAAGATTACACAAATTCACTATTGCCATACTTGATTTGTGTCCATAGATTATGCTATTTTATAACAAATATCAACAAGCTATATTAGACGACATTCGTGGACGAGTGGTACACACCGGTCTTCAAGGTGTTGCCAGCTCTATATATTTTCGCGCTTCACCATTCGGTCTTCAGTCATTCGCTCAACGTGCCCAAACCATCGAAGCGCGCCCTTATCCATTTTTGTGACAAGGTCATCTCTCAAACCTGCCATGTTGCGAATCTCTTCGTTTCGATTTCGGCTGGCCATGGTAAGGCCGCACATTTTACGAAGAGACCGCATCTCCACTGCATTCAACCTGCTTTCATGCTTCTTCTGGTATACCCAGGTTTCGCTGCCATATAACAAAGTCGGTACCAACACTGCGTTATGTATTGCAAGGCGTGCACTTTTCACAACGCCTTGCCTTTTGATTAACGCAGTCAGGGCACCATTGACTTTGTTCCCGGCAGCGACACGCCTGTCCACATCTAAATCACATCTTCCATCCCGGCTAAATGCACTCCCCAAGTATACAATTTCATTCACCTGTTCTAGACATTCCTGATTTACCCATATTTCGCACTTCGTTCTTTCTTCCTCACTTTCAAATACCAGAACCTTAGTTTTATTAGCATTCAAACGGAGACCTTTAATTTCACATTCTTCTTTCATACACGTGACTAATGCCTGCAGTTCTGCCTCTGATGGTGTGATTAGCACTGCATCATCAGCATACAGCAGATAATTTACTTTTAAGTCACCCAATTTCACACCCAAACAGCTATCTTTCAGCTTCTGTAAACAGCTGTCGAGATACAGTATGAACAGTCAGGAAGACGTGACACAACCCTGTTTTACGCCCGTTTGGACGGTAAACATGGGTGACAGGTCATGCCCTACCCGCACACAGGCTTTACAGTCACAGTAAAGTGACTGCACAGCCCTTAGCAATCGACCATCCACACCATACCTCGGCAACAGTTCCCACATTTTCTTTTTTACAGCCTTATCAAATGCTTTCTCAAGATCCATAAAAGCACAGAAAATCTTCTGGTTAGCAGCCAAAAGCTTCTCCGTGATCATGCGGAGAGAAAACATTTGATCCGTACATCCTCTTCCAGGTCTAAATCCGCATTGTGCCTCCCATAGAAATCTTTCCGATTTATCTTGCATCCTACGTGTCATCAAAACCTTCGAGTAAACTTTACTTGCTAAACTGGTCAAGCTGATCGCCCGATAGCACCCGCAGTCATAATGTGAACCTTTACCTTTATAGAAGGGCACAATGACCGCGGATCGCCAATCATCCGGAACAGCTCCCGTTCGCCAGCACAAATTGCACAGCAGATGAAAGCTGTCCCAGACGCGTGGCCCACCATACTTGACCATTTCAGCAGTAACTCTATCTAGTCCCGCAGCCTTACCACATTTTAAACTTCGAATCGCACATTCAATCTCTTTCATACTGATGACCTCAGTGTCATCGAGGTCCGAGTCTGGCGTACCAGTCACGGCGTCACCCCCGGATCCCTCACTAAGATCATCACACGCATACATCTCTATTAAATTCGCTCCATCGCTGCATGATGTCCGATTTTTCTGAGAGGACGTCATTAGTTCTCGAAAGCACTTTATTCATTCTTAAGGCTGTCGCACCACTCCGGGTCCTTCCAACCTCTTTCCAGAAGAGTTTGGAGTTCTCCTTGAAGTTGTGCGACAACCTTTCGTCTGCTTCCATTCTACACCTTTCATGCACTTTCTCAATCAATGCTTTCGTGTGAACTTTCTGCAGCTTATATCTTTCTTTCATCATCTCTCTCATATCCTTATCATTACTAGAGGCCAAGTAGTCTAAACATGCTTTCTTCTTCTTATTTACTGCTTCTTTCACTTCGTCATTCCACCATGCATTACCCTTTTTACTACTACCTCTTTTCACAGTTCCACACACGTCTTTCGCTGCACTAACCATTCCATCTATAAGGCTCTGCCATATTTCTTCCACACATTCTTTCCTCACATCGATGATGTCCGGCTTTTCGGATACCCTTGCTTGATATTTATCCCAAGTGTCCGCTTCCTGAAGCTTCTAGCTTCGGATGCTACCGACCGACTGTGGCTCTGGTATCGCCGTCCGGCGGCGCCAACCCGTGATCCGTTTCAGGTGAACACTCGCGTATCCATCACCTGGTTTCGCAGTC
The DNA here is from genome assembly GCA_029286605.1 of Sericinus montela. Lineage (NCBI taxonomy): Eukaryota > Metazoa > Arthropoda > Insecta > Lepidoptera > Papilionidae > Sericinus > Sericinus montela. Next base: position 2,618,702 of record JAGSMR010000040.1, read on the forward strand.
GGTCATCCACGAAGAATAAATTGATCATACTTCTCTCATTCTCTCTTGTTCTAGTATACATATGGATTTTCTTTTGACTAAACATAGTGTTTGTCACAAGAAGACCCTTTTCTTTGCATACAGCCAGTATAAGCTTGCCAGCATCGTTTACCCTTTTATCACCAAACATTCTAAGCACCGACTCGTACCCTGGCCGAGCGGTACCAACCCATCCATTCAAATTACCAAATACAACAATTCTTTCGTTTCCTCTAACCAAGTCTAGAACTTCTCTTACATTCTCCCAAAACTCCTCCAGCTCAGCTCTGGGCGACGAAGCTACCGGCGCATAAACAGCCAAAAGGAATAACTTGGTCAGTCCCAATTTAAAGCGAACCCAGAGAAGTCTTGAGTTCACAACCTTATATTCAGTCATAACATCGACCAACCGAGACGACAGCAGCACCCCCACTCCCTGGCAGGCGCTCTCGCTCTCCGGGACTCCGGACCATAGAGCTAACGCCCCGCCAGGGAGCTCTTCAGTACCGCTGCCCTTCCAATGTCGTGTGTTTGTCGGAGACCAAGCCTCCGACAAACACACGACATTTAATTCTCTTTCTTTCATTATTTCAATCAACTCATTCGTCTTATCTCTCATGCCTCCTCTAACATTCCACGTGCCAACTCTGCACTCCGTCCTCCACCTTCCGCCGTGTCGGGCTGTGCGTGACGGGTGGCGGTCCCCATCGCCGCTTTGCGCGCTGCATTCCACACCAACGGGGACGAACTGGAGTGCTAATTTCTTTGATTTTTATTTTGTTTTTATCTTCATGCAATTACTCATGAGGTCGACCCACTTTCACACAGGAGATAAGCTCCCAATTATTTACTTTGAAAACTTTTAAATTATCAAAATTTTTGTTAGACATTATTAATCAAATAATTAAAAACGGCTTAACTCACGTATAAATGTAGGTACCGACTATTTTCGGACATGTCGGAGGTCCTTCATCAGGGAACCTACACCATTTATTTATACGTGAGTTTAGCCGTTTCAAATTATTTGATTTATAAACTTTATTCGAGAACAATTATTATTATAGCAACACTACCAAATTTTTTTATTTCCAACTTTTTTTTTCAGATGGACATGGAGGTCATGGGTTTGGAAGAAGCGGCTGATAACGCATCGGATAGCGACGTAGATGTGGACGACAGCGGTGCAACTTCCTCAGTGCCACATCTGTCTTCCGCTCAACTGCTCATGCAAGCCACACAGGCGACCAAAGTCAAGCACACACAACCGGCGGCGCACAACAAGCCTAAGATGAAGCTCGTCGCGGCGCAGCCTCCGAAGCCCAACAAAGTGCAAACGAAACAAACACCGCAAACGAACAGATATACAAATCAAACGCAAGCGGCTAAACAAACTAATGTATCGCTGGCGAAACAAAACGCACAGCCGACAAGCGTCGTGGGTACCACGAAAATAATAGCTCAATCGCCAAAGGGAAATTTGGCTAAGCAAAGCATCGCTAACGTGAGTTCTGTTAAGCAAAATGTGATGAAGCCAGGTAATGTGACAACTAAGCAAGTGCCCTTAGCGAAGCAATCTCCGAAGCAAATACAGGCTAAAGCCCTAGTGGTGGACCCAGTGAAGTCAAATATTGGTCAAATGAAACAAGCAAGTGAGAGTGTTTCGAAGTCAATGCCGTCGGTACTCATGACGCCTCAAAAGCCGCCATTAGTCAAGCAGAAAGTTACTCAGAAGATTGAAGTATCACAGAGCTCAGTAAGTTCTATTTCTGTTAAGTATTTTATAATGTCAACTTAAACCATCATCAGTTTAAGTTCCAAATCGAACATGTTATTAGAATGTACCAGTAAATGTGTTACACAGTTACTGTAATACATACGCTATTACTGGTGAGTTGTTCCATGCCATTGAAGAGCGTCAGTATTATAATGCCGACTTTTACTAGTACTTTCTTTCTTTTTTCTTAGACAGTTAGTTTTTTTCTTATATTTATGACTACTTATATAGAATTGTGGTAGTACATGACTTAATCATGTAAGAGTTAAATTATTAAATTTTGTGCAGCAATTACGTGTATTCAAAGTCTTATATATAGCAATTTGTTAATGTGAATAATTTAGTTAAGTTTATAATTGTTACAGATGCCATCTAGTTTGCCCAATCAGCACACGCCAGTTGTGTCCATAGTTCAATCGTCTTTGGCTCAATCTGTACAGCAAAATCAAGCTAAGGTACATTAAAGAACATGTGACTTATTTAAATTACACTGTCATTCGCTCTCAATTAATTATCCACACCACACAAATACAACACACAAAAATATCAAACCATAATTAAACAGACCGCTGACTTACAGCTTTTGTTTAAGTGCGAGGTTTCTGGTACTGCGATTGCTAATCCGCCTGAAGTCCATATGCATAAATCCCAAATAATTAAACTGATATCTTCACGCATAGTCCCTGACGGAGTAGACAGAATGATCAGATCCGTAAATGTCACGATCGACGTCTTTGCACTACACTTTCGTTTCTTTCAAATAATTGCGGTTATAGTAAATAATCCATACGGAATAACCCTATGTCGTATAGTGGATTTCAACTAATCATTAAGTGATTTATAAGTATGACGGTATAATATGTTGTTTCATATGAATATCTATCTTATATCTATAAATTATTTGTCTTAATCTCTTTAATTGATTTCGTAATCTGTTCAATTGTTCGGTAATTTTGTAATATTTTAAATAGTCTTCGTTGTGTATGTAGTAGCGTTTTTTTTTTTATTTTTGCAGTTGGCGCAAGTGACACGATCCCTGTTGATAAGGCCACCGTCCGTGCAAACAACTTCATCTGTATCTAATATTAATGTTTCCACTCCGTCCACACAGCAGGTAAGTTTTTCAATTATTTTAAAAAATTGCAAAATTTATATTTATAAATTTATAAGAAATGTATATTTAACGTGCTTACGCAGAACGACCTAAAAATACAGTCAACACGTTCTGCGTAAATCGGATCCAAAATTTATAAACATAAGTTGAGGGTACCAAAGGTACCCTCAACTTATATTTATAAAATTTGTAGCGGGGCGTTCAAAGGCCTCAGTCCCTCCGTGACGACGGGAAGTAATAATAATTTGTTAAAAACAAAAAAAAGCGACAAAATCCGAAATTCGTTTTATTTAAGATCATGTATTTATTATATTTCGTAATTATGTTTGAATGTGTGAGTATCATAGAGCGCATTTCTGTACTGTGGTCGACGAGTTTCTTTTTATATTTTTAATAGAAGAATTTATTGCGTAGGTGTACTCATTGGGCCAATTTAAATATTTTATAGGTATACTTACACACTTTTTTTTATTGCTTTTTGTTTGAAATATTATAGATTTCAGAAAAGTTAATATAATGTCGAATACAATAGAGACTAACTGAATATAGTTGGTCAAATTGTTTTTCAAAACGACATATGTTGTTGTTATATACACTTATTTTTAATAAACTTGTTTTTCTGCAAACATTTCCCTATACTGGGGTAGTCAAGACGTTTAGACAATTTAGTTCTTTGACGCACATTTCATTGGAGCTTATTTGGGATACCATGACAGGTGATGTTTCTGTCTCCATTTTAATGTTTAAGTGTACTATATATGTAGTGTTCAACATTACTATATTGTATCGTTGGGATATAATATGGTATATTTACATAGATAAAAATTTATATGAACACATAAATATTCATGCCTCTCAAAGTTCAAACATTCATATCGCGCAAATATTTGCCCCCAGCGGGTTTTTTTATCAGTTTTGAAGGCAGGGTCAGTATCAATTGCGTTATCAAATCGTCATATATGTGAAACCTTAACAGGGCTATACCGGGAACCACTGCTTATATCATCATTTGTATTTTGAAAAATAAAAATATATCTTCACGCCATTCCCAATACATAGGTAGACAGAGGTCTAGACAATTAAGACGTTCCGACCAACCTTCCACCGAAAATATTTTCGGGACAACGTGACAGGTGGTGAGCCCGTCGCCTTTTTAATATCCGAGCCGAACGATACAATTCGTACATAAGTTTTTGAACAAACCCATTTTGGCCAACCCGAAAGCCCGCCAAATTTGAAAGATGACTGAACTTTGGTTTTGTGCAGACACCGGGCGGCGCGCGGAGGGGCGTGGTGAGAGTGCTGAGCCCCGCCACACCGTCGTCGGGGAAATCGCTCATTTCACCGCAGGCTTTGATGCAGCAGAGTAAGTTTTACAGTGGTAGAGCCACGCATCAGCTTTTGTTGTTGCACGAATGGGCCGGCTCGACCGGGGGAGTACCACGACCTCACAGTATACCGGCGTGAAGCAGGAGTCTAACAAACTTCTGCGTTTCGTCTAGTGAGTGCAGGTAACCGGAGGCTCACACACCCTCCTCACAATTTTGGGGGAAGGGTGCCCTCTAAGGGAGGCAACGAATTTGCTAAGCCTCTGGTATTGCGGATGTTCATGGGCGGCGGTAATCACTTACCATCACGTGAGCCACCTGCTCGTTTGCCTCCCTTTTTCCATAAAAAAAAAGTTCAAGTTTCATATTATTTCGCAATTGAAAAGTAAAAAAAATAAATAAATAAATGTCTTCACGCAATTCCCAATACAGGGGTAGACAGAGGTCCAGTCTAGACAATTAAGTCCCTTCGACCCACCTTCCACCGATGATATTTTCGGGACAACGTGACAGGTGGTGAGTCTGTCGCCGTCTTTATGTCCAAGCCAACGATGTAATTCGTACATAAGTTTTTGAAAAACCCATTGGCACGAGCCACCTGGGGATCGAACTCGAACTATTGACTCGAAATTCCGACCACCCAACCACTCGGCTATCGTGACTTACTTTTAATTAAATAGTAATTGATGAAATTTTCCCGAGTTTGTGTGCTTATTTGAATATATTTCAAGTTTGTGTGTTTAGGCGCATGTAAGTTATCCAGTTAAGTTACGATTAATCAATTGATGTCTACAGGTTTATAGAGAGAAAGGCAACATTTGAGATGCACATTTACACAGATGTGTTAGGTTGTACCAAATAAAATGTACATAACAATGAGTTTCCGAATATTGGTGTATTTATGATAACATACGGCAATATTTCAGAGTTACCTCAAAATATGTGTTGATTGTGTTGCCTTTACTCTAGTTAAATAAATAAATAAATAAATATCTTCACGCAATTCCCAATACAGGGGTAGACAGAGGTCTAGTCTAGACAATTAAGTCCCTTCGACCCACCTTTCACCGAAGATATTTTCGGGACAACGTGAGAGGTGGTGAGCCCGTCGCCGTCTTTATGTCCAAGCCAACGATTTAATTCGTACATAAGTTTTTGAAAAACCCATTAGCACGAGCCACCTGGGGATCGAACTCGGTCTCTTGACTCGAAATTCCGTCCACCCAACCACTCGGCTATCGTGACTTACTTTGAATTGAATAGTAATTGAATAGCAATTGAATAGTAATTGATGAAATTTTCCCATAACAATGAGTTTCCGAATATGATAACATACTGCAATATTTCACAGTTTTATCTAAATATATGTTGATTATGTTGCCTTTCCCCTCGCTGATTATCTCTTTTTCAAATTATAAGACTAAATATGCTTTGAATTGACCTGTATGTAATTCTTTGCAGATACATCGACAGCGAAGAAACGACCGATAGTGACCAGTACGACTTCTGTTACTACAGTGGCGCAGGTATTTGTGATTTATCCTACTGTGTTTAGAACTCTGCTAATTGGGGTTTGATGTGTTTTGTACCAAAATAATTTCTACACATATGGATTTCGCCCAACATACAATAAATACGGAAAATTGTGGAACTTATATCACCCCTTAACCTGTTTACAAAATATATACACATGAACTAAAACAAAAAAATCATCTTCCAAAAAATCACCTGCTATTTGAAAGAGACAGAGAAAGAAGTGAAATATGGGTAAATCAGGTATGTCTAGAAAAGGTGAATGAAATTTTACAGTTGGGTAGCCGGGATGAAAGATGTGATTTAGATGTGTTCAGGCATGTGGTTGCGGGAACAAAGTCCACTGTGGGATGCACCGTCTATGTCTCTATGTCTTGAATTACTGTATATTTACTAACCTTCATTGTGTCCAACCATTTCTGGCAATACACAAATAATTAATGTTTTTAAAAATAATATGTATTTCAGCCATCGAGTGTAACAACAGTGGTAAGCAGCGTGCCGACGGCGGTGACGGCGGGCGTGGCGACGAGAACGGTGCAGCTGGCGGGCGGCCGGACGGTGCAGCTGGCCACCACCCAGACGGTGCATCTGCCGCCCGGGCAGCCGCTGCAGCTCACGCCTGGGCACACGCTCCAGCTTTCATCCCTGCAACTGCCGACGCACAGTGTGCGACTGCCCAGCGGCCAAACCGTCCAACTGGCCTCTCCACAAACCGTCAGAGCGGTTTCCACGACACAAGTCAAGAACCTAAGTCCGAGAACTCAAACCTCCTCCCCGACTGTCAAGACAAGCGCCCAAAGCAGCCAATCTCTGCAAATCCCGGTGTCCACAGTGCAGCTCGCCGGGCAAACTGTTCAAATCGGTGGACAGACCGTACAAATTGCCGGTCAAAGTGTGCAATTAACGGGACATACCGTTAAGCTTCCCAGTGGGCAGAGCGTACAAGTGGCGAGTCAAAGTGTTCTTCCATCACCAAGTGTTCAGACTGTTCAATTAGCGAGTGGAAATGTTCAAACTGTTCAATTAAGTGGTCAAAATGTGCAATTACCGAGTCAAAGTGTACAAATGTCTGGCGGTCAAAGTGTGCAGATTTCATCTCAGACCGTGCAGATTGGCGGTCAGACTGTCCAGTTAGCGGGTGGGCAGACTGTACAGTTACCAAGTGGTCAAACGTTGCAGTTGCCCAGTGGACAAACGGTGCAGTTGTCTAGCGGCCAGACAATACAACTGGCTAGCGGACAGACTCTGCAGCTGGCGAATCAACAAACACCAAAGTCATTAGCTCAAGTTGTAAGAACTCAAACCACCGGTGATAAATCTTCACAGCCGATTGTTGCGAAGTTGTTAACTAACGCTCAGGTAAGATTATTTATGAGTATTGCCTATATCGCTTCTGAATATAGGCCTCTCAGAGAAAGTGAAACTTTAAATTCTGGACAAGTGGGAAGTCTGTGTGGTTTAAAGAACTGTAACTGAAAGTGGGAGCAAACTGTATATAGTATATAGTATATCTGTATATAGTCAATAAGACTAAAAAAGGATGACTAAAAAAGGAAGAAATATTTGCGAGATACTAAAGATTAGGTCAAAAAGTATCCATAAGAGTTATCTGCATTTGGAGCACTGAGCTCCCTTTGCCACCTGCAACTTGTTTGCTTCTTATGTTTTAAAAAATCTGTAAGAGGTGATGTAATTGGTGAGAATAAAAAATAGGGTCTGGCAGTAATTCTAAACTTTAAGTTGAAAAAAATACACTCAAAACTGTAGAGAGAAAATAATCAAGTTATCTTGTTATTACTCAAGTGAGTGAGGTTCAATCAATGAAACAGATGCATATTGCTATTTATTTTTATTACTACCTTTTATTTAACTTACCATTTCCAGTCAATTGAGAGTAGACATGTTGGTTCTACTCAGATGGCAAAGCATCTTTATGGTAAACACACATTCCCTGATTTTATCATATCAATAGAGCATCGTAAAAGCTTTTATTAAATAAATATTAAATTATAAAAAATGTTCATAATGTCTTCCAGCATCTATATTGTATAATTTGGTAAAGCTTTGTCAAGCTTTATAAAGCTTATCATAAAATTTAAGGACTCTTATTAAGTACCCATTACAACAATATGCAAAATATATTGGTTACAATACTTTATATTTGCAGTAGCTCCTACCTTTTTATATTTTCCATTCCAAGAGAATCAAGATGATTAGGCCCTAATGGCTCATTGCATGGTGCCACCTCCACTTATCAACCATTGCATGAAAGGAGCTTTTAAAAAGCATTAGTTATGGAAAATAGTTAAACCTTCTTTCTTCATCTTTACAGCCTATCAAGGGTCCACTGCTGAACATAGTTCTCCTCTAAATTTCTATTACACGAAAGATTTCCGAGCATTGTTTTTACTATAGCATGCTAAGCAACTGAGTTTCTTTATAGAGCCAGCAGTGATATACCAATAAATACTTAAGTAATTAACTTATTTACTGGCAATATGCCTGTAAATAACTTTATTAGTGTAATAAGTGTCAAAAAGTATTCCTTAATTTTCCTTTTGGTATTTTTCTTCTTTTTCTTACCTTTGTTGTTTCTTACCGTTGTTAGAATCGAGAATAGAATGGGAATTTCACTAATATTTATATTATATAAGATCAGTTGTTGCTGAAGGAGATATGGGGAGAAGCCAAGAGTTGTAAAAGACGAGCGTGGGTCGGAGTACCCATAAATCCATGTTTTATTAAACGGTGCTGACAGGCAGCTTGACTAGTCGTGTTTTTGTTTTTTTTTAATAACAGCTGTTTATTATGAGTTGCGTGTTGCGTAGGGGCAGATGATATCGCTGGAGGGCGTGGTGGGCGGAGCGCGCGCGCTGCAGGTGGGCGGGGCGGGCGGCGCGGTGGGCGGGGCGAGCGGCGCGGGGGCGGGGCGAGCGGCGCTGGGGGCGGGGCGTGCGTGCGCGCGCGCGCCGGCGTGCGCGTGCTGTCGCCCGCCGCGCGCCTGGCTCGCCCTCTGCTGCTCACCTCGGCCAAGCCGCTGCACAACATCATTTTACAGGTCATTATAAAACACTTGTTTCACTTGATGCACTTGTTGTGATATTATAATATTATAATACACACTTTTTATAATACACACTAACAAACGGTCGGGATAAATTTACGCATGAACGTGAATAGATGCTGTTCGTACTTTTCTAATTTTTTTTTGTAATACATAAATACACATTGATGTGATGCCGAAGTAAGTAACGATAGCGACACTTGTGTGTAATGCAATGGGATACAATGAAAATACCACCTACACCTAGACTCGAAAAATGGTTTTAATATGAGCTTTTGTTGTTGCATGAATGGGCCGGCTCGACCGGGGAAGTACCACGACCTCACAGAATACCAGCGTGAAGTAGAAGTCTAACAAACTTCTGCGTTTCGTCTGGTGAGTGCAGGTAACCGGAGGCCCACACACCCCCTCTCCTAATTCGGGTGGGAGGGGGGTGGGCATCTAAGACCGGCAACACATCTACTAAAAAAAAAGTGGTTTTCTAAACTGACCTGGAACCATGATTAGTTTAAAGATGAGTACACGGCTCGTAGCGCCTACAATTGCTAGGTGGAGAACATTGCTATAATATTTTTGTTTCTTTCCAAATTCCAGCAAAGTGACGGTAGTGCGATACGAGTGACCTCCAGTGGCGGTGCATCTACATCACAAACCATAGTGTTAAGTAATATTGGTGAGTACTGTACGATTACAAGTCAGCATCGAGTCTGTTGTCTTTATGAATGTTTTAGTTTACCAATATAAAGTAAATACATTCCAAAGAAAGGATAAAAAGTATTAAGTGCCAATGTGCCTCACTTTTTTTATAATATTGTCATATTTGCTAACTAAAAATCATATATTACTAATAATTATAAATATTACTAATAATCTGTTAAAAGATGAGTTTTCCCTTGGTCGACCCTAACGATACTAACGGAAAAAAGGGAAATCTGTAAAATCATCTTACGCAACCTACGCACAGCAAGACTTCTTATTAATAAATTATAATAAACATAATATTAAATACATGGTAAATAAGATCCTTGTAGTTACGGCTTATGTATATACCACCCCTTTTCTTTCCACGAGTGTCGTAAGAGGAATAAGGGTGTCCACGAGTGTATAAGGGAAACCCTTTAAAATATAATTGGCGTGGCGATTATGGCAAACCCACCTTTATGGACAAGGCCTGTGCCCTTAAATGGACTTTTATAGACCGTAATAATGACATGGTATAAAAAAATTATAATTATCACATAACATTTTCAGGATCTCAAGCTGTAACCACTTCAACGGGATCGCCGCCTGTTTTGAAACTACAACAGGTATTAATTATATATATTTAATACAATTTTCTCAATAAAGATATTAGCATAAAATGACCTTGCATTCATTCGATCGCATACAAAAATTAATGGCATATGTTTCTTGATCATATATCAAAGTTACGATAGCCGATTGGTTGGGTGATCAAATTTCGAGTCAGAAGACCCGAGTTCGATCCCCAGGGGCCTGCTCGTACCAATTGGATTTTTCAAAAACTTATGTACGATTATATCGTTGGCTTGGACATAAAGACGGCGACGGGCTCACCACCTGTCATGTTGTCCCGAAACATGTCTTCGGTGGAAGGTGGGACGAAGGGACTTAATTGTCTAGACTAGACCTCTGTCTACTCATGTATTGGAAATGGCGTGAAGACTTTTATTTAACATTTGTCATAAATTTTTTGCATGTGGAGTAATGCGAGGTAAATTTAGGCTAAAATGTTTGTAATAATGAGTATCCGCAAAGTAACGCCGGAGTCTACATTAATATTAAATGTTGGTTTTTTCGTAAAAATGTTGGCAGCATATCCACAACAAAAGCCTTAAGAGGTATAAGACACTATCTGGGCGGTAGATTTTAAAAAAATAGGTCCAATCTGCGACGTTTTATTTTTGTGAGACAAGCTAAGTAGTTGACTCCATGGACAGTAAAGAATTTAGATAAATACTACCATTACTAAAATAAATTATGATTTATTCTGAAATTATGTTATGGACATATCTTAAATTATAAGCAGTCAGGTTTTATTAAAAAATATGCAATTTCTTATTCCACTATCATACATAACATACATAATGGCCTGTTAAAGTCCACTGCAGGGCATAGGCCTCTCCCATAGGGAGAATTTGCCATAATCGCCACGCTTGGTAAGTGGATTGGCGATCGCAGTACCAGACCACTCGCACCTCAGACGCTGCTGCGCATCTTCGGTCTGATTATTTTGATTTGATATTTTTAGAGATGGTTATCTCGCTATCTATCAGTTGCCATAACGATGTTCAAGGCTGTTTCTCTTAGTCGCCTCTTACGACACTTACGACAAGAAAGGGAGTGGCAATATTTTTAAGCCGTTACCACATGGTCCATTACCATATTCTAATAAAATATTGTTTTGATTAGCCATTTTGTTCAATTTTACTTTATTACAATTATAGGTGAATCCGATACATCAGGTTAGACTACCGCAAGGGATAAAAATACATCAGGTGACTTATGAAAGTTTGCATGTATACGAATTTTGAAGAGTGACTGTAGTGTTAACAAAACTGCATGGGGTTTCTATAGCTATTCGAGCATGGTTCACAATTAACAATTGGTATAAAAGAAGCACAATGGTGGGGACTGGTTGGTTATTTCATAACTATTTTAGGAAACTTTTTGGTTCTTCGAATGACACACCGACTTTGGTTACGTCTTAATTTGTTTATTACATTTACGAGTACTATTGACAAGTACTGACAAGAAAAACTATTCACTATAAGGCCAAAGTGAAAAAAAAAATTATCATATTTTATATTTCTTCAAAAATCGGTAATTAATAAAAAAAGCCTCCAGTTATGTTCTGGCCTATTAACGTTAACTGTACATCGTACTCAAAACGAAAAGCGAAAAATTTAGTCATGTCATGTACTAGCTGCCCCGACCCGCTTCGCGTGACATAAAATACATACTCCGTGCAACCCCCCCTTGCGTATCACAAAATCCGTTCCTAACTGACCTCTACTCGGCAAAAGGATTACTCTTACCACATTTCAAGTCTCAAGGCCTTGTTCTCTATGGTCTATGGCCTGGTTCTCTTGAGTCTCTATGGTCTCCACAGGGATGCTCAATGTTTTTGTTACTCTATTATTAACATACCAGTAGTATTCTTTATTTCGTCATGTTCAACAAGATGTCGTTTGATATAAAAAAGACGTTATAAAAAGTTAAATCAGCAAATAAACTATATCGATTACGATAATTATTTAATTAAATAAAATAAAAGCATCATTTACCTCATATTATGTAAATTAAATATTTAAATATATTTATTATAATAATATATATTATATATAAATATATATATATATATATATATATATATATATATATATATATATATATATATATATATATATATATATATATATATATATATATATATATATATATATATATATATATATATATATATATATATATATATATATATGTATATATATATATATATATATATATATATATATATATATATATATATATATATATATATATATATATATATATTATATATTTATTTTTATAAATATTTAAATAATTTAATAATAAATACATTGATTTTGAATATTTTCTATAGTAAATATTTAACTAATTTCCATTGTTGAACAACAAAATTCATAAAAATGTATAAAGAGCTATAAATACTTTAACAGCACCCAACCCACGCTTTTTAAAATAAATCTGTTTTATTCTTAATCACTCCTATGTTTTTTGAACTTATAGAAAATTATTTTCTGCCTTTTACTTTGGCGGAAACGTGTTTTTTATTTTTTTTAAACTTATTATCTCGAACAAAATTATCTCGAATCTAATTATTACATTGACACCGGTCCTTGATAAGTATGCGACGTTTCAATCAACTCGACATTTTATAAAGGACGAAAATCACATTACACACACACACATAAAAAGCGTGCATTTCAGTTCAAAACTTAATAACCGCATTCATTACTCATTAAATACACAAAGGAAATTAGGAATATGATACATTTTTATTCAGATCTCCTCCTAGCCCCAGCAACATGCATGCCTAACACAATTCCCTTTGCATAACCATGGAATAACAATGCTAAGATAAACTTTAACTGTATTTTTATTTTTAATTATGTTTGCTCGTCGCGTCATATAAGACTACACAACTAATAAAATGTTCTCGTTGTGTAGTAAATTATATTGTGGTATGGTCACTAACAACTAATTAATTTGAATTTCTATTTTTTACATGTATTTAGTTTAGTTATTATAATGTATTATTGCAGGCTGTTTCCACGGCAACGGTACCGACGTCAAGTGGAGTGCGTAGTGTGGTGATGGATGGTCAGCAGTTGAAATTGGTCGGGGGACGTCACGTATTGGCCAGGCTACTGAGACCTTCCAACCCGCCGCAGTAACACTGGTTTCAGACCTTTGTATATATTTCAAAAAAAATATATTACATTGTGACGGGGTAAAAGGCAGATTGTTAGGTGATATTGTAAATTGTAATGTCAATGCGAAAGTTTTGTTACTCAGTCACATCAGACAGGCTGAACGGATCCGGATGAAATTTAGCATTGAGATAGATAGTGTGGAATAGCACTTAGGTTACTTTTTAACCGAGAGAAATGTACGGTTCTCGTGGGAGAGAATTGCAAACGGGTTTTGATTTGTTGTATTGGGGTCTGATCTATTTTTACTGTAAGTGAAAGGATCCTGTGGGAATTTCGAGATTATGCGCGGACGATGCCGCGGGCAGAAAGTAGTTTCTAATTATTTATAAAATTTTACTGGTTTAAGTTGTTGACTACACACCCTGGACTATCATCGTTTTGATTCATATCTTAGCAAATACCAAAATTTGTAAAAGTTTCACCAATGCTATCGCTTATTGAATAATTCTATTATTGTGTTGGGTATCTCTTTAAACTTATTCTTTGATTAATCTTGCCTACTTAAAAACTTTTCTGAAATAAAGATTATTCCTTTCAATGTTTGTTAACGCCTCTAGAATAAAACGTAGTACAAATGCCGTTAGTGACTTTATAAAGTTAAGTGTCACAAACAATAAAAAAATCATGTTATCAAATGCTATAACAAAATGTAGCATAACTGTAATATTCGATGATATTTCTTTTAAAAATTGAACTGTGGTGTTGATGAAAACTTACCATAGACAAATATATCCATATCTTTATTTCTCATGTATAGTATTATAAAACTAGTTATATTTATTTAACAACATGTACAATATAATGAAAATTTTACTTAATTTAATGTTTTAAATTAATACTTATTATTATACAATGTATTATTTTGAAAATTGTTATATTCTTTCGTTAATTTTCATTGAGTATAAATAAGCTAGGTTGCTTATACTGGCGATATATTTGCTTATAAGGGCGAGGCGGTGGGTATGACAATTCGCCTTTTACTCCTTGGAATATGACATTGTTGGAATACAAATATGACAAATGATAAGTTATCAAATTTTGCAGCCTTAAATGTAAGATACGCTAGATATTTTATAAGGAATCTAAAGTTTATTTGAACGAGATAGTGTGCGGTATTTGTATAATTTGATAACAAACATTTGGTTGCAATATCTAGATTTATTCCTAATGTAAGTCAATTAGGATTGTAGTATATTTTTTGTATAATAAATTTTGTCTATTTGAAACTTGTTGTCTTGCTTTGACTAATGACATGTTATACAATGGATATTAAAATATGCGTGCGTTTGCCTCGAACACACACTTAAAATCTTCGTCACAAATAAACGCCACTTAATTTCTATAAATAAAATAAAAATAAATAAATAAATATCTTCACGCAATTTCTAATACAGGGGTAGACAGAGGTCTAGTCTAGACAATTAAGTCCCTTCGACCCATCTTCCACCGAAGATATTTTCGTGACAACGTGACAGGTGGTGAGCCGGTCGCCGTCTCAATGTCCAAGCCAACGATATAATTCGTACATAAGTTTTTGAAAAACCCATTGGTATGAGCCTGCCACCTGGGGATCGAACTCGGGTCCCTTGACTCGTGATTCCGACCACCCAACCACTCTGCTATCGTGACACCATAAATAAAATAGTATAAAATATAGTAAATAAAACAATATCAAAGGATATAAAATATGAGTTCACCATTCAGCATCTCAGCGGTGAATACGTAATAGCTTGAATGGCTGGCCAAATTATGAATAATTAGAAGAAATTATGAATTAGTATGAAGAAAATGATAAATCTAAAAGAAGCGAAAGAGGTATGTAGGGATCGTGACACTTGGCGATCTGTTCTGTCTGACTTCCCCGCCAGGGATTAAGCGTGAAGATATTAATTTATTTTTTATTAAATTCTTATTACATTTTGCTCCTAAGGCCTATTTATATGACTATTTTTATGCGTCTTTCTGCATCTTGGTAGAGCGTCACCTCAAACTACTAAATATTACTAGTATTTTATGTCATAAAACAGAGCTAAGTGAGCTTATTCAGTTTGTAGTACGTACACAGAGTTCGCTGGAAGATAGGAAGCATCAAGATTATACAATTTAAAATTGAAATTGAAAGTGTGTTTTTGTAGGTTTTTTTACTAACATATTGAAGAATCAGTGATCTTATTAATAAGAACTATACATAAATACGGATTTAGTATTCGATGTATCATATTTTTTTCATTGTAGCGGTTTATGTTACTACGGCACGGAACATATTGGATGTCGATGAGAAAAACAATAAAAGACTGAGAAACATTTTCGGTGGGAAAAACATAATTTATTTTTTCAAATTATATACATAGGTCTTGATCAGCATAAAAAATAATTACACGGCTTTAACATGATGTGATTGACAAAAGCTAATCCAGAACATTACTCTCAAATCAATTCAATATGTGCGATATAGGTTTTGCGTTTGTACACTTACGTTAGTTTATTTGCAGGCAGTTTTTAAACAGCATTTCTATATATTATTTATTAATAAAAACATTTTAAGCGAATTAATAATTGTTAATTATTGTTGAATAATAAAAAGTTCGGCGGTTTGGACAAAATAATTTACAATTATCAAATATATTTTGAACCTTTTAAGGTTTTCTCCTAAGAAAAAGTTGTATTATCTTAAAGTGTCTATGAACTTCCCAGTTCACAAAGTCAACAGATAGATACGGAGCTTTAGAATTAAATAGAATAGGCAGGCAGTATTTTTTTTTAATTAAAGTTAGGAAATGCATAGATACTTTAATTTTTATCTATGACTATGACCAGTCTGATCAACAGCGTAGTGGCAAGTTAAAATAACTTTTTTTTTGCACCGAAAGCAAGTGATGCACACTTTCTTCATCTGATATATACTCATATAGTTTTTTTTCTACTATAGTGTCATAAGCTTTATATGAGAAGCTTTAATTATAGATTTTGGGGATAGTTCCTGGGAAAATGACGGACTCTCCTAGGATGGAATTTCAAAAAATGCTTCTTTAATGGACGCTTACGTCGTATTTTAGGCCTCGTACTGATGAATCAGTCAATCAGAACAACACGTGTCGATTGTTAATTACACTAGTAATATCTGTGATTTCGGTTAATGTGTAACTATTTTCGTCAACGATTCGGAATAGATCGTCATCTCAGGCAATTTGTTTAACCATCCATGGTACATACCTATCAATAGAAAAAAGTTAATCAAAAATGTCAAAAAATGGCGAGTATATAGTGTTATTGACCAACTTAATAGTGCTAAGTGACCTATTCGCTGTTTGTGAAACAAAACACTTAATGATAAATGTAAATTGGATTTTTTTTAATTATCAATCTTTAGCAGCTAATCTACGAAAAAAACCGGGGAATGTAGAACTATCACATTTGTATTTGTAATGTATCTCCCACCCTTTTTTCACACTCCATTCTTAACCCTAACACTGATTATTATTAGGACACATTGTTGATTAATGTATAGTGCCGTTTAAAAACAAACTTTACCCGCCTCTTCAGCAAAATGCAACTCATCAGTCTTATTACTATTTTATGTAGAATATATATATACAGATGGAGCAATAACACCCAACTGCAACTTTTCAAGCGGAGATTGAAGGAACATGTTAAGCAACAAACATTCGAGAAAACATTCAAATGTGAAACTATTGTCAGAGTAGGAAACTAGTGAATCGCTTGCAGTGGAAGCGGCAAGCAATCTTGTGATTGCTATGAAACTCTTGTTCAATGGTGTGTACATATATGAAGCCGTCTTTGTTTCATCGTAGGTACGCATCGATGTACTTAAAAATATACGATTAATTGAAAGTTACGAATGTAATGTGACATCAAAACGTCGAATAACATCCAGATCGATAATAAATTCCACTTAACCTATCGTAGGACTACACAAATATATATACGCTTACGTAGAATTATACCACAGGGTTTTATTTAATACTGACGAGTCGTACAATACAAATCTTTCAGAGATATGATATACGGAGCTAATCTATAAAATCTATACGTATTACAATTAACTGGAAATAATGGTATAAGAAGTTAGCAAGCTCATGATCACCACTAAATGGATTATATTCATCGCGAGGTTGACATAATCACGACTATAAAATTTAAAATTATAGTTTTTTTTTTCTACAAGGCAAATGTCAACCAAACGATAACTCACGTATAATAATTACGATTTGGTTTATATGTTGTAACAAAAATAATTTTAGCAACTTTGGCATTTGACACATCGATACATAATAATACTATCTAAATTACGTTCAAATATCTAATGCGATTACAAAATATACTTACCTACACAGTATTATATCGTATCTCTGAATATGCAATTCATTTGTGGACCCTTGCGACATACAAAGGTCCGCTAAACCGTACATTATTTATTTACAAACAATAGGCACTGAAAGATTGATACGCGGTAAGTACTTTGAAAGTGAACCCCGATAAGGTCTTGTCAACTGTGATTGCGTTTAAGATACTACATTTTTAGCTGAGAAATCAACACAAAGTGCTTTAGTGCCTAATGTACATCTGAGTGACTTACGGTGTTTTCATTATTTGGCCCATTGTACAGTAATAGCATGAAGTACTTTCAGATGCACATTAGAATCCTGAACAAGCAACAATAACAAGCGGTGTGAATCAAGCGATTCACTCATCTGCCTCTTCTGGGTTTTCTGCCTGCAATAAGTTGGTATTGTCGTCTGCTTGAAGGTCGGCGGTTAACTTCTGGAAGAAGGTAAAGCATTATAAAACTCTATTGTAGTTTCTGCCATTTTTTCCAACTGAAAATAAACACATTCCGATTATTTTTATTCCGACTTTTCCGATTATTATTATATTTTTATTCCGGAGTCACGATAGCCGAGTTGTTGGGTGGTCGGAATTTCGAGTCGAGAGACCCGAGTTCGATCCCCAGGTGGCAGTACCAATGAGTTTTTCAAAAACTTATGTACGAATTTCATCGTTGGCTTGGACATAAAAGCGGCGACGGGCTCACCACCTGTCACGTTGTCCCGAAAATATCTTCGGTGGAAGGTGGGTCAAAGGGACTTAATTGTCTAGACTTGACCTCTGTCTACCCCTGTATTGGGAATTGCGTGAAGATATTTTTTATATTATATTTATCTATACACTGCTCAGTCATGCAGCAAACATGTTTTTTTTTTGTGTATAAATTTTTATTATTGTTATGATATTGTCGTGTTTTTATTGCCATAAATTTGTAGTTAATCTTCTAGGTATCTACATGTGCAACTTTTGCCTTAGATTTTAGAGTAAGACATTATGATATTAATAGTGATAACATTTGGTTCACATTTTCACCTCATCCATATCTCATTTGAAATCATACAGTACAAGTTATATTTTATATGTACTTAACATGTTAAATATTTATATGAAATACTAAAAATATAATTATTATAGTCTTAACAAGAACTTGAAATTTTCTATACAAATTGGAAAAATTTAGGCATTTCATGGCTATGTTATGCAATTATATTTTGTAAATATGTAGGTGTAATTTGTATCAGTACAAATGTGACACTAAATTTATATAAACATTGAATTATAAGTTACTTAATAAATAATAAAACGACAGATAGAAAGACGAAAATTTTATTGCTTAAAGCTAAAATAATGGAAATCTAGGGCCTTATGCATTGTGCTTACCAAAAATCACAAAAATTTCAAGTCAAGTCAATAAAATTACAAAGTTTTATTGTAATCATAAGGCATGGTTTCCCTTATGTATATAACTATGACATGGGTACAGTGAATAACGCTCCAGTTAAATTAAAACTTCTAATAACCTGCTATGAATTTGAAATTAATTGCGTGAAGATATTATATTTATTATATATATACTTTTCCGATAAATATTATTTTTAAACTGTGAAATGACTAAAATGTGCAACCCAACTGATGGTTCATGTTAACTCATGGTCTAATGATAAAGAAAATAATTTTTACTAGTTATTTAAGAATTTACGACGACCTCCGTGGATTAGTGACGTACACATTGGTTTTCATGGTGTCGCCACCTCTGTGGTCCCGGGTTCGATTCCCGATCAATGTAAAAACACTTTCTACATTTTCGAGGGTCTGGCTGTTTGTGATACCTTCGTTGTTTTAGTTTAGATAACATAAGCGCTTACATATATAGCGACAAAATCACATACATTGCTCCGATCCCAAGGTAAGTAGCTTAACTGAAGTAACTTGTGTTATGTAATCACAAACAACGAAGGTATCAAAAATACCCAGACCCCACAAAATGTAGAATATTTATGATTAAATTTCTAAAGGGAAATGCTATCAAGTAATGAATCCGAGTGCGAGCTTACAACCAATACTGTCCAATTATAACTATTTCTTTGTTACCAAATTAGATTCTAGCACTCTTTAAATAAAGGAGACGAAAAAAATATGTTTTATAATTTTATAACATCAAAATGCTATCATAATGAGTCTAAAATAATATCAAAATCATTCAATAATTATATTATTAAGATATACTTTGAGCTTTTCTCCGCTGCCTGGCGATCTGCAAAGGTCTGTCTACGCTTATTAAAGCTAACAAGTAGCAGCACACCGGGTTTGTGATTAAGAGAAAAGACTGCAGATTAGGTGTATTTCCTAAAAAAATGTTATTTGAATGTAGAAAATAGCAACAATACTTACCCCAATTTGTGCAGATGTGGTTGTGGCCCTTTTCCGGCGCCGCACGGCGAGACCGAGAAGAAGCACGAGAACTATTGATGATATAGCCGCTACCAGCAATGGCAGCAATAGGTTGTCGCTAAGAGAGTAGCTCTACAAAAAATAATCGTACAATATATTATAAAAATATGCGGGGAGTCGATGGATGCAGGTAGCTGAGGGCCGTTCTTTGTTCTAGGGGAGGGCTATGTAACAGTGGACTCTTGCTAGCCTGCAAAGAATAAGAAGAAGAAGCGAAGAAAAAATTTCGAATATACTGTTATCTAGACAGTTTGCACCAACTTTACTTTCTTTTATAATACTTTTATTTAATATCAAATGAGAATATTAGATGTGAAATTATCCTTGGCTAAATATTTAACACTCCAAAAACACAAATAGTAACGTTGTATAAAAATGTTGTAACAACTTGCAGCTTATATTAATGTATTCAGTGTTGAAGCCTTTGTGACGGCTTCCGACATATGGTAACGCCTGCCGTATATTAATAGCATCTTAACCGTTTGGCGGTTAAGATAATATATCGTATAATATTTTATGGTCGCCCATGTACCTGCATAATGTTTTAATAAGATTACTGACAAAGGCAGGTCAAGCAATGATCGTGAAATTATAAATATTGAAGCACTTCCAAATAATGATTTGAACCTGTCTTATTATATATGTGACAAAATATCTAAGTTACTTATATAATTTGACTCGTTCACAATCGTATGCCGTAATTACGGCGTAAGAATATAGCACCTCTTTTTTCCTGTGGGTGTCGTAAGAGGCGAACAAGGGCCAAGCGTCGAAAATGTAATTTGCTGCCGACAGATGGCGGGATCATCATCTATCTCAAAAAATACCAGACCAGATCGATGTCGAGCAGCAGTGTCTTAAGTTCAATTTGTCAGGTACCGCGAACGCCAATCTGCTTGCCAAGCGTGGTGAAAATGATGACGTACAGAAGAGATCTATTTCCTGCAATGTACTATATGTTCTTACATTGGGACAGGCCGTTGTGTATGTCTATGTATCGCGCCCTTACGGTATACCGCATATCATATATGTAATTTGGTAACAAAAAAAAGGTTGTAATTTATATGAGATAACATTTGGTTCTGGAAATGAAAATCGATACAAATCGATATAGATCCCTCTCCATGGGATCCAGAATAAGTTTGTTGTAATTTTTATAATTGTAACCAAAGTAAATTTATATTTGTAAGATTTGTTGATATTAAACCTAAATTTGTTTTTATCATCATATATATAAGATACTCTTATGGAAGAACAGCACCTCCTGACACAGGTTTCAAGGCTTAAAGGTGCCAGACTTTGTATACCAAATCTGTTTTAAATTATATTATAAATAAATAATAATAAGTATCTTCACGTGATTCCTAATACAGGGCTAAATAACTCTTTTCGACTCACCTTCCACCGAAGACATTTTTTCTGGAACAACGAAACAGGTGGTGATACTGTTGCCGTCTTTATGTCTAAGCCCGTTGGACATAAACCGTACATTAGTTTTTAAAAAACCCTATAAAGTATGCAATCGGCTTTTTTTAAACTAGATTTTTTTTCAAAGGACAAATTAACAGTAGTAATGAACACGTATGAATGTTTTTACTGTACTTATACGAACTACGTTAACCACTTGGTCAATTAAAAATTTAACTTCTTGATTTAAGTCGCATATTAAAAATATAAGTAATAAGTAAGTTTTATATAACTATGCAGTGTAACATTGCCTTAGTACTTATTATGAGTTGTTTTGAACACGCAATGCGTTCACGTAATTACAAACATTACATAAGCAACTTTGTAATCGTACTTACAGTCCATTGGAAATAAGACGAAGTATCGACGAAGGGCCAACGCGTTCCGTACCAGCCGTCGCCTCCCGCCTTGGAGACCGTCACTTCGTCAGAATCAAGCACTGGAACTGCTGATTCTGGTTTTAATGGAGGCAAAGAGAATACCTCGTCCACCTCTAAAGATTCTTTGAATTCGTCATCTTCGTCTAACGATAGCGCTGTCGTAGATTCGGTGATTACCGGAGGTCTCGCTGTAGTCGCCCTGGTCGTTATCAGTACGTCGTCGAATATTTTCGTGTACACTGATTTATCCGATGTCACATATGAACGGGAGTAATACTTGAAAACGTTTCGTATTGTCACTGGTTCAGGGGTTACAGTCGGCCTTATTATTATATCCTTTTCCCATGGCTTCACTGACATATAGTTATCTAATAAACGAACGCTACCAGATGGCGTGCCAATGAGAGGAATTTCCTCCATTACTTCAGTTGGGACTGGCCGTAAAGTTGTAGAAGTGGTGAACCCTTTCCAAGACCTTAAAGCAGGCATCGTCCATGGTGGCGTTGTAGCCATTTCTTTGTTGACTGTTGTTGGTAAACTTGTAGAGGTAACGGTTGATTGCGTCGTGGTTTCCAGTTTCGGATTTACTGTAGTTACGAATTCAGGAACAAATTTAAGTTCCTTTTTCCTTGATTTAACTATTTCTCGGCCAGTTGGGATTATTGATGCGGTTGTAACGACTTCACGATGATCTTGCGGATTTCTCGATCGAACATATACACTTAAGGCAGCGCTCATGATTGTCACTGGTAGCGACATTACGGCGAGACCAAAAAGCGCTCCGAATATTACAAATATAAAAAGTTTCAGCGTAGTCTTCTTTCGGGACCGCACGTGAATTGAGGGACTGTAATCCCGTCCCTTGCCCATAAGACCGCTGTTGTTTAAGACTTCCTCCGTTTGCGGAAGAATAGTGTATTGCAGGCTATTCTCGCCGTGTCTCACCGTCTTGTACATCTTAGCAGTTTTGTTATTACGAAAACAAATACTACGGTATAGTCTATAGTTCTAATTATCACATGCTCGAGTTTTCACTGATTGTATAAAATACTGTTGCAAGCTTGTATTAGTGTCACTAAATATTAACGTCGAGACGGTACGGTGTGTGCCATCAAAGATCTTCACGCTTTGTGCAGCGTCGATGGTCGCCTGCTTGTATAAAGCAAGGGCTGCGCATGCGTGACAACATTGAGCGGCTGCGCGCTCCCCTTCTGTCTCACATCGTGCCTTCTTTAATCCAAGCTTTGAGGTTATGAGCTGGAAGCCGGCTACAATTAATTCTTTGCCACACGGCATGTGAATAACAACTACAGACACATTCCGGTACTAGTTACTACATCTGCTAAAATATGTCAGTTTTTTTTAAATAAAGTATAAAATGAAATTTATAAACAAAATAATTTGATTTTTTAAACAAAAGATTTACTTTTTATTTACTATACAATATACGTTTTAATGTTATGAGGGAGTAATGAGAATGCACAATTTTAATTTGAAGATAATCTTCTAGCCCTTTACAACTGGCTTTAATTAATATCCTCTAATTGCGTAAATATTATTGTTTAAACTTTGTTGCAATCAGTATCATGAGGATTTAAAAATCAGAATTGATATCCATTTATGTAATAAAAATATAGGTGGATAAGGTAAATATGGACTTATTCTTTGTGCTAAAGAGTCGTCATCAGTATCAACTCGTAATTGTGAGTTTTACTCGTAATTTTGAGACAGCAATATAATATCTGTTGTTAAAAGGTAACAAAGTAGCCAAAAAGCGCGTAACTCATAATTTTAATGTAATTTCCGTTCTTAGTTTTATTAAATTTCTTATCAGAAATTTGAAAGGACGAGGTTATGTGATTTGCTGTGAAAGTATCATATCATAAGATAATCCGTGCGAAATCTCATTAATTTTATATATACATATACATATACGTACGCGTACGTGTACGTGTACGTGTACGTGTACGTGTACGTGTACGTGTACGTGTACGTGTACGTGTACGTGTACGTGTACGTGTACGTGTACGTGGACGTGGACGTGGACGTGTACGTGTACGTGTACGTGTACGTGTACGTGTACGTGTACGTGTACGTGTACGTGTACGTGTACGTATACGTATACGTATACGTATATGTATATGTATATGTATATGTATATGTATATGTATATGTATATGTATATGTATATGTATATGTATATATAAAATTAATGAGATTTCGCACGGATTATCTTATGATATGATACTTTCACAGTAAATCACATAACCTCGTCCTTTCAAATTTCTGATAAGAAATTTAATAAAACTAAGAACGGAAATTACATTAAAATTATGAGTATGCGTATGCGTACGCATACGCATACGCATACGCATACGCATACGCATACGCATACGCATACGCATACGCATACGCATACGCATACGCATACGCATACGCATACGCATACGCATACGCATACGCATACGCATACGCATACGCATACACATACACATACACATACACATACCCCTTTGGGCCCTTCGGACCACTGCCTGATCCGCAGTAAAGTGCCCATCATGTGCCCATCGCGGTCGCGATTTGCAGGACACCGCCGTGTGTGGCACTACAGGTCGGCGTATTGGGAAGAGATGCGGTCTTTCTTTGCATCCTTCCCATGGGGGCAGGTTTGCTTCTCGCTAGATAGTCCCGACGCCGTTGCTAATTCCGTCGCCGATGTGGTGCTCCAAGGAATGGAACTCTTCGTTCTTTCCTCTGTGGTGCCCATCGGTGGTAGAACAAAACCTTGGTTTGGTGGCACCTGCAGAATGGCATCTCGCCAAAAGCAGCAGTGCTACCGGGCCTGGGTTAAAGCATCTGCGTCTCGGGACTCAAAAACTAGCGTTTATAAGAAGGAGTATAACTCTGCCGCCAGGTCCTTTAAAAGAGTAATTTCTGCGGCAAAGTCCGAGCACATTGGCAGAATTGGCGAGAAACTAGTTCGTCTTCCTTCGGGAACTCGTGCGTTCTGGTCCCTCGCCAAGGCTGTCCAAGGGAATTTCAGTCAGCCATCACTACCATCTCTGCACAGGGAGGTCAACTCACTGGCCCGTGACGCAAAAGAGAAAGCCGATCTTCTAGGGCTTCTTGTGTACCTCACTCATCGATGGGCGGAGGCAGTAGAGAGCAAGGGGGGCCCTGGCAGTTATTTTGGACATAGCGAAAGCTGGCATTAGCTGAAGTCGAGATTTTGTTGGACAAAATCTCGGACCGGGGCCGATTAAATTTAGTCCAGTTCAACCCTAAAAAGACACAAGTTTGCGCGTTTATCGCAAAAAAGAAACCCTTCGTCGTATCACCTCGTTTTGAGAGCACTCCCCTAATTGCCTCAGCCAGCATCGGAATCCTTGGCGTCGACATATCGAGCAACGTTCAGTATCGCGGTCATTTGGAAGGAAAGGCCAAATTGGCCTCTAAAAAGCTTGGCGTGCTCAGTAGAGCACGACAGTACTTCATGCCGGCCCACCGCTTGCAACATATAACGCGCATGTTCGGCCGCACAAGGAGTACTGTTCTCATCTCTGGGCGGGGGCACCCCAGAGTCAGCTCATTCCATTTGACCGTATCCAAAGAAGAGCGGCTCGAATTGTCGACGACCATATTCTATCCGATCGGCTAGATCCCCTGGCTTTGCGAAGAGATGTTGCATCTCTTTGCATTTTCTATAAGATCTACTACGGGGAGTGCTCCGAGGAATTGTTCGAATTAATCCCAGCCGCTGAATTTCACCATCGCACCTTACGGCATAACCAAATATTTCATCAACACCTCCTTGATGCTTGGCATTCCACCACAGTGCGTTTTTCGCGGAATTTTCTGCCACGCACTTGCACTTTATGGAATGAGCTGCCGTCAGCGGTTTTTCCGGACCGATTCGACTTAGGGACCTTCAAGAGAAGAGCCTATACCTTTCTCAAAGGCCGGCAACGCATCCGCTATTCCTCCGATATTGCAGATGTTCATGGGCGGCGGTAATCACTTACCATCACGTGTGCCACCTGCTCGTTTGCCTCCCTCTTGTATAAAAAAAATTTACATATACATATATAACACAATTAAGTCCTTACGATCCCCCTTTCATCTAAGATATTTTGAAGGACATCGAGACAGGTAGTAAGCCTGTCACCGCCTTAAGTATCACATCACACCGCTAACAACAACGTGGCGGTTGAAAAGTGAACGTCATTCCACCATCCCACAAATTTCTAAGCAGGAAATGAATCTTTCATTCAGCCACATCCCTTCAGCCCGCAAATCAACACTGAACAAAATGAGAAGGTTTGTCACGAATGCTCTGAAGACGTGATGTCGAAACTAAACTAATGGACGTTTCGTTAATTTGGACTTTCTGAGTTATAATGTAATAACGTTTTACGTACCATTTTAACTCATTGGTTAGTCCATGAGATTCGTGACTTCATACATGTACCAGATATCAACCATCTATCAAATTTGAATAGTATTGTGCACACACTTTACAATTTTTATTGATTTTAAAGCTACATGTTTTGTGTGTGTGTGACCTTTTTTTAATTAAAGACTTTTTTTTCAAACGTGCAAGTAGCGATGCTCTTACCTACGAGCGTTGCCGCGGTACGGTAAAATTCGCGGGTTCGAAGTATATCGAATCAGAAGAGCGATCTCTTTCAGGCATATAATAACTCATTTTGTATAACAACTTTACCCTAAATACTAGCGAGACTTAGAACTTGTTTACAGCGCCACTTACCGGGCGGGTTCAAATGTGAAACTAAACCATTCTCGAATTAACATAGACAGAATTATAATTATTATTTAATATAAATTTACATTTTAGCGCCATCTATTAAGAAGAATTTAATCTAGCATATTTTTCCCTTATCTTCCCGTGTGTTCAGTAATCTTTGGGAAAAAACTATGGAAATGGCAGTGACTACCGTGAGATGGTCATTATATCTTTTTCATAATGACCTATAAAAGTGTAGGAGAGTCTGCCACAATCGCCACGCTTACCAAGCGCTTTGGCTACTGCAGTATCGGGACACCATGCACCTAAGACGCTCCTGTCCTGTTTCTGTCTACTGAATTTTGGTCTGGAAAAACACACCAAAAATAAGTTCGTTGATAAAGTAAGTAAATATCACAATAAAAATAACTGGTACAATTACGATACAGTTTCTGCGCTTGCGATCGAGTATTGCATGCGGAACTGCGTAATGAGTTTCTACGGTATCTTTTTCTCGAGTAAATTATAGAACATTGTAACCTGATAATTGTGGATACCGTTTTGTGAACCCAGCCCAATTAACCCAATTAACTATTTTACAATGGGTGATTAGTTTTATTATAGTAAACATTTTTGTGTTCAACGACGAACAATGATTCTGTTGTGAGATTGGTCACCAATTTTTCATATTAATAGTGAAAATGACAATGTACTTTAGGATATCAGAAATTCTAATATCAAAACCGGATTATGGGTAAAGATATATTTTGTTCCAAGAATTTTCAAATGTGTTTCACCGCTCAACCGCGTATGTTTTTAAGACGTGACTGAGGGTCGCATCGCCTTGAACTTATTGTATGGGGCATCTTATTACGACGAAGATTTTAAAAGTTATTGCTTGTTAGTCATCCTGCCGGAAACATTCGTTTATGTACTAACTATGGACATATAACAAATAAAGAAACTTATTTGAAGACTAAAAAAACAATATCTTTACGCCATACCCCGTATTGTGTAGACAATACGGGGACTCTCTACATAATTAAGTCCTTTTGACCCACCTTCAATCGATAAAATTTTTTTCAAGTCTAAATTAATAATTTCATAACTAGCAGTAAAATATTTTTTGGGATAAAAAGTATCCTATGTCCTTCCCATATTATATATTGTTTAAATATTAATATTGGGTACAGAATAGGGCAAGTTAATTAAAATGGCATAAAAAATTAGCACTGCAAAAATTTAATTGTCGTTTACTCTGTTTTTTTTTTTACTTCATTTTACCGTAGTACCTAAAGTATATAAAGATACCTTTGATACAAAGGTATCTTTAAATATTAAAATTCGAAATTCCAATTTGGAAAACTGAGGAGGTATCACTCTCTCTTACGTGCCTTCCCAGGGTGTTCAAATTACATAACCAGTGAAACATATTAAAGCAGACAGGGCTGCCGCAGGCAGTTCTAATCAATTTTAGGCAAAAAAAAAATTCGACAAGCAAGCATATTAACGAGTTTTAGCGTCCGGTCAAACAGCGAGAACACCATACGAATACTAATTCTCTTGACCTTGAACAGAATCACGTTTCCTTTCGAAATGGGCTCGTGAATGCGATATTTTTAGAATAAAAATAAAAAGAACACGACAGGGCAAAATAAAAGGGTTGGGCGAACGAATCGTCCCACTTTTTTGTTTGACCGACCATCTTTTTCTACTTTGATGGAGCGTCTTCAGTTAACTAAAAGGTTCTTTTGTTAATTCTCGTCTCAGCGTAGATAGTCCTAGATCTTATTAGAAGTTTTGATTTAATAATTTAAAATTAAAATAGTGTTCAAATGTGGTAGTTTAAAAAAAATGGTTTTCATTTCACGCATTCTCCGATACTGGGGTAGTCAGAGGCTACGACATTTTAATTCTTTCAACCCACATTTCAACGGTGCTTATTTGAGATTACGTGACAGGTGGTGAACCTGTTGCTGTCACCGTCTTAGTGTGCTCTTTTTAACTAACTACTACTAACTTTAATTAGAATCGATTATGCAAATAACTAAAACGAGTTCACACAAAAAGGCAGGAAAACGGAGAAGCGTGAGAGGCTTATTTTTAATAATTTGCCTATTATTAATTTAGAATACTGAATTTGTAGTTCACATAACGTAGCAGTAGGGCTCTGCTGTGGTCGTAGTACAATGACATCGACAGAACTGCTATTTTCGTTTGCTGCTGGAACTCGGCCAACGCCACTGGCATTGCGTAAATAAACGCACATGACAAACGCGCGCTCCCTCGAACTGTTTTGGATGTGTAATGGACCGTGCTGCAGAGAAACGGCTTTGGTCAGTTATGCTTTGACGATAATGTTCTATACAGTATCGTCAGTTAAAAACATAATAAATAAAAAAAAATCTACGTCACGTAATCCATTCCCAGTAATGATAGGAGGTAGGAAGACAGAGGTCTGGGCAGTTGTCACATTACGTCCCACCTACCACCGTAGATATTTTTGGGGCAACGTGACATGTGGTGAGCCCGTCGCCGTCAGTAAAATAATCAATATTCTAAATTTGGTTTTTTACTTTGCTGCTGTTCTTTTGAGGTTTTCGCAGTCTTCATGTCCAAGCCAACGATATAAATCGTAAATAAGTTTTTTTTTCGAAAAAATCAATTGGTACGAGCCTACCACCTGTGGATCGTACTCGGGTCTCTCGACTCGAATACCGATCATACAACAAATAGGCTATCTCGACGTCTAATAAATATCAAATAAGTATATATGAGAAAATAAATATATAAATTAATAAATAAATAAAACAGACATAACACACATTGCTTTGATCCCAAAGAAAGTATCTAAAGCACTTTTGTTATGCAATCAAAAACATCCAAGTTACCACAAGCAACCGTATCCGAGTCAGTATACAAAATTGGTAGTCTACTGACCCAAGAGATCACTCCTTGAAAACCGGTGTGTCAGCCACTCGACCACGGAGGTCGTCAATCAATCAATATAGTTATTAGTTTTGGACTCCAATCTCAATTCGGATCAGATTTTCCAGTACATTATAAAAATAAATTAAATGAGTTACTATTAAATAAGTGCCTGTTCAGTTTATTTTAATGTACGCGCCATTTCTTTTGCCATTTGAAAGGGACGAAGAAAGAACGAAGTGTGAAATATAGATAAATAAGGAATGTCTAGAACAGGTGAATGAGATTGTGTACTTGGGCAGTGCTTTTAGCCGGGATGGAAGATGAGATGTAGATGTGGACAGGCGTGTCGCTGCCGGAAACAAGGTCAACGGTGCCCTGACTGCGTTAGTCCAAAGGCAAGGCGTAGTGAAAAATGCACGCCCTGCGATACATAACGCAGTGCTGGAACCGACCTTATTATATGGCAGCGAAACCTGGGTGTGCCAGAAGAAGCATAAAAGCAGGTTGAATGCAGTGTAGATGCGATCTCTTCGTAAAATGTGCGGCGTTACCTTGGCCGACCGGAAGCGAAACGAAGAGATTCGCAAAATGGTAGGTTTGAAAGATGACATTATCACTAAAATGGATAAGGGCGTGCTTCGATGGTTTGGGCACGTTGAGCGAATGAGCGAAGACCGAATGGTGAAGAAAGAAGAAATATATAGCGCGAAGGTTAATATTAAAAGGGGTCGAGGTAGGCCGAGACTAAATTTTGATGACCATGTGAGCAAATTGCTCGAAGAGGGGAGGGTCAAGAGTACTCGGATACCTCGACGTGCATGTATGAAGAAAATGATGAATCTGAAAGAAGCGAAAGATGTATGTAAGGATCGTAACACTTGGCGATCTGTTCTCTCTGGCTACCCCGTCAGGGACTGTGCGTGAAGATAAGTAGTAGTACGTACCATTTCTACTTAAAAATAAGAGAAGAAAATAAGTAAACAGTTTGTGGATTCCTATGCAAATTAAAGACATTAAATTTAGAAGTCATGACAAAAGGGTTTCTTTTTATTTCGTAAGTATATAGCCTGTTAACAAAATCTTGCCAATGTCATATGACAAAGTAGTCATTTGTCGACTAAAATGGCACCGCACACTTGGTATTTTTTATATTTTACCTGGAAACCCACACATTTGAATTAATAAACATATATCTCAGTGAGAAAGTGACAGCAAATACTGGCAAGTATTTGCTGTCACAAGTCTCGAAAGGTTTGCCCGCACTTACCAAGCGAACCACTGGAACGTTGCTATTAATAATATTTGTATGAGAAATAAGAGACAAAGCATTTCGTATATTTAGGTATTGTAGCAGCACCCTTTTCAGCTACAAGACGCTCTTCAATACTGTAAGAAGGCCATTTCCGGAATTGGTACATCTACAGGCTCTACTTTAGGACAAGTACTTTGAAAGGCTTGAAAGATTTTTTTTCAGATAAAAAAAGAAGTGAGTGCTCACTATCTCGAGCACGTGGAAATTTTTAGCGGGAATTATACACAGGTGCCTTTTTTGTTGATGCTCCCACTATCTTTACTTGATGTAACATACGTTTCTGATGTTATTAATATTCCATCTTGTAATTGTATAAGAGATTCAATCGCTCTGTTTGGTTCTGTGTGTGTATTAACGAATGAGGAATACATTTACATACTATATAAGTATTCCTCATTCATCCGATAAATAAATTTTCGAAGGTTCTTCCCAAATGTTTGTCATCGACAGAACCAGTAAAAGCTTATGAGCATTTCCTTAAACATTGGTCTATTCTAACTACGCTGTACTGAGACATTTATGAAGGTATCCGGTTTTATATTAGTTTGCTTACGGTGATGTGCAGTAATCGCTTACGCCGTGCCTCCTGATGATTAGCCACATAAACTTCTATAGATCATGTTTACATACTGCTGTACTTATATTGGCTCTTTATTCGTTTCAGATTTAAACACGAAACCTTATTTACTAATAGTACACTCCAAAATATCGGCCTCTTCTGTATGCAGGATATGCTACAAATAATCCGAACGGTTGCTTTGTACACTTTTTATTTTTTGATACCTATTACATTACTTTGAATGATATCACACGTAATACTTTCAGGTACAACTTGGAACTTTAATACTCTGCGTAGTTATGAACTTTTAGTCGGTGAAAATACTTAGATTTATATATATATTTTGTGTTGCCATGATTGAGTATACTTGCAAGCTACTTTTAGAATATGATGAAATTATATCCTTGATTGTGGTTGTTTTCATTAGTGTTATTGTCTTAAATACCAGTAAACGACAGACGGAAAGCGAGAAACAAACATCATGGTGTCTGAACAGAATCTACGTGAGTTAAGTGACCTTGGCGTGCGACGAGGTGGTTTGAGTTAATGTATGTCAAACGTGAATTGCCGTTCGTTTGCTGGTTCCAAGATAACATCTTGTAATTTAAATGAAACTATAAAAAATTATAGTCTGGGGTTAGTGGATGTTATAATATGATCGTATACCAGACCGTCCGATCTCATCGATGTCGCCAGCCGGATTTGTAAATTATCTGTCACAGGGCTTGTGAAATTTCGACAGAATAATGTTTAAGAACGAGTCGACTACGGCGACATCCTCAAAACACGATCAACAGTTCTTTAATCTATTGCGCTGCAATTATACGTTACAGAGATACTAGAACGGCACTGTCTAAAACCATTAATTAGTGCAGGAATTTTAACTAATCATCATCAAGCAAGCTTTATCATCATCATATCATGACGACTTCCATGGACGAGTGGCGTACACACACACGTGTCAAAGTAGAAAATCACTTTTTTACATTATTTCGAGTCTGTGTGTTTGTGTTACCATCGTGGTTTCCGATTTCATCACAAAAGTGAGTTACCTAGTTACTTAGGTATCAGAGCAACGTATGTTTTCTTGTTCAAATTTATCCATATATATGAACAGACTCCTCCATTGGCGTGTGGCGTACACACCGGTTTTCATGTTTCACCCACTCTGAGGTTCCGGGTTCGATACCTGGTCGGGTGAATGTAGAAACCACTTTTTATTTTCTCGGGTCTGGGTGTTTGTGGTACCTTCGTTGTTTCCGATTCCATAATGTGAGTGCATAAGCTGCTTACTTATCAGAGCAATGTATGTGATGATAGACAGAGCTCTAGACAGGTCCTTTACCGAGTTTCCTCCGAAGAAAATTTTTGGGACAACGTGACATGGGGTAAGCCTATCCGAGTCTTCGACATAATATGTACTTAAGTTTTTAAAAAAATCCTTGGCCTATGCCTGTCACTTGCGGATCGAACTCGGGTCTCTTGACTCGAGGTTCTTCCCTCGGCACACATACACTTGGTTAATTTTAATTTGCAAAATTGTATTGCGAAGCGAAGAAGTCACTATAGCCGAGTGGTTGGGTGATCGGAATTCGAGTCGAGAGACCCGAGTTCGATCCCCAACTGGCAAGCTCGTGCCAGTGGTTTTTTTTTTCAAAAAGCTATGGACGATTCATATCGTTGGCTTGGACATAAAGACGGCGACGGTGGAAGGTGGGTCGACATGACTTAATTGTCGAGACTTCTGTCTACCCCTGTATTGGGAATGGCGTGAAGATATTTACTTGTATTGCGAAACACCTCTACTACGAGTAGATGGGGTGGACGATATGCACGATGTTGGAAGTCAGTGAATGCAAGTGGTGGTATTGATTTTTATGGAAATCTTTGGGGGCTTATGATTAGAAGTAGTCTTTTGACATGCTTTTAAAAAGAAATAGAACAATGGAGTTGAGGATGCTTTGTATCATTTAAACTAAAAACTGTACTAAAAATTATGTGATTTCATTAAGATTATAAGACGACGTTATTTTCCACAGCTGCGGCCTATTTTGAATTCGGTCAAGTTATTTCTAACCCTGAATAAATAATGTGTTTACCCAAGAAACTATAAATATCTTCGCACTGCTTTACGATTGATCGTTTAGAGATTTCGTGGTTTAAAATTATTATTATTAACTTCTGGGTTTTGAATGAAATAATGGTTGAAAGTTATAAATTCTTTAAAATATTCTTTGTTACTTTTATTATTTAAATCCTTTGCTTCTGGATCAATACTTGAATGAATGAATGATTTATTCATTAACATGCCGTGTCGTGCCAAATGAACCTATATGTTTTAAGTACCTATAAATGTACTAAAAACATTCTCAATCATAGCAAGAATCCTTTTGCCCTTTGACATCAGTGGATATAAATAGGCTTTAGTACTTTGGCTTAATTCTTTAATTTTTTTTATTTATTTCTAAATTTAGTTAACGTTAAAGCATGTATGTGCTTTGATTACCATTAACATAAAGCTCGGTTCGATTTGATCAGCTATGCTGTATAATTTACGAAATAGATAAAAATAAATAAAAACCTGAAACGATACACGAGAGCAAGAGTCAATGTATCTTAACCTCTACCGAAATATCTGACCGAGACGATCGATGTGCATCGCTATTCCTAATTCATATTGTTCGAAAAGTTATTTTGGACAAATTACCATTTGCCAAAAACATTTAAGATCTAAATCGAAAGCAACCTTGAGGGTTCAAAATGCATCCTGTCAGGGCGTTTTACGAGTTTGCCTAAACAAACATTTGGACGGACACGTGTTGTGTATTAGAATAACCAAGGCGTCGCCGTCCGCCCGGACGAGCCTTATATTCATTGTTAAGAAAGTTCTGTTTACTGCCAATTGCTGGAGAAATATTATTCTTTTATCCAATAACCAAGCATCTCGAGACTATAAATCACTACCTGCTGCGTTGTAAATGACTCGAAAAGTTTTTTTGTTATAATTTTTTTACCTCGACCAGTTTAAAACATAGTCCTCTTCTTACTATACCCTCGGCGACAGATAAGCATCTTGTGTTATCTTATCTTCAAGGAGGCAATGTGCTTAACATATTAAATACCACTTTTGAACGTAACCCTTTAAAAATATTGATATTAATGATAATATTCATTTTATAATATTGGCATTGGCACTAAGCAATTTCAATAAGTATTTGGTTAATTCCCTGCGGGTTCGAGGATATATTTATTTACCTGAAATTTTTTTGGGAATGGGTATTTTTTCACGTGCATGTTATCTTGTACATATACGTACAAATTGTTTTTATATCATGATTATATTATATGATTATTATATGATCATTCATTGAGTTGAGATGCAGTGTAAAAGGCAGCAAAAATACAAAAGATATAAATACATATTTTTTGTTTATTATTTTGGCCTAGTATAAACCTAGTTTCTGGCACAATCCAGCTAGATTGTACCAGAAACTAGGTTTCTCTGATGCTATCAAGTTTAGCCTGAAAGATAATGTGCATTGTGATTGTTGTTAGACAAAAGTGACGGTCCAGGGTGCGTCGTCCGCTCGTGACCCTGGCTGGCCCAATGCCACGTATCTGCCGAACACCGGGCTGGGCAATCGGCCAACCGTCGAGTTAGCCTTCCGCATCGTTTGCGGTTCGCTCCCAACTGATTATTGTTCCATCTATTTCAGATGTGATGGTTGCGTATTCGGTTCGAGAAAGATGGAAATCATGGGTATTCATTAAGTATTAAACTGTTTTGCTGATAAAATGTTTCGGGAAAGGCAATCCTAACAATAGTGCTTGCTATTTGAACTTTTTTAGTCATTGCAAAAATAACGTGACGGGGTTTTTATCGCTAATGTTGCCTTCACTTCCTGATGGTAGCTTTCCACATTCAATCCGTCGAAAAAGAAACAAAGTTCCGACAATCGAATGGTGGCGGAATTTATATTTTAATTCAATCTAAATTTGTGTCAAATAAAACCTAGATAGAGGTAGCAGATCAGAAGTGCGAGAGCATATCAAATTCTACTATGTCGACATAGTATATAGTACAGTATATAGTAGTGCAAGACGAGCATTCAATGTGGAGTGACGTGCTGAGCTGCGTAGTACTTATAGCAGTATTTTAGATCTATGGATACAAGTGATTCATTTCCTACCATGCTTGATAGCAATATTACCCGGTAGCATTCTTCCCTGTCCTGTCGTATTCTTTCCTCCTTGAACTAATAGTACAGTAATGCACTAGCACCTCCTTGGGTATTGTATTGGTACATAATAATAATAATAACAGAACCTTGGTACATAATAATAACAGAAATACGGTATACTCAAATACGGTAATCAATTACCATTAGGTGGGCATGTTGAACAACAAATTCTTCTTCCCTAATAAAATCTTGTTTAGCAGTGACTGGATGATGATGATGTTCTATTTGTAGTTACTGATTTGTTAACAATTGTAAAGATGTTATGTGATATTACAGAGATGCAGTCTGTGAACATTAAAATAGATTTACATCTGCAAATGATCCAATCAATCACCTGCAACACGTTAATAGACGAGTAATTGAAAGTTATGGTCGCGATTGTTGGCATTGGCATAGGTCTCGGGCGTTGACCGCTCTTGTGCGTCGCTACATGTACACAAGATCGAAATATACAACTCTATGTGCTCTATAAAGATACGGGATAGATTAATGTGCTAATTAAAACCCTGTTTACACGTCCGCAAGGTGCACAATAAACGAAAATGAAAGTAATTTCATAAGACCTTTTAAAAATGTTAACGTTACGTTAAATATAGTGATATCGTTTTAGGAAACTCTCTATTGAGATAATTAAGCTTTCCTTAAACAAGTGAGATTAACGTCTTTAAATATAACTCTCTGTGTGAGATATGCCAAGTTAAACATTTAATTAGGTTGATTTATTGTTTTATGTAGTACATTGCACATTGCTAATCTATTCACAACTATTTCATGTTGATGTGTAGCTTTTAATATAGCAAGTATATTTGAAAAAAAAAAGCTGGAAAAAGCTGACAAAGACAGCTCTTTAGACAAAAGCTAAGAAAGTAACAATTGACGTTCAAGATAATTAATATTTATTTCTCACGATATATATTTTCGCGAGAAAATATTAAATTAACGTAATAATGACAAATGGCAAAAAATTGGTTTCTACAAAACCGCCAATTCAAAATAAAGGCGCCTATAACAGTTGTTATGTTTTTTGATAATTTCTCATACATTAAATAACAAAAAGCTTTGTATATCGACGACCTTCGTTGAGAAGTGCTTTACTCTTAGCCGCTTTTTACGACATTCATGGGAAGAAATAAATAAACATCAATTATGCAAATATGCATGTAAAATAATAAAAACTTATTATATGATACTTTATAATATACAATACAATATAAAAATTATTAATTTTCATTCAACACTCATATATCTAGTTTATTTTTAACAGATGAGAAATTGTCAACTTTTTCCACAGTTCGTTGTTTTTTTTTATTTCTGAGACGCGGTACATTTTAAAGTCTAGGTAGCCAATCTTTATGTAGGGATGTACAGTACTGTTTTGTTGAGAGAGCTACGTGGCGAAACCTTGTGTTCAAAGTAGTTTTAATCTTGAAGAGTGGAATCCAACCGTGCCTGTTTCGTAAAATAAAGACTTTTTCCTTTGTGCTAACTTATATTTTCAAACCATCTTTAAAAGATCTCAAACTGTGCTTTAGCACATTATTTGTTCTTTCTTCTTCACGCAATTCCCAATACAGGGGTAGACAGAGGTCTAGTCTAGACAATTAAGTCCCTTTGACTCACCTTCCACCGATGATATTTTTGGGACAACGTGACAGGTGGTGAGCCCGTCGCCGTCTTTATGTCCAAGCCAACGATGTAATTCGTACATAAGTTTTTGAAAAATTAATTGGTACTGCCACCTGAGGCTCGAACTCAGGTCTCTTGACTCGAAATTCCGACCACCCAACCACTCGGCTATCGTGAATTAATAATTTTTATAATGTTACAATTTAATTTAATTTTATTGTAGACTTTTTAATATTGTTACAATTGTAACAAAAAATTGGTGCAGCGTTTCGGTTATTTTATTGACTCTATACATATTGTAGGTATTCATAACAATAAGTAGCAAAAGCAGACTTTCCAATCTTCCATTACGATCCGATAAAATAACTTGTAAAACGCGCACAATCAACAACAATCACGAGACATCAAAATGGGAAAACCTTCATAAGCTGGGATCAAATTTTTTCTCCCGCTGATCGAATTGCCGACCACTGAGCAAGGTTAAGTCGGGGTGCGATCCCAATTTGTCTTACCATACAATTGCTTGCTACGGAGTTGTATTATTTTTATTATCTTCTACAGCTCCATCAAGTCAACTGCGGAACATGTGTAAGCAATAATTTCGAAATGATTAAATTCGTTCTCGCAAACTAGTCCATGAATCGTTACATTTTTAGTTTTTCGGGTTTTTAATTTTATATTTCGATGAATTTTAGATCAACGTTAAACCGCTAAAATCTCGATAGAGATGTTAAAAGTTTGTGATATGAATTTGGTTTTTGGACAAAAAGATACCTTCCCAGCAGATAAAAATTTTGTTGTAGTTAAAAAAATTTTGTAAAGTAATATTATTAACAAATTGTAACATTTTTTAAAGTTTCTCTATTGTTAACTACGTAGGCAGAGGAATCTAACGCTATAAGACAAAGTAAATGACAGGTCAATAGTAGGTGAAATCGAAAAATTATCAAACGAATTTTTTTTTAAACAAGTAACATGTAATACACATGGAGTAAATAGAAATATAAATATCTTGCACGTGTGACGTAGATAAGGAGGACAAAGTAGGACATAATAAATTATGAGTTAAAGATACAAATGGTACAGTTAGTCATTTCCTTTATTTATCTAAAACGGCAAATGGCCATACAGTAGGCATGGTTTGCATTGTTTCTCATTGCTATCAGTAAATTATACCTATTATAATACGAAACATGGGTTTACATGTTCCAGTTTGGTCCAGCGTTCAAATTATGGTTTGTGTTTTTGATATGCTAAATCGTGGTTAAAACAAACAGAATATTGGTTTAATAAGGAAGTTATAAAAAATCTTATGACTCATTTCTGGAGAAATAAGATTACTAAAGTGCTAAAGTGCACAAATAAATAACGAATTATTTTTTGAAGATGGGATTGTTAATTTTTTTTGTCAAAATGTATTATTCCTTTAAACGCTACCGTTATTCCGCGCCGAAATTTTTAAGGAGCACTCAAGGTTGCCTGGGAGCCGTAAATTGGGTTCTGAGGAACGGTATGTAAACTTAAACGTAGAGGTTAAAACACTGTACTACAGTAAATAACTCAAGCACACTGCTCACTTGTCTTCGTGCAGCTGAAAGGTAGCAGCGTGTCCATAATCCATGATCGTAAATGAGCCGTGCTAATTCCGACATATAGATTCACCACTTTAGTCGACACCAATAAATATTTAAAATAACAACCAATTTTCTACAGCCAGAGCTTAGAGTATGCGGTTTCATGGTGATCATGGAAGTAAATGAAAGTGAATAGATCAGTAAAAGAAGTAGAAAAAGGAAGGTAGAGAAGAGAACAAAAATATTCTTTATTAAGCACATGTAAAATAGCAGAAAAAAGTATTAGAAAATGGAAATTTATGATATTTAATACCCATTTCCACAGGAAATTTCCACAGCGTCTGACAGAATATTGTAGTCTTTAGAAAAATAGACATTGGTGACCTCTTTTTTAAACGTTCACTTACAGCATACCTATATATTAAAATGGTGGCTTTTACAGCTTGTTCATTTCTGGGTCAATTTTCAGCAAAACTTACATATCACCCGTCTTTGTTATACGGACTTCGTACGTCATCACACACGATGTTTCCTCACCTCGATAGGCCCCTGAAAGCGAATGTTCGGAAAACACTTGTAAAGAGCAAGCAGCTTTGGGCGACTGCCAGGCGATGAATCAAAAACCTTGGACCTGACTTTGTTCTGTACCTCATGACTTTTGAAAGTCATATATTAAAATTACACGCTAGGCATACGTAAAACTATTCGGAGAAATTTTGCTACAAATGTTTATTTCATCAGTGACATTTGACTAAGATAATATTTTGAAACATTTCAGTGAATTGTATTAGAACGAACCTTGTTAAAACGTATTCAAAACATTAACTTGTGTTTATATTTACACGACGGTATACTCTGCACTTTACAACCGCTGTGTTGAAGTCGCATGTGTATAATATATTCGGGTAAACACACGCTT
Organism: Sericinus montela; assembly: GCA_029286605.1. Lineage (NCBI taxonomy): Eukaryota > Metazoa > Arthropoda > Insecta > Lepidoptera > Papilionidae > Sericinus > Sericinus montela. The sequence continues at coordinate 2,658,586 of JAGSMR010000040.1, forward strand.
ACACTGCGGCGTAAGTTTTACAACATAATCTAAATGTGCGAGCTTTTGGTCATTATGAGGTCGGTGTAGATTGTGTTAACTAAACGTTAATATTATTAAACGCGTCGCGTATTATGCATGGTGTAAGATAAAGCTGCGCTCCACATGTGCTCCTGCGGAGTTCCCACGCCTCCTCGCCCCTTCGCCCGCCTCATGCACCATGTGGCAACGACCAATGTTGTATGACCCGTCCCTTTTCGCTATCTTTGTAATTAAGCAATAGCTGAATATAGAGTTATAAGAATCGAGGGTTCTTTTTAGTTGGTGTTTATTACCTCCCGGGTCTTCGTCTTGCATGTTCACGCCTAGGGCTTCAGTGCTCAACGCTAATTGATTGATGCGTAATTGATTAATGAAATACTAAAACTAGTAACGAAAGGATGTAGTCCTTTTTTGTGTTGACTTTGCTGGTAGCTGATGGAGTGCATTACAAATGGGGCTATAATTGTAACTTACTTAGTGTGTGGTTGACGGATTACACTTTACACACGTGTAAGCTAATGATGATAACAAGGAGATAAAATATTGTTGATATATAGTTCATCGAACCCGCGACGAAGCTGATGTGATGCATTTATCACTGGCATGAATACATGAGTACAGTCTACACTATATAAGCTATGTTGTTGATTTTTAAAGACTGTATTTTACCTGCGGGCCTTCGTTCTCGCAGGTCTCCGCAGATGACGCTGTAAAGGCCTCCGGGCCAACAGCATCCCGTGGATGGTTTTTAGTCGGTATGTTTCTCCTTCTGAGATCCGAGTCCGACACTATTCGTTTCGGTGGCCTCCCGGTCAGGAAACGTTCGTGCTTAAAGCATTTTCCTCCACGGTTATCAAAAAAAAAATCTGTATTTATTTTACAACGATTCGTAATGTGCGGCTGTACACATGTAGTCTAAACATGCTGTGATTGAGTTATTCATTTACAGATATTCAGAGTTTAGGAAAGATTGTCTGGAAAAAAAAATGTCGTTAGCGACAACGCCGTCCATTTTGCTATCATTATATCTAATATTTTTTTATCTGATATAATCAAATGTAATCTCAAATATCAAAATGTTATCTGATATAATTAAATGTATTATATTTTTCTATACAAGAAATCTTTCTCCTTTCTTCCCCTCCGTCTTTAAAGTTATGTGTAGTACGGGCAAATTAAATATTTTTACGTGCCGAAATCCAACCTGTGCAAGTTGTATTTAAGCTAACCACAGCACCCACCGTGTCGTCATGTTATTTCCGAGTAGTCAGAATCGTTAGGCGAGTACAACTTACTTGGACAACATAATTATAGGTAAAAAGTCAGAGAGTCTTAAGGCTATTATTTGCAAATGTTTAAGTATTATATGTTCCTAGAAAAGATTAAAGCATCCAAGTGACGGTTAATGTCAGGTTCAAAAACTAATAATTTATTCTATGGTTCTTAAAGTTATAAGTACGCAGGATACAGAGAGATTAAAATTTAAAAATACGTCTTGACTGAAAGTATTATTTTGTTTGTGCGAATACTGTAATCGTAAAGTTATGAGTGTTAAACCATTCACCGTTTAAATCGAAATTTAATTTCCATTAATAATCGGCTATCTTTATTTTTCAATAAGGTTCTCGTTACTGCGCATTTAAATGATAGTTATAATTAAATCGTCAATATTTGGTTTTATTCAGTTTATTTATGAAGTGATTGAAATTAATTTTGGACGACATCAGTACAAAAAATAAAATTTAAAGTTAATTACCAATTTTTTTTATTTGAAAAAATTTTTCGCAACCCGATCCAAACATTATAACCTAGTATATATCTTCACGCAATTCCCAATACAGGGGTAGACAGAGGTCAAGTCTAGACCACCGAAGATATTTTCGGGACAACGTGACAGGTGGTGAGCCCGTCGCCGTCTTTATGTCCAAGCCAACGATGAAATTCGCACATAAGTTTTTAAAAAACTCATTGGTACTGCCACCTGGGGATCGAACTCGGGTCTCTCGACTCGAAATTCCGACCACCCAACAACTCGGCTCTCGTTAGTCGTTAGTCTACACATCTGTATTTTATACTCCCTTGGCGGTCCTAACCTTATAACATCATTTACATTTTTACAGTTTGTATACATATCCTACATAACATACATTATGCTTTTTGATACACAGTGGAAAGTACCAATGGGTTTTTCAAAAATTTATATAAGAATTTTATCGTTGGCTTGTACATAAAGACGGCGACAGGCTCACCACCTGTCCTGCTGTCCCAAAAATATCTTCGGTGGTAGGTGGGTCGAAGAGACTTAATTGTCTAGACTAGACCTCTAGTCTGCCTCTGTATTGGGAATTACGTTAAGATATTATTTTTTTATTTATTTATATGTATAGACTTCATTTAAGACAGGTCAGTGTCCCATAGGCATCAGTAATTCCTTATATCTTGTGGAATGCTTCAGTACCTGTAACTGATTTAACCATTCTTACAATTCTTCCATATAACCATACGAAACACAGTATCTTACCCGAATCCCGAAACATGACATCGCAGGTTCGAGTCGCAGTTCACTGTCATTTGACTTTTAGGTTTGAATAGTTAACAGGAATATGTTACTATTATTTTTACAAATAGAACTTGATAAAAAACATTTTGAAAATTTATACATTTTTTAAATTATTTTTAAAATTAAAAAAGAACTCTCGCTTGAGATGCTCTTAGCTAATTTCAAAGAACTCTTGTAAATTACATATTATCTTCAATCACCGCTGATGTGTTCATCAGATGTCAAATGAAGAAGTTTTCTTAATTGTAAAATTAAGGTTTGGAGTGGTGATTGATAAATTGATAAAATATGAAGAAACGCTTTGCGAAGGTTTTAACATTTCTAACGAAGAGAAGTAAGAAAAATTAAGAAGTATTAAAAGACGAATCAAGGACAAGAAACAAAAATTTTATCAAATACAAATTTCATCAAATTTTGATTCTTTTCCCCAAGAAAGTTGTAAAAAATATTTACTACATTCCCAGCAAGAATAAAATATGTCAATTCTTATAACGAAGGGATTTTTATCCTTAGGGGTCGAAGCTCCCGAGATAGCATAGTCACGCAGGTGTTTTTAACAAGCAAAAAAAACTTCATCTACCCTATTCGACCTGCAAACTTTTACGGTTTCGTACTGATTTACGTCAGCGCACCTGCTATGCTTTTGCAAAATGACACGCCAATTTTTTTGTACGGCTATAATTTTCTCCTTTAAAATCACAGAAGCTTCAAATTCAGCATTTGACAAAGTTATTTATTGTATATTATAATTAAAAATACAGAATCTAAAATATTATTTCTCTGTCACTGTTAGAAATATTGTTGATTTTGAAATTTTTATTTTATCATAAATATTTTTTTATAAAACATATTGTTTTAAAACATACTAAAACAGTTTAATGCGCGAAGCGTACGGACGATTCACGGACACGGGCATTATAAACAATTATGACTTTGAAGAAAGTCTTGCTATTGTAATGTTTGTCGAGTAAATAATAAACTTCAATTTCAGGCTCTTTTAAATTTTATTGATGTCGTATACCTCGAGCCTATAGTATATTCATTTTGCCGTCAAAAAAGCAACAATGACATATAATAATGAAAATATCTTTATCTATAGTATTACCAGCTCCGAAGTCCAAGGTTCGATTCCTGTATGGATGAATATAGAAAAATGTTTTCAGCTTTGTCCCGGGTCTGGATATTTATGGCGCCTTAGTTTTTTCTGTTTCCATAACACTTGTACTTTATTTATTAACACGGCTACTTATCTTATGTGATATTCTCCCGGTCAATTTCTTTTCTTAATCAATTAATTGACATGAAACAGCTGGAAATGCATTACCATTCGTCAATATTCTAAGGTTGTATAGATTTTCAAAAAAAGTCATGACAGCCGAGTGGTTGGATGGTCGGAATTTCGAGGCAAGAGCCCCGAGTTCTTCAGTGAGACCCGGGTTTTTCAAAAACTTACGTACGAATTATGTGTATTGGATTGGATATAAAGACGGCGACGGGCTCACCACCTGTGGTCCCAAAAACATCTTCGGTTGAAGGTGGATCGAAGGGACTTAATTATATCTAGACTAGACCTCTGTCTACCTCTGTATTGGGAATTGCGTGAAGATATTTATTTATTTATAAATTTTCGTTGGGTTCGTTCGATAATACTTCTATGTTACTGAATTGTGATGCATGAAGTGAACTAACCTGCATTTGTAAGAAGACACCCATGTTAATAGAGATGTGCTAAAGTACATATCGATAGTTTATCGTTCAGTAAGTCCGTAAGATATATTTAAATAATGTACAAAAATGAATGTAATAATTCAACCTTGCAGTTAACAAATAAGATATGTTTTTCCATACTTGTTTATTAATGAAAGTCTTCAACTGATAAGGATGTTTCCTGATTATTTACGTAATCATCACATTGAATTCACTTGACATTTCAAGGTGTTATATTCGTAAGATTATTATGAATTTGCTAAAAGGCGCTACGAATAAACAAAAAGAAAAGGTGTCAAAGGTGTACAAAATATTCGCATGCGGTCGTAACTGTTTAGCCAGAATGTGTTTTCTATTTATTTTACTAATAAATTTATTATAATTTTACTATAATTCATATACCTTTGATTAAAAGTTTAATTTGTAAGTAATTAAAAATATGTAATAATATATTAAGTTTCTTTATTTCATTAATATAAATTCTACGTATTTCAAAAGTAACAAATTTACAAATATTATACGTAATTTTTAGAAAATCACAAACCTGGAAATAAGCCACGGCCTGAATTGTAGAGTCGGGTTTGGTAGCTATTAGAGTATATTTTATTTACTTTATTTTATATTAAACCGATTTGAGAAGCATATATTCGCAAAAGATGTTCTAACAGAAATCATACTGCACACATTTTATAATTTATAATATCTTTTAGAACTTTTATATCTTTTATCATTCAGAACAGTTAACACTATGTATGACTGACGAACTGTAAGCACGTCAGCTTCTTTGTATGATTTAATTCAAGTTAAGACCCATATTTTAATTTAAATTTAATAACTAAAACAGTTATTCATTTTTTTTATTACAAATGATTTTATTTGTAATCTAAATTACTGATACTTACTGAATTCTAGCAGACCGGGGATCATCACTAAACTTTTTTGTCTGAAATGCATAGGGTTGTTGGAAGTAACAAAAAAAGTAGTCAGTGTATAGTGACAGAAGAAAAATTTCGAGACCCCTTAAAACAGATTTGAAGTATTTTTATGATATTGAATTTCTCGCCCGTTTGGGGATTGCCTAATGGCCCATAAACAACGTATTGAAGTTAGAAAAATAACCACTTGACAGTTATTTATGTTTATTTAACGACAACAATGTGCTGTGGCTTTATCTTTGTAAGTTGCCAAAATGTTAAATATAAAATTGTTACATATTTCTTCAGTGTATTTCAAGAACATTGTCTTACATAAAATAATTCTAGAGTGCTAATACACACACACACACACAGACACATACACACACACTAACACACACACACACACACACACACACACACACACACACACACACACACTAATTGTCTGACTTAGCCAGGCAGTCGCTGGTTGTAGGAACGTGAAAGTTTGCTTGATCTGATCAACGTCAACCTTAAAAATAAAAAAAAAATCAATAAAATGTTATCTCAAGGGCTTTAAAAATACTTATCATTAACAGAAAATTTTTGGGAAAGTTTTTTTTTTTTTTCAAATTTATGCATACGCAATCATTATATCATTTCGTGTAAAGTGCCTATTTTTTGGTAAAAATTAAGACATTAAAAAAAATATTACGTATATACTCATTTAACCGTGAGAAACCGTGACGTGTTAGTGAAGCATAGAATTAACAAAATAAAAATTGCTAACATCGTAGAATGAGCCAATAACATCACTAACGACTGATCTAAAAAAGCATTAGGTGAATTTTGAATGAAAAAAATGCGTGAATTTGGAATGAAAAAAAGTCCACAACAAGTAAAATTGTAATTTAGTAACGCGATCACGTATGTAGGTATAAATTTACAAGCGGATCTCTTTGATTGTATTCCTACGTGTTTTGGCTGGGTCACCGAATGCATAACGTTTTGGTTATAAAACGCTTTGGCAACTCTTTACTAGGAAGATTTGGTAAAATGTGCATCACAGAATAAAGATGTACAGGATATTTTCTTTCGAGACTAATTCACCTTTCCTTTTTTTGAATTATCGTTTATCTAGTATTTATAATAATTTGCCAAAATCAATAAAAATAATGACTATAGAAAAACAGTTTAAAAAAAAACTAAAAATGTACTTATACAAAAATGTTATAATTCTATAAAAGAATACATATCGGATATTACACTGAAAACTTATATCGTATAATCATTGTATAACAAAAATATATTAATTAATAATAATACAAAATGAAATTAATCAAAGAATTCATTAGTTGATTTATAATATACTTTATAGAAATACATATCAACAAAAATCAAATTGCTATATACTCTTTCAGGGTGTGTACATATTTTTAAGAACTTCAAATGGGAACTTTATATTCTTTTCTCCAATGTATGTACATATACATGCAAATAAATAAATAAATTTACGATTGTAATCCGACGCATATCCGAGTGGTTAGGTGATCGGAATTTGAGTCCAGAGTTCGATTCCTAGGAGGTAGTCTCGCACCAATAAGTTTTTTAAAACATATGCAGGATTTGCGTATGCGTGAATATAAAAAAATCTTAAATTGTGGCAACGTTACGGTTATTTAAGATAAGTAATATAATAATCGTGACTTTGTGTCACGATAGCCGAGAGGTTGGGTGGTCGGAATTCCGAGTCGAGAGACCCGAGTTCGATCCCCAGGTGGCAGGCTCGTACCAATGGGTTTATGAAAAACTTATTATACGAATTACATCGTTGGCTTGGACATAAAGACGGCGACGGGCTCAATACTTGTAACGTTGTCCCGAAAATATCTTCGGTGGAAGGTGGGTCGAAGGGACTATATTGTCTATACTAGACTTTTGTCTACCCCTGTATTGGGAATTGCGTGAAGATATTTATTTATTTAATATAATATTCAATCCTGGCATAAAACCACTATTTCTATATTGTCTCGTTTAGGTATTTATAGTACTTTCTCTCTCTCTGTGTGTGTTTGTGTGTGTGTGTGTGTGTGTGTGTGTGTGTGTGTGTGTGTGTGTTTGTGTTATTTCGTATCTATTTATATATCTATATGTCTATTTCTTAAGACAGTTTTAACATATAATTATTATTTTCCTTTGACTATATATGATGAATTTAACGTCGTGTTTCTTTTACTAATAAAGTTGTAACGATTATTTTAACAACAGATTCGTGGACACCATAAAAGTATGTTTGAGGTTACGTTACCATTTACGTTATGTGCTTGTAGCGATTCTATCAACTCTCTGCTATTGTACTGCCAATGCTACATGGCTTTAAAACTTCAAATGTGCCGTAGTCTCGTAGTTATATTATTTAATCTGCGGTCGTACGTTGTACTGGACTGTCAAATACGAAATATTCCTTTGTTTTATTTCGAAGAAGCGTCATAGGTCGAGACTGGCATGTAAAATGGTCGCTAACAACTTTTTGTGACAAAAGCGAAGCGTAGCTCTTTGAAAACAAATGTGCCCTCTTCATTGTTTCCGATTCTTTGTAATATTACATTCCTAAAATGTTAAAGTATCTTAATTCTATACTAATATTTTACATTTAACGTACTTTAATAACCTTTTTCCACTATTACATTTTTTCTATAATTTCTGTTTTTGTGTACAGAAATTATTAAATAAAATAAAATATATATTTGATAGTAAGCAGTGTCAAGAAACCTTTGTTTACGAGGTACACATTTTTTGCACGTCAAGACATTACAATTCTCTGTTATACAAACACTGACAACAGCAAATACTTCCTTATTCGATATGAATATTAATAATTTAAGTAAGATAAGATTGTCTCACGATGCAAATATCGCATCATGCATATAAATGGTACGTTGTATGACGTAGGTTTTCCTGGAGGTGCACAATGCACTTTCATAGTTCGCCAGACTCTCCGTGCTTACCGCAATAGTGATGTGATGATTGCAGAGTATATTTATGATTTTTTATGTACAGAAATATTATATTGATACTATTAACAATACTTAGAATAATAAAAAGTCACGATAGAGTGATTGGAATTAGAAGAGACCAGAGTTCAAACCCTAGGTGGTAGGCGCGTATCAATGGGTTTTTTCAAAACTTATGTGCAATTTATATCGTTAGCTTGACCATAAAGACGGTGACAGAATTACGACAGGAAAGATGCATCGAGGACTTAATTATCTAGACCTCTGTCTACCCCATTATTGGAAATGGCGTGAATTTTTTGTAAAAGAATATAAAAAATAAGTCCTACTCCTCGCATGCATACATTTCCATTTTGAATAGTCAAACTTGAACTATAAGCAAGTCTGTTACGCTCTGAACCATAGTTCTAAATATTCTTTAATGGCAGCATCCAAAGAGACACTTTTTGTTCAATTTCTACACTTTGACATGAAGAAACCTTTAAATTATGCTGTCAAATTGCCGAGCAATGAATCTTTTTATTTTTACTATGAATGCTTTGACATATTTTGTTTCTTTTGTTATAATTTAGCTATATTTTCCTTCAGTAATACGTATCGCCGGCGTATAACGTATAAATTGAATGTGTGTCTGTATCATAGCCATCTCGTTAGCTAGGCCGACTCAGTAAATCGACTCGTAGTGATTGAAGTTCGTCATTACATTATAGATATTATCGACATCGCTGTATAAATTAGCATAAGAAGCGCGTCTCTGTCGCTGACCACAAGTTACGAGGCAGGTCACGCACTTCCCTAAACGCGTCGCATCCTATTGTCTCGGCTCTGAGATGCGGAATAGACGTGTTTGTACTTTCGGTTTGTTTCAAAAATGGTCCGTCTTGTCTAAATTGGTATCCAAGCTGTCTGTTGAAACTGATGCGTCATTAATAACGTTGCACAAAACAATTTTAAGAGGGTTTTAGTTCTTTTATTCCGAAAAACTTGTTTCACTTTTAGATGTAAAATTACATGAAATCTTACTAGTTATTCCATAAATAGGTACTGATCCAAATTTCGTTTGCGACAATATACATAATGTTGTGTGAAATTCAACACGATCAATCTCTTATTTTATCTGTGATATCAAAGTAAATATTTACAAACGTTATATGAAAGGTTTGCCATTTGTAACAAAGAAACAGAAATAAGTCAGTGTTCGTTGTATTTTATAACGTGATATGTTTGAATAAGAAATGCAAATGACTAGTAGTATATAAGTTAATATTAGTCATTGGAAAAAATTATAAAATTAAATGTAATTTAAATCAAATGAACACAAATGAAAACAAAATTATATTTAATGAAAATATTTGCGATTGTGAAAATTAATAAACTATTTTCAAATGCATTGAAACGGCTCTGTGCAATATTGACATGCAATATTGACGGTGATTATGATAATCAACTTCATACTATAATCTTGCGACGTTATGTTAATGTCAAAGGTATGTATAAAAAATGAGCACATGTAAAACAATATAGTCAGGAAACTAGAATAATTAAACAAAGAGAACTCGAATTGTCTTCCTCATCCGGATTTTACGAGTACAAAGACAGAGGTCACACGGTTCTTCCGGAAGCAGATAATAAATGATTGTGATTTAATTGTTTTTATATTCTGCGGTGCGGCCGTGATGTGATTTTATGTTATTAGTCTTGACAACTATCGGTTTTGGGTTGCCTATGAGAACTCAACAAATTTATAGCCAGAACCGAAATTTGGATATAGGAAAAATACAGTTTGTTATCTATATAACTTACTAAAGGAACAAAAACATCGTAATTAACCGTGAAAATTCGCATATTCATGAACCTCATCTGCGTACGGTAAAAAATAATTACGTTTACAACCATCGTACGTTTTCATATTCAGAGATCGCAAAGTATCATAATGTGGAATCAATTTCCTCTTCTTTCTCCATGCGGGCGTACGCTCTTGCGAGACTCAACCGATGAAATTTTGAAGTCCTCAGATCCCAACCGTGCTGTGGAGGGGTTCGACGGTATTAGGTCTCCCTAAGAGACTTACTACTATCCAATCTGCTTATCACTATCCAATTCCGATTCCCGACTAGAAACGGGCGCGTGTAAAACCTTTATGCAGCTTAAACAAAAAAAATGTACGACAACACCGACCTGTGCATCGCGCACAGAAAACTTATTGCATATATTACTTTCATGATGTGAAAGCATTATTTGGTTGTTCTGAAACTGAAATGTAAATCTATAATAGAGTTAAATATATGATAAGGAAATAAATTAAAATAGTTAATAGCTAATTTAAACAAATATCATTATCAGTTGCGATACTATTCCAGTGGTTATATAATTGTACGTGTGTATATTATGTCCTGAACCTGAAACACTCACCTCCTCAACATTACATGACATTCACATATACCAACTACTCGTAGTAGTTGGTATATGTGTTTGGTATATAGTAGTTGTTGGTATATTTGAAATAATAAAATGGGATGCGTTGAAGAATGCCTCATCCTATTTACGAGTGCTAGGAACCCGGTAAATTTTATGAGTATAGTTCACTATAATCCTAGTTGGTGACGAGCTACCGACATTTTTTGCACATTGCTTATTTGTCTAAGTTTTATGTACGGGTGTTTGTTATTAATTAACCTTAACCGCTGATATACACAAATAAATAATAATAAATAAACACGTATAAAAATGTACTTACCATTAAATAAACTAAAATAACAAAATAAACTATGAATACGACAAATTAGCAATTCTAAAAAGTTCAACCGTAATATTTTTTATACATTTATAAAAAAAAATTAATTTATTAATTGTAAAAAATTTACAGGAAGGTTGATCTCTGTCGATCGCACGATTTAAAAATAACATAATAAAAATCGGATGCATCTGCATGGAATCTTCCATAGTCACGTGTCTTAAACAAACAAACAAGGAAGAAGGGAAACCAAAAAAAGGAAGAGAAAAGAATGGATCGATGATAATAATACAAAGTCTTCGAGGAACGAAGGGTATGGGTATTACACGAGAATTGTAACTTAACAATCTAGATGACTGTTATCAAATAAAACTAAAACAAATGACTAATGTGTCCTGGTGAGTCATCGTCGCTGGTCGAGAACCTATTCAGCTGAAGTCTGAGAAGTGAAAATTTACGAAAACATCACATGAATCGTATACAGTTACAAAAAGACGACCTAGCTGATCTAGAAATAAATAAAATAAATATCTTCATGCAATTCCCAATACAGGGGTAGACAGAGGTCTAGTCTGGACAATTAAGTCCCTTCGACCTACTGTCACTTTGTTCCAAATCAGCTTCGGTGAAAGGTGAGTCTAAGGGAATACGTTGTCTACATCTCTGTCTACCCCAGTCTTGAGAAAATGCGTGAAAATATCTTAGAGTAATTATGGACTTGATGAGATTTTAACAGTGGTAGAGCCACGCATCAGCTTCTGTTGTTGCATGAATGGGCCGGCTCGACCGGGGAAGTACCACGACCTCACAGTATACCGGGGTGAAGTAGAAGTCTAACAAACTTCTGCGTTGCGTCTGGTGAGTGCAGGTAACTTGGTGCCCCCCCCCTACCCTAACTCAGGGGAGGGGGGGCACTCTAAGGGAGGCAACGCATCTGCTATGCCTCTGGTATTGCGGGTGTTCATGGGCGGCGGTAATCACTTACCATCACGTGAGCCACCTGCTCGTTTGCCTCCCTTTTCCATAAAAAAAAAGATTACCATCTTTGATGGACTGTCGAGGTATTTTAGTCTGAACTGTGATTTCTACAGTAGTATAAGAGCGACTATAGAACTGTCACAATAGAATGAAACGTTGTATAAGTTTCCTGTTTAAAACTTTTAAAAGCATTGGGAGAGGCGAAGTTTCTTAAAATCTTTTAAGTATTTGCAACCACCATGCTGTTTAAAAATAAAAAATCCAAACACTTTTCAAAGTTTTAAATTGATTTCAAGCAAAAGTGTTATTTTAGACTTAACATGTATCTTATTTCTCAGTCATATATTAACAGAGACAACTCTAAAACTATTTGACTTTTGACTTTGAGTCTGAAAGTTAAATTTGGCACAGAGGTGGATTGAGGTAGAAGACGGCAGCTAAGAAAGTATTTCGGCAAACTACTGTAAAAGATTGAATTAGGAGTAAAAGTTTGTGTGAATAACGTTATTTGTGGTTTGTTAATGAAAATTGTTCTCGTGTCTATTGATTACAATTATAAATGATATGTTCAACAAGATAATTGGAACTTTATCCTGGGACGGGTTCAAATTGGGATGAGAGTTTCTGATGGACAACCGACATTTTTGGCTTCCTCTCCTCTTTCACAAATGTCATTCATATCCATTTGGGCAAAGCCGTAGACCGAATGTAGTAAAAACATTTAGGAGAAAATTGATTTTAATTTTTAAAATTGTATCAAAATATTTAATGACGTTATTAGGCGTTAGGTTACTTCTATCAGGAAATAGTGGAGGCCACATTTATAGAAACTGCTTCCCTGCATTATAAATATCTACACCGTCGCATACACATTCATTAATCAGGTTTAAAATAATGTTAAAATTATTCCTCGTAACGTCATACCTCTAAAGTAATATGTGTATGTATTCACAAATTAGTACACAGACACGTACAAAAAAATATATTAACATGGATATGTAATGAAAAAATAACAATGTTCCTATGTATATATGGATGTAGTTTACGATTAAAAAAATGAAAAAGAAACAACGCTGTATTGTTGTAATTCGTATTGATAGGGCAGCGGCGGTGCGAACGGTCAGATAAAAAGACCATTTGCCACATCCTTATTCCAAGGACAGGCGATTCGCCGGCGGCGAATCAGCATCGAAATGCTAATTCGTGCGCTACGGTGAATACCTTATGTGGTCTAAAAAAACTATCATATCATTCATATATTATCTGAACATATAATATTTGGTCGCTTCGGAGTTATTCACCGACTCTTTAAATAGGGTCGGATAAAGTCAATATTTGCTTCAACGTTATCTTATATAAAACCATTTCACAAACACACACTAATGAAATTATTACAGATAACATAAACAATCACATTACAGGTTTAAAATATTCCAGGCTGAAAACCTTTTCATGAATGAGTTCACAAATTAATATTGAAGACGCTTTTACTACAAAGTACTCGGTAACGATGGCCGAGTTTGCTGGAACAAAGATGGGGCATTGAGCGGTTTGTTGGCAAGAAAAGCGGCCGACATCCGCCAAAAATAAAGTCCTTGACCTTCTTGGTCCGAGTTTATCTCACTCAAAAATAAAAGCAGCCATGAACTTCATGAAATATGTGCGCGAGTACATTGCTAGTACGTAATGTAACTCGTTGCCGTCGCCCGGACGGCCTTCAATGGTTCACGAGCAAGGTTCCTTTGTGTTCGTAGTGTGTGCAGTGTAGTTTGTTGTAATGTGTAATATCTACATTTAATCAGATAAAAGGCTGGATTATTATTTCTGCTAAAACAAAATAAATATTGGCACGTGGCTTGGCGTGCAGTGTCGTGCAAATAAACTTAGTAAATATTTGTTTTTTTTTGTATTGTTAGTATTAATTATGGTATTCAATAATTATAACACTGTATATAGTTAATAAAGCATTTTTTTATTTTTTGTGTTCTTATTTTATCAACTTTATCTCTCATTAAAGTTGCCAAATCTTAAATTGATATAACATAAGGTAATAAATAAATATAAAATATAAAATATCTTCACGCAATTCCCAATACAGGGGTAGACAGAGGTCGAGTCTAGACATTTAAGTCCCTTCGATCCATCTTCCACCGAAGATATTTTCGGGACAACGTGACAGGTGGTGAGCCCGAACCCATTGGTACGAGCCTGCCACTTGGGGATCGAACTCGGGTCTGTCGACTCGAAATTCCGACCACCCAACAACTCGGCTATCGTAAAGACGCGACGGCGACGGGCTCACCACCTGTCACGTTGTCCCGAAAATATCTTCGGTGGAAGGTGGGTCAAGGGGACTTAATTGTCTAGACTTGACCTCTGTCTACCCCTGTATAGGGAATTGCGTGAAGATATTTATTTTATTCGCGTCTTCAACGTTGATCGGATGATTCCGGTAAATTATATTTGGAAAATTGATTGATTGATTATCTTTCTGATTTTTTTTCATTTTAGTCAAAAGACTATGAATATTTTGAAACTAAAAGGTGTCCTCTGAGGAGTCGTAGAGAGCATTTGAAGTGTCTAATAGTAATTTCTAGTATTAACGCGAAGACTACACATTTTAAATAAAAAGATTTTCGGATTTTATCGCGTTTTTAATAAGTTTTTACAAACTATTTTTTAAAAAATAATGTATAATATTTCTTCTCTTTAATTTTTTTTCTCTCTAATTATTTAATATATAATATTATTAAAAAATAGTATATACATAAAACGCAAACATATATATTTAAAATCTCTAATAGTAAGTTTTTCTTCTAAGCTGAAACTCAACAGTAACTGCGCTGTTGTTTGGAAGAAGACTATTTTTTTGTTTAAGAATAGATACTAAGAAGAAAACTACCATTAGCTATACATTTATAGCTATGTATAAATATACTATATTAGAATGTGTGAAAGTCACAAAAACCAATCCCCTTAAAGTTCCGTACGGACAAGTATGCAGAAGGAACGCACGCATTTCAGCCCTCTACACTTCGCTGAGTAATCAAAGCGAGCCGCCTCAACCCGGACCAGTTTTTAGCCTCTCCTTAATTTAAATAATACCGACTAAGATTGTGCGTCACAAAAAAAAAGAACTCCTTCCCTAGACCATCTCTTGGATTTTTATTTGCACGCTTAGAGAGTTCGAAAACAGTTCATCGCTATTATTGTTTTGGTTAAGAAGATATTTACTTTAATATTTGAGCTATATTGTAATTATTCCACTTCCCTGGACGAGTGGCGCCAGCTCTACGGTCACGTTCGATTCTCGGGTCTGGTTGTTTGTGGAACCTTCATTGATCGATTCCATAGTACAAGTGCTTTAGCAATTTAATTTAGATTCAGAGCGATGTACGTGATTTTGTCACTGTCTATGTATTTATATATTTATATGTTATTATTAAAAAATCGTTATATCGTTGGCAATGTAATCGTAATAAAGGAGACGTCGGGCTCACCACTTGTCACGTTGTCCCAAAAATATCTTCGGTTGAAATGACTTAATTGCCTAGACCTGTATCTACCCCTGTATGCAATGGGAATGGGGTGAAGATATTTTTTAAAAGATATCACATAATTAAAAATGTTGTATGTATTTTTTGCATACACGTATGTATGCAAAAAATATATACGTGTACACACTTGACTAATTTCTGTGGAAATTTCATTCCCCACTGAACTGAACCTAGAATTAACCTGGAAAGATTAAATTAAGTAACATGGTGTAAAGGACTACAGGCACTTTATGGAAGGATTTTCTATGTTATAAGCTTATTCACTAAACTAAGTCACGATAGCCGGGTGGTTGGGGGTCAGAATTCGAGTCAAGAAACCCGAGTTCGATTCTCAGGTGGCAGGCTCGTACCAATGGGTTTTTCAAAACCTTATGTACGAATTATATCGTTGGCTTGGACATAAAGACGGGCTTACCACCTGTCACGTTGTCCCGAAAATATCTTCGGTGGAAGGTGGGTCAAAAGACTTAATTGTCTAGACTTAATTGCGTGCAGATATTTTTATTTATTTATTTATTTTATAAGCTTATGTTGCCCATGACAGCGGCAAACCAGAAGATTACAGAAGATCTATGAGAACCAAACTGGAATATCCCTTACCTGGTAATTAGCTGGCTCTCTATACTCTTCAAACCAAAATACAAAAGTTGTGACAAAGTTATTTGGTGGCAGAAATAGGTAAGAATATGGTAGTGCACTCGATGACTCATGGGTAGAGACAGAATCTACCACCCTTTATGCTTATACTCACTAAGCCGGTCGGACGCAGATACTAATGATGATTAATGAGTGCATTCTTTGAAATAGAAAACAAGCTAGCGATCTGAGTACCAGACTCCACGGGTGTTATTGAGAAATTGGAAGCATATGACATTAAGATAATTTATCGCACATTTTCTAAGGTTGTATTCTATTTAGTTTTATTTAAAAAATACATACATAGATAGAATAAAATAAACAGCCATTTCTTAACTGTCGTGAACTTCAGATCAAGCGTTCAGATTATTATGGAGTAAGTAGTAAGTTACTGTTGGAATAGTATTAATTACTTTAGTCTGATTTTTTATGTAAAAAAAATTTTATACTTCTAAACGCTCGCTTTTCGCCAGCCAACGCTGATTTACGTTATAAGAAATGAAATATCAGAAATTTCTAATACATTCTCAGTTTACTTACAGTTTTGAATCTTTAGCTTAGAAACTAAGATGGTGACAGGCTCACCAATTGCTATGATATCCATAAATAAGCTATAGTGAACAGGGAGTTGAAAGGACTTAGCTGTACCACTACCCTACCCAGTATTGGGTCGGTTGTGAGAGGTTCTGTTATATTTACATTGAATTGTCACCCAGCCATCATATGATAATTATATCATATGATGGCTGGGTTTATTTATTAAAATACCCATATATGCTTCATATGTTACGTATATAATGCTATGCAGTTTGAGGTGATGTCATGAATAACTAGCAGCAGACACAAGGCACTATCTGATGGACGGGAATAGCCGAGACGTGCCAAATTTTTGCAACTAACAAAGCCGCACTGTGCCGATGCTCACTCCCAAAGTTAATTGGTGCCCCATTATTCTGAGAATTATTTTAATATTTTGTTTAATGAGTTCCTTATTGATATAAGGAACTCATTAAGTTTAAACTTTTTGCGCAAATAGTTTATCATCAGTAAAATAAGTATGAAACTTCATTGAATAAAGTTTTGAAATGAACATTGAATTTTACGAGTATACTCGGTATGTAACCTTGAAATGTTTTTTGGGGGGAAAATATTAATTTAATATATTTTCTGCATAAAAACTTCACTGGAATACATTAGTTAGCTTTGAGGACTCTTATTACTTTTTTATTTTATTTTTTTCAGCCTTTAAAAATATTTAGCGGCAAGGTGTCTGTTGCTTTTGGCGGTCTCGTTGTCTCACCGCTAACAACCGCTTCGAAATTTTTACGTTACTACACTTGCTCGAAAGCACCTAAACTATGTTCAAGCAATTCTGGATCGGCAAAAGAATTATTATTCCCCTTTTCACCTATGAATAAAATAAGAGGCGACTCAAGAATACACCTTGAAAATAAATAATGCTACCGACAGAGGGCGGGATCATAAAAAAGTATCAGACTAAAGTTAAGCATGGCGATGATAGGCAAAAGCATTTAAGGTCGAGGTATCTGGTACTGCGGACGCTAACCCGCTTGTTATGTGGCAAACAGTCCTGATGAAGGAAGCCTTTGTATTTCAGTAGACTTCTATAGGCTATTATAAAACGAAGTATGGCCGGAAACTTTACCAGGGATAGTTACGATGCAGGTTTTTGAACACGGAAGTAAAATGGATTGTATATATAGTATAATAGAAGTTGATGGACGCTGGAATGCGGATAAGCATGCAGGCAACTCTGGGGGAGATTTTAAACATACCACGTCTTCTCTGTCTAGGAGTCTCCAGGATCAGTACTACACTCTTAACTATTTCTGCAGCCAACTACTTTTATAACAAGTTTATATTCCGGTTTGAAGGGTACAAAGGGCCACTGTAATCACGGGAAATTGGACATAACGTTTTAGTTCTCGGGCTTGAGAACGGATCTACAAGTACAAACTGGTTTGTTTAAAGTTGGTGGCTGCAGTACTCACTTACCATCAGGTGGACATCCCCTCTCGTTCTCACGTTCTCAAACAATACTTATGGCAATCGAACCCCGGATGCTTCTACAAGTTCTAGTAGCAAAAGCATTTGTGTTATGAAATTGGAAACAAGGAAGGTAACACGAACACATAGACCCAAGACAACATAGATTGAACTGTCTGGGAAACGAAATCAGGCTCTCAGAGCTGGCAACCTCTTTATAACTGTTGTGTACACCACTCGACTGCGAACACTTTGACGTTGATTTTACCTAGGAGGAGTAAAAACAACGAAAGTACCACATGTTCAAACCCGAGAATATTTAGAAAAAGTGTGTTCTACGTAGACCCGAACGAGCATAAAACCCTCAAAGCTCCTCAAAACTCCTCAAAGCTGACGACACTATGAAAACCGGGGTGTACGGCAGTCATCCACGAAAGGCGTCATTTTTATTCGTTTGGCAAATTCGTGATAGACTTTCCTCAATCTATTACTAACTCAATCTATTACTACCTTTTTATTGAAGTGGGGTAAAATACATGCTAATAATCTACTTCTTCTTCTTTACAGTCTATCAAGAGACCACTGCTGAACTGCCTCATCCATAATTCGCCACAAAGAACGGTCAACCACAAGTCGGTCGGTACAACCAACGAGTCTATCATTCTAGAACAGGGCATCACACCGGTATCTTACATTGTTTAAAGCAGCATCCTTAGCTTTTTTGGGTACATTTCGCGACGGGATGTGTCCGTGGGTACTTTGTGATATGGGGACATGTTGCAGGCACACGTGCACGCGGTAGGGCAGTCATGCGGTAGACCGATCAAGTAAGACTTCGCTTAACAGTCCACTACTCGTATATTAATGCACGATGAATTGTTATTGATTGATAAATTGTTAAGTGTGTCACTAATCCTGAATCGGCGACCTCGACTAGAGTGGTCAAGAGTTTATCGACTGACAAGAAGAATATGAATCATGATATTACATGAATACAACATTCGTTGCATCAGTGTTGTATCCGGGAGACTTAACAATTCGAATATTTGGGTGATATTGTAACGTTGATGAGCGAGAATTGCACTTACAATCCGAATACGGAATTTGTAAGGTCATTTATTTCCACTCAAAGTGGTAATAAAATCTCTTTTATAGTTTGAAGATCTTTATGGATTTTACAAAATTCAAAATCATTTTTTTTAAATAAAATCACTGATGTTTTTATTCATACAGATACCATTATACTGTGATATATGACGGCCAGTCACGGCCGATGGCACGTTTTAAATATTTGAACATTATTTCAAAGGTTGCATCACTAACACGCGACATCAAGACTGTGGTTAAATATTAGAATCATTCTCTGAAATAAGTTATGTGTATGCTCGACTGTGATTCAGGCGTTTAACTTGAGATGTCGACATCAAGCGACACGAACATTATAAGGTCATTAGAAGTCATCTCGTCTCGTTGTTGAAACTTTTAATAGGCGATTTATTGAGTCGTCCGTCCGCGTAACTCGAAAAACTAAATGCTACACGTTATTTAAATAATCGTTTCTAAAACTCAATATGAAGGTTCAATAGTGTAGTTTTAGTTTCAATTAAATATATAAAAGATTCTTGCCGTGTGAGTAAGAGAATATACCACTCTTTTTCTTTTATCGTCATCGTAAGATGCAACTAAGGGAAACACCTTAAAAATGCCATTGACTCCCAGCAGATGGTGGGATAGTAACAAAGCAAAATTTTATGTAATGGTGACGGTCAGCAGCTAAACGCTGTCTACTCGATGTCTAGTACTGTGATTACAGTGCCAAGTGGCGATTATGGCATATCTCTCTTACAGGAGAAGCCAATATCCTTCAAATTATTGGTACAGGCTGTAATTTTTGTATGTGTATAACATTGTGATTATGGTGGTTCTGAAGACAATAGTCATTTCATTTTCTTTGTTTACTTCAGTGTACGTATACTTGCAAACAATAAGGTTGTTTCAAATACAATATATATAAAAATCGAAGAAGATTACATATTTAAGATTTTTTTGGTATAAGTGATATTGAATGCCTCCATAGCCTATATATACTGGATCTGAGTCTATACCTTACATGCCCGAAGACAATAGTAGTTGGATAGATCTTTGCAGTAGAAATTGAAAAGAATATAGACAGCCATAGCTATTTGTCTATTCTTAATAAATTATTAATTTTAAGGAAACGCAGGTAAATAAAGGGAACGAAGGTAATTATTATTTGTCACAATTTTTCAAACTTCACGCATTGCTCAATTTCAAATCTAGACAATTTGCTCCTTTCGGAGCCGGAGCTGATTTTAGGACGTGACAGGTGGTGAGCCTGTCGCCGTGTTTATGACCAAGCCAAAGAAATACTCATACATAAGTTTTACAAAAACCCATTGTTATGACCCTACCTCCTAGATATCGAACTCGGGTCTCTTGACTCGAAATTCCGACAACCCAATCACTCGGCTATCGTGATTTGTTTTATCAAACCAATTTTATTTATCATAACCAACTGGTATAGTTCACAAGCGCTTATTTTTTTCATTTCGTAACCCGTGTGGCCGGTTAAATGACGTGAGTAAAGTGCACGGAAGTGAAGCAAGTCAAATTATTTAAGGCGGAAAGTTATGGTGACCTCGTGTAATGTGGCGTCCCAGGAAGCTGCGCGCTTCCGAGCGGAAGTCACTCTTGGAGACGGAAGGCGGCGTCATTTCCTAGCGTCCTCAGCGATCGACTTGGTAACGTATGTCTGTGTCTTTATTAAATATAGGGAGGTGGTCTGTTTGATTAAAATTGCTTCGACATTATGGTTCTTGTACTCTTAAAAAAATCCTTGTGGTTATTTTGTAAATTAACCCAGAAATAAATTGAAAGCGAACCCGCTTTGAATGGTAAATTATTTCTGGTATAAGTATATTACGTATAACTAAATGAGGTATATATAACATAACTTTATTTATATATAATATAAGTAACTTTACTTATATATTATAACATAACTTATATATTATATAAGTTAGATTCTCTAGCGCTTTTTGTCGGATATAAAACATTTTCTCTATTTGTCTGGTATTTTAACGACATTTTAATGTTATAGAATTTTAAAGCTTTAAATTTCCGGCGTTGTATCCTCATTATTAGAAATCTAAATGTTTTCTTTTATGCGTTTTTTTTTCATGAAATATTAATATTGTAAGAATCTTATAAAACATCAACCATTGTAATGAAATAACTATACATACCATACTGGTTACAAAGCCCATACATTATTCTCTTCATATTCCACAGATACGTTGGTACCGATTTTTACTGCAGCATTAAGCCCGCTTCGATTGGTACGAACATTAAAATTTACATACAAGATTGTACGTAATGCACTTTCGCATATAAAGTATGCGCAATATTCATTAGTATGAAGCTATTAATGTTGCTGGTGAATAAAGACTTAAATATGTTGTAAAGAATTTTGGGTTTTTGTGGAAAAATACTGTCTAAAGATGCGAATAGTTCGGCAATTATCTCACTTAGATCAGAATCTTATGAATTGTGTAATTATATAAAATATATGATAAATCTAAATACCTTAATTAATATTTCCATTTCTGTATTATAATAAACGTGAATATAGTTTAAGTAGTTAACAGTCGTAAGCGAAAGTGGGAGCGGTATTGGCGTGTGGTGTCGCGAAGTAAAGTATCGTGGTAGAAGCCAAAAGCAGGCGTTGCGTGGGCCTGCAGAACTAGTGAGACTGGTCCCCAGGTGTCAGCGGCGCGGTTGACAGGTCCGAACTCAGTCGAAGCTTATTTTACGATCTTGTCCAAATTATAGATAATCTGTATCATCTATTGCAAATAAAATCATCGATATAAACCAATGAAAACACTAATAAATATTAATGACTAATTATTCTTGACATTTTGTAACAATTATTAGATTGAATGCCTTTGTCCATCAGGTCCAATTACGGTGTATTTCCTTCAATTTATTTGAATATATTATTTCTTAATGAAGATTTAACTGGATGCTTTTTCTTTTGAATAAAGTTCCAAATGCAATGACTAGTTAACACGTTTTTATTGTTTACTAGATCCATTTAGTAAATTAACTCATCTAATTTTCTGCTTGGAAGTAGGGAAAACAAATTTAGAAAAATAGAAAAAAGGTTCAAAACTGTATTCCTTCATAAAAAATCTTATTTTTATATAATCCCTTTTGCTACTATTCAAACTCAGAACCCATGACTCGGTGGTCCTTTAACCATAAGCCAGGCAAGCGTAATCCAAACGTTTGCAATGTATCAAAATCTACATATGTAATTGAGATATTGTGTCCTATAATTCATTTCTAGTTCTTACGCAATATCTCCCCCGGTGTCATGCGTCCGTGGTAATGAGGAACAAATAAATTAAGACAAATAAACGTCCAAGTGCAACCCAGAGCAACAATGTAAGCGGCTTCGCTAAGCAGGAAAGTAAATACGGTTGTTTGCGTAAACACAGGTCAGCTGGTCCAGTCCGTGCATTCATCCAACTGCATAAAGGCTAGATCGCTAGAAGGATTCGCGTGCAACAGTGACCAATCTAACACATCATAACATAACAGTCTTGGATTAATATTTTCACATAACGTCTTTAATGGAGCGCGCTTAACAACATAATTGCTGTTGCATCGTAATGGAGGAAGAGCGTAATAAAAAAAGGTATAATTTATATAGATTTTAAACATGCTCTACGTCCATTTGAAATGACTGTTGGGGATCGTGTTTTGTATTGTAAAACAAAATCAATCGAATCGCTTTTATCAAAATTTTATACGACAAAGTATTTAATTCATTTAATATGATACACAATGCAGACATCCCCAGAAGAACTAAAGTTATATGACATATCTGACATAGCCATAGATCAATGAGCGGGTAACATAGCTCAAAGAAATGATAACCGTTGTGCAAGAAAATTTCTCGAGAGGCCATTTCTTTTAGTCAAACGCGGTGAGGTAAGATCCCTGACAAGAAGAAGTGTCGATCTCTAAAATGTTATGGCGAGTCAATGGTTCCAGGTTGCAGAAGACCGTTAGCATTTCCTTTAGTGATGAACTTTAGGGATTCTTCTGCAGTAAGAAGTAAAGAAGAAGAAGAATGCATTTACAAAGGAAAGTGCCATTCTTTACAGATACTTAAGGACTCCCGTAAATCCTCTTCTTCGTCATATGGACATAGTTTAGAAACACAATACAGATGATTCTCGTGCTAGAACTATGTCTTTTATGAAAATCCCAACAATAGTCTGAAATTCACATATGAATGCACAAAGTTATATTACCTACCTAGTATATTTTTTGTCTAATTGTGAAAGGACAAATTGTGAGCAGGGAAGTATTACATAAACTCCATCATATTATTGTGTAACCAAACCTCCGCGACAATTCACATGCCTTCAAAGAAGTATTGATGGATGCTTGTAGCCCATAACTACATTTTGATATAACTTTTTAAGAAACTTGTTAAGCAGTGAAGTTCTAAATAAAAGAAGAATTTTGTGTCACACCAAAATGATGTTTGTTACACCAAAATGGTTTAACGGATTTGAATGTTATTTAGCATACAGATAGTTAACAAACTGGATTAACTTATAGGAAACTTTAATATCACAATAAACATAACATAATATCAGAAAAAAGTCACGATAGCGGAGTTGTTGGGTGATCGGGTTTCGAGTCATTCGATCCCGAGATGGCGGGCTCGTACCAATGGGTTTTTTCAAAAACTTATATACGATTACATTGTTTGCTTGGACATGAAAGACGGCGACGGGCTCACCACCTGTCACGTTGTCCCTAAAAATTTCTTCGGTGGAAGGTGGATCGAAGGGACTTAATTGTCTAGACTAGACCTCTGTCTACCCCTGTATTGATTGCGTGAAGTAATTTTTTTTTATATCACATACAAATAACTGTTTTTGTGGGAAACATGTCTTTGTTTCACCAATTTTAATTGAAAATTCTGAGATTTTGTACAGAAATATATGCTCCTATTTACTCCGAGAAATTAAAGGATAACCATCCGCATGGTGTAGTCCTTTACAACCAGTTTGTGATAATCACCAATCATCCTTCTTTAAATAATTATTGAATATAGGTTGGTTAAAATTAATTGAAAAAAACTGAGTCGCATTTCTTTGAATTCAGGCAGACTTAGAATTAATGATAGAATAGAATACCATAGAAGATATGGTGAAATGAGTTCACTCCGATCATAGAATTGGGGTTAAGATTTAATCGTAATGAAATGGAATTTGCGTCATTTGTTGCTTTTTTTTTAAACTTATGCTGTGTGGAAATATAATTCTACTAAGAGGCAACAATCAACTCTACGTCATAATAAATCATAAATAATTCTAAATCAAGTATAAACTGACTGTAGGAAATTACTAGTCGACGTGGAGATCGAATTACTGTAAATTTATTGAATTTATGAAAACAAACCGCAGAAAGGTGATTTCCATTCAAGAATTGAATACAGAAAACATTAGCCTTCATCGTTAACTTGTCATGTAAACATAGCAAAAATCGAAGAAAACAGTATCAGATATAAATATTTCTTTAAACGATGTCTGCGCCTAATTTATGTATAGGGGTTTATTATGCAAAGGTGTCTGATACACCCAATGCCAACTTAGTTGTCAAGTGGGTCGTAATATTTTGTAACCCTAGAGAGAGAGACAGAGAGAGAGAGAGAGAGAGAAAGAGAGGGAAACCAAGGATTAGTAGTGTATAACAAAAAATGGTAGAAGATATAACAAAAAATGCTCCAAATATAAAATCATACACTGATTTGTATGGTAATACCTAAAAAAACATTTCGTAATATTTTGCAATTCGTACATAATAAGGCAATATTACCCAGTACAATGACGAGGGTGTGGCGCGACATATTTATTTTTAACATGCTAAAAGCATTAAGTACGTAATTTATACCTCCAAAATTACACCCATCTTAGTCAGTCGTAGGAAAAACAATTTATCTACAAATGAAGACGAATTAAACTGTTTATTCTGCAGCTCGGACATCGCTGTATTAATTTGCTTAATGTGTGTTTTTCCCTATTTTACATTGGAATTGTTTTTTTTTTTTATAATGTTGCTCAATCAATGCTTGACACTAATTTTACAACGTTTATGACACTGGAATACGTCGCGCAATGTATAGGTTGGTTTCCGATGTCATATTACGTTAGATAAATAAAGGATTTCGACTTCTGATCACGTATTCAGCCATATGTCATCAACAGCAAGCAACGGCTATAGTTTTGTAAGGTTATGCGACGTGTCTTATACTGAGTAACATGGCTAACGTAATATGCCACCTGTAGAAATGGGGACAAAGTCAAGGTCTGATCGATTTCACTCGACGTGTTATTAGTACATTACCATCTTCTTTATTGAACTGTCCATACAATATTTTTTTATTTATATCTTCACGCATTTTCTCAATACTGAGGTTGACAAAGGTCCAGGCAAGGCTTTCGACCAATCTATCACCGAAGCCTATTTGTGACATCTTGACAGGTGATGAGTCTATTACCGTCTAAGTGTTCCTACTAATGGTACAAATAGTTACATACACACATATTAAGATAAAAATTCATATAAATATTAACATTTGTGACTCTAGTATGAATATTCATATTCATCACACAAATGTTTTCCATCATCGGGGTTCAAACCCGCAGCACTTAGCTTTGAAGGCATGTTCACTACCAACTAGGCTTCCAGGTCGCCATTCGTTGTCGTTCATTCAATACTGTTGTATCAAAATAAAAAGCTATGAGGGAAGACGAAGCGATATAAAGTATATTAAGCATTCTTTAACCCGTATATTGCCACCTCGAATGTGACAATAAAAACGCAGCTGGCCACTAAATCAATATTGAGCGAATAAAACAAAAAAAAAAAAACAAACACACCCGCTCGATACCTGTGTGCCCGCCATTACATTGTATGCGGTGGTAGTACGCTGACGTCTAAATAAGGTGGCAGAGAATGTGTGCACACTCGAAAGAGTTGATGGCGATCATAATCGTCATATCTCTAATGGTCCTGTACAACTATTTAAAATATTTTATAAAAAATATCTTCACGTCATTCCCAATATACAAGGGCAGGCAGAGGTCTAGACAACTAAGTCCTTTCGACCCACTTTCCACCGAAGACATTGGGACAGATGGTGAGCCCGTCGCCGACTATATGCCAACAATGTAAATAATACATAACGTTCGTTTTTCAAAAACTCATCGGTGATGGAACTCAGGTCTTTCGACTTGAATTGAACCACACGGCTATCGTGACTTCAATATAGAAAAAGAAAGTATTTACTTTTCAAAAGATTTGTTTTTTACAACGTTTATGACACTGGAATACATCGCGTAATGTATATGTTAATGTATATGTTAAATGCTAGAGGAATTTATCTGTTTTTAATATAAAATTTCGCAATTTTGTCCCGAAGGATCCCCAGGGTCTCCGTTCACGACAGTACCAGTCTTAAAGCCTAAGAGTAAGAACGCGTCAAGCATCGAAGCGAGACTCCACATTAACAAACTGTATCAACAATCTATATTAATTATATCAATTTAATTCTGTAAAGATGCGACTTCTTGTCATTCGATTGACGTTTTGTTACGATGTCGATGTACTTGGAATGCGCATTTTGATACTTTAAGAGTGTTCTCAGTAAAATCGAGAGATGTTTTATACATTGCCCGCAGTGACCGCCGCGTTTGTGATAATATCATTGACACGAAGTTATAGGTATTTTATTGGTGCTATTTTGGTTGATTACGTTCTAAATTATTCAAGCAATATGTAAGCTTATCAGAATGTGATTTAGTTCATAATGAATATTCGGGTGATTGGACGATGAAATTTATTTTACGCTCTAGCTAATAATTTATTTCGAGGCATAGACACTGTATACATGTGATGTAAAACGTATTATTAAGGAAATCACAAGTGTTTTTCTTCATTTGTGTATCGTAATTTTATATTTAAATTGAAAGATCAAAGATAATTACAATAAGTAAATACGCAGGAGTGCATGAAAGTAAGCGGGTTTGTCCTAAAGTATTTTAGTTATAAAATATAGAAATAATAATTAATACATTTAAAATATAGTAATGTTTAAAGTCACGATTACCGAGATATTGGGTGATCTGAATTCGAGTCAAGAGACCCGAGTTCGAACCCCAGGTGGCAGGCTCGTACCAATGGGTTTTTCAAAAACCTATGTACGATTCGTATCGTTAGATTGGACATAAAATCGGCGATGAGCTTACTACCTGTCACGTTGTCCCAAAATATCTTCAGTGGAAGGTGGGTCCAAGGGATTTAATTGTCTATACTAGACCTCTGTCTAACCTTGTATTGGGAATGGCGTGAAGATATTTATATTAATTTTATTATAATTATGCGTGACAAACACTAACTGGCCGTTATTGTGTTCCTTTATTTAATTGCTCGTCAACATTAGATACGTCTATATATTTTATTTTTATTTTATTTTCTTAATATACTGTGACACCGTATAAAAACGGTATTTTACTAATTACCCACGACGAAAAAGCTTTTCTTCTATGTTTATTATTTGCATTATTATTATAACGTTGTAGTGTGTAGTATTATTGTAGTTGAGTGTTTTTTGAAGTACCGACTTCAAAAAACACTGAACTACAATAATACTACGTTGTTCGACGTTCGACTACTCTGCTACTCCGCATTGTTTTAAATATTCTTCGAAGTATAAACTCGAAAAATAAAAATATTTTTGAATATTTCTCAGAATGACAATTTTTATCATTGCTCTTCACCGAGTAACATCAAGATGTCTCGCGGGATAGCCATCTCTAAAAAAAAATTACTTCCCTTTTACTTTGTAGTTTTGGAAACGTCTTATGCCGAAAATATCTTCGGTGGAAGGTGGGTCAAAGGGACTTAATTGTCTAGACTAGACCTCTGTCTACCCCTTTATAGGGAATTGCGTGAAGATATTTTTTATTTTTTATTATTACTGTTAACATCTTCAGTGGAGAAACAGACAAATATTTATATTATTTAATCTCATTTAAGCCTTTTACCTGGTAGAGCTAAGCGTCACATCCTTTTTTATGCGGATGGACCTTCTCTACCATGACCATGAGCATGACCATAACATTGCAGAACACCAGCGCGAAGGCATAATCTTTAACTTCTTTATGTGCAGTAAGTTCCTGCAGCTCACATCCTTATCTCCCGCCTCCCTATTTTTATTACCCTTAACCAATTCCTTTCTTAACGCTATGCAACGCACCTGCTGTACTAGTGTTTTGAGTGTATATGGACATCGGGAGTTACCTGCTATCATGTAAACCGATTGTTTGTCTGCAAACTCCTCATAAAAAAGTTCCTTAAAATTCATTCATTTTTAAAGATCTTTCGTAATTTCAAGCTTAATTGCTATTGCTATAATATCAATAGCTTATTTTCGTAATCGATTTAATCAATGTTAAATCAATATTTGCTTACAGATTATTAAATGGTTGGGACGTTGATCTAATAAGTGAAGACCGAATTGTGAAGAATAAATATAGCGCGTACGTTAAGTTGTCGAGGTAAGCCGATACTAAGTTTCGAAGATGACTTGAGCAAATTGCTCGAAGAGGGGAGGGTCAAGATACCTAGAAGTGCATGAATGACGAAAATGGTGAATTTAAAGGAAGCGAAAGAGATATGTAAGGATCACTTGGCGATATGTTCTCTCTAGCTACCCTATCAGGGACTGTACGTTAAGATAAGTAAGTTAAATCAATAATGATTAAATATATCCTAGTGTGTACAGGTTTTTGTTTAGTTTGGCGCCAAGTAAGGCAAGGCAGACTTGCGGGCGTTACGGACGGTAAACCTGTTTAATAATAAACCTTCTCCCGTAGGTAGATATCAACTTAACAGTTCTCTTATTTTATATTTCTCTTTATCTAGAATGATTCAAAATTAGCAGAGGGAATAAAAATATGAAATTAAGTTCAAATATACGTAAAAATATATTATAAATGAGCGTACTTATGTTAATAACTTTTTTATTATTAGTAGTCAAATTGAATAATTTATTCATCGGCATTTTCCAAACATTCATTTATTTTTATAATTTTTAATGATATTAATTAATAATGAATTACCAAGTAAATGAAAATTATACTTATAACTAACGTAAAGTTTGTTAAATCCTTAGTAAAATATTTTAATACAAACGAGACCGGTGAATAGAGTGGGAGTCAGGTTCCTTTGACAAGGGTACGTAGTACTATTATTAATATGTGACATGGGTTCCGAAATGACATGACAACACGTTTTGTCTAATGTGGAGGAGTATAAAAATATTTTCCTAGTAAAAATGAACTATTCGTATAGTAGGTAATTATAATAATAAGTGTATACGGTACATTGCTCCGATCACAAAGTAAGTAGCTGAAGCACTTATATTATGGAATCGGAAACAACGAAGGTACCACAAACACCAAGACCCGATAAAATGTAGAAACGGACCTCAGAGCTGGCGACACCGTAAAATCCGATGTGTACGCTACGCGTCCACGGAAGTCGTCACGGATAATGGGACGGTGTAAGAATCTAAATGTAATTCCTGCTACAGTGAAGGTAAAAGACAGTCAAGGGGTGAAACAGTGGATAGGTCTTGAAAACTCACGTCCCTCTTTAGGAGGCCATAATTAGTTAAGCTAATGAATATACAAAAGGTTAGTTGTTGCGTAAACGCCATTTTAAAAAGTTATTGGTTTAGGATAGAGAAAGACGTTAGAAAAAGAGACGTGCGTGACGTTAGATCAAGATTAACATTCAACTACATGGGAAATAGTTGTAATATTGTTAAGTACTAAAAATAGACAAGTTACAAATAAATGACTTCAGTGTGGACAACAGTGCTGATATACGACATACATATATTTAAGGGTTCGTTTGACCTTGGAGGTTCAGAACGAGAACATAAAAAGAAGCTGCTACGACATTCCTGTAAAATGTCTGTTATCCTGTTTTACTTCTACACTTAACTTTATTGAGTTTCTTAAGCAATACTGTAAATAGTAAGTTTTAATGAGCTCCATCAGTTAATTATTTTTCGATGAAGTATAAAATGCGTTAAGGCGACACACCAATACGCACACTTTTATTATAATTTTCTCAATATGTAAATTACGGAATAATTGTTTATATAATGATGCATGTAAATTATTTTTCACCTATTACACTGTGGCATCTGCGACAGGGTATTTGACTGTATTAATACAAATACATTTAAACATAAGTAAGGTAAGGCAGCAGACTAGCAAAAAAGTAAGCCAACGGAAATGTCCACCGCTGGGCAAAAGCCTTCATTCAAACATCTGACACAGATGAATGCTTTTATTTTGATTATTTTCGCTCCCGAGCTATTTCTACAATTTTGTATCTTTGGAATTGAGTAAATTAGTTAATTTATAAGATGTTCCTTTCCAAAATATAAGATATAAATAATAGGTATTAAGTTATAAATCCCATACATATTATAAGTATGCTCCTATTTATTGACAATCCAATGCCAAAAATTAAGAGTTGCGGGTTTGAATCCCGCTAGCGGCAAACATTCATGTGAATATTAATGTTTGTTCTTGAGTTGTGGTTGTCTATATATATTTACAAATATTTATCCATGTCATATATATGTATTTATTTACATACATACAATTATATTGGAAAGTCACGATAGTCGTGTGGTTGGGTGATCGGAATTCGTACTAAAGGATTTTTTCAAAAAGTTATGTACGATTTATATCGTTGGCTTGGGCACAAAGACAGCGTTAGGCAACGTGAACGTTGTCCCAATTTTTTGGGAAGACTTTTGTCTTTGATGGAAGGTGGGTTGAAGAACTTAATTGTCTAGAATTTCTTCTGTCTACCACTATATTGGGAATGGCGTGAAAACAATTTTTATACATATGTATGTAGAAAATATATTGTACCGTTAGCTTGGAAAATAAGAAGATGACGGGCTCACCACCTGTCACGTTGTCTCAAATAAGTTGCGGTAAAAAGTTGGGACTTAATGACTTTATTACCTAGACCTCTGCCTACCCCAGTATGAGAAATTACATGAAGATATAAAAAAGGACCAATTTACGTACTAGTCATTACCAATTAATAGTCACTACGAGTCATAATGAATTTCCCATTTTGATAATTTTAGTCATATTCATATTTAGTCACAGTGTAGTAATTACTTCCTTAACGTCATCGAAATGTTTTTAAGTTTGCTATCATTAAAGGAGTTTTTTTAAATACATTTTCACGAAATTGAAGACTTCTTTGTGTGAATGGAAGATGAAATGTTCGGAAACCGGAACACGAAACCATTAACTCTGTTATTTCATGGCAGAAACTGGGAAGATTGTGGACTTCGCCATTTGTTTCATTTTACATTGATTGAAATGCATTTCACTTCACAAAATATTCATATGTACTTTATGAAATAAAAAAACATAATAACCCTCAAAAATTTGATTTTTTTTCCTGTTTAAATGGAAATCATTTAATAAGCATTAATATATTTTAAAGTACATCGAACATAACAAACAGTCTAAAATACTATTGCCAAGAAATTTCGATTACCGTCCTAAAGTTTAAATGCTATATAGAATACTTTACAGTGCGTGCTTGGGATTAAAAACCATATACGGGTAATATACATTTTTTACACGCAGTGCATTACATGGTCCTAAAAGAAGCGCATAAGTTAAAACTTACATTTCATTTATATTAGCATAACGGCCTGTTAAAGTCCACTGCAAGACTTAGGTCTTTCTATAAGAAGAGGCTGCCATTATTGTCACGGATAGTGGTGGATTTTCGATCACAGTACCAGACAATTTGCATCTGAGGCGCTGTTGTCCGCCAACATTCTGATTAATTTTACTCTGATATTTTTCTAGGTTGTTATTTTTTTAATTTTTCTTTTCTTTTTTAGTTTAGGCTTTTACTTTTCTTTTTAGTCACCTCTTACGAAATCCATGAAGAATTAAAGGTACACAACCTATATATAGCTAATGGTTCTATTACATGCATATTTTATTGAATATTTCATAGGTTTGATTCACATCTCTAGATAATACATGTCATACGTGCGAATGTACGAGTGGCATTTTTAACTAAGCCGATATACAAGGAAACAACATCCTTTAACGCGCCAATTATGCAAAGAATTCTTATAAACATATTATAAATGTTAATTGATGCGAAAACTTTATTGCCATATGCGATCTCTTGAAGCGTAATAGCGTTAGTTTTGCGGATTATGAGCAGAATGTTGGTACTTATCTTTGCGATCCAGTTTATGGAAGATGTTTGAGCAAAATTGTCTCTCGTTTCGGACGGTGAGCCGGTCTGGTGACAATATTTATATGTTTTGCATGACGTCATGCAATCGTTAATATTATAACAACGAATTTTGACTCAGATCACTTATGAAACAGAATTTATCAGAAGTAATAAATATTTAATTATCTTTTGAAATTTTTAGACGATTATTAGTTAAAAGTCACGATATACAAGTGGTTATGTGATCGGAATTTCGAGTCAAGAGACCCTAGTTCGATCCGCAGGTCAGATGGCAGTTTCGTACCAATGGGTTTTTTAAAAACTTATGTACGAATTATATCGTCACGTTCTTCCAAGAATATCTTCGGTAAAGGGTGGGTCGAAAGGACTAGATTGTGTAGACCTCTGTCTACCCCTGTATTGGAAATGGCGTAAAGAGATTTTTTATATTACTATGAAGTTTTAATTATGTAATTATCACGTAACAAATATATCTCTACTGTTTACAATTTCCTTATGGTTAGCAGTACAGATTACGATTTTTATTACTATGCATCATAAAACTGCGAGGTGAGGGTTTACACCGACGATTCCATCTAGATTGACTATTAAAGACTGGACTGAAAATATTTTCTTTTATGGAGACTGTAGAAAGAGTAAGGCAGTTTCTTCGCATATAGATCTTCTAAATGCTTAATTGGCCACTGTAGATCGTACAGTTTGTCGCACTTGTAGGACACGTACGTAGTCGCAGGTCCGTACGTGTCCACGTACGAGTATAACAATTATTATTGTTAATTTCAATATCATTCTGTGTTATTGGGTCTGTACATTCCTATTCGTATGAGTTTCCGCTATTATATTCGACAAATATTTGTTGAGCAATATAACGCTCGGAACCTTTAACAACAAACTTAAAAATCGTTTCTGAATCAAATAAACAGAATTAAATAATGAATGTAGTTTGCACTTTGATGTTACTACTTTGTACATTTAAATGTAACGTCTGCTTCACGTCAATGATTATAAATATTTAGTTACAAAAAATGACCTTATGCTCATTACGTACAAACTTATGCGTGCACAATTATTTATATTGTATTCAACTGAGAGCATTTAAAACATTTTCCTCATTCACTTTATGTGTCCCGGATATTGAATCGATCATTAATATAAGAGGACTATATTTTTTGCTGAATATGAAAAAAAAAATAAGGAAGCATTCGAGTAGTTATAAATGTATGTATTCTCTTGAATCGATTGTAGCAGTAGTAGTAATATTTTAGATTATCGATTGCCTACTCCCGCTTTCAATGTCTGCAGGTTGACGCTCCCAGCACGGACTGTCAAGGTTATAAACATACATTTATATTGAGTTGCTCATATAATTATCTGGTTTGATGTTTAATATATGAAAACCATCTTCATATACGTTTTGATATAATAACTTGCAGAATTTATTTCTTTCCATTAGTGTAAGCGTTTCTCGATATTGTGAAAGAACATGCCGAGGAGTTGCATTTTTCTACCGATTTACGTCGTCACGGATAATGTGACGGTGTAAGAGTCAAGAAGCCCAAGTTCAAACCCCAGCTAACAATGGGTCCGCCTCACCGCCTGTCACGTTGTCTCAAAAATGTCTGAGGTGTAAGGTGGGTCGAAAAGACTTATTTGTCTAGACTGTCTATCCCAGTATTGCGAAAGGCGTGAAGATATTTATATTTATCACAGTATTACATTTATACAAGCCAATCATCTAGAATTTCATCCCACCCGCAAGTAAGCATCACACCGCATAAAAGGAAAAAGTTTAAAGAAAACCTTCTCATCAGATTTTCAGATGTCGTTGGAGCACCTCATTAAGACACCTGTAGCATTTGCGAATCATAACGTGTAATTCGTCCATATGCATGCGTGCATAATACGAGCGGGTAGCTCTAGTGGTGCATGAACACCCTGGTGTCATTGTTTGAATCTTCTAGGCGCTAGTTGCGCTATATTTTAATAAATATTTTCTTTCCTATTGTTTCATATTGTTTTCCTTCGTTTATAACCATTTAAAAACCAAAACTCTATATACAAATAATTTATATAATTCTTAATCGGCCTCGTCTTCGCAAAAACTCCAACGCCTGAACAGTTTATTTACCTATGTATGTTTTTATAAATATTGTAGACTCAAAAACTTACATAGTACCAATAAGTAGAAACGCATTATCTGATTTTATTATATTTTATTATATTATTATTTTTTATCTCTCTCTCTCTCTCTCTCTCATATCAAACAAATATGACAAGAAATTATAAGGCGTGATGGAACATGCTCCAACGTTCCAAAAAAAAGTCCAGCTGTCCCTGAAAAGGGCAATGCTTTGCCAACGCATCAAGCGAGTCTTATAACGGCGCAATTAAAACTGAAAGACGCAATAAACGACGAACATACTCGTATAAATAGTCACTTATTTCATCGGACATATTTAACTAATGAATAACTGATTCTTACTGTACCTTATAATAATGCGTAAACAAACTCAGCATAATAATAATAATTTTGTTTATTAATTTAGAACGATTTGATTCTTTTTCTTATAAATAAAAAATAAATAAATATCTTCACGCAATTCCCAAGACAGGGGTAGACAGAGGTCGAATCTAGACAATTAAGTCCCTTCGACCCACCTTTCACCGAAGATATTTTCGGGATAACGTGACAGGTGCTGAGCCCGTCGCCGCCTTTATGTCCAAGCCAACGATATTCGTACATAAGTTTTTGAAAAACCCATTGGTACGAGCCTACCAACTGGGGATCGAACTCGGGTCTATTGACTCGAAATTCCGACCACCCAACCATTCGGCTATCGTGACTATTATTCTTTTTCTTAATATTTTAATCGAGAGCCGTAAAAGGCATTAGGAGCCGTACCGGTTGTGTCACCCTGTCATAGTCTACTGTATACTGTACTGTCCAGTATCCAGTGAACCGGTTAAAAGGAGACATATCGAGGAATTTTTAGTGCTCGCTATCAGTGTTGATCGACTAAGGGCAATGATTCGACTGTACACACTTCCTGCAAGTCATTAAGAATCAAGACGACATGACTAGACACACCCAAACCACTTTTAATAACTCGTGATTTGCGTACGATAAAAGGGGCACCTCTAGTTGCTAACCTTTTAAATTAGTAAGTAATACGCAGTGTATTCGTTTTTGTTGCCTGTTTATATTGTATGTTTATACAATAAAAATAGGTATAAACGTTAAAAAGTCATGGAAAAGGCACTTAATTCTGGTAAAACGTGATTATATAAATACCACCAATGTGAGAAAAATAATAAAGGTGAACTACATTATGGAAAACATGTGAACTGGCTTTAAGTGCTATTATTATCAGTCAGTGGATATTCCATCGTTTTATCATATGCCAATATAAACCGATATATTTACCCTATCTAAAAGAATTTATCTAAACTGTTATCGCAAATTTAGTTTTTAATTTTGGTATCTTACTAATATTATAAAAACGAAAGTTATGGATTGATGTTTATTACTCACACCTAAAAGGCTGAACTGGTCTGATTAAAATTTGGCAAAAAGATAGATTATAGTCTGGAACATATCTACATACTCGTACGCTCATTTTTATTACGGAAAAATTTACCGTTCACGTAAATCTGAAAAATGATTTATTTCTTAATTATGGCATCTAAAATTACACTGCAGGAGGTATTAAGCCTCTCCTACAAAGAAAAGTTGCTATGATAATCATCAATTCAGCTTTTTGCAAGTTCTCTGGTGATTACAGTGCCTTTAATTATTTCGAGTATTCATCTATTATCCTCAAGCATGTGCAGTTCGTCACTCCATCTTACGATTTCTTACTTCCTTACATAAAGACATACATAACGGCCTAATAAAATTCACTGCAGGAAATAGGATAGGGGAGGGTTTGCCACAATCACCACACTTGACAGACGTATTGGCGATTACCGTATCAGACCAACTCGCCGCAGT
The DNA here is from genome assembly GCA_029286605.1 of Sericinus montela. Lineage (NCBI taxonomy): Eukaryota > Metazoa > Arthropoda > Insecta > Lepidoptera > Papilionidae > Sericinus > Sericinus montela. Next base: position 2,695,126 of record JAGSMR010000040.1, read on the forward strand.
AGTACGTCATAGACGTAGCGACCCGTCATCCGGCTGTTAAATTATTGCCGTCTGTCGGTAGATAAAGGTATATTTAGGTCTTTTGCCTACGCTTTTCGCCTCTTAAGACACCCAAGAGAAGAAATGTCCTGCTGAATGGACATATCCCTAAAGGATCCAAAAGCACCTTTGCACCAATTTATAACATAATTATCTGCGATTTAGTAGGACTTTACTTATTTTTTTTAATTAGCTAAATAATTATGTGCGTCCATTGTTCCGGAGAGTAAGTTTAATTAAAAATATATTTTATTTTTAAAATTATTACTTTAAGATCTACATAATAATGTTAGCTAAAGTAAAAAGTTAAAAATACACGAGTTATTTTAAATTAAAACTAGAACATAATTATAAATAGTTGTTCAAAATATGTTAAAAAGTTCTTTTTTGTAGTTGTAATCGGCAGGTGTATAAGTACAGGTGAAAATGTTTACCACCCTTTTCGTAACAATTTAATTACTAAATACTTAAAAAAATGTCGCCAAAATTTTATGTTAGTAGGTTAATGCGATTCCACACAGCATTGAAAAATATATTACCTAACAAAAGAATTGTTTATCTATGTGCTACTACATATCTAGAAAAAGAAAATGAAGAACGTTCAATGGATTATGCTATTGTACTTTACCTTGTAAATCGTTTAATGCAGAGAATTTACAACATTTTTAAATTTAAATACAAAACCAAATTTGTATATTTTCTTTTAAACAATATTTAAGAAAAGATCATATTTCAACATAAGGCATTAATAATGATTGCAATCCTTATAATATTGTAAAAATTGAGAATATATTTTTAAAATTTTAGATACGCATATTGTCGACGTATCGTGCTGGGATTCGTTTAGTCACCGAATTTATGTGTATAAAAGCAAAAAATTTTATTTTTGTCGGTCACGTAGCGATAATAATCGTTTTAATAAACAAAGCGCAATGTTTAAATGATTTCAATATCAAGTACGAAACTAACAAAGACCACAAAGTGGGACCAAATCCAAAGTTATTTTGGTTTATGCATTTCGAACAAACATCCGGCACCCTCCTTGTTTTATGTAGAACAGAAAGTGCACATAGTCTTTTGTTTAATTGACATTGAGTTTATAATTGTGTCCATTATATATTTGCGCCAATTTTGCTTGCTCCCTGAACAACGTCGTAACATTATTACAGTCAATGCAAAGGAAATTATTGAAACAGAACGATTTCCTTTAAATGACGCGCATTTAAATTTTGAATAACAGGACATGAATAAACACAAACGTTTAATTAATCCATAAATTTTGATTATCTGAAATGAAATATCATGCCATGAATACGATCATAATTATGCATGAAATAGTATAAGCACGTTTGTGATTCGTTTGGAAAATAAGATTCCTTCTAATTATTAGTGTTCAAATTATATTAAGAGTGGAGACCTGATCTTTGTTCTAATAAATTCGAAGAGATTATATAGGGCTATAGGTATATTATTGAGCCAACACTACCCCAGCTCGCTCAGCTCGTAAGCGTAATGATTGATATTTTTATATTCTGTCTGTTTGGGCTTTCACGAGGTTCTTCTCATGTGGTCATGTCAAAAATACCCTTTACTTTGCCTTGTCCAACTGCAAGATACCTGTTTTGTTCACAAGAATAGTCCTATTGATAGTGGGTCCAATAGAGCCTAGCACGGTCATTTGTAAAAAAAAGTCACGATAGCCGAGTGGTTGGGTGGTCGGAATTTCGAGTCAAGAGAACCGAGTTCGATCCCCGAAAGTGGCAGGCTCGTACCAATGGGTTTTTCAAAAAAAAAAAAAAAAAGAAACTTATGTACGAATTATATCGTTGGCTTGGACATAAAGGCGGCGGCGGGCTCACCACCTGTCACGTTGTCCCGAAAATATCTTTGGTGGAAGTTTGTCTAGACTAGACCCTGTATTGGGAATTGCGTGAAGATATTTATTTATTATTATTATTTTACGGTCATTTGCGAGTGCAGCCTCCAGAGGGCACTTATAGTAAAGACGGCCTCCGATCCACGATTCCGTATTTGTGAGCTAGCTTCTGATGTATGTTCCTGCATACTATGAAGATTATTCAGATTTAGAAATATAGAACAACCGGATACGACATGCCGAAGCGTCTCCCTGGGATGGGGATAAACTTGACAGATAACAACGGGGCCATTACCTAGAAAATTCTTATGTAGAGCTTTGTGGGAACTCCCGTGGTGCTTTGTACTGCCACTTTGTACTGCCATTGATCATCGGCCAAGGATAGAGGAGTAAGTCCTTTATATACATAACGACATTTGGATAGAATTTCTCATCTGATTTCCCAAGAAAGTAGTTACGGACATTGCACACTTTTGCTCACTTTATTGCACACTTTTGCTCACTTTATTGCACACGCGATTGTAGATGGAGGGCACCAAAATTGGTTAAAAGTTTCCATAAGAAAATCGTCGCTTCACTTACGTGAGTGTCTTCTTGCAAACTGTGGATCCCGTAATACTTATAATATTAGAAAAGTATTACAATGATGAGAATCTTACTAGAGTCGCAGAAAAGACGGTAGGAGTATATTGCTCGAGTAAAAAAATATTATTTATATATAAACTGAGCTGTATCACACAATACGTATATTGAGTGATACAGCTCAATTTGATGAAACGCTAGAGAAGTGAATGCTGGACCTACTTTACACGTCATATCTACTAAGCAATTATGCATTATAAGAGTTAATTAGCTGACTAATTATGAAAGTAAAAGTAATTTATATTATGTTAAGAAACAGAATCATCAGAAGGTTAGAATACCAAATATTTATCCAAACAACCTCAATTAAATGCTACTGTAGAATTTTCTAATAAATATTCATTGCAACTTATCTAAGCACAGTTTACTGATATCTTAAGACATACAGATACACGTGAGTACTTTGTTCCTAGTCTACTAATGTATAATGGGTCGCTTGACGCCCAGTTCCAGCCTTGAAATTGGAATTGCAATGCGGTATAGATAAATGTACTCGACTCGAGCCCCTTACTGTGTTTATGTTAATTTATTTTATTAAGCTATTAGCATAATCAATTCTGTTAATTCAGTGACGTTGTTATCAATTGTTCCAATTTTAAAATACATGTGACTTGTATTTAGTGAATGTAGCACACATTTACTTATTATAACAGAATTGTTATTTTCAAATCGGTGCTATAGAACTTAGAACATCTTATATTTCAAAAAAATATTTTTAAGGAAAGCCTAAAAATTTTATTGATTTTTACTGCGACAGATTCAGTGACGATATTCTGTCTGTTAAGTTATTTCTTTCGCGCAGAAAACTGGGAATCTGGAGGTCAGGGACTACGAGAGCTTTATGGACATTTATGAATGACAATTATATAAGTGATGGTTACAGAATGTCTTGCCTATACGATGAATTGACTTGTAATTTCGACTAATTGTTATACTTATACCTAAAGGTGTTTGTAAATACATTGTATCCCGAAGTTGCCTCAGGAACGGGAAATATTAAACGTTTTTGGTGTCTCACAAATGTTATTCTTTTCGCTGCTTTTACTAATTTCATGCCGAGTCACAGCTTATTCTCTTGGGTTGTGCTAGTTCTTTATAAAAAAGATGCTCATAATTAGCAATTATGAGTTGCGGGTTCTGAGTGATTGTATTAGAAATTTTGGCAAGTGTGCCAAATATGATATCGTCGAATAATGTATGTACATATTTTGGAATTTTCGTTTAGAAAAGCTGTCTTCGAATGTCGTGTTGCATGTATGAAATAACCATTACAAATAATTTAAGAATATTGAGTATGTATCTTCACTATGACCAGTAATAACTTTTGCTTAGACTCTATTCAAAACTGCGACTAGTGCGTCATACACAGTACCAAGTGGATATGCAAACAGAATATTATTGTTTTTAATTTAATTGTGTATATGACAAAACGAGTATTGCTTTGTACATTTTTTTATTAAAAATATGATACATATTTACAAGACTACAATCATATTTTCCTTGAACGTTCTTCATTTTTTTCTACAAAGTATTTCTTGGTACTTAAATCAATCTGTGTCATTATCCTTTCAATAAGGAAATATCGACTCATACTCATTGTCAATGTAATTTACAAAGAACAATGTAAGATACAGTTAATGATTTATTTAAATTATGTACTAACTAATGTGGTATATCATATTTATATATAATATTAAAATTTTGGTCTGTCTGTCGGTTTGTCTGTTTGTTCCGGATAATCTTTGAATTGCCTGGACCGATTTCAACGGGACGAATAGATATCCGTTATAATCCGATCAGTCCGATAATCCCTAGTTAATCCTTATAACATCAGATTATGTTATAAGGATTATCTTACCTTTATTTTAGTAAAATAATAAAGTTTCAGCAATAACTTTAAACCGCGTGTAAAGCCGCAGTACCCAGCTAGTCGACAATAAACTTAAACCCATTACTGCTTTTCTTTTTTAACTGATACGCTTATTTAGACTTCATTTAAATACTTTACTACTTAGATTATTTGGATTACTTAAAAAGATGGTGGATGATTGTTTAATGTTTTTTTAATATCTTAGAAATAAAAGAAATTGGTACTATAATATAAAATCACTTAAGATTTTATTGTTATTGTTTCTGAATTGCCTCAGTGTAATGTTTAGTGGTATTATCTTATGAAGGGAATATTTTTTGTTCCCTTCTAGAACTATAGTGTGATAAAGAATGATTTTAGTTAATAAAATGTATACTTGAAAGGTATAGATGTATATGAAAGATATAGATTATAAATAATATATTCAAATTGCACAAAATTTGCCAATATATTTTGTAATATGTTTTATGCGATAATGTTAAATAAATAATAAATAAATATCTTCACGCAATTCCCAATACAGGGGTAGACAGAGGTCTAGTCTAGACAATTAAGTCTCTTCGACCCACCTTCCACCAAAGATATTTTCGGGACAACGTGACAGGTGGTGAGCCCGTCGCCGTCTTGATGTCCAAGCCAACGATATAATTCGTACATAGGTTTTTGAAAAACCCATTGGTACGAGTCTGCCACCTGGGGATCGAACTCGGGTCTCTTGACTCGAAATTCCGACCACCCACCACTCGGCTATCGTGATGTGCGACAACGTTAATGGTTAGCTTACTCACCTGAAAATTATCCTCTGCCTCACTAATTGTTGGCCAGATTATTTTGACATAGAATAATTTTTTAAGTAAAATTCGAGATTTTGGCCAGTATTTGCCCAAGCTGTGCTGTTCCTCTAAAACTTCTAAACTAAATCGTAGTGATTATGTACTCTTTTTTCCAAAGTACCATTCATGATTTGACAAATGAGGTCGTATCTTATTAATGATGTCGTGTGCGTATCGTGAAGACACTTGTTTGTCTGCTGGATAGGTTATGTGACGTAATATTAAATTGAATATGGCGCCCTCTAGAGAATATAGCTGAACTGAAAAAAAATTGAGGTCGTGTTGGGCTTAATGAACATTCAAAGATAAAAGGACATACAACGACAACAAGGAAGGTCTCATTGCAAATGTGTGTACAGCGGAACCGCTCCTGATGTTGTCAAGATAAATTTTTTAGAAGAGCTATGAGTCATGAGAAAGTATCATCATCGCTCCACTCCTAGCTTTTAAAATAGCCCTTTTAAGATACTAATTAATTACATTCTAGTTTATATCAACTACAGTGATAACTTCTACGGATATTAGGTATTTTTTCCGCTGTACAGATAGAAACTCGCTCCTTCTTCGTTTTGTGCACTCCAAAGAAGTGTCATATACGAACTGTCACAGACGCGACACTTAACATAATATTGCCTGCGCAAAGCTTTAATACCAGGACGCTTACCGTGTAGCTAAACGATTTCCAGCTGATTTATAGTACTCGTAATATCAGTAATTATTCAAGCAAGTTCTACGAGCAAGAAGCCGTCTTGTAAGGCGAAACGAATCGCCGCTTGATATGTGACGTGTCGCAAGCGGGAGCCTAATTCTGGTGAGAGGCGGTTTCCCAAGCCCGACGGTTGCCAACGAGGAAGTGATGGTGATTGAGGCAACTGACCTTCAGAATGCTGCTTGGTTACTGACAGCGAAGTATCTCGCTCTCTGACGCCCTGATTCTGGTTGCTGACACTGCCATCGTTATTTATAACGTGAGGTCACACTGATAATATTTTTTTCTCGTTTAAACACATTCATAGCAGTAAATTAACTTTAAATCGGACTTGTAAGGCGCCTTGTATTTCCTCAAATAAGCATCGCTGTTTTTACAATACTTTTTAGACAGGTACGGTGAATGTAATTTCTTGTGCGTGTAAAGTGATTTCAATGACACAATTCTGAAGCAATAGGCTATTATCAAGCGTTACAGAATACTGTAAATGTGTTTGTTTAGCAATAATGATAGAAATACAAATTGTTTCGTTGGTGGCCTGAAATAGAGGTAGTTACCACAAGTATCCTTGAAATACAATTGGAAATGTATTGTAAATATGTAATACTGTTTTCAATGATTCCATAGTACTCATATACAGAAAATTATAATGTCTTGCTTTAAGCAATAAGTGGGTTACGTTGGAATTCATCTTCATTTCTTTAAAAGAACGCTATTATTGATTGGCAGGTGCTATTAGTATTAAGTATAGTGTTAAGATAGATCTTAAAAGTACCAAAAACCTGTACACACATAATATATTGTTTTATTTCGTTCTAATTTAACGAGTTAAAATTATTATATTTATTATGATCATATTAATTATATTATAATAATGTCATAATTTATTATGTTAATTAACGTGATAAATTATGACAAGATTATTATGTAAATAATGTACGAATTTAATATAATCCAATAAAAAATAATATAATCTATAACACCATCAATGTTGTATTAATATAATAGTGTCTTATTTCATTATTTAGGAAAATAATTCTTATTTCATATAGAAACTGAACGATTACGATAAAAAATATATATTTTAAACATGTTTGTATATATTAAAAGGACACTTAAAGCATCTGCCACGATACACAGTAAGGATTAGCTACATGAGGAATTCTGCAACTGTGTGGATAAAGAAAATGGATTACAAGAAGCTATCAAATTCATTACAACTTCACACTTAGCAGGCACCATTACAGTTTCCAACTTATAAATACATTGCCTTAATACTGCTAATAAGAATAAATTAAAATAAACAAAGCTGATTACTTAAAAGTGCATTAAGTTTTTGTATCTAATTACAGAAAGCTATATCGTTAGTGTAACTTTATACAACTTAAAGAATATAATTATTTACTTTCTTATCCAGAACTAGTTTGGAATGTGTTCAAAGAGAAAAATATTATAAATAAACCTATCGGAATAAGTTTATTAATTTTTTCCTGAATAACCATTTGTATTTAATCTATTATACTTATTTTTCTTTTGTTTATTTGTAACTCTCCGAGCAATTAAAATAAGTTTATATCAGAAATATACTACTTGTTAAATAGCTTTAGAATTCGCTGAACAAAATTTGTAAATATAATCTATATTTAAATTTCTAATGTTAATTTGGTGATAAAATTTACCACACTATTTCTTCCCGACCGAAGGAAAAGCCATGACAATGGATGTACCGACAGAAGACTGGATGACCATCACGAGTAGCCTACTTAAGTCATTGCGCTTTAGATAGAGAGTGATCCCAGTCCGCATGAGCCACTATAATTAATAATTATGGCTATGGCTATGGGGTCATTGAAGAAGCGTGCTCGTCGCGACCCCTGCCAGCCCTTTTCAGGGCTGCAATTCTACACAGCTGCGCACCCATGCCAACGAGAGTTAGGACGTCCCCCCAAGGCGACGCACACCAGTTCGTCCCCGTTGGTGTGAAATGCAGCGCGCAAAGCGGCGATGGGGACCGCCACCCGTCACGCACAGCCCGACACGGCGGAAGGTGGAGGACGGAGTGCAGAGTTGGCACGTGGAATGTTAGAGGAGGCATGAGAGATAAGACGAATGAGTTGATTGAAATAATGAAAGAAAGAGAATTAGATGTCGTGTGTTTGTCGGAGACCAAGCGGAAGGGCAGCGGTACTGAAGAGCTCCCTGGCGGGGCGTTAGCTCTATGGTCCGGAGTCCCGGAGAGCGAGAGCGCCTGCCAGGGAGTGGGGGTGCTGCTGTCGTCGCGGTTGGTCAATGTTATGACTGAATATAAGGTTGTGAACTCGAGACTTCTCTGGGTTCGCTTTAAATTGGGACTGACGAAGTTATTCCTTTTGGCTGTTTATGCGCCGGTAGCTTCGTCGTCCAGAGCTGAGCTGGAGGAGTTTTGGGAGAATGTAAGAGAAGTTCTAGACTTGGTTAGAGGAAACGAAAGAATTGTTGTATGTGGTGATTTGAATGGATGGGTTGGTACCGCTCGGCCAGGGTACGAGTCGGTGCTTGGAATGTTTGGCGATAAAAGGGTTAACGATGCTGGCAAGCTTATACTGGCTGTATGCAAGGAAAAGGGTATTCTTGTGACAAACCCTATGTTTAGTCACAAGAAAATCCATATGTATACTAGAACAAGAGAGAATGAGAGAAGTATGATCGATTTATTCCTGATGGATGACCGACTGCGAAAACAGGTGATGGATACGCGAGTGTTCCGAGGTGCTGACCTAGGAACGGATCACTATCTAGTGATTACTAGATTTAGGGGTCTGTTCGCGGGTTGGCGCCACCGGACGGCGATACCAGAACCACAGTCGGTCGGTAGCATCCGAAGCTGGATGCTTCAGGAAGCGGACACTTGGGATAAATATCAAGCAAGGGTAGCCGAAAAGCTGGACAGCATTGGTGTCAGGAAAGAATGTGTGGAAGAAATATGGCAGAGCCTTAGAGATGGAATGGTTAGTGCAGCGGAAGACGTGTGTAGAACTATGAAAAGAGGTAGTAGTAAAAAGGGTGATGCATGGTGGAATGACGAAGTGAAAGAAGCTGTAAATAAGAAGAAGAAAGCATGGTTAGACTACTTGGCCTCTAGTAATGATAAGGATATGAGAGAGAAGAGGAAAGAAAGATATAAGCTCCAGAAAGTTCACACGAAAGCATTGATTGAGGAAGTGCGTGAAAGGAGTAGAAGGGAAGCGGACGAAAGTTTGTCGCACAACTTCAAGGAGAACTCAAAACTCTTCTGGAAAGAGGTTGGAAGGACCCGGAGCGGTGCGACAGCCTTAAGAATGAATAAAGTGCTTTCGGGAACCAATGACGTCCTCTCAGAAAAATCGGACGTCATGCAGCGATGGAGCGAATTTTATACAGAGATGTATGCGTGTGATGATCTTAGTGAGGGATGCGGGGGTGACGCCGTGATTGGTACGCCAGACTCGGACCTCGATGACACTGAGGTCATCAATATGAAAGAGATTGAATGTGCGATTAGAAGTTTGAAATGTGGTAAGGCTGGCCTCGCGTCTGGGACAGCTTTCATCTGCTGTGCAATTTGTGCTGGCGAACGGGGGCTGTTCCGGATGATTGGCGATCCGCGGTCATTGTGCCTTTATATAAAGGTAAAGGTTCACATTATGACTGCGGGTGCTATCGGGCGATCAGCTTGACCAGTTTAGCAAGTAAAGTTTACTCGAAGGTTTTGACACGTAGGATGCAAGATAAATCGCAAAGATTTCTATGGGAGGCACAATGCGGATTTAGACCTGGAAGAGGATGCACGGATCAAATGTTTTCTCTCCGCATGATCACGGAGAAGCTTCTGGCTGCTAACCAGAAGATTTTCTGTGCTTTTGTGAATCTTGAGAAAGCATTTGATAAGGTTGTAAGGAAGAAAATGTGGGAACTGTTGCCGGGGCATGGTGTGGATGATCGAATGCTAAGGGCTGTGCAGTCACTTTACTGTGACTGTAAAGCCTGTGTGCGGGTAGGGCATGACCTGTCACCCATGTTTAGCGTCCAAACGGGCGTAAAACAGGGTTGTGTCATATCTTCCTGGCTATTCATACTGTATCTCGACAGCTGTTTACAGAAGCTGAAAGATAGGTGTTTGGGTGTGAAATTGGGTGACATAAAAGTAAATTGTCTGCTTTATGCTGATGATGCAGTGCTTATAGCACCATCAGAGGCAGAACTGCAGGCATTAGTCACGTTTATGAAAGAAGAATGTGAAATTAATGGTCTCCGTTTGAATGCTAATAAAACTAAGGTTCTGGTATTTGAAAGGGACGAAGAAAGAACGAAGTGCGAAATTTGGGTAAATCAGGAATGTCTAGAACAGGTGAATGAAATTGTATACTTGGGGAGTGCGTTTAGCCGGGATGGAAGATGTGATTTAGATGTGGACGGGCGTGTCGCTGCCGGGAACTAAGTCAATGGTGCCCTGACTGCGTTAATCAAAAGGCAAGGCGTTGTGAAAAGTGCACGCCTTGCAATACACAACGCAGTGTTTGTACCGACTTTGTTATATGGCAGCGAAACCTGGGTATGCCAGAAGAAGCATAAAAGCAAGTTCAATGCAGTGGAGATGCGATCTCTTCGTAAAATGTGCGGCCTTACCATGGCCGACCGAAAGCGAAACGAAGAGATTCGCAATATGGCAGGTTTGAAAGATGACCTTGTCTCAAAAATGGATAAGGGCGTGCGTTGTTGAGCGAATGAGTGAAGACCGAATGGTGAAGAAAATATATAGCGCGAAAGTTAATATTAAAAGGTGTCGAGGTAGACCATGTGAGCAAATTGCTCGAAGAGGGTCAAGAGTACTCGGATACCTAGACGTGCATGTATGAAGAAGATGATGAATCTGAAAGAAGCGAAAGAAGTATGTAGGGATCGTGACACTTGGCGATCTGTTCTCTCTGGCTACCCCGTCAGGGATTGTGCGTGAAGATAAATAATAAATAAATAAATATTATGGCTAATGAATTTATCACGTGCTCGGCGATGAATGCAGTAATATAAAAAACTTTTTCCAAGGCCACACACCCACACTCGGGAAGCGTTGCAGAGATTCTTTTAGTCTAATGACTAAAAGAATCTCTGCAACGCTTCTTTTATCTAATGATTTTAAGAGATTAAAGATTAATAAAGGGGTGGCTTTTGCTCAGTAAATCTATTGTCTGATGTAAATCTATTACGAGTTAATATAAATAAAATATTCTAAAATGTAATACCTACAGATGTGTTTGAAAGCGGAGCGAAACAATCAACCATCAAGAAGATCCCTATCTTATTTTCCTTACTGTAGAGGCCTGTGTCTTACAGTGATCGTTTAGAAGGCGTGAATATATGTGGCATTAAACAAAAAAGATTGTAGACAGGATAAGATAACGATATAGTAAACTCCAAGCTATTAAAGTCCAATATTACAATATATTAAATTCATTTGGTACTAGAATGCTGGCCAACTACAATGTCACCAACTCACCTTCACCTTGGAGAAACTATGTGGCTCGAGAAATAAGATCCCTTCTTTATTAGAACACCTAATCAATTGAATATGTTTTATTGTACTCAAAATGTCTAGAACAGGTGAATGAGATTGTATACTTGGGCAGTGCGTTCAGCCGGGGTGGAAGAAGTGACATAGATGTGGACAGGCGAGCCGTTGCCGGAAACAAGGTCAACGGTGCCCTGACTGCGTTAATCAAAAGGCAAGGCGTAATGAAAATGCACGCCTTTCGATAGATAACGCAGTGCTGGTACCGACTCTGTTATATGGCAGCGAAACCTGGGTATGCCAGAAGAAGCATAAAAGCAAGTTGAATACAGTGGAAATGCGATCTGTTCGTAAAATGTGCGGCGTTACCTTGGCCGACCGAAAGCGAAACGAAGAGATTCGCAATATGGCAGGGTTGATAGATGACCTTATTACTAAAATTGATAAGGGCGTGCTTCGATGGTTTGGGCATGTTGAGCGAATGGGCGAAGACCGAATGGTGAAGAAAGAAGAAATATATAGCGCGTAAGTTAATATTAAAAGGTGTCGAGGTAGACCATGTGAGCAAATTGCTCGAAGAGGGTCAAGAGTACTAAGAGTAGTAAGATAACTCGACGTGCATGTATAAAGAAGATGATGAATCTGAAAGAAGCGAAAGAGGTATGTAAGGATCGTGAATCTTGGCGATCTGTTCTCTCTGGCTACCCCGTCAGGGATTGTGCGTGAAGATAAATAATAAATAAATAAATATTATGGCTAATGAATTTATCACGTGCTCGGCGATGAAGGGACACATCTTGAAAATACCTTCATGCCGTAGCAGTAATATAAAAAAGTTTTTCCAAGGCCACACACCCACACTCGAGAAGCGTTGCAGAGATTCTTTTAGTCTAATGACTAAAAGAATCTCTGCAAAGATTCTTTTATCTAATGATTTTAAGAGATTAAAGATTAATAAAGGGGTGGCTTTTGCTCAGTAAACCTATTGTCTGATGTAAATCTATTACGAGTTAATATAAATAAAATATTCTAAAATGTAATACCTACAGATGTGTTTGAAAGCGGAGCGAAGTAGCGGCGATAAAAACACAGTAATACTAGCGGTGAAAACAATCAACCATCAAGAAGATCCCCATCTTATTTTCCTTACGGTAGAGGCCTGTGTCTTACAGTTATCGTTTAGAAGGCGTGAATATATGTGGCATTAAACAAAAAAGATTGTAGACAGGATAAGATAACGATATAGTAAACTCCAAGCTATTAAAGTCCAATATTACAATATATTAAATTCATTTGGTACTAGAATGCTGGCCAACTAGAATGTCACCAACTCACCTTCACCTTGGAGAAACTATGTGGCTCGAGAAATAAGATCCCTTCTTTATTAGAACACTTAATCAATTGAATATGTTTTATTGTACTCAAAATGTCTAGAACAGGTGAATGAGATTGTATACCTGGGCAGTGTGTTCAGCCGGGGTGGAAGAAGTGACATACATGTGGACAGGCGAGCCGTTGCCGGAAACAAGGTCAACGGTGCCCTGACTGCGTTAGTCCAAAGGCAAGGCGTAATGAAAAATGCACGCCTTACGATACATAACGCAGTGCTGGTACCGACTCTGTTATATGGCAGCGAAACCTGGGTATACCAGAAGAAGCATAAAAGCAAGTTGAATACAGTGGAAATGCGATCTGTTCGTAAAATGTGCGGCGTTACCTTGGCCGACCGAAAGCGAAACGAAGAGATTCGCAATATGGCAGGGTTGATAGATGACCTTATTACTAAAATTGATAAGGGCGTGCTTCGATGGTTTGGGCATGTTGAGCGAATGTGCGAAGACCGAATGGTGAAGAAAGAAGAAATATATAGCGCGTAAGTTAATATTAAAAGGGGTCGAGGTAGGCCGAGACTTACTTTTGAAGACCATGTGAGCAAATTGCTCGAAGAGGGGTGGGTCAAGAGTACTAAGAGTAGTAAGATAACTCGACGTGCATGTATAAAGAAGATGATGATCTGAAAGAAGCGAAAGAGGTATGTAAGGATCGTGAATCTTGGCGATCTGTTCTCTTTGGCTACCCCGTCAGGGACTGTGCGTGAAGATAAGTAAGTAAGTATTGTACTCAAACAAGGAATAAATTTTGTAAGGAAGAGAATCGGTTTTGTATGTAACCTCAGAATTCCCTTATATACGTTAACAGATTTCACAATTTTTTTTTGTTTAAAGGGCATACTTCTAAGATGATTTCATTGTTGCCAAGTCCGTGTCTGATGATACAATTCCAAGAAATCCCTAAAATTTTTAGGCCTTTTGAGTATTTGAGCTGCTTTCTGATGTAAATCTGTTACGAGTTAATTTAAATAAAATATTCTAAAATTTACTACCTACAGATTTGTTTGAAAGCGGAGCGGAGTAGTAGCGTCAGAAATTCAATAATATTCAGCGGTAAAACAATCAACTATTGAATATATGCCCAAGATTTAAATAGGTACTACATATTTTTATACAGGTTTTGCTAACATTTTTTTAATAAAATATCTTCTCGTCTTCCCAATACAGGGGTAGACAGAGGTCTAGAGGTCGAAACGCCTTAATTGACAGGTGAGCCCGTAATTTTTTATATTTATTTTTTATCCTTTAAAGTTTATTTTTGTTTCAAGTATATAACATTCTTGTTATTACCTCGAAGACGGAAAAAATCATGCTGCAATTCAGAAGGTGACAAAGGTTATCAATCTCAATCGATGTTTAATGTTGAAGTGTCCCCACGGAAATATTCCGAGATGAGATACAGGAACATCTACATATGCTTTTTTCCAATGCGGTATTCTTCATGCCTGTTACTGATAGGAAATGGAAGTAATCTAGTTCTATTGGGAGCAATTCTGTTTAGCGTAGTGAACTAGTTTCCTTAAATCACCTTTACTACTTTGTCTAAAACTTTGACTATACAAATTTTAAGAGAACATGATTGTAAGTGTTCAAATTTCCCGTTCCATTAGCTTCTAAGCTAAACTAAATATCTCTTATCTCCGGTAAAGCTATGCATATTTCAGACTATAGACTCATAATTATAGCAATAGAGGCTTTTTGGCCAAGTGGTTTCTTACTTTCGCAACGCTCACAATGATTACTACGAAATTAATGTAACACGGCCGCTACCAATTTGAAATTTAGAACAGAGACACGATTGCGTCGACAATGAATAATTCCAAACCGCCATTTGTAAGCGACGGCTATCATTTTCATATTCAGAGAATGTTACAATGCTGGCCAGAATTATAGATTGAACATACATCATTTGATGTATTTGCCTCTCCCACATAAAGGATTCAATATAATCGGCATAGTGCTTCACTGTTTAAAACAGACGCCCTGCACTTTTGTAGACCTGTTGCTCGTCATCGGTATATCTGTGGTCTTCCCTCTATCTGAAGTAGACGTTGAAATTTTCAACGGTTTTTCAAGTGATGAGAAGAAAGATATTTACTCTTATTCATTTTGCGTATCTGTGGAACAACTAGTTCCCACCGTAACTGTAACACTGAAAGTAATAAATCTTTGGGTGTCGTGAAATAATATTTTTTATTGTATCTTCACATTAGTAATTACAAAAACAATAGTGAATTTAATAAAATTATTTGAATTGACATAGGTGTAGGTAATAAGCAATTTCGGATTAAAATACATATTTTTATTTATAAATGAAATAGATTCATCCATATGATGAGAGTCCAAACGGAACCTATATGATTCTGATAAACAGTCATAAAAATTAATCGAAAATATTTTAGCCCTATTGGAAATTATATTACTTTTATAACTGAAGGGGTTAAAAAGACTTGTAGTTATTAATACCGAGCAATTGCAATCCTTGTTCTAGCTTATAACGCATAACTCTACTCACAGCTTGTGTCCTTGTTCGCCTGAATATACAATAAATACACCCAGAACAGTCGCATTTTGAACATATTTTAATCTGTGTCGAGGATAAGTTGTCCATTAATATTATATTAGACATTATCGACCTCGTTATAAACAAATAAATATTTTAATTCCTTGTAAAGTTAAATGTTCTTATTTCCGTAATATGAATTATTTAAGCAAATGAAAGTAAACAAATGCATACATGACAAAAACATGAAACCTTGTAAAAATGCCAATGAAATATACACTGTGATTATTGCCACGCGGGAGTCGAATGACTTAATTTGTGACAAAGCTTCCTGAACTGTTATTGTCTTTAATTCGCTGGTGCGTTGCTCTCTTTCCTTTTTTTATATTACACACTTGTTACATTCACCAACACACAAAGACTCGCACTAATTATGATTTTTGCTTACCAAACACACTAAGAAATTTGAAACATGTTTAAAATTTCCCTAATTTCCTTATGTTTAATATCGTGTACGTTGGAATTCGAAACTTAAATTAAACTATAACTCTAGCATTTTACTTAGTTATTTTCTTCCGACGCTTTGGGTCCTTCAGGATACATGTGGTCACGAATCGACGTACTATTGTTATACACGTAGTTAACTTCAGCTACCGTCAGCTTTTTAGTTATTATTCGATTCTTAGTTTAGTTATTACGGATTAACCGTAAACAATATTTAATATGAGTTATGTGCTATTTGTGTCAATACATGATATCATGATGTGAATTTTTGTTTTTTTTAAATGCAAACTGTGTCTAGAGTCACATACTCATACGCATGAGTGACTCATTTACTTAAAACTTACGTTGTTATACTTCGCAATCGATGTCTCTTATTGTGAAATTATTTGCATAATTTTGTGTTAAAACTAGTATTAAAATATTACAAATCGCTAAGACGTATAATGTTAAATGCAAATTTATAATGAACTAGCCTCGGCATGATTGTTAAATAAACCTTAACCTCGTTTAGGTTCTCTCCTTCGAGTTAAAAATATGAGCTTTTGATTATTACATCCAATAATCTAATAGCAGTATAAGCTTTGATATTTTTTTTAAATCTATTTTCTAAACAAAAAATTAAATTAAGGAATACTATGTAATAATGAAAACGTAAATGTTATGTGGTTTTGCCATAATCGCCACGTTTGTGAAGCGAATTGGCGATCGCCTTATCAGAATCCACGCATTGCGCTGGTGCCCATCACCAGTGTACTCAAATTTGGTCTGGTTACTAAGAGATAGTTATCACGCCATCTATCAGTGGCCAATTGCGTTGAAGACTTTTCGATTAGTTGTCTCTTTCGTAGTTGTAATAATATACCATATTCTTATTCCATTCTTACGCCGTAACCACACTAAGGGTAAGCTGAAATATTAAAAAAACCTAATTAATAACACCGACAACTAAAACACACTGTAAGGCAAAGACATCACTTCCTAACAATAATAAATAATGACAATAATACCACATAAATAATAATAAATATATCTTTAAAACAGGGGTAGACAGAGATCTATACATTTAAGTCCTTGCGACCCACCGAAGAGATTTTTTTAGGACAAAGTAACAGGTGGTGAGCCCGTCGCCGTTGTTACGAGCCTGCGATCGAAAATCCCGAACACCCAGCTACTCAGTTATCGAGACTTATATAAGACACTATATAAAAGATAATAAATAACAGTAATAAGTAAAAATGTAATAATTTACCTAAATCTTTGTACATACACTTTCTAACTTATTACTCGTACGCGTAATAATCCACCATCTCATCGATTAGAAGTAACGAACAGTTATTAAGTCATTTTATCTAAATATATTCCGAGAAATTAGAGCAGATAAAACGCATTGAGTCGTGTTCCCAAAATAAACTTCATATTAACCAGTGTTATCAGTGTCAAATGTAAGGCTGAGTATTTACTCAGTGAATTGATAAGCATGCGGGCCCAAGTAAACGATATGCCCCGAAGCACTCATATTATTCCGATTGACAAAATTTAAATATAATAATATTAATGGTGCATGTAAGAAAAGCAAATAAAATATGTTGGCATTTTAGAAAGGATATACCATCCGCCTTTCTTCCCTTGGGTGTCATAAGATGCGGGCATAGAAAAGCCCTGAAAACCATTGGTTACCGACAGATCCAGAATTCAGCAGACTGGTTACGGACAGGAGCATGTAAGGTGCGAGGTGCCTGGTATTTCAATCGTCAATCCACTTGCTTAGCTTGGCGTATATGGCAATTTCTTACGGGAGTGGTCTAGTAGACTTTTACTGGCCAAAATGTAAGTATGTATATAGATATAAGAAATAGCGTGAAAATATAATTTTGTTACAATCACGTAGTTAAAGAACTCTTCGCTTGTCGAGTAAATTTAATAGAATAAAAACTAACATCGTCCTTTTTCTATGATTTCCATTACAATTTAAAAATGCCAAAGCGATGAGACCATCAAATGGCTGATCACTCTGTACGAGTATTAGGAACTTTTAGCTATAACATGTTGTATTCCTTTCATAATAAAGCAGTATTTATTTATTTTATTCTGCATTATTTTGTGCCAGCATCCTTTTTTATTTTATACGTAGTGTATAACGTGGACCTGACCTGCTCTGTATAAGCAATGTTGCTTTGTGATTGATGTGCTGCTTTGCCATCTAGTGACGAATAACAACGTACTAAACAGAACGAAAATCAAATCACATTTTTTGGCCTAAAAGTCGTACAAGTTTGGTCGTAGGCAATATCATCATGAGCATATCAAAGACAACCAATTTATCATTCTTGTGTATTCTATAAATCCTGCTCAACGAAATTTATGTTATGTTTTGTCTTTACATAATAATGATGTTAAGGTTTACTCTAAACTACAGTATGGTATAAATCTTAATATATAATGACTATTGTAGTTAGGCAACATGTTATTATGTCGGACTTGATGTGTCGACTATCTTAGTTGGCATTTAACCTCCACCGACTTTGAGTTACAGATGGCATTTAAAGTTGTTAGTCTTAATTATTGTTATTTGAATGAAACTGTTGAGTATGATGAGTTATTCTACTGATATTATATATCAGTATATACGGGAATCTTAACCAATGTGGGGTACCTACTTGTATCTAGTTACTGCGGCCCTCGGATATCTGCATGCGACTTCGATGCAAAAAGATTGCAGCTTTTTGTCAACGCGGTTTATTAAGATGAATTAGGAAAGTGGTGTTGGGGCTGCTTATCAGACCGTAATTATTATTACCTTTAAACTAGAATACGTATGTATATTTGATTGCAGCAGTACTGAAGACGCACAACAGCAGAATCGTGCAGCTTTTTTAAAGTTATATATGATTTTAATCGTTGGCTTGGATGCTACCGGAGCTAAATGTTAACTACCCGTTATGTTGCCCCAAAAAGGGTCTCGTGAAATGTGGATCGAAAGGACCAACAATTGACCAAGTATTGGTAATACGTAAAAAGATGAAAAAGTGAGTGAGGTAGTGTAATCGACACTCAGTTTGGCGTTCGATACTAGGAGCTTTGTGGTTTAACCCCGCCATTCACATACTACATTTTATAGATAGTCAATTATTTCCAAGGCAACTTTCAAATAATTTGTAAGGAAAGTTGAAAAAATTAGTTCAGTGATAAGCATATAATTCTTTAAGCGTTAC
Source organism: Sericinus montela (assembly GCA_029286605.1). NCBI lineage: Eukaryota > Metazoa > Arthropoda > Insecta > Lepidoptera > Papilionidae > Sericinus > Sericinus montela. The sequence goes on from JAGSMR010000040.1 coordinate 2,714,229, forward strand.
ATTACCTATTTTTAAAATCAAACACTTTGTTGTATGTATCATTACACATACAACAAAGTGTTTGAGTTTGTTTATATGTATCATTACAAACTATTTAGTTTGTAATGATACATATAAACAAACTGACGTACTTAAAACGACGTGACCTACGACTGACACAACTTAAAAAAGACAAACTTAAATCTGAATTTGAATATTTTAATTTTTAAGTTGAAATTAGAGTTACTTTGATTTAGTTTTATATATTTTTTATTTAATTCCCTAAGTAAAATAAAATTGATAGGCACCGAATGAAACATACATCTATTAAAATCGCTTAGTGCGACTTTTAGAACTACTATCGCTGAACTAAGATGACTAAGCGTAAACAAGAACTAGTATAACTAAAGATGATCTTAGAGACAACTCAGAAAAAGATAGCAACATCCATTAACTCATCCTTGGAAAAGAGACAGATATAGTACCGTTCCCTCCGTTCTCAAGTGGGAAGCGAAGACTGAGCGACTGGAACGAAAGTAAAAGTGAACGCTTTCCTGTTTTACAATTTAGTTATATTATTGTTAACCTTGGTTTTCTCTTCTGTTTTATTTTTCTTATTTAGACGTAATCCCTTGCTAATCGTTTTATTGTCAAGTGTATTAATTTTATCATTTCATGACGCGGAGTGGTAATTACAAACATCCAATGACCGTTTAGTTAAATGTTAATGGAATCAACCGTGAAATGGGGGCTCAGTTGTTGACATTAATGGGAGTACATTTTATTAGCATTAAGTGTGCGACGAAACGAATGGTATTTAAACTGCGTCGTCTTTTATTAACGGTGCTTGTAAGACAAAATATGTCTATGGTTATTTTATTTGGATCAGTTTAATTTAATACTATACGGCATAATGTAAGAAGAGCTATGCGGAAGACGAAGCGATGATTATCTCAAAAGAATTCACCTGCACGTGTTGCTCTTAGTTAGTCAGTAGTTGTAGACTAATAGACGGCTTTTTAACGAATGACTACCAGTTAAAACATTCATAACAATCCAAATTTACCAAGTCCAATTCTCTTACTTAAGGACACTGCAAGGCATACATTTTTCTCCGGATCTACCAAGGGATCAGCAAAATACGAGATAAACAAATTTCCGATCGCAATACCACCACGCATTTTAGACGCTGCTGTTCTTCGCCCGTCTCTATTATTTAGGTTTGGGTTTAAACGTTGCTTTTGGGGTAGTAACACACGTTATTATCTATCTAGACATGGGAAGAAATAACGTGGCATATTTTTATACGCCGATATTACAATACAAATAGTAAATCATTAATTTTGCCCAATCTGTCATACATGATGCTGAAATGTCAAAATTTAGTGTAAAAATAAGTATTCTAACATCTAAACAAGAACATCGAGTCACGCGATTTAATAGGTCATAGTTTATTAAAGAACGATAGTGAGATTATAATAACTGACTTATAAACATATCCACAGACCATCTTTCATATCGACAAACGTGAGTTTGTCGTTTGAGCTCAGTCAACCCGGCGTCGGCGGGCTGGCTCTTATCGAATGATAGCCTCGACCTTTTCCCCTGTAGTTGAGATATAAACCCCACATAGCAAATAAGCCCATATTGTAAATACATATAGACCATATTGGCTTTTACACATTTGTATACCCTTATATTGTGTACGATATCGCCTGCACACATTGTGTTGTTTGGATGATTAATAAAATGCAATGGATGTGGTAAATTTTTTAATAAGATTATAAATAAATAAAATAAATATCTTCACGCAATTCCCAATACAGGGGTAGACAGAGGTCTAGTTAGACAATTAAGGCCCTTCGACCCTCCTTCCACCGAAGATATTTTCGGGAATTACTTCATCAATTTTATTTGAGTTCTATTTTTTATTTCTATGTTGACTGAAGCCATACAATTGTGATGTACTCAAAATGTTATTATTTGCTATCGTTTTCCCTTGGTGGAACTTAAGTTTTCATTAAATTTATTACTTGCATAGATTTTTAAAACAATATAAGCATTTGTACTAGTTCCATGGTTCTTATTTTTTCATTCCGACCGTGTTTGCTTTTGCGGCATTATAACGCGATATCGCCTATCAACTATCCTACAAATAAATGTGAAAAATCCTATTTATGTTAATATTTGGGTGTAAAGACAGCGACATGCTTTCCGCGTGTTGAACACGTTGTAAATAACTAAGTATATAAACGTTCATATTCATAACATTAAAAAATATATAAATATCACCCAGTTTAAAAGAGTATTTTAAGTTTTATGATTAAGTCAAATGAGAGCTTCGATAAGCGCCATTCAGGTTTGTAAAAATGCGTCACATTATATATGTTTAGAACATTATAATTATAAAAAAATCTAGAATATGTAATAAAAGTGTTAGCTATTAGTACTATGATAAATTTCAGAAAAATTGATTAAAATAACACTGGATCATTAATGAAATAACAAAAAAATGGTTGTTAAATACCGCATCCATTCGCTATCTCTGTGTCATATCCATTCGTTGCAGCTTTAAATAAATGTCGTGTATGACGAACTTATCGCCTCTCTTCATAAACAAACTACGCACACAACCAGAAATACTGTAACCGCGACGAACATCGTAACATTGTAATAGTAAAATGGCGATTGGTAACTTCGTAAAGTTGGAAGATTAATCAAGTTATCGTAATCGATATCTAAATAAATCTCACGTCGTATCGCGCTTAAGTTAAATAAAATTCCTCTCATTAACAACTTACAAATGTGGATTTACAATTATCGCCAAGTTTAACTAGCGGATTGGCAACTATAGTGCCCAGACTCATCCTGGTACCGATGCTGATGCTTGTTATGGTTTGGTCATAGTTTGGTATTTTTGGAGATGATTTTCATATTCGTTGAGTAATTCTGAAGATTTCTATACTCTCACGAAAACAAAGGATATACTCTTACGTGATACCATAGAACTCCTTATTTTTTTTAGAAATAACATGTTTTTTTATTGAAAAATCAACAGCATTACAGAAAATTACATAAATATTTATTTACAGAAAAAATTATGTTAATATTTACAATACTTATTAACTAAAAACTATTATAATCGTAGAGCCCTACTCCTCGTGGCATGGTACCAAGAACGCTGGCTGCATTTCCACGTTGAATGGCTAGACTTAACCGTTGAGCGAGAAAAGAACCAGCCCTCTTGTCACCAGCGGCAACGATAAGTCGCGGATACATTAGAACTCCATATAAGGTAAACTTACGATAAAAGTAGACATATAGACAGAATATAAAATAATTTTGGCGTTGCATATTTATTACTAGACTCTGGTCGGAGCTTCGACCGCGCATTTTACCGATATTCATGCGAAACTTTGGAAAGTAAAAAGTAGACTAAATCATCCGATCACCACATAGATATCAAAAAGGTTAAGTAAAATCTGCAAGGTAATAAGCCTAGGAACTCTGCCAAAGGTCCTTTGCATTTTCCGGGGTAAAAAGTATCCAGTAATTTATCTTCACACTATTTCCAATACAGGTCCAGACAATTAAATCACCTTTCACTGAAGAAATGTTTTGGTACAACGTGAGAGGTGGCGAGCCTGTTGTCGTCTTTTATATCTAAGCCAATAATATAAATCGTATGGAGTTTTGAATAAACTCATTGGTATAAACCTGAGGATTGAACCCAAGTCTCGTGACTCGAATTTCGATCACCCAACCACTCGACTATAGGAACTTATCCAGTATTTTAAGGCAGGTTCTAATCTAATATTTTTGTTAATTTATATGTTAATAAATATGCTAATTTATAATTTATATGTTATCAATATAACGACCCGTCAGCCGAATAGTTAGTGACGCTGCTTTCGAAGCTAAGGGTTGTGGAACCTTTGTGTGATGAATGTAAATGTACTTATGTAATTGATGTTTATATGTATATATTAATATTTATCTATTTAATACGTAAGTATATAATTCGTTAGCTTGGAAATTAAGATAACGCTGACCTTTCACGTTGTCCCAAATAAGGTGATAAGTGGATCGAAAGAACATCATTGTTCGGACCTCTTCTACCCCAGTATGGTAAGTTGCGTGAAAATAAAAATATATAATACAATTCAGTTTAGCTGTTTTGTCGGCATAATATAACCCTTCATAGTTTAGTAGGGCTTGTGGAAAACCAAGTCAAACCATTTCATTATGGTGGAAGGTCTATGGCCTGCAGTGCAATGTATACGGCTGATGGTACAAAAAGTAAAAACCAAACGTTGTTTACGCTAGGAAACGCGCCCGTAAATGCACTTGGAGATTATTTTCGCTCAGAGGGACGGGTTAAATACAGTCGAGTGTGTTCCGAGAACGCACTGTGGTGGTCGCTTCGCCTTTTGTTTTTGAACGTGACTCGAAGTTTAGACTCACGCAAATTAACTAAATTTGGACCACTTCTGTTGCTTATTGCACTTTGTGGTAAGATAGGAGTAAAAAGGAAACACTTTTAGCGTCTACTCGGTTTTTTCGGTAGTTCAATTATGAATTTTATAAAAAGGTTTTAAAACACTGAATTTACAATATTGTAATTTCTGTTTAAGATGCCTAATAAATATTATTTATATAAGATTCGATGACAACGTCTAATATCACATGATTACAAAATTTATTCCTTAGGTCCTTTAAACTAGATACTTTTGGTCAGTGTAATCTTAGAATTGATTGCGTTGTCCTAATAAGTCAACTCTTAGACTTTCGAGTGATTTGTCAAACAAAAAACCTACTTAAAGAAAGGCCTAATGAAGACGTGAATACGATTTGAATCCAAAATAAGTTTTTATAGTTCTACATGTGTGTTTAATTAAATCCGGTTTTAAATAAAATGGATGACTCCTGATACATACTCTTTGGCTTAGTCACAGAGTTTGACATGAATATTGTAAGTAACCTAAATTCAAGGTCGGAATCAAAAGTTCGATCCCCAGGTGGCAGACTCGTACCAATGGGTTTTTCAAAAACTTATGTACGAATAACATCGTAGGCTTGGATATAAAGACGGCGACAAACTCACCGCCTGTCACGTTGTCCGGAAAATATCTTCGGTGGAAGGTGGGTCAAAAGAACTTAATTGTCTAGACTAGATCTCTGTCTACCCCTGTATTGGGAATTGCGTGAAGATATTTATTTATTTATTTTATTTATGAATAGATTTTTTTCATATTAAGATCAACTTAAACGACAACTTCTAAAGTAGAGAATACAACTAGTATGTATTATAATATTCAATGTACTAAAGTCTTATCTCAGAAACTATATCCATTAGTGCTTAAGTACTTATCTTGAAAAACAAATATCTTCACGCCATTTCCAACACAGGAGTAGACAGAGGTCTAGACAATTTAGTCCTTTTGACCCATCTTCCACACAAGACATTTTTTTGGGACAAAGTGACAGGTCGTCCAAGCCAACGATATAATTCGTACTTAAGGTTTTGAAAACCATTCGCATTGGTACGAGCCTGCCACGTGGGATCGAACTCGGCTCTCTTGACTCGAATCTCTATCACCCAATCATTCGGCTATCTCGACGTGCTTATCATGTGAATTCATATTTGGGTAATTAAAATATTCGAAATGTTTATAACGTGTGTAAATGAATAGACAAATTAACGGATGGTTTACCTTATTGCAGCACCCTTCAATTAAATAGCCCGCTTGCAAGGGAAGCATAACTAGATTGGCGCACCGCTATGACTTTTATGCGGGTAGTACATTTTCATGTCCTCTACGGAAACCACGTTTAATGTATCCATTGTAAGGATAATTATTTATATTTTAGTAATAATGATAATAATAATTATTATTATTATCATCATTTCATTACAAAGTTTTTATGGACTTCACATAACTTAAGAAAGTTAAACACATCATTCGTAGGTACGAGTATGTAGCAAATCCATAGACTAGACAGCAAATCTTTTCATTTTTTCATTCATTCATTTCTTCATCTTTTACCACTTGTTTTATTATTTATTGCTTTCACATTCATATTACGTTTCATCCTATCCTAAGATTTCCCTTACTCGATTTTTAATACACCCAATGGAAAAAAGGTCGAGTTAAATTCTTACGGTGTAACCACTCGTTTTTTTTATTTTGTAAATGATATTATCAAAAAATAAACATATATACAAATACATTCACGCATAGTCCCTGACAGGATAGCAGAGTGAACTGATCGCCAAGTGTTATGATCCTTTTTGGCTTCTTTCAAATTCATCATTTTCTTCATTCACGCACTTCTAGATATCCAAGTACTCTTGACCCGCCCTCCTCTTTTGATATTATATTATTATTAATGTGTAATATCTATCGTGGAACGTATAAAGTATTAATTAGTTGGCTATGAAGATAACAACGAAAGACAGTCCTAAAATAATATTACTACAAATGGCCCCCCTAACCCTCCATCCCCACACTGGTATCTACGTTTTTGCTCCATGACGGTTGCTAGTCCCTCGTTTACAATTACCATTTTGATCCAAAGATAAGCGACGAGCGTGGTTAATATTCTAAAACAATTGCCTGTTTTAATTGCCCCACATTATAGTTGTTTTATTCACTACCGAGAAGAAACCAAGGCGTGTAGTTTTTATCATAAGTTCATAAAACAGATTCAAATAATAAAATTTACTGATTTTAGAAATTAGGAGATATGTAAGATGGGACACTTTATCCGTATATATGTATGTCGCGCCCGAAAAGCGGTTGACGCCGATGCCCTTCCACAGTTCTATTGTCTCCGAGTAATGACTTGGGAGGGTCCGTTGCAAACATGGGTTTGGAGGTCAAGTTGGTAGACAACTTTATTAATGCTCTATGTTCCGGGTCTAACGTGAGGAGGGAGAGGAATAGAATGCGTTCTCATTCGAGAAGAAGCTTCCATTGGCGACCAGAGAGAGAGGGGTCTCGGATTTATGCGAAGGCTCTGCCAATGTGCACCGCGAGGGCATATGCTAGAAATTTTTCCACATAGAAAAAAATATTTAGGATAACTTAGAAATATTGATTTATATTATATAGAATATATAGAATTTTATTCTCAACCAATTTATTTTTTTGTATTCAGGCATTTCTCAAATGACTTAAACCTACCTATAGATATAACAATTTAGTCCTTTCAAGTCACATTTTACTGGACTTATTTGAGACAACGTGACGGGTGATGAGCCCGTCACCATCTAAAAATCTAAGCCAACGATATAAATCAAGTTTCGAAAAACATCATAGATTTCTTCTGGGCATTGAACTCGGGTCGCCTTACTCGAATTTCAAACAGCTTTACCTTGGTTATGCCAGTTTTTTGCAGTTTGACTAAGCTCATTTATATACTTACGTATATTCAATAACGGCTTGAAAAATTTTACTGTAAGACATTGCTTAACCCGTAAGGAGTTTTTGCCAAATTTGCCTTGCCTGGAAACCAGATTGGCGATCGAGTGTTATGTACATATTGTGCTAGGAATCTGAATGAATGAATGAATGAAATGTGCTTTATTGTACACCGAACAACCAAAACTCAGAAATTAATTAAGTTACAATTGGCGGCCTTATCGCTTATTATGGAATCTGATACTGCAATTGCCAATATACTACTATTTTTTAATTCTATTATTATGACACAATATCCTAGGCTTCTCACAGGGCTCCTCTACAGCATACCAGAAAGAACGGTCCTCAGCCACTTGCATCTATCGACTCCCCGCAACATTGTGCATATCAGCACTCCAACTTGTTGGGGGTCTTGTTTGCCTAAAAAACTTTCTTCCTCAACGGTTATTACTTTGCCTCTTCAGTGCGTTGATCTTTGCGATGTTTCCGTTACCTTATTTCTGAGACGGATAACTTCATTCAATTCCATTCTACTTACAATACCAAAGGCATATGTTCAGCAGTGGACACTTAATAGGATTTATAGAAGATGCAGAAGAATACTGTCAGTGACCTCTAGTGGGATTACAAGCGTTTTTGTGAGTGCACGTGGATTTTTATCGCGCGTGTTAACATTTGAGTGAGTGTGTACCCATAAAAGATCGTTAACAAAAATTGTCATAATCTAGAGTACTTCAACCTTAAGCTATTTGGGGTGAGCCGCCCTCAAATATTGTATTCTGCATGGGGTAAAATATGCGGGCTTCCCTCGTAACAATTTCAACGGATTTTTAATCACTCTTTAAAAGCGATTTAGGACAATAGTATTTAATTCGATGACATACGGTTTTCTTTAAATTGAGATGGATAGACTTTCAATTAATAATTTAACAAACTGCTTTTAACGGAGAAATCAAAACAGGAAGATTGATACTAACTACCCTGGGAACTGAACGTGAGATTTTGGTAAGCACTAAACTGTGTTTTTGCTGAAATGTATTTTCATTACGTAGGTGTAATATAAAATAATAATCAGTAAATATTTTCAGACATATTCCCAATACTGGGGAAGGCAGATGTCTGAACAATTAAGTAATTTCGACCCATTTTTAATCGAAGACTATATGGAAACTGTCTAAGATCTATCGTTTCCAAATTAATTAAAAGAAATATGCTGAAAAAAAATGGTAATATCCGAAACTCTAACAGGATTCAAAACATTTAAAGTAAAAAAGCCTTTAGTTGCTAAAGAACACTATTAAATGGAAAAAAAACTAAGTTATTATTAAATAAAACTGTCCTAGGGATGGATTCATTAAAGAAACGGTTGCGCTATTTTAACGGTCGGCAGCCACCCCTTGGCAAAGGTTAACGTATTCGTTATCGGGCTCTGTGAACGCATAGTGTCGATTGCACGGAACGAGCCCAGCCTAAACCATCAACTGATGCCATATCGCTGACATTCGAACTTTATATCCTTGTCAATATTCAAGAAATTTACGCGATGGCGTTCAAGGTTAACACAGTTCGTTCATTCATTATTATGATAATCATACACCTCAATGATTTTTAAAGATTACCTGACCAATTGTGACCTCGGCGACTATGGAAAATGCCGTTTAGTAGCGACGCAAGAATATGTCCCCTTCTTCTTTCCTAAGTGTCGATTAAAGAAAGCTGTACATAAAGGGAATACCGTGCATTTGGTGAGAGTCATCTCGTAAAGCGATCGTTGCCTAGCATGGTGATAATGACAAAATCTCTTGAAGAGAGAGTCCTATATATGAGTGTAAAATTTTATAGATCGTTACACCGTTATATACGATAGCATGAGTAAAAATAAAAAAAATTGTAATAATAATGGAATTCACTTTGGTTTTCAGTAATCGGTCTGGGTCTGTCAAAAGCTTTCCTTCTGTAGATAAGACAAAAGGTAAAGCTATCAAATCCACGTGGAGATTTCTTAAGTTAACCGCAAGCCCGCCACCTTCTTGCGTTATCTAGTGGGGGAGCGTAAAGTATGTTCGATACGAGTATAGTCGGTCAACTCCATCGAATCGGCAGTACTGCCTGACTTATAATTAACTATGCTTTTTCAACCCCACCATACTCATTGCATCAGTTTATTGCAAGATTATCCGAGCTTGGTGGGCTATAATATGTGCAACTAGAATGCTCTTTAAGGATCTTATTTGCAACTTACAATCAACTTTTAATAACGCAGATATTTTTATTGTTTTTAAATTCATTAAACAGAATGTATATACTCAGACTTTTTCAAAGAGACCTTTCACTGTTTGCTCTTCAGATATGTTATAACAACTAACATGCCAATCTTACTGGAGGTTTTCTAGAATGAAATCCACCTAATCCGTAACAGAGCCACCACAACGAGCTAGATCTTTGACCTGAAAAATCAAGGACTAGAAATGCATGAACCAATTTTGTGCTAATGTTACTGGCATTGCGTTGCATTACATAGTACAGTGCAGTATCTACATCAACATCAAATGTTTTTTTGCAGCTTTTATTGCATTTTCCGGTTTTTGTAAAAAAAATTAACATCGAATTTATTCGTTTGATTCACTCACTCGAAGAGGAAAATGAATAAAAAAATGGTGGGAAATAGTTCACACCTTTAATTTATTTGGAATACCAACTATGTATTATTACTAAAACTACCCACACCATAATCGTCACAACTAAAGATATTTGACAACGTTTTTGCATATATTTAGTACTAAATACTTTTTCTCAATCTTTATTTGAAGGTGCATTCAAAACTTAAAATTGAAAAATAATGATTTTTTTTATATGTTATATCATTTTGAGACATTTATTTTTACTAATACGAATATCAATATAAGAATAGTTTATTGCTCATTCCAATTATTATAAAAATCTGATCAGCGGGACACATACTTGACAGACAGATCGACAAGGTTACAATTATTTTTTAAGAATTTGATATTGTTTTTTTTAAATTAATGGGAGAGAAGGGGATAACTCATGGAAATATCTCAAATACTCGTAATGCATGTATAAGAATGAATAGAATAGCTTACTTGCGATATGAAAAATTAATAATTTATTCACCAAACAACGTCGAGTTCGGCAACAGAAACCAATAGCATTTTTTCTATACGTATATTTATCGATAAATGAAGATACATATAGAATCCGGTTTTGAAATATCAACGGGTGTACTCTTTACAAAACGTACCCATTTAATTATGTAAATCTCGTTATTTGTGTTCTCGGTTCGGAGCCTTGATATTTCGCACCTTCCCTCGTTGCTCACCCCTTATTAATATTGTTGCGTCGTTTAAATAATATTAATATTACACTCATCGTGCAGTTTATGTGTATTTTGAGTGTCCTGTAAAGCTTTTTACTGTGTGAATTTGAGTCGTATGTGGGACACACGTTTGACACGCGCCCCGCATTGCGCTGTGGAGTAAGGGTTGTTTTTTTATGTCAAACATTCGCAAAGTGACTGGTATTGTATACGATCGACCAGCAATAAAAAGAGACGACTATCGAAAGTTATAGATCGCGGTTTCAAGGTTCGGTTTGCAAAATAAAAAATTAACAATACAGAAATTTTAATATTCTTTATATGAATGGTACTGTTGCGGTTAGGGCCGACATATGGTTAAATTTTGAATAAGCTTAGTATAGAATGAAATATTATTTTAAGTATAAAGGAAATATAATAAATGTACTGAAATGAAGTTGGGACTTTCTATTATTTTTGTTAAAGATTTATTTACATTTGGCTGTTTAATACTAACAAGCATTGAAAACGTCTCTTTTCGATCGCTTAATTATATACCCAAGGTCTGGGCTTGGCTATCAAAGTAATAATTATAATGTCTTATAAATTTGAATTATCTCAATGAAACGAAGATATTATTTAATTGCACCTATGTACTTGCGTACTTCAAACGCCTTACGTACATCTTCTACCTTATAAGTCGTATGAAACACAATGTTACTCTTGAAAAGTTGTGTATCTACCTAACTACGCCTACCTACTCATTTTTTTTATCCACAGTAGGACTATGCTAACCAATAAGGCCTAAAACATTAACAACCTGACGAGGTAATGATACGGACTTGGACAAATTGGTGTATGATAATAAAGGCAAATTGGTGTAAGACGATCACCCACAGGATAATATGAAGTGATTAAATGAAATTAAAGTGACTCCTATGAGTCTAAGATCGGACCTCATAGCCCATCGGGTGGCTAAAGAGTACGAAATTATATAAAAACGTATAAAAAGTATAAATAATAATTCATCAATAAAACATAAAAAAATCTTTGAAGATGTAAAAGTTTAGTACTTTTTCACACATATGAAGTAATGTTTGGCTGTGATGAATTAATAGAAAAACCATATGTCTATCTATAGGTGACTGATAAACGTCTTAAAATCCAGACAAAGTATATGAAAGGGCCGCGCCGAAGGAGAGGAGCGACTATAGTACTAAGTATTTGGTACTTAATGGGATTTAAATGCATTTTAGTATCTAAGAGTATTAGCTTAATCACTAAGCCATTTAGTATAATAAATGTTGCAAATGACGATATTAAATGTCACTAGTGGTATAAAATTATTTATTTTCTTAAAAGAATATATGAGAAACCAGTGACAGATAATCATATTAGTACCTGGGTGTCAAAAAATGTTTTAAATTTTAATAAACAATGTTTGACATTAACAGATGAACTTAGACTAAAGTAATACCTATGTAAAAAGTTGTTCTAGATTTTTTTGAGTTAACAACTTGTACATTTATATATACGGGATGTGCTCGTTTAAATATTAAGATATTGAAGAATCACACACGTCATCCAATCCTAAGCTATGCAGTAGCTAATGCTATTCATTAGAATAATATTAGTCATTTTACTTTACTTAATTTAATACTGAATAATATTTTAAATAGAATAGTATAGAATAGAATAACTTTATTTGCGCATAAACAACAGCATTTTACAAAAAAAAAAAACAGTTCAACTTACTTAAACACTACATTACATGTTATTTCATAAATAAAAAATAAAAATTTTAATTTTGACCAGCCGTACATTTTATACTGCAGCATATACACAAAAAGGCTTATATTATAAATAAACTAAACCCTTTCAATGTTTGCAATGAAATAGTGAAACTAATAAGTATATAAATGACGTGAGTAGATCATATCTATAGATTGTTTATATTGATAAAGATGTCAGCCAACTATTAATAGGTATTAGTTAAGTCACCTGCCTTTAAAAAATTTACCTCGTAAACGATCGGTCATAGGAGAGTACACATTCGACTTATTAACAGGTTGCGAATGACAGCCATAAAAAACGCACCTTTTATCGTTTATCGACCCTGGGCGATGCTGGTCCCGCGATGCCTTTTGTCCTCGATTAAGAATATAAAAAAATAAGCTCGTATCCATGTATGTATGAAGCGAAGTAGGTAGGTATGTAAATTTTGCTTTATATTCATAAGCTTCTTAACACATCGACACCTTGATTCGTTGTTATTGTTGTCCAAGAACTGTTAAATATTAATTCGTCTCTTAAACATGTATGTATCCTTTACATTCAACGGGATTGTCCAGTTTTTCTACGTCTTTGTGATGGAAAATTTATACTTTACTATTCTAAATGAGCTGTATTTGAATCGATCGTCTGTTGTTCATTCGCGTAACTGTAAGGCAGTGTAAACACGATCAGGATCCGAATTTCACAATGTTCGATTGCGAATAGGAGCGCGCTAAGTTGTTCAATTCACTTTCTCGCACCTAGCAATTTACAAATGTTACAATTTCAATTAAGTCTCACACATGAGACTTAATTGTTTTCTTTTGTTAACTTTGGCATGTCGCATTGACGACCTCATTGTACGAGTGGCATACGCACTGGTTTATAAGGTGTCGCCCACTCTGAAGTCCCGGGTACAATATGCGGACGGATCAATGTACACAACCACTTTTTCTATATCGTCTCATTTTTGGGTCTTGATTCGCGTTCTTTGTTTCTGAGATTCCATGACACAAGTGCTTTGGATACTTACTTTGGAATCGGTGAAATGTACGTGATGTTGTCTTCTTCTAAAAATATATGTACCAGAAAATTTATTACTGTTTATTACACCCATGTGTTAATTTTCAACTGCTTTCAAAAGTTTACTACTAGCGTTATACGATGAAAAACCTGAATTGCAACATATATTATTTCGATATTAAATTATTGCATTGAGAAAACCGATCTGTGACAATTATAGCTAGCAATTTTAATATTCTATGGTAACTAGAAACTTACTTGGAATGTGTCACTTTTTGGAACCTTTATTTTATTACGTAAAAAGTTTTTAAAGTCTAGTGGTTAAGACGTCTGTTATAATTTCTTTTATTTTTCGTTTTGGAACTAATACCTATGTAATATATTTTTATTTTCCCTAAAGAGTGCTAGTAAAACAATGTTTGTGTAAAATATTATTTTACTAACACTACTTTTAGGGTTTATTTTGTACCAATTACTAACAAAATAGATCCTTAGTTATCTGAAACTAAAGAATAAATATACATAAAAAGTTTTATAAGAGCCAAATCGTACTAATGTAGAAAGTTGCTTAAACTGAAAATATCAAGGTTTATAATGGACTTAATTGTGGTAACCTTTTTCAACATAATAATATGTAATATTGCGATAATGATTGCTTGTTTTTACTTGATAAAAAAAAACACAAGAAACCTTTTCAATTTTATCAACAATGACTATCGACTATTAGGTACTCTACACTCGCAACACCAGAGAGGCTACGACCTCGACCTTAACATATCTTCACGCTATTCCCAATACTGGGACAGACAGAGGTCTAGACAATAAGTCCTTTCGACCCACCTTCCACCGAAGACATTATTGGGACTACGTGACAGGTAAGCCCGTCCCCGTCTTTATGTCGAAGCCAACGATATATCAATTGTAAATAAGTTTTTTTGATAAAAACCCATTGGTACGAGCCTGTCTCTTGATTTGAAAATATATCGATTATCATATAAGATAGTATTCATCATTCAAATATGTATGGCTCCTGTGGGAGAGGTCTGAAGCTTTATTTTCCAATTTTGAAATTAAAGGTTTGCGAGTATTAAAACTAGCGGTAGATCCACTACGCAAAAAAATATATCTCAAAAATCCGTTAGAATTAATTTTTCATTAAAACAATGAAAATAAAGAGAAAGAAAAATCTTAGAGTTTATATAGAACATATCAATATTTATATTTACAAACACAAATGTTTACATACAATAATATTCACACAGCATTAGTGTTTTGTGCAATAAATGCATTAATGCAGAGCAAATAGAAAGAACTTTACATAGAGCCACTATATGAATTTCAATCATGAGATAAAATGATAAAAATTTACCTCATATTGAAAAAATAATACAGTATGTTTTTTCAACAAGATTTCCTATGGACCTTACGGATAGTGCTTACATACTCACATCAACAAGTCTTAACTTGAGGGTAAGATAATATTAAAAAGTGATTGAAGGATTTTGGAAAAATGCGTGGAATATTCTTCGCAATGGAAACAGTGTGGAAAATTCTTATATTCGTCTCATCAAAAAACCTTATATCCATGGCAAAGGAGCTAAATTTGAATAAAATTGTTATAAATCAAGACGAGATTTCAATATAAATACATCGTTTTACATAAATATGTGCATTTCAATGTGTGATTGAATTTGTTGCCATATATTATTAAGTCACTATCCAATAAGTCATAAACATAAAACAAAGCCCGTAAATAGGCAATGCCAGAATCTATTCCCGAATTTGAGAATGACAAGAACCGAACAGTATCTGGTATGTTTCTCTGGTATGTATAAGCGGACTTTGTATCCTTTTTATTCTTCAATCATTCTTCCATTTCTTAATTTTCATTTTGAATCTCTTTTGTTGACAACCTCCGTAAACTAGTGGCATACTCGCCGGTTTTCATGAGGTCGCCAGTTCTAAGATCCCGAGTTCGATTCCCGGTCGGGTCAATATAAAAAAAACGCTTTTCTACATATTTTTCTCTGGTCTGTATGTTTGTGGTACCTTCGCGGTTTCTGATTGTATAGTAAATGTGCTTAAGCTGCTTCCTTTGAGATCAAATCAATGTTTGTGAGATTGTTCCTGTTTATGTAACTACATATATATTCATTTATATATTTAAATAATTCTCCCTTTTATTGAATAACTTTGTATTTATATGACAGTTTCTGCATAAAGAATGAAAACAGGCTCTGTTATAAATATCTTCTTACGTAAATATAATGGCCCGTGTTAATATCTTACAGTTAATCTTATCAAGGAATAGGGAGTCGTTTACACTATTATTGACATGGCAATTATTTTTCTTAACGTGTGCATGTTATATCACTTAGTATTGTTCGCTAGCGACGTAATTATTTCGCCAAGAAAGATCAAGGTTACGATTCAAAAGATAAAACTTTTTGCTGACGTTCGTGACCAGTCTCACACTTGTACAAAAAAAATTGCGTGAAAAATCTTAAATGAATGCCAAAAAGGTGGGACATAAGTTACGGTTAAAGATTAAAAATAGTTCTGTGAAGAAATTCAATCATAAAATTTTATGTATATATTCAAACCTATAAACACGAAAAAGTTTAAGCTGACTTCTTCATAAAAATTATGTTTTATGTGAGAGAACATATCCCTATTTTTCTGCGCTTCCTTACAAGCAATAATTCTATTACAAAATCATATTCAAGCTGTAGAGCAACGGCGCGGTGCTGAGCCAAAATACCGAATCGATTTAAACCAAAACGTCGGAGGCCATAGTTGCACAACACATGCATTTACTAGAAGAAACCCTTTGAACCCGCGTTACAGTTTCGTCCTATTAATAAGGAATCCTTCCTTAAAAGCAAATATGTTACCAGCTATTCTGTTACATATAATTTACAGCTCTGTAATAGAAAAGTCTCTCTCACGCCATAACAATACCTCATTTCATATTTTTAAAATACATATATAAAACCATGCTGACTATTGAGCATGACATATAAACAGAAATACATATATGTGAGGACTAGTAAAATAACTACTAAACATATAATATTTCGTAACGTAAATTATTTCTAAAAGTCCAGTTCCAACAGTTATCCATTCATGACTCGAGTACATTCATCAGATAAATGTTTGCTAGATTCCCAACGGGATTCGAACCCACAAATCTTTAACTTCGATATAGGGTCATTATTAGTAAAGTCTATGGGGTCATATAGATATGTAATGTAATAATTTCTATCAGCTAAGGTATAGTGATTAACAGGAATACTAGTAATGTTATTTAGCATTGCTAGTGATGTAATTACTGCTAGTAATTAATTAAAATGAATTTTAAACTATTGTCTATAGGCTTATTAATCATAGTCTATAGACAATAGTTTAAAATTCATTTTAATTAAGTAATAATATCAACGTATTTTTACGCATCAGTCCTATTAGTGTACCAAAAAGAAACAGCTATTTATACATATGTGTATATACAAACATAACACACGCAAAAAATTTTGTTTTTCCATCCTTTAAAGTATGATTCTCGTATTATTAGACAGGTTTTATAAGCAAAAAGATACTTCAAAACAATTGAGAATATTTAACATAAAATAGACCCCATCAACAGCAACTGCGTCGTTTAATCAATACACGACATGTTTAATGTATATCGTCGGAATAAATCCTTAATTTGTTAGGTTCCAACGAAGGCTTAACTTAGTTTATATTCCACAATAGTTACTGACACACGTATGTATGTAGACGTTCCATTACCATCATCTTGATACGGAAAGAATTAACTTAGTGAGCGTGTAGCGAGCCAAGGTCATCAGCTACATACGGATATATCAAACTTAAAATTCATTTGCTGTGTTACCAAGCCACGAATAAATGAACGTAACATCTATACCTTAATCTACTGTTCATAGATATCATAATGATATACCTTTACTTTCGTTGTACCCTTTTGTTAAGGAAATATGACATAGTGACATATTGCCTACATAATTATTAAATTCTTTTTCCATTTCTATTCTTAAATTTCAAAATTACAAAATATGTAGGCTACCTATACTTGTGAAGTATTATTTCTTCTTTAAGTTTAGTTTATGTATAAAGTTTAGTTAGTAATTAGTAATTAAATCTCCATTAATAATAAGTGTAAGGCGGAAAAAATTTTTTTCATTATAATCTGAATAAAGAGGGTGGTGTATGCCTATACATTCAAATAAATAAAATTGAAGTGTTGTTTGTAATATCAAAATAACAATTTTTTACTTAAAGCTTTTGACAGTATTTACGGTACTTAAATGTATTATAAGAAAATTAAAAATTATGTCTGTCTAATCTCCGATATGGCAAGACCGATTTTGACAGGAACTTTCACTGGCAGCGAACCTGGCAGATGTTATAAAATTCTTCTTATAAGAAGGTATAGTTACTATTATTTAAGAAAAAGATTTTGTGTTACGCGCTGACTGTTAAAATGCGTGCAAAGTCGCGGGGCAAATTATTTTAAATCCAGGCTAGACAGGACTAGACTAATAAGGGTAATATTCCCCGTACTTTTACGAAATACCTTTACATAATACATATTTTTACGTACTCAAATAGAGATATAAAGAAAAGCTATTGGCCGGTCTGTTCTCTCATTGTTGATACACAATTACTACTTTCCCTATTCAAAATTAGGTAACTATAACGCGATATCTAAATGATTGTGTGGTTGTAATTCAGGTGATCTAAGTTTGAGGATCCCTTGTAGCAAGGCTCGTACCAACGAGTTCAATGGACATTAAGTCGGAGATAGGCTTTTCTGGACTGGCCATTTGGAACAACAGGACTTAGAGCTTTGATCAAGACCTCTGACTGACCTCCTCTAGAATAAAATTATAGTAAGTATTATAGTACAAAATTATAGTAATTATAAATAAATAATAAAATAAATATCTTCACGCAATTCCCAATACAGGGGTAGACAGAGGTCGAGTCTAGACAATTAAGTCCCTTCCACCCACCTTCCACCGAAGATATTTTCGGGACAACGTGACAGGTGGTGAGCCCGTCGCCGTCTTTATGTCCAAGCCAACGATATTCGTACATAGGTTTTTGAAAAACCCATTGGTACGAGCCTACCAACTGGGGATCGAACTCGGGTCTATTGACTCGAAATTCCGATCACCCAACCACTCGGCTGTCGTGACTTTTTAGTAATTAGTAGTAATTATAGTAATTGTGAAGACGAATTTTAAGAAGGTTGATAAACTATCATTCTTCTTCTCCCCTTCTTATTTACAGTCTATCAAGAACTGAACATAGGCCTCCTCTAACACTTTCCTCAGTTAACGGACCTCAGCCCTGCATCCATAAACTTCCCGCAGCATTTTGCAAGTCGTCACTCCATCTCGTGGGGGGTCGTCCAACACTGCGCTTGCCTGTACGAGGTTGCCACTCAAGAACCTTCCTACCCCAACGGTTGTCAGTTCTACGAGCTATAGATCACATTCACTTATATTGCTCTGATCTTAAAATAATTAGATAAAACTTGTGTTATCCATAACATTCGTTGTTTCGGATTCCAATCCGAAACAACGAATGTACCGAAAACAGACATTGAATCGCAATTAGGACCTTTAAGCTGGCTACTCGTCCACGGAGGTTGTCCGTGATTTTTAATTTTCTATGAAGCTAGAAACATTTAGCGACGGAATATTGTACGGTACATTTGATTCGCTAAATTTATTTTAATCATTATATAAACTGTTTACTCTTTAGATATTTAACAAGAATAACAAATTAATATCCGCTATGAGGGACATAACCCGCATAAAACAAGTCGCAAGCAAAAGTCAAATGCAAAATGCGGCTTGGATTATTACAGCAACTTCCTATTGTGTATATGTGTGTGTAAGTGTGTAAGTAAGGCAGTGGCGTGGTTCTATTATCTAACAGTGAAAGTGTGAGTGTGTGCGCGGTGACGTAACTCAGGCAGCGAGCGCGCAACGGCGCGGTACACTCTCACTGACTAACGAGTGGTTAGGGTTGTCGGGAATTTGTATGTCAGGTGATGTGGATTTGTCTGATCTATTTGAAAGTAAGTGTTATCAAGTATTGTTTTCGTTAACGGTTACTTGTTTATAGATGCATTTCATAATAAACTAAAAATTCTCTTGACTAATAAATATTGTATTAAGTAAACATGCAGTATTAAATGCCAATTGATACAAAACGAATATATGTATTTCAAAAATTTTACATCATACAACATTGTCATAACCCTAGTTGCAGCTTATGGTTATTTTCAAGTTAACTACTAGGAAGTTTCAGGTGTACTAGATACTTATTCCGTACTGTCTTATTTACTTATTAAGGAAGTTAATAATTTCTGCCTTTTCCTTGTATGTACATAATATGACAAGTGATATTTAGATATTAAAAATATTTCGTTTATAATTTTAATATATATCTTAAATCATGTAACTTATAAAATAAGCAATGCGCGTTGAACTCTTATGAGTGACAGTTATAAAAAATCTTAAGGAATATATTATTTAACATTTAAATTGTTAATGATAAACAACATTAAATAAAATAAAACATAAACTTATACTAAGTTTCGGATTGGAATTAAAAATATGTGAATTACAAAAAAAATATATTTAGTCTGCATAAACAAGTTTTTATCATAATGGTCAAAAATTACATGAAACATAATGAATATGCAAAACAAAATTTTGAAAAAATATATTGAAAATGTTAAAATAAAACCTTCAACTCATTTTAGTTCTAAAGAATTATTTTAAAACCCAATTAAAGTTAGAAAAATGTGAATATATATAATGGAAAACTTCTGTAACTTTTAAGAATAATAAATACATTAATGCAATGCACAATATTTTATTTAAATGTTAATACTGTAAAATATTTAATTACATTAATTGGTAAGGTAATTATATATTTTAATTAATTCATGAACTTAATTTATTAGTATACTACTTTTAATAATCCTTTTTATTCTAACAAATATAAGTTAATAGAATTCATTATAAGTATATGATTCTATGTCGGAATTAATTATATCCTACTCATGTAGGCCGATTTTTCGTATAGTCGTCTTGACGAAGATCTTAGTCTTAGGTCAACATTTTGACTTTTCGTACGACATGAAGTTTGATCACTTTTTTGTCTAGCTCAAAATCTTGTGTATATCCTATCCTCTTTTTCCTTTATAATAGTCTCTATAATTTTCTCAAAGCGTATTAATTATCCAAATGTGTTTTCTCTTTTTCAATCCATAGCATCTGTTACATGTTCGGTTCCTTCTTTCTAGAATTGAAAAAACAACGTATATGAAATTCATTCCCTCGACGGTGAGTAATTGGACAATGAATACAGTTAAAACTGGGATTCTTTTAACTAAGATGCTGTGTTCGGGGTGCTGTCAGCGATGACGTAGCAGATCTCCTGCGCAGTGGAGTGTAGCCGATCGCGCCACTCGCAACGTCTCTAACCGCCACGCTCCGCCGCCCAAAGTAATTTTGGAAGTTTTTGCCTAAAGGACAACGGACCCTTAATTGCTAATTCAGCTGAGTTTCAAGCAGAAAAAGTTTAGTGTAAAAGTATTTATACGTGACTGTCTGATCTTCTTATCAGATTTAACCGCGTTGTTTTGTTTACTAGAGTATTATTTCAATTAAATACCTCCTTGTCTTTGTTTCACAATGTTCATAACGATATGTAACAAAGATACGGAAAGTAATTAGTAGATATAACCAGATGTTGGATTGTCTTGTATCCCATTCCAAGACAATAATTCATGCAATAAACAAATTTTCATTTCGAATATATTTGTGTCATATTTTCTCTGTCAAAAATGCATTATTTCAGATACTGCGCACCTTAGACGCTGCTGTCCTTCACAAATACTTCCCTCGAGCACAGGCACATACATATATAACGGCCTGTAATTTACTTTAGGATAGAGGCCTGTCCCGTAAAGGAGGGTTAGCAACAATCGCCACGCTTGGCAAGCGGATTTGCGATACCATTGCTCGCACCCCAGACTCCTTATCTTAGATGCTCCTAGCTTTTATGTTGTACATTTTCGTTATGGTTATACCGCCATCCGTCGGAAACCAGTAAGGGCTCTTCCTTAATCGCCTTTTATCACATGCAAGAGAAATGGATTTTCTTAGTTTAGTTCCACACTGCATAGGTCGACAATATTAAACAAATTAGTTTTAGTCTTTTTTTAAATTACCAACGTAAAGTATGAATTACCGAAAACTTAAAAACATCAATCAAAGCGTTTTAAAAAAACGGTTCAATAACCGAGCTAAGTACGTTTAATACTTGACAGATAACAGGAAACGATATAGCACGCCGCTTACTATAAATATGTAGGTCTAGGAATCTTTTAGGAATCTTTTTTTTAGGAGATCTTTTAAAATGTGTCGTTGTAGTATTTAAAATTTACTTAACTTTAGACCGTTACGAAGCCTGTATCCATACAGAATCTATCACTTTCAAATGCATTCGAGTTGAAATTCATGTCGCATTGCGTCACTGTATCGCTTGGTGAACGTCTAAGTAGTATGAAACTGTTCATCTCGACCTTTTAATCTACCTCTTGCCTCATTGAGTTGAATCTGATGTTAAAAATATTTACGCGTAATATTAATTGTAAGAGTACTATAAGTTATACATGTTTTTCTTGCTCAATTGTCAATGTAACTTTTAAATCTCGGAGATACCCACAATTTTAAAATCACACATCACTAGAGCTTCTTTATACTTTTGTATATATTATGTATATATACTTCTTTATACTTTATACTTTTTATTGATAATTATTAGTTTATTACATTACTTTTTTTATTAAAATTAAAGTGAAGTCACGATAGATAGTGGTTCGTTGATCGGAATTCGAGTATAGAGTGCAGAGTTCGATCGAAGTCCTACGAGTTTTTTTTTTGAAAACTTATGTAGGACTTAAATGCACATAAATACGGCAATAGGCTCGCCACCTGTCACGTTGTCCCAAAAATAATGTCTTCGGTTAAAGGTGGGTCGAAAGGACTTTGCTTTTTAGACATCATCTACCCTATTATCAGAGATAGCGTGAAAGCTAAACGTTAAACTTTTGACCGATTTTAATTTTCTTTTTAAAGCTTTCCTATTTTGCATTGCAGATTTTTGTTCGGTGCAACACAAAACTGAAAAAGGCTTTATTAATTTGCATACAAATCCGTAAAACTGGTCACAAAGGCATTTTCTAGCACAATGGCTGCAATAATTTTACTTGCAAATATGAAGCCGCGTACCAGATGTGCTTAAAGCAAAAGTTATTCTCCAATCGAGACGTCTGAGTATTAATTGGTACACATAAATTATACTCTTTGTTACATTATTTAATTAATTCGTAGAATTAAGACTTGCATTTACCCTCTAATAATCACTCGTTGCGTGCTGTTATCACTTGACACTTGTAAAATAATAAAAATTAGGAATGCATGTTTTGGAAAATACGTAAGAAAGAAAAACATTTGAAGGAAATTTAAAGCTCAGAGACTCGGAGAGCATGCCATACGGCCTGCAGATATATTATTATTCTGTGAGCTGACGAACTAGCTCCGACACTATTTCAAGTTGTTATTTAACTCTTCCCAATGGATACAGAAAAAAATGTATCACTAAATCATAATGTAATTTAATCAATATGTTTTTGTTAAAAAAATATACCAAGTTGGTAATATATTATCTATGTTCATTATTTTGTATCAAACATGTTTGGAATGATGAAATTAATGATTGGCCTCGGTGGTTCCCATAACGTCTACTTCTGTAATGATTACAAATAAATTGTTAAATTACATTGTAAAGCTTTCAAAAACTTTAATTTAGTCAAAACTTTATGATCTATTTAAAACTACCGAATGATATTGTGAATAATGAATTAACTTTATTAGAACAATTGTCTGTTATTGAACAGTTGCCTGGTCGATTTTAGTCCGTATTTGAATTAACATCAAAAACAATAGAGTCTTAGAAATGCTGCTTACTTTCGTTAATCTATTTTGTTAATTGGTTCGAAGACAAACATCTCTCGACTCGAAGAGCAACATAATTTAATTTATCCGAAAACAAACTATTTATGTTTCGCAGAAATATTAATGAGATGAATTATTATTGAGCATAGATTTTTAATCTCTATAATTCTGCAGTCTTTTACAGTTCTTTTAACAATTTACTAATTTAGTAAAAGTAATTGAAGTCACTGTTATAAAATAAAGATTGTGGAGTTAATTAGTAAACATATTTCGTTTTATTTATATATTTTATAACTGAATGACTATATACATATATTTATAATTGATTAACTTTTCGTTAATTTGAGTTACTATTCAATAGATCATCTGTTAACCTTGTCACAATTTAATCAATTATCATAAATATAAAGCTTGGTACACATCTAGCATCTAATATGCATTTATAATGGCTTCTTTACCAACAAAAACTCCAAGCTTCGTTATGCAATATGTTGTCATTGATATTGCGTCACTGTTGTTTTGGTGGGTCGTGGTAAGTGTGTCGCTGGCATTACGGTCAGCAGTTGGCCCACTGCGTCAGTGACATAACCGAGCTTCCGCCGTTCCCTCAGTGAAAGGTGCGCTTTATGTCACAGCCTACATTCAGCGGCGCCATGTTTCTCGCAGATTAAGTTTAAGATTCGCTTTTATGATGTATGCTTGAGGGGCATAGGTTATAGATTTACGTAACATAGGTAGGCATAGGTTATAAAAAAATAATATGGTTCTCAATTCTGGGTAATAATACAGGGGTAGACAGAGGTCTAGTCTAGCCATTTAAATCCCTTCGACCCACCTTCCACCGAAGATATTTTCGGGACAACGTGACAGGTGATGAGCCCGTCGCCATCTTTATGTCAAAGCCAACGATATAATTTGTAGCCAACGATATAATTTGTAGCCAACGATATAATTTGTAGCCAACGATATAATTTGTAGCCAACGATATAATTTGTAGCCAACGATATAATTTGTAGCCAACGATATAATTTGTAGCCAACGATATAATTTGTAGCCAACGATATAATTTGTAGCCAACGATATAATTTGTAGCCAACGATATAATTTGTAGCCAACGATATAATTTGTAGCCAACGATATAATTTGTAGCCAACGATATAATTTGTAGCCAACGATATAATTTGTAGCCAACGATATAATTTGTAGCCAACGATATAATTTGTAGCCAACGATATAATTTGTAGCCAACGATATAATTTGTAGCCAACGATATAATTTGTAGCCAACGATATAATTTGTAGCCAACGATATAATTTGTAGCCAACGATATAATTTGTAGCCAACGATATAATTTGTAGCCAACGATATAATTTGTAGCCAACGATATAATTTGTAGCCAACGATATAATTTGTAGCCAACGATATAATTTGTAGCCAACGATATAATTTGTAGCCAACGATATAATTTGTAGCCAACGATATAATTTGTAGCCAACGATATAATTTGTAGCCAACGATATAATTTGTAGCCAACGATATAATTTGTAGCCAACGATATAATTTGTAGCCAACGATATAATTTGTAGCCAACGATATAATTTGTAGCCAACGATATAATTTGTAGCCAACGATATAATTTGTAGCCAACGATATAATTTGTAGCCAACGATATAATTTGTAGCCAACGATATAATTTGTAGCCAACGATATAATTTGTAGCCAACGATATAATTTGTAGCCAACGATATAATTTGTAGCCAACGATATAATTTGTAGCCAACGATATAATTTGTAGCCAACGATATAATTTGTAGCCAACGATATAATTTGTAGCCAACGATATAATTTGTAGCCAACGATATAATTTGTAGCCAACGATATAATTTGTAGCCAACGATATAATTTGTAGCCAACGATATAATTTGTAGCCAACGATATAATTTGTAGCCAACGATATAATTTGTAGCCAACGATATAATTTGTAGCCAACGATATAATTTGTAGCCAACGATATAATTTGTAGCCAACGATATAATTTGTAGCCAACGATATAATTTGTAGCCAACGATATAATTTGTAGCCAACGATATAATTTGTAGCCAACGATATAATTTGTAGCCAACGATATAATTTGTAGCCAACGATATAATTTGTAGCCAACGATATAATTTGTAGCCAACGATATAATTTGTAGCC
Source organism: Sericinus montela (assembly GCA_029286605.1). Taxonomy (NCBI): domain Eukaryota; kingdom Metazoa; phylum Arthropoda; class Insecta; order Lepidoptera; family Papilionidae; genus Sericinus; species Sericinus montela. The sequence goes on from JAGSMR010000040.1 coordinate 2,740,004, forward strand.
AACGATATAATTTGTAGCCAACGATATAATTTGTAGCCAACGATATAATTTGTAGCCAACGATATAATTTGTAGCCAACGATATAATTTGTAGCCAACGATATAATTTGTAGCCAACGATATAATTTGTAGCCAACGATATAATTTGTAGCCAACGATATAATTTGTAGCCAACGATATAATTTGTAGCCAACGATATAATTTGTAGCCAACGATATAATTTGTAGCCAACGATATAATTTGTAGCCAACGATATAATTTGTAGCCAACGATATAATTTGTAGCCAACGATATAATTTGTAGCCAACGATATAATTTGTAGCCAACGATATAATTTGTAGCCAACGATATAATTTGTAGCCAACGATATAATTTGTAGCCAACGATATAATTTGTAGCCAACGATATAATTTGTAGCCAACGATATAATTTGTAGCCAACGATATAATTTGTAGCCAACGATATAATTTGTAGCCAACGATATAATTTGTAGCCAACGATATAATTTGTAGCCAACGATATAATTTGTAGCCAACGATATAATTTGTAGCCAACGATATAATTTGTAGCCAACGATATAATTTGTAGCCAACGATATAATTTGTAGCCAACGATATAATTTGTAGCCAACGATATAATTTGTAGCCAACGATATAATTTGTAGCCAACGATATAATTTGTAGCCAACGATATAATTTGTAGCCAACGATATAATTTGTAGCCAACGATATAATTTGTAGCCAACGATATAATTTGTAGCCAACGATATAATTTGTAGCCAACGATATAATTTGTAGCCAACGATATAATTTGTAGCCAACGATATAATTTGTAGCCAACGATATAATTTGTAGCCAACGATATAATTTGTAGCCAACGATATAATTTGTAGCCAACGATATAATTTGTAGCCAACGATATAATTTGTAGCCAACGATATAATTTGTAGCCAACGATATAATTTGTAGCCAACGATATAATTTGTAGCCAACGATATAATTTGTAGCCAACGATATAATTTGTAGCCAACGATATAATTTGTAGCCAACGATATAATTTGTAGCCAACGATATAATTTGTAGCCAACGATATAATTTGTAGCCAACGATATAATTTGTAGCCAACGATATAATTTGTAGCCAACGATATAATTTGTAGCCAACGATATAATTTGTAGCCAACGATATAATTTGTAGCCAACGATATAATTTGTAGCCAACGATATAATTTGTAGCCAACGATATAATTTGTAGCCAACGATATAATTTGTAGCCAACGATATAATTTGTAGCCAACGATATAATTTGTAGCCAACGATATAATTTGTAGCCAACGATATAATTTGTAGCCAACGATATAATTTGTAGCCAACGATATAATTTGTAGCCAACGATATAATTTGTAGCCAACGATATAATTTGTAGCCAACGATATAATTTGTAGCCAACGATATAATTTGTAGCCAACGATATAATTTGTAGCCAACGATATAATTTGTAGCCAACGATATAATTTGTAGCCAACGATATAATTTGTAGCCAACGATATAATTTGTAGCCAACGATATAATTTGTAGCCAACGATATAATTTGTAGCCAACGATATAATTTGTAGCCAACGATATAATTTGTAGCCAACGATATAATTTGTAGCCAACGATATAATTTGTAGCCAACGATATAATTTGTAGCCAACGATATAATTTGTAGCCAACGATATAATTTGTAGCCAACGATATAATTTGTAGCCAACGATATAATTTGTAGCCAACGATATAATTTGTAGCCAACGATATAATTTGTGGTGGTAGCCACACCAACCACTTGAGGATCGAACTCGGGTCTCTTGACTCGACATTCCGAACACCCAACCACTTGGCTAGCAAAACTTCAAGACATCGTGACTTCGTGGGGTAGACAAAGGTTTTATTAATATTTTAAGTCCTATAGACTCACCATTCATCGGACACATTATTTGGGATAGCGTGACAGGTGGTGAGCCTGCCGCCTTCTTTATATCCAAGCCATCGATCTTAATCCTACATAAGTTTTGAAAAAACTCATTGGTACGAGCCTCCCACCTGGGGATCAATCTCGGGTCTGATGAATTCCGATCACCCAACCACTTGGCTAGCAAAACTTCAAGACATCGTGACTTCGTGGGGTAGACAAAGGTTTTATTAATATTTTAAGTCCTATAGACTCACCATTCATCGGACACATTATTTGGGATAGCGTGACAGGTGGTGAGCCTGCCGCCTTCTTTATATCCAAGCCATCGATCTTAATCCTACATAAGTTTTGAAAAAACTCATTGGTACGAGCCTCCCACCTGGGGATCAATCTCGGGTCTGATGAATTCCGATCACCCAACCACACGGCAATCGAGTATACATTACACTAGCTCAGCTAAACAGACTGTAACACTATCTCTTGCTATTGTTCTTGCTATCCATTTTTTCTCTGTATATACTCATTATATAATCTATTTTTTATCCTAGTAATCAACGTTTACGCAAGTTACAAGAACAGGATTCCGATCAGACTATCGGACTTTTCTCGAAACTTTTGTGGCTAATTTCAAGGTTAAAATTAAAAGTAATATTTGATTGTTTTTTTAAACGTGAACAACATTGTAGAAATGGAGTTATAACAAACAAAAAAAAAGAACCTAGAGTTTCTTGTCTGTTCTGCTCTGAACAGGTATTGATTTTATCAAATTAGTGTAGTTTACGACGTTTATATGACTTTTAAACAAGCCAAAATTGAATGACTAATCATTAAATGTTTTCTTTTAATATCAAATAGTTTTCCATGAAATATGTTTTATTGTAAGTTTTAATCTTACAAATTATTGAGATATATTGGTAATTAGTTGATTGTCGTAATCAATCTACGTCTGTTTGCCGTGCTTTTATTATAAGCAAAACATTATGCATATAAAATATGTGAGGATATACTAGAACGTTTGTTTAGAAGGAAACTTAAATTTATACGTAATCACCACAGACGTCAGAAATAAAATCGATCATAAAAAAGAAGACCGAGCTATAACTGGTTGTCTATCTATTTAGCCATCTAAGCGAGAAGTCTTATGGAGGAAGGAGAAGCGCAATATGGTTGTCAAGTTTCTAAAGCTGCGGGTATCGTATTTTTTTTTTGTTTCCTTGACGTCAGTGGTTCTGTTATTATAAAGAATTAACATAATATAATAAATAAATGTAATTAAAACACGACTCTAATTACAAAAAACACTTTATTACATCAATTGTTTTAATATGAAAGAGACCGAAGGATGTTTAAATACCTTTATACCTTCTTCCATTCAATAAGATGTAGTTCAATTCACACCAAAAATCTTTAATTTTCAAAATTATACCACCGAAATAAACAATAGAGCTCCCTCTATGTTATTAGTACAATGTAGGTTAAAAAACATTTTGTTAAGTAAAGTTTCATTTTTAATTTTTATTTTCTTTATGAATTTTCCAAATACTGGGGCAGACAGAGGTCTAGTCTAGCCATTTAAATCCTTCGACCCACCTTCCACCGAAGATATTTTCGGGACAACGTGACAGGTGGTGAGCCTGCCGCCTTCTTTATATCAAGCCATCGATCTTAATCCTACATAAGTTTGAAAAACTCATTGGTACGAGCCTCCCACCTGGGGATCAATCTCGGGTCTGATGAATTCCGATCACCCAACCACACGGCAATCGAGTATACATTACACTAGCTCAGCTAAACAGACTGTAACACTATCTCTTGCTATTGTTCTTGCTATCCATTTTTTCTCTGTATATACTCATTATATAATCTATTTTTTATCCTAGTAATCAACGTTTACGCAAGTTACAAGAACAGGATTCCGATCAGACTATCGGACTTTTCTCGAAACTTTTGTGGCTAATTTCAAGGTTAAAATTAAAAGTAATATTTGATTGTTTTTTTAAACGTGAACAACATTGTAGAAATGGAGTTATAACAAACAAAAAAAAAGAACCTAGAGTTTCTTGTCTGTTCTGCTCTGAACAGGTATTGATTTTATCAAATTAGTGTAGTTTACGACGTTTATATGACTTTTAAACAAGCCAAAATTGAATGACTAATCATTAAATGTTTTCTTTTAATATCAAATAGTTTTCCATGAAATATGTTTTATTGTAAGTTTTAATCTTACAAATTATTGAGATATATTGGTAATTAGTTGATTGTCGTAATCAATCTACGTCTGTTTGCCGTGCTTTTATTATAAGCAAAACATTATGCATATAAAATATGTGAGGATATTCTAGAACGTTTGTTTAGAAGGAAACTTAAATTTATACGTAATCACCACAGACGTCAGAAATAAAATCGATCATAAAAAAGAAGACCGAGCTATAACTGGTTGTCTATCTATTTAGCCATCTAAGCGAGAAGTCTTATGGAGGAAGGAGAAGCGCAATATGGTTGTCAAGTTTCTAAAGCTGCGGGTATCGTATTTTTTTTTGTTTCCTTGACGTCAGTGGTTCTGTTATTATAAAGAATTAACATAATATAATAAATAAATGTAATGAAAACACGACTCTAATTACAAAAACACTTTATTACATCAATTGTTTTAATATGAAAGAGACCGAAGGATGTTTTAAATACCTTTATACCTTCTTCCATTCAATAAGATGTAGTTCAATTCACACCAAAAATCTTTAATTTTCAAAATTATACCACCGAAATAAACAATAGAGCTCCCTCTATGTTATTAGTACAATGTAGGTTAAAAAACATTTTTGTTAAGTAAAGTTTCATTTTTAATTTTTATTTTCTTTATGAATTTTCCAAATACTGGGGCAGACAGAGGTCTAGACATTTAAGTCTTTCGAGTCAAATTTCAAGAAAGGAAATTTGGGACAGGGGACACTAACACGGCGATAGGATCACTAATTAGTGTTAGTTTCCGTGTCAACAATACAATATACTACACATACATCTTTTTTATATCTTCAAGCATTATTCCCAATACAGGGTAGACATAGGTCTAGACAATTAAGTCTTTTTGAACTACCTTTCATCGATATCTATTTGGAAAAACGTGACGTGACGTTATATATACATAATAAACAATTATGACACGTGTAAACAAAATATTTTTTATCGCAGAAATGTTTTCCCGTAGCAGGATTCGAATCCGCGAGCTTTGGTTTCATAGGCAATGCCACTACCAACTAAGATATCGGCCATGGTTGTGAAATAATTATTTTAAACAAAAAAGATATTTATCTTCACGCAATTCCCAACACAGGGGTAGACAGAGGTCAAGTCTAGACAATTAAGTCCCTTTGACCCACCTTCCACCGAAGATATTTTCGGGACAATGTGACAGGTGGTGAGTCCGTCGCCGTCTTTATGTCCAAGCCAACGATGAAATTCGTACATAAGTTTTTTTGAAAAACTAATTTTTACTGCCACCTGGGGATCGAACTCGGGTCACTCGACTCGAAATTCCGACCACCCAACAACTCGGCTATCGTGACTAAAAAAAAAGATATTTAAAAAATAAAAGTTTCCGTGGATAGTGCAACCCTACAAATAGACGCAACATCACATAGGATAGTATAGTATGGAGACAAAGTTATAACCAACGAGTTTTGTGATAGTGAAACGGGTAGGTACGTAACAAGAGACTGGAGTATCCGTGCGGAAGTGTTGCTAGCTGCCGGAGCGTGTCGCCATTCGTTACAGTGTGACATTTGACAGATATTATGTACCGCTCTTAATCATAAAACTTCTATGTCCGTCGCAAGCAAGGCGAGCGGGCAAGTGCGAGCCTTCCTCGATGATTACGAAAGGATGGCAAAAATTACATATTGTTTGTATTAAAACTGTTTCTATCCACAATACTCAAATTGGAAAAGTTGTTTAAAATAATTGCTACAATTGTTTGGCAGAATGACGTTTCCGCGTTGTATGGAAAGTTTTTGTAATATTTTTGTTCATGCTACTTTTATATAATATATGATGTATAATATGTGATTGTGGTTACATACATACACACGAGCCGAGTGGTTACATACATAAACACATTGCGGCCTGTTAAAGTTCACTACAGGATTTAGGCCTCTCCCATAGGGAGGATTTGCAACAATCACCACGCTTGGCAAGCGGATTGGCGATTGAAGTACCATATCACTCGCACCTCAGAAAATGCTGCCGCTCTTCGGTCCGATTATTTTGGTCTGATATTTTTAGAGACGGTTATCTCGCCATCTATCGGTTGCCATAACAATATTCAAGGTTGTTTCCCTTAGTCGCTTCCTGCGACATTCACGGGAATAAAAGGGATTGGCAATCTTACGCCACACAGAATATATGGTTGGGTGGTCAGTGTTGAAGTTAATGAGTTTATTACAAACTTATGTACTATTTATATCGTTGGCTTGGACATAACCACGGTGACTCGCTCACAACTTGTCACGTTGTCCAAAAAAAAATGTCTTCGGTGAAAGGTGGCTCGAAAGAACTTAATTGTCTGGACCTATGTGTACCCCAGTATAGGGCTCGTACCAATTGGTTTTTGAAAAACCCATTGGTACGATGGCCTTCCCACTGGTAACATGTTTATAAATTGAAAATATTAACAATCCTAGAGTGGGCTTGCCGACAAACTTCTTTCTAGCTGCTCCCCCAAGTAAAGCAGTTTCCTACGTGAAAATATAATAAGATTCAGAGCTATATAAATAGGAAAGAAATTGTTGCTTTCATGGATTTTTATTAGGATGACTGATGACAGGCCTATGTGCAAGGCGTTACTATTACCGATAGTAACGCATTAGTAAGGCATTGCCTTCTAAGCATAATGTTTATAGGAAGTCCCCCTATTTGCACAAGCATATTGTGAACTTATTGCTAGACAGAATCGGAATATCAACAATGAGTGTATCTTCGCTAGACAACAATGGATCATTGACAGGTCTTCGCCAACTATATTATTGTTTGTATTAACCCCTGACTTAAAATTGAATCGGATTCGTGAGATGTAAATATGTTCTAAAAGTTTTATCATAAAATGGAAAAATTGTTTTCTTATACATTGTGTACACGTGAAAATACAATACGTGTATTGTATTAAAAATTAATATTTAATAATTATGAAGTTTTTGTAAAATTCACCTTAATATTTAAAATAAATTATATTATTTAATAATTTTGTCATTAATTTCTTTTTATTTTAGTGGACTTTAAAAGGTCGTTATGTATGTTATGTTTCTTTTTATTAACAGCTAATACACAGGTCTAAAGGTCAAAGGAAGGAATAAAGTTTATTATTTCAGAAAATTTATTATCAGAATTCTTTTGAAATAAAACGGTTTTCGGATTTTCCCTTATAAAAATAGTTTGTTAAAACTAAAAACGCGATAAAATCCGAAAAACGTTTTATTTAAAATGTGTAGTATTCGCGTAAATACAAGAAATCATTATATCAGAATTCTGCTTATAACGGGTAAATTTCTGTGTGTTAAGGTTTGTGTGTATGTGTGTGTACATGGGTATGCGTGCGCATACACGCGTGCGTGTGTATAAGCATTAATATGTTTGTGTGTATGCATGCGTGTAAGCTATATCCATTAGCCCTAGCTTCAACTTGTTAAACGGCTCACACATTAAAAGAGTTTTTAAAAAGTTACAAATATACTTACCCATAAACTTTTGCATTAACTCTAAGTGTGATTTCATTAATAGCAATAAATGTTTTATCGCAATCATAGTATCGACGTATTATGTCATACGGGAATTTCATGATTTATTTTTAAGGTATTGTTGATAAGATATCTGATAAATTAATAAGCATTTACACTGCAGTTACGTGGCTGATGTTGTATCGGCGTAGGAATATACTAGCCCTTTCTTCCCGGGGTTGGCAATGTCGTGCGATTACGGGGAAAAAAAGTACCCGGGAAACTTATATCGGACCGGTATCGAGCTGTATCATTTAAGGTGCAAGGTGTTTGATACTGTCATCACCAATTCGTTTGCTAACCGTGGCGATTATGGCAAACCCTTCCTCAAGGAAGAGGCCTATCACCTGCTGGAGACTTTAATAGACCGTTATGTAGTATGTACGCAGTAATCACTTGGAAGTCTTAACAAATTTTTCCTTGTAGTCGAGAATGCTTCAGACAATTTATTGATTTTTTTGTACCTACACGCAATTTCCCATAATGGGGTAGACAGAGTTCAAGATAATGAAAACCTGTCAACATACTTTTCATACAGGCTTATTTTGGACTACGTGACGGGTGTTGGGCCTGTCGCCGTCTTAATGTCCACGCTAACGGCACAATATACATAATATTGTTTTAAATAAATTTAAAAAATATCTTCACGCAATTCCCAATACAGGGGTAGACAGAGGTCTAGTCTAGACAATTAAGTCCCTTTGACCCACCTTCCACCGAACATATTTTCGAGACAACGTGACAGGTGGTGAGCCCGTCGCCGTCTTAATGTCCAAGCCAACGATGTAATTCCTACATAAGCTTTTAAAAAACCCATTGGTACGTGCCTGCCACCTGGGGAACGAACTCGAATTTCCGACTACCCAACCACTCGTCTGTTGTGACTATTGTTTTAATATTTGGTATAATAATTATGACGTCAGAGCAACTTTAGATGTTACGTATTTCCATCAATTTGCTACAGTTTCTCGATAGCATTGCTTTACTAATGTGATTGACGTCTGTAATACTTTTGAAACGGGCCGTGTGTGTGAAATAAGCATGTACATAACGTAAGTATGATCCACTTTATTATGACACTCACGTGACTAACTATTTGCCAATTTCACGTTTAGTGAAAATTTATCTCCTGGTGGCTTTTTTCATAATATTGTCTGTAATGGTGTTCAATAACTCTGTTAATAAGTCTCAAATTCTTATAATAAATAAAATATTTATTGTTAATTTGATATATCGATATTATGCCAATATAGAAAATAAATGAACAAAACGCACCTACAAAATTATGAGCAAAATGGAAACGGGTAAATAAATGAATGTCACTTAACGCATTGTGCTTGGTGAATGGTGTAATAGTAAATAACCAGTCTACTAGAACTTTTACCGACATTACTAGACACTTATTGGAGCATACCGATTTGTTACTGGTTTTTGTAGAGCTACGTTAAATAGTGTTTCGTAATACGTATATAACAGAGCGGTAGTAGTCTAATAATAAACTTTAAATTAGTTTTAATTTGATCTTCTTTATTGCCAGCGCCACTGTAGTGGTATAACACCTACTTACGTTTTAGAAGTAGTAGAAAGGATTAGAGGAACAATTAGCCAGACTTTACTATTTTTTAAAAAGACATCAAGATACAAGACTGTAGTCATCTTTATAAATTCGAATTATTAAAGTAATTTAAGATCATACTTTTTATTTCTATGATTTTAAGTTATTAATTTTAATAAATAAAACCGGTAGTACTAATTATAACTAAAAAATAGTATAGTAGTGGTATCAAAAGTTAATATCGTTTACCTCATGTTTATTCATGCGTATGATTGACTTCCTGTTTTTAACGTCAGGTCCGTTTTTATTATTATTTCTTATTTCAGTGCTAATTCCGTGTACCACGAAAGCCAATCAGTCTTACGAGTTTGGTGATTGTGTCTTCTTACCGTTTTGTTGTCGAAGTAATAAATAGAGTAGTGACGTTGACATAGACCATCTTTCAAATTCTTGAGAGTGACAACTACTGGGAAACATTCACGATACTGCTCCTGTGCGCATTGGGACACTGCACATGCCTTCAAAATGTATTTCTTTTATTATTTATTTCTCAGAGAGGTTTCCTCTCGATGTTTATCTTCACAATCAATTTTGTGGCGAACCTGTGTGTCGCCTGGATTTTACCCGTCCTAAAACAGGCGCCCTGACCACAGGCTAAAAGCTTCTTATACTATTCGTTAATTTAATTTATTTACCAAGATTTATATTAAATGTCTGTGGAATCTCTGACACTTGGAACTAAACTTCATCTAACTGTCGACCATATTAGCCTTTGTAAGTGATAAACCCTGCTGATTGATGAATAAAGTTCTTGTTGACTGTCAGGTTGTTACTACAAAATCTTTTACTGAATATGAGTACTAGCGGGATTCGTAGTTTATAGTGACTTATACGCACCCGAACGCACCATACATAATGTAATTAAATGGATTCTTGGTATAAAATCAATGAAAATGAAAAATTAATTTATTATCCATTTAAAATGATTGCTCGTATTATTATAGATAAAAACTTAGAACCTAGTCATTACTCAATCTAACAAAAACCTAAAGCAGCTCTTCATAAAGCTTCAGACAGTTTCAAGGAGATCCTATAAAAAATTTTTTTTGTATTCACTTGAGTAACGAGACTTTTTGTCTTTATAATTACATTATAAATTAAGATTAACGTAACAAAAACCCTAATCGCATAATATGCAAATTCAATCGGCCACAGTAACCCGTTCCGATAAAATTTAACGAGTTACATTTGTAAGACGCAGGACGGAGCGCAGTTTCGCACTTCCGCATACGTAACAAAAAGCTGCGCGTGCCTTCCGTCATAATTCTTAACCATTTTTTTTTCGTGCTCGATAAATACGACGTAACTCCGAAGCGCCACGGTCATAATGTTCCCTTCTATGTGTTTTAGTAGGCGTAACTCGTGACTTTTTAAATATGTTATGTTGATATTAGTCTTTTGAGGATGTACTTAAAGGCCTAAATCGCAAATCCGAATTGTGAGATGTCCGGAAATTAAACATTGTATCTAGTTTAGTACAGTAGCCGAATTTTTTAGTTTACGCTGAAATTGGAACGCTTAGCCACTAGTCGACCATTTTAGGTTTGCGTTTCAACACATACAGCACACTTTCACATCATCACACAATATCAGCTATTATGCCAATATTTATGACTCATTTAAGAAACTTGTATATCTGAACGTTACCTTTATATTATGATTTGGTGAACAAGTAGAAGTTGTTCTCTCGAAATTTCCATTGGTTTTTCAAAATTTGTGAAAAGTTATTTGTATAAAAGTCATGTTGAATGTTGTAAAGTACGAAGAAAAGTGATTATTGTATATGTTAGTAATATGTTAAAAAAGCGGTTTCTGTAGTTTATAAAAAATATTTTTAATGAACCATGTCCCGATAATTAGGTATACAAGAAAAAAATAGCCAAATCGGTGTAGCCGTTCTCTACGGATACCTGTGTGAAATTAACTGTTTTTTATATAGATTTACTATTGTAAATTTATTAATGTATAATACGCTAATATATGTATGTATAATGCACATAACACACAACATACATATTTAATACATGTATACTACGCCAATTCTGATATAATCTCAATGATTTATTTGACTAAATGAGAATATTATTGGTAGCTTTATGCAAAGTAAGAAGTACGTACACAAGGAAATCCAGCATAATTTTAGAATTCCGTCATGAGTACACCATACATCGTGCACTTTAATAACTTAAAGTGAATATATGTTTATGGCTTACGTAATACTTATACTTAATATATACATAATAATTATTTTAACAATTTGACAGTCACGATAGCCGAGTGGTTGGGTGGTCGGAATTTCGAGTCAAGACGAAGGGACTAAATTGTGTACACTAGACCTCTGTCTACCCCAGTATTAGGAATTTTAGAAAGATATTTATTTATTTATTATAATAAAAACTTAGATTGTAGTACAATTTAAGTGTAATCTACACTACACTTCTCATTCTATTTAATTTTTATTAAATAATGTACAGTTTTAACGTATGCAGAAAAGTAAGTGCAAGTGTTACGGAATTTACGGAAAGAAAGGCGACCGCAATTATGTGAGTATAACATAAGTACATACCACATCATCGTATATGCATATTTACGATGTTGAATAATATAGTACATAATAAAATATTAACAACAATAAGGTGATTAAAAAAATATCTTCAGGCTATTCCCAATATAGGGGTAGACAGTTTTCTAAACCTTTCGACCCACCGTCCACCGAAGATATTTTTTGGGACAACGTGACAGGTTGTGAGCCCGTAGCCGTCTTTATGTCCAAGCCAACGATATTAATCGTACATAAATTTGGGGATCGAACTCGGATTTCTTGACTCCAATTCCGATCATTCTACCACTCGGCTATCGTGACTAATTTAAGGTAATTTATGGTTATGTATATCAAGTTGTCATTTGAAAGACTAACGACATCTTAATCTGTAAATTAGTGACGTGTATGATTAAAAAAGCATATCACGGATATAGGCTAATATTAAATTGAAGCAAAAAATATTTTGAACGGAAGATATTGAGTCCAATAAAATAAAAATACGATTTACCTTATTCTGTATACATGATCAAAATGTTCTAGTTCTTTCAACTTTAAAAACAGCAGAAGAAATCTTGTTAATCTCAGGAAAACGTATGTTAAATAGTATAGACTTGTAAATATTGTATGTATGTTATCAGACTAAAATAATTTTACTTTGTCCCAACCGAGTTTTAATAGGCACCTAAAAAACCAGAAAACTATCTAAAAATGTAGGAGTATTAAGCAGATGGAATTTTAAAAGGCCAATCGTACTAATGGAACCAAGTCCGAGAACCGAGGGGTACGGAGACGGTCCCACGACCATCATGTCTTTTCAACAATAATAAATAACTTAAAGAAAATATTATATAAGACAAACGTATGACTTAGTGCGTTGTCAAGGTCAGTACTACAATCTTATCCATTTCCGCCGCCAAATTGCAGTATGTTAACTCTTGTGGTCCGTTTTCCAGGGTATGGGGATCTAGTTTGGTTATGGCCAATGAGACATCTTAGTCTTTTTGTGATGTGACTTGCACATGCTGATAGTCGAGTGGTTTATTTCAATCCCCAGGTTGTAAGCTCGTATCAGAGGATTTTTTCAAAACTAACGAAGGTAAGATTTGTATCGATGGCTTGGACACAAAAACGGCGACAAGCTCACATCCTGTCACGTTATCCAGACGTTCTACGCGTCAACTCATCGTGCTAGGCATGTGCAGTCTATACTGCTTTGGGATTTGGTTTGCTTTATGTACTTGAAATGTTTTACTTTTTGAAGTGAATACTTCTTTGCTATCGTTGTGATTTATAGCTCACTATATCAAAATAAATGACATACAAACAATACAAAGATCGGACATTGCCCGCCTATAACGAAAAGCAATATCAAGATAAATAACACTCAAACAATACTAAGATCGGAAACTGGCATAAAATACATCAAAGTTTATTTATCTGAACATTTAATTTCTGTTTATTGTTTTTCTTAATATTGCTAAAACTATGAAGGCATGAAGCCTGCACCTCGGTAAATTTTCTGAAGTTTAAATAAAGAAGAATAAATGTAACAATAGATGCTTAAATAACTTTAGATAAATTACACCCACAGTTGTTCGTGAAGACACATTGGTATTGACTCTGAATTCCATAAGTCCATAACACTATTGGGAAGCACGCCATCATGGATATGGCATCCATGCACAAAACAGCAATCACGATCTGCAGGGATGACCGATCTATCCAAGGTCGTTCTCTACAGCAACCAGCACGTGATTGTAATGTACTGAATACGCTAGTAGTGGCGCCTCCAAACCGGGCCACAGGGTCAATTGACGACTAATTGTCGAGCCCCACTGGACGCGAAGCTACAGAGAGTCGATGCCCCACAATCATATTTTTAGTTACACCTAAATATACGGAGCGCTATGATTAATTGTTTTTTAACATGCGAATGCACTTTAGTTGACGATGCGATACCAAGGATAATTCTACGGATGTTTCCGTTTAGTGATCTTATCTCTGTTATCATATTAAAATGTGTTTTGCATTTACAATTATTTCTTATCAAAGTATTTAAGCTTATCTTATTACTTCAAACGAACAGATCTTTTAGAAAATTTATACATTGGTATCTCGGAAACTCTTAGATGATGTTTATATTCCAATTTAATAGAATATTTATTAAGTCTCAGAAAATTCATTTACTTACATAAAAATAAAACATTATTTGTTAAAAAGAACGAAGCTTTGTCACCAAGTAACTAGGAACGGTGCATGACGTCATCTTAAGCAGAAACTCATCCGGGATATGCGTTATTATAAGTAAACTAATTTAGTTATAATTTAATTTGTACCTGAAACTGTAAATACTCCGTGTAACTTAACAGTCACCTTCTAAATTAAAAAAGCGGGACAGTTTTAACTGCTTAATGGTAAAGTGGTCGGAATTCCATCAGAAAACTCAAATCAATCAGCTAAGAGTTCAATTCCCACGTAGACTGCTCGTGAGAATGAGTATTTCCAAACTTGATATAATTGTATCATAGGCTTCGACACTTAGAAAGTGATAGGTTGACTATTAAAAGTAAAAGGTCTAGCAATATATACATGCAATATATTGAGGATCTTTTGGTATCTTAGCCAACGACTTGGTAACTTATAAAAATTCATTCATAAAAGTCCGGGAAGCCCATTGCTTCTGTATGAGAATAGAGATCGATCGATAAAAATGTCATTCAGTAGGATAAGGACATATTATAATAGATAAAAGAGATAAAGCTTTTGTACAACGAAAGAAACGGGAAACTCATTTAAACATAATGGATACATTTTGAAGACACAGTTCAAATCTAACCGGGTTTCAAGTCACATTGGCTTTCTATACCCTTAGTAACACCTATTTCGTACCACGAAATAGGTGGTACACTCCTAGGTTCGTGGTACGAAATAGGTGTTACACTCCTATTTGGAGACTGAAACAAGTAAGAGTGTGTTTAAAATAAAACGGTTTTCGGATTTATCGCGTTTTTAATTAGTTTTTACAAACTTTTTTTATTTCCCGACGTTTCGGATGCTGTAACGGACGTTAAAAACGTGATAAAATCCGAAAATCGATTTATTTTAGGAACACAGTTATCAGTAGGGACAAAATGTAGGGTCATAGCGATATGGGTTATCAGCTGTCAAGCTTCGACCAACTGAATATATTACAAACTAAAAATATCGAAATACCATATACATACATCTTTTATTGCGTAAAAAGCAGTGTCGCTTATGGTTTACATTAAAATAATCGTTTTATTGACTTCCATGACACCGTATTGATAAAGGATACATAGTACAACTTTTTATAAAAAGCCATAAGAGCTATATAAAATTTCAAATTCTAGAACATATTGCCAGGATAAAAAATATGAAATTAATGTTTTACTGTTGGTTCCTTACATATGAAAATTGATACTAATAAGTTGTGGGCCATTTCTTCTAACCCAAACAAAACTGCAGTCGAAAACTTTACAATAAAATACAATATACTACATATATTTAAACAACATATTAAATTAAACAAGTACATTATTTTTCCGAAGAAAAGTTCTCTGCAGAAGGAAGATGGTGAGAAAAGAATTATAAACAATACATAAATATCTTCACGCGTAGTCCCTGACGAGGAAGTCGCAAAGAACAGATCGCACGATCCTTACATAGCTCTTTCGCTTCTTTAAAATTCTTCGACTTCTAACGATAACAACACTGATAATACATAGAGATTGTTAAAAAAGATCTCATCATATAATTAAAGGCTGCACGGGGGCAAAAGCAATTTATTTTAATAAAATATTTATACGGTCGTTTATCATGTAGATGTGACATAAGGAAATTAACCGCCGGTCCTATCCCGTAGGTCTCGTGAGAGCCGACAAACAGGTAAGCGTGCAAAATCTCTTGGCTTAATGGTGGATTGGCAGTTTTAATGAAATATAACAAAATTAGTTTTTACCCGCGACTTCGTCTCATTTTTTTACCCAAAAAACACGGAGGGATTCCTTAAATTGTCGGAGTAGAAGTAGTCCAAAACATTTGATCCTTACGTTTTTCGGGAATAAAATGCAGCCTATGTGCTATTCAGACTATAACTTATCTAATATATATATATATATATATATATATATATATATATATATATATATATATATATATATATATATATATATATATATATATATATATATATATATATATATATATATATATATATATATATATATATATATATACATATATATATATATATATGTCTTTTACTGTCGTTAATATTACGACGTACCAGTCCAAAAGGATATACATAATATTCTTTACAATCAATAAACAGGTTTTCTAGATAGGCGCTAATGACCTACAAGGATAATGGAGACGCATTAATACCTACATAAATATGTTTACTTGACGTTTCCATTATTA
Organism: Sericinus montela; assembly: GCA_029286605.1. NCBI lineage: Eukaryota > Metazoa > Arthropoda > Insecta > Lepidoptera > Papilionidae > Sericinus > Sericinus montela. The sequence continues at coordinate 2,756,317 of JAGSMR010000040.1, forward strand.
TTATAATATTTAATTGGTTATTTGTGATATTTAATATGTATATATAAAAATTAATACAAATAACACTTAAACCTCGCTAATACGCACTAGACTAGCGCCGTTGGTGACAGTCCAAACCACGCTCAACATTATTATAATTATAATTCGTTCCTATTATTAGGCTAGCTACTATTAATAAATATTTGTTTAGAAGTTTACGTCACGTAACATGACAAAATACAAGACATAAGATGACTTTAAACACACTGTTGACTAAGGCAAAATAACTTTTTCGAGTATAACAAAATTTAAACCACATGAGGCCATAACCACAAATCCTATGTATGACATTTAATTGAGTTATTTTGCAGTCAATAACATTTTCAGGAAACTGCAGTAATTGAACAACGGCACAGTTAAAAACAAAAATAATTAAATTTTGGCGGAAATAGAAAAATATAAAAATACTTTATCACGCACCGCAACCCACTTAGAGTTGATAAACATAATTAATGAATGGTGCCAGCGATAAGCTCCTTGTGAAGTATCCCATATTATTAATCTCATAAAAGCGAAAATAAACCGCCGCATAAGATAAACTTTTTTATAATAGGTTGACGTGCAATGTAACTTTTTATATAAAATAAGAAGTGATTTTTAAACTACAGGTCTTTCTAGAAAATAAACTTCCGGATTTATAAATTAATTCAAATATGCTAGTTTATAAGTCAAATGAGGGTAAATAGTGACAATAAGTTGACTTATTATGGGTTCACTTGGATAATTCAAAGAATATCAATAAGTTATAAAGTTGCTTTTACCAACTGACAAAAGGCTACAATTTTACAAAAGATGCTGACGTTTTATATTAGACGTTTTGTCTAATATAAAGCTTTTGAAATGTTCAAACCTCGAAAATGCCGATTGCGAGCAGAATTTAATGTCTTCAAAAGCGATAAAAGAGGTGAATAATGAAGTTAATGGAAATAAATTAATTAACTTCATTATTCACTTTTCTTCATATATACCTATTGTATTTTAATAATGCTTAAATTATTTTAATACCTAAATAAATAGTTAGTAATTTATATTTGGAATATTAGACAATCAACCTTCACTAGGTTATGAATTTCAGAATAAACTCTGATTGTGATGATAAAACCTAACTTAAAGTACACCAATATGAACGGTTTAGCTGATAGCTTCGAAGAGTCGTTACTCAGAAATAAGATTATTTGTATAAACCAGACAAGTGCTTTCGACGTAATCGCAAAACGATTGAAAGCATCGTAAGTTTAAATTGAAACCAAATTGAACAATTGAAAATTTAATTTCCTATCAATGCAAATGTATTTTGTTCCTGAAATAAAAAAAATCCTAAATAGCTACGATAGCCGAGTGGTGTCAAGAGACCCGAGTTCCCGAAGAGATCCGGTGGTAGACACGTACCAATGGGTTTTTTTATTTCAAAACTTAAGTTTGCTTGGACACATAGACGGCGATAGGCTCACCACCTGTAATGTAGCCTCAGAAAACATCGGGTGTTGACTCGAGTTACGATCACCTAACCACGCGGCTAACGAGACATTGGTTTAAAACTAACAAAACTGCTGTGGTCTGTTGCCAAAATTAAGTCATAATAAATATTTAAAATAAATATACGAAAAGCTCAGGTAGACAACGCTGATATAACACATTTCAGTTGTGAAGAGATACCATGAAATGAGATATTTATAGATTTTTCGGACGAATACGTAATCATTTCCAACTGGTGTTGGTATATTAGATTTTTTAGAGACCAGTTGACATATAAATTAACATCAGCGAAACGTAACTTGTACTAACAAGACAACATTTTATTAATTACAGCGGTAATTTATTCTTTTCAAAATTATTTAGGAAATAAATTAAGAATAATGGCATTGCTTTTACCAATTGTCAGTTGGTAAAAGCAACTTTTTAACTTATTCATATTCATATTCTTTGAATTATCCAAGTGAACCCATAATTAGTCAACTTATTGTCACTATTTATAAAATTAAGAATGACAAGGAGAAATTGAAATAATTGCAATTAAAACATTTATATTGAAAATTATCTGATAATAAATACAACCACACAAGTCAGAAATAAGTGAGTGATTTAAAGGGCTCTTAAAACTGATTCAAAACTTCTGAACTATGAGGCTGGTCTTTAGCTTTTTTCATGAACAGATGATCTCGGGTTCGAACCACCTAACACCAGGTCCATCGTAAACGCTGCATGTTGGCATGGCAACGGAAGTATTGAATTTTTAAAAATTTGGTTACAGAATCACCAACGAACGTAATTTGAACGATGTAATTTGGCACAGGGATAGACTATAGACTGGAGTAGTACATTGGCTGCAGGAACCTCATTTTTTTCCCAGGAAAAATATATGGTTTCGGTGGGAACGAACTGAAAGATGACTTTAATTTCATACATACTTACATATATAAGGCCTTTGAAAGCCCACTGCAGGGCTTAGGTATCTACTATCAGCAAGGATTTGCCATGCTTGGCAAACTGATTGGCGACCCCAGTATCAGATATTTTGACGGACATAAGCTAATTTTACCTAAGCTAATTTATGATAATTACAGTAGCGCGGTAAAGCCCGAAAAACACAAAGGAAAAACTCGAAATCGATAATATAATATAAATCTCCCGTCATAAGAAAATAATATTTAATATCCGGAATGACAAAAGTTTTATACAACGCGTTTGGAGTTGCTAGTCTCCGTTATCCCTATGTTATATTTTAGTCTAAAGTAATCGAATGATTCTTCCAAAATCAGCCAATTACCAATTTTATATCCGTCACTCACTTCATGTATCCGTTTTCCCAACGAATCTAGACAAAATAGAAATAGGAGTTTCACTGCAAGGTTATATGATGTATGTATTGTATACAGTACTGTATACAGGATCGAGATTTTTTTCTTTTATAGAACTGTTATTTTAAATACAATCCCAACTCACTTTGGGTATTTTTATTTCTGAATTTATACACACACACACACACACACACACACACGCACACATACACATTTATAGCGGCCTGTGAAAGTCTACTCGAGGGAATAGGCCTGGTGAATTTTGGTGTAGTATTTTTAAAATAATGCACAAAAATTTAATACTAAAAGTATATTGAGATAAATAATAGTTACATAAAATGCTATAAATTATATAGTTATAGAAACGAATACAACTGCTGTATAAATTTCAAAACCGAAATTTATAAATGAAATGGCCGTTCATTGTTTCCCATCGTGACTTCGATTTATGTGACGTCTAAAACAGCCGAACCTATTTCAGGTTATAAGTAACAAACATGGCAAAATGCTTTGTTCTCGTCCGAACTCCGACCGCGGCTTCTTTTTTTTTAGTTATGACCCTTTTGTTCTTAAATTATGTAACTAAGCATTCTGAATGACTTAGCAAAAAACTGGTTTGGCGATGATGTATATTCCGACTGAATCTATATATAAAAATTTTAAGTTACATTTTACAAGGAAGAATTAAAAAGACCGTTTTTAATTTTATCAAAGAAAACAAAACAAACTCAATCGAAACAAAATATGTGATTAAAAGATCCTAAGTTAAATAAAAGATCCTAATAAAATTATAAGTAAAATTAAATATTATTTAAAAATCATTAAAAATATTCCTGGAGATGAAGAGAAGAGAGAGAGAAAATAATCACACCGAAGATGGGCAGCAGCATCTGTGGTGCGAGTGGTTTGCTACTGCGATCGCCGATCCGCTTGCCAGGCGAGGCGATTATGGCAAATCCCCCCTGTGTAAGAGGCCTATGTCCAACAGTGGACTTTATAATATTGGGATATAGTATATAGGAATACAGAATTTGCAATTACATTGACAGATGGTGAACATACCTATCGTACATAGCAAGTTAATCATCTACTCTTAATAACTATACTGATAATATATATGATATAATGTAACAGAGATACTGCGGTATACTACAAAAATTAGAAATACGAACGCCATTAATCTTAAAATAATGTTGTTCCTAGCATTATTTATCGTGGATTTAATTAGTAATAAGTGTATAATTTGCATTGGTCTATGAAAAATCATTAGCTTGCAGTAAATATTTTAAAGACACGATACCCGAGAGGTGGGGTGGTCGAAATTTCGAGTCACGGGACCGGAGTTCGATCCCCAGGTAGCAGGCTCGTACCAGTGGGTTTTTCAAAAACTTATATACGAATTACATCTTTGGCTTGCACATAAAGACGGCGACGTGCTCACCACCTGTCCTGTCCACGTTTTCCCGAAAATATCTTTGGTTTAAGGTGGGTCAGAGGGAATTAATTGTCTAGACCTATGAAGTGAAGATATTTATTTAAATTTTTAAATATTTTTGATTGACCTCATAACTATAACAAAGAATAAGCTTAGTATTTTTCTGAGTCGCTCCGAGTGTTGGAATGGCGAGAGTTTTATGGCACACGTTTATGGGGCAACGTTAGGGTCACCATCGGATATTCCAAGAACGTCACTGTTATTAAACATCCTGTCGTAACCGGCACGAACAAACGACAGATCTGATAAAACATTATATTAAATTTGTTTCGTCATTAATAACTTCTCGTTTTTATCTTATTTTCGTTTTATCTATGGCATGGTTACTAACGTATAATTTTCAAAGATTTCTTATTACCTGACAAACATTGCTACATATAAACTCACTGAGTACGTTTAATGTTATGTGAAGGTTTTGCCATTTCATATATTTTAACCAATGCTTAAACTTATAAGAGAAAATCATAAAAGTTGTTCAACATGTCGTTATTTCTACTCGTATCTTGTAAAATAACCGACATTTATTTATTATTTAAATTAGAAAAAACTTTTAAAAAATACTATTTCAAGAAAACCGCTAAGAGATTGAATATTTGTTTATCTACACGCATCTCCTAATACTAGGGTTATCAGAGGTCTAGAATGTTTAGTCTTTTCGGACCATATTTTAGCGTACCTTATGACAATTTGAGTGGTCGACATCTATCTATCGCTCAAGTCAACGAAACAAAATTTACTTGTAATTAGATTATTAATTTTATTATAAAAGGCATATAAGAGTGACGTAACCTATAATATGATTTGAGCTTCTTTCACAAATTTCGCATGAATTGCTCCAAGTTAAAATCCTCCTGCAGTTTGCATTTTTGTTGTCCTAGTCCATGTAAGGGCTTGGTAATACTAGCCAACATCCCTGATCATAAAACGGAACGCGCGTTGGACGTGGGTTGTGGTCGCGTGATCCAACCGGTTGTGGAATAACAATGTTCATTATTCAAATTGGCTGTTATGATTTGCCTTTCCAACTTGCAATAGCTCTTCTCGAGAGCTGTGAGTGAGATGTGAGTAAAGCCTCTTATATGTATTTAATTTTTTTTATTTATGCTAGTTACTTACGCAGCTGATTTTCTTTTTCGTGTAAAAAAAGGAAACAGTTTCTTATAAAACTCTTTAGCAAAATTAACTTGTTTTATTCATCAGCTGACTCTAGCAGTTAATGATCGATTTTAAATCTAGACAATACTACATACTTATTGATCATATATTATTAGCATTGCTTACCTATATAAATTTTTGTCAAATACCTATTTACAGAACTTAGTTTTAAACTACACGTCATTTGTTAAGCGTATAATGAATCTGTTGCCATATTTGGTTTCAAAAGTGTCGTCTTATAAATTCTCACGACTTCCTTGTTAAAACCCATCCTTTGCATTTAGCAACTGTTGATATTTAATAATTACGTCACAAGAGTTCACGTAGGCAGAGCCAATAGCTGTCAGATGTAAGTAGAAGGGGGTATTATAATAAATGGCATGTATGAAGCCATGGCGACACCACGTCGACCGAGGGGCAAAACCGGTCTGATACTTCCTCGTGTCGTGAGCGATCAGCGTTATTGGAACTAATAGCAGTCGCCATGGCACCGTCTCTGTCTCCGCCATCTAAGTGTATTCAATTTCAATACGTTACGTTCTAGACTAATTAATAAAGAAAGCGATAGTATTTTTAATTTCATAGATTAAAGGAGACGTGAGATTATCTGTGATTCAAGTAGTGAATAGTAAGATAAGAAGCAAGCAATGTAGTCCGTCTCTTTACAAAGTTCCTGTTTAGTTTTTTTTTTCGCTTCATTAAGGCCTCTTTTTTGTAGGCTTACTGAATAAGAATAAAAATCGCTGTTCAAATGTAATTATTATAATACAAAAACTTTTAACCGTTTAGTTGATAATAATAGCTCAATTTCGTAACAATAAAATAAATACCAATGTATAAAAATGAATACAGTAATATATGCAAGTCTTCAAAATGGCATTCACGTTATTATTTAGAAACTGCTTTTAAGACGCCTCTGCATTTTTGGTTCTTCGACGTCGATTATGATTTGTTATGCACGTCAGAGTAACTAGCAGTGACATTAAGAATTTAACGAACGCATACATAAAATAACGTTTCTTTTTAAGATTAAAGAACTCAAAATTAATTTCTCTAACTTATTGAAGAATTATGCATAACTTTAACATCCTAGAATAGAATTTTTTGTAATTTAAATACATGTTGTACCAACAAACGTACAGTAACGTACATAATCTATATACATATATATCGTTGTAATGAAACGTGTTTAAAGAGCGATCTATCATTGCGGCGGAAAAATCCACAATAATTATAATTCTCTTAACTATTCTCTATTTTGATTTAAGGTTAGATCGACTTCTAAGTTAAGATTTAATAATTATAACGTCAGGTATTCTAGTCGCTTGTCCTGCCATCTGACGTTAACCAGTGTAATTTTAAAGACATATATATTCTTAGACCGATATAAGACTTGCAATTATATATTAAATCTGCTACGATTGACATAGACGAATACCCAGTAATGGTAACATTGTTAATCGTCTCCTTAAATAAATACGAAGATGCAAAATAATGATCATTTAAAAGGCTGCTCAGGGAGCAGGTATTACGAACTCTTCTGGCCACTGAGAAGCTACTATCAAAAAAGCTTCGAAGCAGCATTCGTTGAGAGTGTATCTACAGATATTATTAATCATTTGGCTAATACTGTAATATACATATATATTTGAGCTATATATATGATACTTACGTTGATCATATTACTTCTTTAGATTAATAGATACTACTAATAACAGATATTACTTTTCAGAAACAACAATGACTTGGCAACCCCCTACAACTGAGTCCCATTGAGTAAGTTGTTACTCAATGGGACTAGCCCAGAGGAGACGAAAGCATTGATATTATCATCACCATATTTTGCCGATGTCTGGGTGTGGTGTGCGATGCGATTTTCGCTCTTGCTTTAATGGAACCTATTGAAAATTCTTTAGATTTATGAGTAGAAGAAAATTAGATTTTTTTAAGAGACGGCATTTACCTTTTTAAAGAAATGTTTGTTTTTTTTTGTCCGTATTCTTTGCTTCATATTTAATTAAATATTGAGTACTTGAGTAAAATAATTTCTTAATTTGAGTAAAATAGCTTCATATTTAATTAAATATTGAGTACTTGAGTAAAATAATTTGTTCTATTAGCCACCGCTTACGAGTTATTTAAGAAAAACTTTAAAAAGGGTCCTCGATACCTAGGTTCCAAAACACAACAAAGACTTAGCCATTAATGTTCTAAGTAATCGTAGCTAACGTAATAAATTTAGAATTTATTAGGTTATATATATATATATATATATATATATATATATATATATATATATATATATATATATATATATATATATATATATATATATATATATATATATATATATATATATATATATATATATATCTTTTTGTAATTTTAGATGGTTTGGTTGGGTGTAGGGATTACAGTCAAGAGAACCGAATTTGATCCCCAGATGCCAGGTTCACAAAACCTGTCACCTTACCCCTAAAAATTTTTTCAGTGAAAGATAGGTCGGAGGGGTGTAACCTAGTATACATATAAAGATATAGACATAGGCATAAAAATATTTTTTAAGAATTTTTGGATAAGTTATAACATTGTCCTAAAACGGAACTAAATTGATATTCACTACGCCGTAGCAAGCCGTCAGTGGCAACGATTATATTTTTTAATACATTTTTATAGTATATATTAATTAGTTGTTTACATAAGGAGTAACCGCGATGACCTAGTGAATTATTATTAACCAGCATTTTCTTCTATTAGTTAAATTGCTTAAATAAATAACTCCTATTCTGGAATGGTTATACAATGAATACCCAATTAGTAATGTTTTATAAGACATTTATTGTTTATTATAAGGTGTTAGATCTCTAGATCTAACGAAGGCCTAGGCCTTATTGTTTCAGAGATAAGTGATGTGATACATATAGATGTATAATAAGTTTACCTAGATGGATACCTACACGAGTATGTTTGAACAAAATGATCAATCTGAAAGAAGCGTAATAGGTATGTAGGGATCGTGACACTCAACTATCTATTCCTTCTGGCAACCCCGTAAGGGGCTGTGTGTGACGAAATTTTACACATCTGCTATTCCTCTGTTATTGTAGGTGTTCACGGGCGGCGGTGATCATTTACCATCATGTGAGCCACGTGCTTGTTTGCCTGCTATAAAAAATATTTAAAATATGCAATGAGTTTTATTTAAGAGCCACGATAGCCGAGTGGTTGGTGATCGGAATACGAGTCACGAGACGTCAAAAGTATTTCCCAAATCGACAAACCATTGTCTAGACCTCTGTCTACCCTGTATTAGGAATGACAAACCATTCACAAATTTTGTACTTACCATTTAGTGATTTACTTAATTTACATAAGTGAATATTTTGTAGTGAAATGAAAGGTGACTAAGTAAATTAGTTATTTGTTTTTTTTTTTTTTTTATAGAAAAGGGAGGCAAACAAGAGCAATGCTATTGCTATTGCTATGCAAAGGCATAGCAGATGCGTTGCCGGCCTTAGAGTGCCCCCCCCCCCAGAATTGGGGGAGGGGGTGTGTGGGCCTCCGGTTCGCACTCACCAGACGAAACGCAGAAGTTTGTTAGACTTCTACTTCACGCCGGTATTCTGCAACAACAAAAGTTGATGTGTGGCTCTACCACTGTTAAAATAACCTAACCTAACCTTACTCTGTACTGGTCTGTAAAATAAACTGCAGGAGATGCTTCTTTTGCAACGTAGATTATCAAAAAATAAAAATTGACGCTCGAATAATGAATAGACGATTTTAGTACCAGATACAACAATAAATAGGAGGTGCTTTCGACGCCAGTTTCTTCAATGTTATTCAGTATTTTTAAGGTGAGCTGCCGCTTCAGTTTCTCAACACTGTACGATCTTTCACAATTTTAGATGACAACAGACGTATATATTATATAGCCTATAATATTATATGTCTATTATTAATATAAAATTATATGTTAATATGAAATTTCGCATTTAAGACATTCGTGTGTGTTGCATACTTTACAATAGCAATTTGTATCAATGTTACGAGAAATGTATTCAATCCTAAAAACATTATACTCAAGGTGACTGTAAATTGGTTGACTAATATTGGATTAGAACAAACGACTCTCTGTATTTTGTGACCCCTCTGACCCTCCATCGTATAAAACACATTTATCAGCTATAAACACTATTACATTTACTTCAATAATACATAATTTGAAATATTACAAAAACATATTTGAAATGAACATTTATTATAATTATAAGAAGAAAATAAGATATTTAGTGGCTTTTACGAAAAATGATAAAAAATAAAGATAAGTAAAAAATAAACATATATTTTTCTTGTCTGTTATCAAATATTAAACGAATCCGTAATATCTATAATTTATGTTCTCTTGAACTTGATAACCTAGAAAACGACCGCTCTTGATTAAGCGATAATAGCGGAAACGCATAGAAGTTTGACAAAGTACAGCACACAAAATATATTTTTAAATTCATCATTTTACTAAGTAAAACCTTATATATTGTATTTGCACAATAATGATAGAAATGATGGTGGTAGTGCCTAGGGGTATTCTTTACCAGTCTATCTTTTCTAGGTCTTGAACATTATGTGACAGGTTCAAAGCAAGTTAAAACAATACGACTAAAGACAAAAACTGTTCTTGAAAAATAAAAAAAAACTGTGAACAACGTATATTAAATATAGTTATATCCGTCACTCCAACAAGAAAGACAAATCTTATGATATTTACATATATCATGCAATCCAAGGCTTAGCCACAGAATGTTAAAGAAATACTTTATACTTAATGAAATAAGTTATTAAAGAAATACTTGTATATACTTTCGCAAATACATACATAATTACACTCCGAAACTTTACTCTCCTCGTAAAGGCTTCCTGGTTTACTCATGATGTTTTGTTCATAAAATAAATAGTAAATTTCGTGCGAAATATTATAAACATAATTGTAATTATGTCAATAACATTAGCAGTAGTCTATTTGATTTATTTACTAGTCTAATTGGAACAACGTGATAGGCGGTGAAGCTGTCGCCGTCTAGTCTCCAAGACAAAATCCTACACAAATTTTGTAAAAATTCAGTACAAAACTCATATGAATCTTCTTCTGTATTTCCAATTATCTATTATCCTATCATATATATAGGAGTTCTAGTTATGGTACGGAGTTTACTTTGTTTAGGAACACTCGTCAAAACTAGCTCTTTCATTAGACCTTAGAATAGCCGTTAGACGTAGAATAGCCGTTATTTTTAGGTTAATTGCCGACTTGTAACTGGTAAGATTTTATAAACTCAACTATATAATAAACAAATAATATATAAATATCTTCACGCACTTCCCAATACAGGGGTAGACAGAGGTCTAGTCTAGACAATTAAGTCCCTTCGACCCACCTTCCACCGAAGATATTTTCGGGATAACGTGACAGGTAGTGAGCCCGTCGCCGCCTTTATGTTCAAGCCAACAATGTAATTCGTACATAAGTTATTGAAAAACCCATTGGTACGAGCCTGCCAACTGTGGGGATCGAACTCGGGTCTCTCGACTCGAAATTCCGACCACCCAACCACTCGGCTATCGAGATTTCAATCAACTACACAAACGCATAATCAAATTTATACAAATTAATTAACCAAAGTACATCTTATCTTACACAATACATTACAGCTGGCATCTCTAACGCGGCACACTACGTCAAGTTATGCATGCATGATGCACACTCTCGTGCACGCTTACGAATAATCGTACATGAGTAGGTTCGAACTGCAGTGTCGTAATTCTCGAGCCGTTGCACAATCTGAATAACGATACGGTAATAGTTAATTAGATGCGGTGTAAACTTTATTTAATCTTTTTTCTGTTCCGACCACAAACAAACAATACGGATAAACACCTCTGCGATTGTTAATATGGGAATAATTTATCTGAAACGTCAACATTGGTTCATCTCTATATAACTTATTTACTTTATCGTTGTTACAACTTCAGTTGACATGCGTGGCGTTTACGGCATACCCCCCCGTACAGGAGAGAACTTTTACGGACATTATCATGATGTTCTTGAACTTAGAATTCAGCAATTCTGCTTATACAATGTCATATTTTATACCAAATAATTTAAATAATAGTCCCTTAATGTAGATTTATAGTAGCTATTATACACGGCTCTGTCCGTAAAAATTCAATATTTGGATTACTACAATTATAAACTTACAGATGTGCGGATATTTAATTAAAAGGAAGCAATTTCTTTTATCGATAAGACCGCTCGTTCTTCACATTCTCTGCTTTTTATATTAGATTATTTTTTAACTGTTTCTTTTGGTGTTCAATAAAACGTATTTTATCAATATATATCTATCTGTCTATCCATCTGTCTATCTATCTGTCTCTCTATCTATCTATATATCTATATTTTGTTATCCCGTCAAGACAACACTCCCTGTTACTGGCGTCCGGAGAGGATGAGAACAATTAACGGTCAGACTGAATGTCTCGACTTCAATTAATTTATCGTAGCTTTTACTCGAGTCTTTATTAAGACAACAATGATACTAATATGCATGTTCGTGTATTTTTAGAACTTTAAGTGCCTAATCATAATCCAAGCTACTACAAGATGTAACTTAGAGAAAAATTTTAGAGAGATTTTTTATACTAAAAACATTAGATCTTTATAAAATTACTATTAACATTACATCTCTTGGACCAGCTTTTGGGTGTAAAATAAACATACATATAAAGCGTTGGTTTTAAAAATTTTGGATGAAAGGATGAATTTTAGCTTTGTCCCTTTTGAAGGCAGAAGCATGAAATTCAGACTAAGAAAGAATTTTACACAACTTCATAAGCTCGTCGCCTACCACATTTTCTTTTTGTAAGAGACGACTAGAGAAAAGTCTAGAAAACGGTAACTGATGGAGAGATAACCATCTAAAAAATACCAGACCAAAATTAAGAAGATTGGCGATTGGTGCTAGCTGGAATTTGCTGGGTATGGCAATGGAAATTCCGCCTTAAGATAGCATGTAATATCCCGCTCTAGAATTTACAATCCTATAAATAAGTGAAGTAAAATGACATTAACTCTCACTCAAGAGCTGCACCTATATTGCTACCCCGCAGTCTGGTGGTCAGTGCGCTTTAGTATGCAAGTGACCCAAGATCGATCCCCGAGCTGGCATTATAAAAATTGTTCACAACAATTTAAGAGCTGTTATTTCCAAACCTCAGCGAGCAAAGAAAACATCGCCAGGAGACTTGAATTTTGAAAAAAATATCCCGTGAATATTTGAGTGAAAGTTTTTGACCAGCTATGGGCATTTACAGCTCGTTACCCCACACACATTACACAGATTCGCGAACACCTTAATTTTAAGCTTAATAGTATTCCACGATATGCTAACTGGGCATATTATACTCTAACTTGTATAATTAAATTAAGAAAATTACATATTGCGAATGTTTTATTTATTAACTTTGGCATATACAAATTCTTTAACAATTATGTTAACATATAAAAGTCGGTAAAACAGTGTTGTAACGGTCGATGAGATAACTTAACGCTTAATGCTTAGTTACACAAATGACCCAGATTTTTGTTATCTTCGAATTGGTGGAATAATAAAGAAGGAAATAAAACATACAGTGATAAGCAAAATTATTGAATAAAATTATTTTAGTTATCTATTCAGCTAACAAGGCCGAATACGGAAGCTTAAAGTTGTTCAGTTCAGAAATATGGATAAATCAAGAATGTCCAAAACAGGTCAATAAATTTGTATACTCGGGGAGCGGATTTAGCCGGTATATGAGGTGCGATTTAGATATGGGCAGGCGTGTGGCTACCAGGATCAAAGTCAACGTTACCCTGACTACGTTAGTCAAAAGGCAGGCTGTAGTAAAAAGTGCACGTCTTGAAATACGCAGTGCTGGTACCGGCATTGTTATGGGAGCGATACCGGGTCTGAGATTTTAAGTTGAATGCAGCGAAAATGCAATCTCATATCGCATTGCATAATTAAATAAAGAAAATTATATATTCCAAATATTTTATTATCAAGTTCAGTGAAAATGTAATCTCTTATAAATTCTCTTGTAAATTTTTTGGCATTACCTTGGTCGACAGAAAGCGAAATGAAGAGATTCACAATATGGCTGATTTGAAAGATGATCTTATCACTCTAATGAACAATTAAGGCATTCTTCGATGATTTAGTCTCTTTGAGCGAATGAGTGAAGTTCGAATAGTGAAAATTATTTTTAGCTTTCGAAAGTTAACAATAACCTAAGGCCAAAAATAACTTTTGAAGACCATGTGACTCTGGCTACCCCGTCAGGGACAATGCGTGAAGATGCTATCTATATCTATATGGAAAGAGCCGCGCTCGGTGTTTCTCTGCGTGATACAACCCGATAAAATTAGCTCGCAGAAGTGGCCTTCCACGTATCTCTTCCAACTAGTAACCGTTGGCGTACGCAGTGCAGGGCGACCCCCACAAGATGGAGTGACGACCTGCAAAATGTTACTAGGAGTCGATAGATGAAGGAAGCAGAGGTAGCTCTTTGTAGCAAACTGGGAAGCCCTATATTCAGCTTAGAATTCTTGATCTGCTGTAAAGAAGAAAATTATCTAGTGTTTTTTTTTCTATGTCGTTTTGTTAAAATATGCACAGGAATTAAAGAATCTAAGTACACTATGTGAAATATTTGTAGTTTTAGAGGTATTAAGAATAATTTCACAATTTCGTGAATGATTAAAAGTTCTAAGCAGATTCTAGAAAAAATTTTCAAATTAAATAAAAATTTTAGTCATATCGTCATGATGACGGCCTATAAAAGTCCACTGCAGGACAATCGCCAATTATCATAAATGTACCACCCACCGCCTTGTCGTGGCCGTGGGGCTTCGTAACCGTATCTTGGACACCCACGAACCAAGAAGAACCTACATGGCCGGCCTGAGAGCGGGCCACTGATGCGGCCATGGTGGGACCATGGGGGATTACGATGCGGCGCTCTCCTTGCCCTCCGCGGCCGAAATGTGGTCTGCGGCGGAGGCAAAGACCAGATCCACCAAGAGTTGAGAGTGGGCTGATGCTCGATAAAGCATCCACTTTCCTGAGCCCCATGGCATTCGGGTGGCGAACTCGAAGGGCTTTGTCGCCCACGTGGGTTTGGAAGTGAAGGAGGTCGGTCTAGACAGGAGGGAATTATTCTCTTCCGGATGTGAACGCGTTTCCATGGCCCTGCCTTCATGCGGCGATGGATGGCAATACCGAGGGGCTTTAGCCGATGCGAGCCGGATATTAGCCGTCTATGCCTCCGCGGGGCGGGTATACGTTACATATTGTACCCTACGTATAAAAAAATCCGTTTCTTAAGCTGAGTAGCATTTGTCTACTTGTAGCTTAAAAAAATCCATATGTGCATATAGCAATACAAAGTTTTTTTCATTCAATTTTATATTGTGAAAAACGGAACACCAACTACAACTTTTTATAACATTTCTGCTTTTATAGGATTGTTATAATAATTCCATTGAGCTTAGTATAGTTTTTTCAATTCACACGGAATGAAAGAAGCATATTGCGTAATTCACCACTACAGTAGCCACAATTAGACAAGCATTACATCTCTGCCCTTATGCGAAAACTTGTTAACTACGTTAGAAAGTTACAGTGCGCTTGGTACCGCAGTAGCTGGTATTTAGACCCTACATTGCGACGCCGTTGCTTCCTGATATGCCTTATTGGTCGACGTCGGTACTGCACTTGGCCTTTAGTCGTTTTCGTTGTTAATGTTAATCCGTTCACGTGTGTTCACTGCGGAACCCGGCAGTAAACAGAGGTCGCCGGCATCGTCTCGAGGTGATCGACGGCTGCCCTTTTTAAACAGCTATGCACCATAAAGAGAATACGAATGGTGGAGATACTGTTTTAGAGAACAAGAGACACACTAAAAATTACTTTAATTCTAGCCTACGTAGCTTTACATCTGTGAAAAGTGATTTACTTTTAATAATAAACATTGATAGGTACGTAGACGATGACAACATCACATACATTACTCTTATTCCAAAGTTAGTAGCTAAAGCATTTGTGGAATCGAAAGCAACGAAGGCACTACAAACACCCTTATTCCTTATACTCATATTAGATTGATCATGAAAAAAACCAATAGTCTTCAAACACCTCTACCGATTTTCATAAATAATATATGCCATTCAACCATTTCAATCAAACCAATAAAAAACCATCAAAACGGATTGTTTGGGAGCTACAATGCTGTAGATTCACAGATACAAACATTAAACTTATCACACCTGTGTTTAAAAATGTATAAACGGTTCTAAAGATTTAAAAACTATACTAATTATGCGTGATGTTCATATAGATAGTTCTATGTAACACACACACACACAGACGCGTTTATTCTTACACTTGATCCTCTGCTTTAACAACGTGTTTAGTTTAATAGTTTATGTTGAAGGTTTGGCGTTATTTAATTATCTTGGTGGTGGTGCTTTGATTGTCCACATTTGGCATAACAAATTCTTTGATAAGCGTTTGCCGCGCCGTACTACGAAAATCACTGTAAGGCGAATTACAATACAAATATAATATTATTTAGGCGCACTCAAATTTAAATCAATTTTGCGCTTTTAGTATTACATTGATAAAATGTATTTAAATATATAACTAGATAAAAAATCACATTTTTTAAAAATCACATTTGGGCTCTTTTAATATATTTAGTTTTTATTATTATTTATTATTCAATCTAAACTGTGCCAAAAATCAATGTTGTGTCTACCCGCAACATTTACTGAGCGCAGACCCCATGTTGCTTTACTGGAATGCCTCCAACGTATTCTTTTATATTTAATTCATCCACTATTCAACCACTGCCAACATAATTGAGCGAAAATCTGGGGATAATTCTCATATAATCGAATGAAACGCTGCTACTACAACAACTACATCGATTTATTACTACAGTTTATAAACAAATTATTGTTTTTTCTTTCTTCTTTCTGTATAGCCTAACAAATATCTCCTGCTGAAAATAGGTCAACCTCAAATGTTTACCACAAAGTTGCAACATTGTGCAGGTCGTCGCTATACCTTGCAGGGTTCCAATACTGCCATTGCCTTTCCGAAGATGCCACGCGAGAAACCGTTATCATTGATTATTACATTCAAGATGTAGATATCTCTATAGATATTTATAACTTTTATTTTTATGAATATGACGCAAATCATTGCTATATTGTAAATAAAATTCATTAAAAATACCTCAAAAAATTTCTTCGATGGAAAGTGAGTTTGAAAGTACTTATTTAAGTCCTTTTTTAGGATTTGAAAGGACTTAAATGTCTAGATCTCTTTCTACCCCTGTCTTGGGAATGTCGTGAAGCTATATATTTATTATTTATTTATAAAAATACTTCACGTAGAATGAACACTGACACTGAAACATCAGTCACATTTTAATCTAATTCACATGCTCAACGCAATTTACTGACGCGCAATAAATGACATTATGATATAAAAAAGGATAGGCATAATACTTGCCTTGCTTCGGGTGAAAAAGGGACGGGTTTGTTGTACAAATATCTAGTATACAGTAACTAACTACGTAAGGGATAACAAGTCAACAGACACGGAGGCCTCTATTTTTTTTTATTTATCAACATTTTCTTTCAACATTAAAATGTCACGATAGCCCAGTGGTGGATCGGAATTCTGGTCTAGAGACCCGAGTGCGATCCCAAGGCAGTCCCAAGGGGATTTAAAAAAAAACTTATGTACGAATTATATATATAATTATATAAATTATATTAAAAAATCGTTATAACGATGGATTGGACATAAAGACGGCCACAGGCTCACCACTTGTCACTATTTCACAAGGAATGTCTTCGGAGAAACGTCGAAATGACTAAATTGTCTAGACCTCTGCCTACTCCAGTATTGGGAATGACATGGAGATATTTTCCTTACATTTTAAAAAGTTAACTGAAGAGAATATACTATGTTTTATAATCCCTTCGAGTGTTTAAATGATCGTAACTCATAGTTACTTAACTTATGTCTTGCGTCATGCGATCATCATGGCCTACGGCCCTAAAGTAACGTGTTACACATATTGGACATAATTCCGTAACATTTTTAGGTAATAACAATAGTGCAGGTGTTGTTAATTATTTAAGCAAGCGTCACGAATGCACCTGGACGATTAAAGGCCATATTTACATAAAACTGAAGGAAATATAAATTGAGCTAAAATATAAAATAATAAATTAGGAACATACATTTCAATATAAAATATATTTTTTGCATAATGAAATGGTATGGAAAATATTCTCATTTTAGCCAAAAATGTATATATTCGACTGTACAGTAATAGAGTATGTATGTTCGACTGTACAGTAATAGTCATTTTTATGAATTTTTTAAAGTAATTTGTTACCTTTATATATTTTCAAATCGTGTTCAAAACCTTTCGTAATACGGAAGTTAACGAAAAGTCACGAAAGATTTTCTAAACTTCTGTCTAGGCTATATTTGGACAGCATATTTTACAGCATATGTGGAGATGCGTGAAGATATTAGAAAATAATATTCTAATAATAAAATTAAAACTATTTTAGACGACCGATAGCCAACCTCGTTGGTGGTGAACCTGCCTTCAAAGCTAAGGGTTGCGGGTTCCAATCCCATATGAAAGTTTGTTCTCTAGTCATGCAGGATGATATGTATTTATAGATATTTATCGTTATAAATAATATGTGTTTGTATAAATATATTGTACCATTAGCTAGGACATTAAAACGGCGATGGGCTCACCACCTGTCCACCACGTTGCCCCAAATAAAAGGAAGAATGAAAAATGGGTCGAAAGGACCATTACCTAGACCTCTGCATACCCTAGTATGGGAAATTTCGTGAAGATAAAAAACCAAAAACAGCTCCCGAGACTTTATTAACTCATAATTTAGAATTATTTTTGAAATTTAGAGTTAATGAAGATGTAAGGATGTGTGTTGTGAGTTACTTTGCAAGATATGTGAAGTGTATTGGAGATTGTTAATGAATTGATGTTTATGTAAAACACTAACATTAAATTTTTTTTATTATACATTCAATAAAAATTTAAAACTAAATTAGGACCATAATTTATTTCAAATTAAATCCATCCAATGTGCACTTTCTGTAACCATACGTGTTAAAATTTCACAACACATTTTCTTTTACTATAAAAAAATAAACTTTTAAAGATATGGGCATCCTCGATTGAACAAAAACGGAAATGAAATATGCGATATTGTAGTACGGTAGCATATTTTTGAACGCTCATCAAAATAATTTGTTCATAAGAAACGTATATTAATAAATATTCAAATAACTAAGAAAGTTTGCTTTAATGCTGGGTAGGGCGTACCCCTCAAGAGGAGAATGACGACCTACACAATAATGTGAGATCGATGATTCCAAATAAAACCCCTTCCTCCCCCATATTTTGCAGTGTACCCTGACAGACGAAAATGATAATAAAATGATGAGCGAAGATTATATTACGCAAGACACGCAATCATTTTTTATCGTAGACGCGTTTAAAACCAAAGGTAACTTCCGGTACTTTCCCATTCGCTAACGACAGACAACATTACTATTACAATAATTTTCCACGTGACATCATTACTTATTTCGTTGTTACATAAACAGATGTAGGCGCAACATAAATAAACTAAATATGTCGAAAATGAATATGAAATATACATAGTGATAACATTTTAACATATTTCGTGATTTAGTTGCGTTCACACTGCATTGCGCGACAGTTTTGTTAGCTTCGTTACATAAGTATTTAGAGCAGTAAAAATCAGTTATCGCGTAACATACTGAATTATATTCTGCAATTCGTTCGTGATAAGCAACGTCCGCGCCCGCATTGTGGCAGCCATGCTGAAGTGCAATAAACTGCGCTCCAAATTTTTAGTCTATATCAATAAAAATGAAAGTATCATGTTTCAATATCCTCCTCATGCAAGCACCCTGCTGAATAATAATAAGATTGGGAGGAATCGTTTAAAAATTAAAACTATTTTAGACGACCGATAGCCAACCTCGTTGGTGGTGAACCTACCTTCAAAGCTAAGGGTTGCGGGTTCCAATCCCATATGAAAGTTTGTTCTCTAGTCATGCAGGATGATATGTATTTATAGATATTTATCGTTATAAATAATATGTGTTTGTATAAATATATTGTACCATTAGCTAGGACATTAAAACGGCGATGGGCTCACCACCTGTCCACCACGTTGCCCCAAATAAAAGGAAGAATGAAAAATGGGTCGAAAGGACCATTACCTAGACCTCTGCATACCCTAGTATGGGAAATTTCGTGAAGATAAAAAACCAAAAACAGCTCCCGAGACTTTATTAACTCATAATTTAGAATTATTTTTGAAATTTAGAGTTAATGAAGATGTAAGGATGTGTGTTGTGAGTTACTTTGCAAGATATGTGAAGTGTATTGGAGATTGTTAATGAATTGATGTTTATGTAAAACACTAACATTAAATTTTTTTTATTATACATTCAATAAAAATTTAAAACTAAATTAGGACCATAATTTATTTCAAATTAAATCCATCCAATGTGCACTTTCTGTAACCATACGTGTTAAAATTTCACAACACATTTTCTTTTACTATAAAAAAATAAACTTTTAAAGATATGGGCATCCTCGATTGAACAAAAACGGAAATGAAATATGCGATATTGTAGTACGGTAGCATATTTTTGAACGCTCATCAAAATAATTTGTTCATAAGAAACGTATATTAATAAATATTCAAATAACTAAGAAAGTTTGCTTTAATGCTGGGTAGGGCGTACCCCTCAAGAGGAGAATGACGACCTACACAATAATGTGAGATCGATGATTCCAAATAAAACCCCTTCCTCCCCCATATTTTGCAGTGTACCCTGACAGACGAAAATGATAATAAAATGATGAGCGAAGATTATATTACGCAAGACACGCAATCATTTTTTATCGTAGACGCGTTTAAAACCAAAGGTAACTTCCGGTACTTTCCCATTCGCTAACGACAGACAACATTACTATTACAATAATTTTCCACGTGACATCATTACTTATTTCGTTGTTACATAAACAGATGTAGGCGCAACATAAATAAACTAAATATGTCGAAAATGAATATGAAATATACATAGTGATAACATTTTAACATATTTCGTGATTTAGTTGCGTTCACACTGCATTGCGCGACAGTTTTGTTAGCTTCGTTACATAAGTATTTAGAGCAGTAAAAATCAGTTATCGCGTAACATACTGAATTATATTCTGCAATTCGTTCGTGATAAGCAACGTCCGCGCCCGCATTGTGGCAGCCATGCTGAAGTGCAATAAACTGCGCTCCAAATTTTTAGTCTATATCAATAAAAATGAAAGTATCATGTTTCAATATCCTCCTCATGCAAGCACCCTGCTGAATAATAATAAGATTGGGAGGAATCGTTTAAAAATTAAAGCTAGACCTTATTATAAAAGTAATTATGTTCAAAAAAATAATGGACATAAATGAAATCTGATGTGTTCTAGATAATGCAAAGGTAAAAGATACAATAACGAACATAATTTGTCATTCGGTATAAATAAATACATACGTATGATACTATACAGATAGGGACACATACAACACCCGGATTTTTGCTAAGACATAAGACAAATATTTATCGACCGGGAATTTATTACCAGGATTCGAATCCGGGATCACAGAGTACCATGAAAGGCGGAGTGTATACCACTAGAACATGGAGGTCGTCGTTATATTTCAATTTTTACAATAAATATTTCTAGGAACGCTTTCATGACACAGTGAAGTTTAGAAGAAATAACATTCTTACTTATTTTTCATTGCAACTATTGTTTTCTTTACTTTTGTTTAAAATTATCTTCTAAGTACATAAAAGGCTTCAAACGTATTAACTTAATCTAATTACTCCTAACCTCCACTATTGGCATCCGTATGATACTTTGTCTATGCCAAATGCATGCCTAGAATATGTTATTGTTGCCTACACTTAGATAAATAATAATCTCTTTATATCTCGTTGTTTTAAATCGTTATATATATACTGAGCATCCAGTTATCAAAATAACAGCACGTTACGTAGAAGCACAAGTACGTCTCTTGAAGACGATATTTATCGAGGACTCGGGACTACTCCGGTCGAGTCAGATAATTTGTGCATCACTAAAGTTTAACTGAATTTTTTATGTTTAGTTCCCGATTTTAGGGTTTCATCGAGCCGAGCGCACTTAGCGTGTAAGAACATAGTATTTGTTTAAATACGTTTTTTGATTGGGCAATTGAATAAATCGATAGCAAGAGCAATGGATTTCTTAAAAACTTATAACGGCAGCAAGAAGGTTAGTTTGCAAGTATGCTGAAAATAACGATTTAAAGTAGCATCCAGTAAATAGACATTTTAGGAGGCATTATGAAATTTTTAATTTGTACCTTTTTTTATTTGTATTTTTATTTTGTACCAAAGTATGCTTAAATATTGGCGAAAACAGGTGAACATTTCTCCTTTAGTTACTACTAACTTGTAATTTAGGAAAAATGTTCTAGTAAATTCCCCTTTACGCTTATTTCCTTTGATGTACATGTATAAAAAAATTAGGGGATGAAGTACAAGTTGACCGTGTAGTAGCATATTGATATATCGAGAAAAATGTAATTTCAAATACAAAACATGCGACATAAATGTAGACGTAAGGAAATGGGCAGGTACCACGAAACATTAATTAGCAATTCAATCGGGGCGCATTAACGTAGGTCGTATATCAGCAAACGTATGCAGCAAAGTCACCTCTGTTATCGTCCGGTGTCTATTTTATGTCGTAATAATACACTTGTAGGAACTGTAAACAAATTAATTTCCACTGACAAGACACGACTCTATTGTTTTAGTTAATTACCTCCTTAACGTAGTTACAGGACTATTAAGTCTCCGAGGACCTGTTTTTTTTTTCAACAATAAGAATTAAATGAACCTCTACCTTTACTCCATACCTGTATACTGTGACGTTGCGCCTTCTCCAGCAAAACCCACCTTGTCTCTACAACGTATCTCTTACAGATCTGTAAATATTTAAAGACCTAAACTAAAACAACACCTAACTGATACCCCCTTCTCGCGAGAACGCAAGCAACTTGTCCCTGAACACATGTTAGACGCGCCAGAACACGGACGCGTTCTCGACCAATATTCCACGTAGGCATCGAACCCCACCGGTCTACCCGCTACCCGGAGGCCGAAGGATCCTGGAAGGGAGGTACATGAACGAGCACTATTTCAACCGTCATCGCGCGGCGGATCTGGACTTTGTTTCTTTTCATTCCATCCGTTTCACCGGTCTGATTCCGCCAGAGTCACGGAGGATAAAAGGCGGCAGGATTTCTATGTCGTAGCTTTGTAATTTATGAGTAATACTATAAAATTCTTTTATTTATATGAAATAGTAATTTCAGGAAGAAATTACTTCAGATTATAAGTATACATAAGAATACTGTAATCCTGAATAGTGTAATAGGACAAAGAGCTTACTTACAGTGCTATTGTTCAATAAACCTCCAAAGCTTAAAACAAAGCAGCTTTTGGATATTAAAGAATTTACAGAGAAATTTTAAAACCGATTTCTAATGAATTGTCGTTTTAAAACACTTCTGAAACTTATTGTTTAATTTATTTATTGATGTTTAGGCTAATAACAGTATAGGTCTGCCTATTGATAAAATAGGTTATTATGGGCTAATCTTTACTACGAAGAACTATCAACTTTTGTAAACCAATAAATGTGTATTTTATGGTTGCCTACACTTAGATAAATAATAATCTCTTTATATCTCGTTGTTTTAAATCGTTATATATATATATATATATATATATATATATATATATATATATATATATATATATATATATATATATATATATATATATATATATATATATATATATATATATATATATATATATATATATATATATATATATATATATATATATATATATATATATATATATATATATATATATATATATATATATATATATATATATATATATATATATATATATATATATATATATATATATATATATATATATATATATATATATATATATATATATATATATATATATATATATATATATATATATATATATATATATATATATATATATATATATATATATATATATATATATATATATATATATATATATATATATATATATATATATATATATATATATATATATATATATATATATATATATATATATATATATATATATATATATATATATATATATATATATATATATATATATATATATATATATATATATATATATATATATATATATATATATATATATATATATATATATATATATATATATATATATATATATATATATATATATATATATATATATATATATATATATATATATATATATATATATATATATATATATATATATATATATATATATATATATATATATATATATATATATATATATATATATATATATATATATATATATATATATATATATATATATATATATATATATATATATATATATATATATATATATATATATATATATATATATATATATATATATATATATATATATATATATATATATATATATATATATATATATATATATATATATATATATATATATATATATATATATATATATATATATATATATATATATATATATATATATATATATATATATATATATATATATATATATATATATATATATATATATATATATATATATATATATATATATATATATATATATATATATATATATATATATATATATATATATATATATATATATATATATATATATATATATATATATATATATATATATATATATATATATATATATATATATATATATATATATATATATATATATATATATATATATATATATATATATATATATATATATATATGTATACTATTAGCCTCATGATATCACCGTTCATAAGTGAGCCCACCGTAGTAAGACAAACAACGTAATTCTAGCGTTGAGCGACCATATTGCTAGTTGATGCATTACGAGTTTTGTACCGCAAGCTTTAAATTTTATTTTTACATAACTTGGTCGCCCACGTATGGAAGGTTTGGCATGGTCCAAACTCAGCGAAGCTTTTTAATCCCTAACGACTTTAACGTAGTACTCAATGATTACTGGTTATTTGAAATCACTTTCGCTTATATGTCATGGAATATTTTACTAAGGAAAACCATAATCACAAGGTTTCCTCATTCATAGAATTAAATGAACCTCTACCTTTACTCCATACCTGTATACTGTGACGTTGCGCCTTCTCCAGCAAAACCCACCGCTTGTCTCTACAACGTATCTCTTACAGATCTGTAAATATTTAAAGACCTAAACTAAAACAACACCTAACTGATACCCCCTTCTCGCGAGAACGCAAGCAACTTGTCCCTGAACACATGTTAGACGCGCCAGAACACGGACGCGTTCTCGACCAATATTCCCACGTAGGCATCGAACCCCACCGGTCTACCCGCTACCCGGAGGCCGAAGGATCCTGGAAGGGAGGTACATGAACGAGCACTATTTCAACCGTCATCGCGCGGCGGATCTGGACTTTGTTTCTTTTCATTCCATCCGTTTCACCGGTCTGATTCCGCCAGAGTCACGGAGGATAAAGAGAGCGGCAGGATTTCTATGTCGTAGCTTTGTAATTTATGAGTAATACTATAAAATTCTTTTATTTATATGAAATAGTAATTTCAGGAAGAAATTACTTCAGATTATAAGTATACATAAGAATACTGTAATCCTGAATAGTGTAATAGGACAAAGAGCTTACTTACAGTGCTATTGTTCAATAAACCTCCAAAGCTTAAAACAAAGCAGCTTTTGGATATTAAAGAATTTACAGAGAAATTTTAAAACCGATTTCTAATGAATTGTCGTTTTAAAACACTTCTGAAACTTATTGTTTAATTTATTTATTGATGTTTAGGCTAATAACAGTATAGGTCTGCCTATTGATAAAATAGGTTATTATGGGCTAATCTTTACTACGAAGAACTATCAACTTTTGTAAACCAATAAATGTGTATTTTATGGATTATGCACATGTATCGGGCGGTATAAATATAGATAAAAATAAAAAATTAATTTCTTAAAAAATACTATTAATAAAATAAGTAAAATAAAAATAAATAAAAAATATAAATATCTTCACACAATCCTCAATACAGGGGTAGACAGAGGTCTAGTCTAGACACTTTCCATCGAAGATATTTTCGGGACAACGTGATAGGTGGTAAAACCGTCGCCGTCTTTATGTCCAAGCCAACGATATAATTCGAACATAAGTTTTGAAAAATCCATTGGCCTGCCTGCCACCTGAGGATCGAATTCGGGTCTCAAGACTCGAAATTCCGACCACCCAACCACTCGGATATCGAGAATTAAATAAGTAGAATAAACAAGTTAATAACAGACTATTCCGTAGGGAAGTATGTCTAGGACAGTATTAACATAAGATTTTAACAATTTTTTTAATTTTTTTTTAATTTTTGAGGCTCATAATACTGTTATTGAAAAAATTACTTCGCAACCCTCCGCATGAAAATATAAAAAGGTATATGTTACCTGGTCCGAAGAGAAGAAGAGCACCACCCTCCCTCCCACAGATGCGTGCACTAATTCCACAGATGTGTGCACTAATTCCACTGTATGCACCACCACCACTACACTCAAACCAGGTAACATATACCACCACCGAAAACGCAAATTTTTTCAATAACAACTTTACAATGAATTTTCGCAAAGTAACGCCTGAGTCAATTAACTAGCTCATAATACTATATATAATACTATATTGATAATCGTTCTACATACAATTTTAATTTTTTAAGTGCACCTGCACTCGACTATGGAGTTAAATTGAAAGGCAAATCAATTGACTAGTAGACTAACTAACGATGCTGATGTTTCGGGTTTCAAAGACGAATAGCCTAAATTAATCAAGGCTATATTCGTCGTCTGCAAATATCAGTGTTGCATACAATAAATATAATAATAATGACATTTTCGCAAACCACAATCGCAAACCTCGGGGTTACAAGTGAATGCTATGCTATTAAACATAGGTTATCCAGAAAGTGTAAGTAACATTCGTCCGATCTCGCAAACATGATAAACGTGAAAAATTCTATACACACCAATAGAGTGAAACATGAACAGAAAGACAGCGAGGGTCTGTAACATTTTTATTGCTTATATACTTCCAGTAGTTACGATAACTCTTAGCATTTAGTTCGGCTCTCGAATATATGTAATTTTTTTTCTTCATC
This sequence comes from Sericinus montela, assembly GCA_029286605.1. Taxonomy (NCBI): domain Eukaryota; kingdom Metazoa; phylum Arthropoda; class Insecta; order Lepidoptera; family Papilionidae; genus Sericinus; species Sericinus montela. The sequence goes on from JAGSMR010000040.1 coordinate 2,783,351, forward strand.
TTCATTTCAGCACTTGTGCATAGGTATGAGTGTAATGGTATCAGTGCTGTTTGCTGTCAGTGTAAGGATATACCACCCCCTTCTTCCCGTGGAAGTCATCAGAGGGAACTAAGGGAAAAGGCTTCAATACATAACTGGCTACCAATGGTTAGTAGCATTACCATCTCGAAAAATACCAGAGTAAAATTAAACAGATCTGCATTCACATTGTCAACTCTCTTTACGATATAATCAATAAACGTGAGGCTTTATTAAAATTAGTAACAAGTTACGCAATTTATAATCGGCGTTAAATCCATTAAGATTAATAATCTCTTCTAAGTAAGACTTTTATGGCAGTCTCATAATTTTTTAATGTGTACTAAACGCGTAAAATTGATACAAGCATAACACCATAAACGTTCATTATATTTGTAAGACATTATGGCTTCCTTATGCGAATACCATTGACAAACGTGCAGCACAACCCACTCGATAGTAATTGACCCCGATGACCCTAAAACCAAGTCAATCGTTTCAACAGTTCCACTGGCGGTGTCTATCTTTATGTTTCTAGGGATGACCTCTTTAGGGAGGAGTCTTATGTCCTGACGTGGACTTGTATTGGCCCTTAAGTCACATAAATCAAAAGCCTCCAGATACTGCTCTATCAAGTGACAGATACTTAAGTTTTGGAGTTACTCCTATGAGATCTGTGGACTTTGTTAGAACTGTGAGGTTACTAGTGCGATATTCACCAGCTACCCACCCAGTGTAATAATTATAGAATATAGTTTCATACGTAATAGAGTTTATCTCCATTTTTGTGTAACTTACACTTATTGGTAGCTCAAACCATCTACGTAAGAAATCGTACTAAGTATACTGATGCGATGGTACCTTTAGATGGTACCCTTTATGTTTATTATTATTATTTTATTCAAACACGTCGTTATAAGTCACGATAGCCGAGTGGTTGGGTGGTCGGAATTTCGAGTCGAGAGACCCGAGTTCGATTCCCAGGTGGCAGGCACGTACCAATGGGTTTTTCAAAAACTTATGCTCGAATATCGTTGGCTTGGACATAAAGACGGCGACGGGCTCACCACCTGCCACGTTGTCCCGAAGATATCTTCGGTGGAAGGTTGGTCGAAGAGACTTAATCGTCTAGACTAGACCTCTGTCTACCCCTATTTAGGGAAGAGCGTGAAGATATTTATTTATTTATTTATTCAAACACGTCATCCAACCAAACCTAAAAACAAAGCTGGCAGTAGTTTCCTAAACAAATAAATAAATAAAAATCTTTACGCAATTCCCAATACACGGGTAGGTCACGGGTAGGTCAGGTCCCAATACACAGAGTGAGGTCTAGTCTAGATAATTAAGTCCCTTTGACCCACCTTCCACCGAAGATATTTTCGGGACAACGTGACAGGCGGTGAGCCCATCACAGTCTATGTGTCCAAGCCAATTATATAATTCGTACATAAGTTTTTGAAAACTCATTGGTACGATCCTGCCACCTGGGGATCGAACTCGGGTCGCTTTACTCGAAATGCCGAATGCTACTCGTGACTGTAATTGCTAAAACGATTACTGAAAATTAGATAATTAAATAGCAATTTGAGTTGAGCCTTACACATTACCTGTAAGATTATTGTGGCGTATAGTAAATCATTTTTCACGAACGCTGATCCGTTAATTGTAAAGTTTACCTAATACGATAGCTGCCATTACAAAGCGTGTCTGCATACAATGTATTGTATTTCCAAGCGCCATAACTTTAGGAGTAAGCACTACGTGACCGTCACTCGACACTGACCCATTATATAAAACAGTCATGTATAGTCATTGTTCATGGACCTCGTGGTTCCGTAATATATTTTCGTTTAATTTACGTAATTTAACGTTTCACAATGTTTCAAGATGATCGTCAGATATAGAAACGATGTTAATCATTCATTCTTTCTGAATTAAAAAAAAAACAAGTTTTTTTTTATCAGAAAGCTTATAAGTATACATAGTAAAAGGATATCGCCTGTTTTAAATAGTTTTTGTTGAAAATGTCAAATTTATTAGTTCTACTATTAGTTCATTAACATTTAGTAAAGTTGTTAGTTAGCAATTCTTATGAGATATGTAGATATAAAAAAATTAAAAGCTAAATGCCATACGTTGCGTTTTTGGAACTGGTATATTGAAAAACAACAACAGTATTAAAGACAACATAATTTAACTCTGATTTTATCACACAACATACCATTCATATCTATCAAACGTTTCGATGTTTTCACTTTCAGACCTGAAACCCTAGAGCGCGTTACATATTTCATTCAACTCACATTACAGAATATTTCCCATGGGAGAATATAAGACTTACAAGTAATTTAGCACAAGTATAGGAAATATTATATTTTGATTACGCAAGTCCTCAGCAACACCTATCTAGTTGTTTTTAAATGGTTGCGGAAATTTCAATAAATATCATGCAACGATCACGTGGTACTGGCTTAAGAATAATATAATAATCGACTCCTACAGTGAAGCATATCGTCATGATAATCGAATAAAGGAATCGAAATGTTTATTGACATGCGACTGACGACCGCAAGGAATATGAAACCGGGGCGTGATTGAAGGCAATTGCTATAACGATGGTCTAATCTACTTCGAGCTGACGATTGTGACTAATCCAACTTAAATCAAATACCTACTACCAAGTTAATATTTTCTCTTTTTTTAGATCGAAGTCCATCTAGTTTCAAGAGACTGCTGATTTCCATGGACTCTTCAAAACAATGGGTGAAGGTTTCAGTTACGATAGCGAACATCATTGTCCGGAATTGTGGCGACTTTCTAAACCTTTCAAAGCGAAACAAACCGTTATTACATAGCTGCTTGATGGCAGAAATAGGTAGAACGTGGTACTAGTAGTACATAGGGTTCCTAAACAAATTTCCTCTTTCGAACGTATTATTGGAACTTACCAGCTATAACTTCTCTAAATTTAAAACATATGACAGTAACGCGCCAGCTAGTATCAATAATGTATTTGCAGGAGCATTGCTGTAGTTAGAACTTTGATATTACATTTACGTAATTTGACAGCCTCCGTGGACGAGTGGTGTAAACACCGGTTTTCAAGGTGTCGTCATCTCGAGGTCCCGGGTTCGATTCCCGCTCGGGTCAATGTAGAAAAACCACTTTTTCTATATTTTCTTGGGTCTGGGTGTTTGTGGTACCTTCGTTGTTTCCGATTGCCATAACTCAAGTGCTTTAGTATCTTACATTGGGATCGGAACAATGTATCGGAGCTATCTATATATGTATTTATTTATTATTATTTATAGTTTTTTTAACATCTTTGAGTAGATAATCCTACGTCTAGGTAACTAGATGGTGGTAAGATAGATATATATACACCTACACAGATAAATAATATATACGTATAAGCATCCATAACTCGATTACACACATTAATTACACACATGTTTGCCCCTAGCGAGATCCGAGCACACATATTTTAGCTTCGAAGGCAGGGACAGTACTGACTAGACTAATGGTTCTTCAAGAATATAATTTCAGATTCAGAGATTTATAAACAATAGGTTCAGCGCATATAAAAATAGTAGTTTAACCGAGAAGTCTATTTCAACTCGCTATAGATCAACTTTAATTCCCGTAAGGTTGGTGCAACATAGCGCATAACACAAAACCGTCAAACGGGTTTGCAACGAACGAATGCCATAATAAAAAGTTGCTCGAGAGACGCGAGTGGTAATCTACAAAGTTCTTATTCACAAGCAGAGCGGCAATTAAAGATTTTAATAACAACACAATTTGTTGTATGCAGGTAAATATAATTAATAAATGTAATTTAAAGTTTAATATTAACTATAAATAATAATATATTATATCATTTATTTTGTAAATTTTACCATTTAATTCTAATAGATTTTCTTCGAAAATTAACACAAAACTATTATTATAATATTTGTATGTAATATCGTAAAAAGACGGTTGCGCGTTCGGTTATCGCTTCTCTTGAGAGTATAATACAGTATTTAGGAGGCACGCGGGCAGCAAATATCTCGATTGGTTGAACCAGCTCTAAAATTACAACTTTTTGCGTTTCTTCGTCGTTCTGGTCACTATTTTTTTAGCATTTCCTCGCCGAATTCTACAGAGTAGAGAGTATATACCCGACTCAAGTCTTAATTCCACAACCATCAATACGTTTTGACACGTTATGCTATATTTTTAAATGACTAGTTCATATTTAATTTATGAGATTAGTGAAAAACGAGCTGTCCGCCTGATGTTAATTGACTACTAAAGCCCAAAAAACCAGCAAATCAAATTTAAAGAATAAAGTCAAGCATGCGGTTACACCCATAAGGACTAAGATAGAATGTTTCTTATCCCGTAATAAATAATAAATAACTGGGCTTCTGTACTCTTCAAACCGGACCACAACAGTTGTTATAATGCTTTTAGTAATTAGTAAGAGCATTCTACTGACTCAGATAACTCTAGCAACAAAGGAGTCTACCATCTTTCAATAATACTCAATACGCAATAATTTAACATGGTACACACCTGTGTACCGAAGGTTCTTGAAATAACATGTATCAACATGAACCCGGATTAATTATCTTTAGATTCATAATAATATAATTCACACTGATTCAGTGCAGATTTACAAATCATGGTATATTTATAGTATTGTTGTAATCACTACTTAATTATTTTTATTAATTTGTCTACTTCCATTACTGGACAAAGATGTTTCGTAGGAAACGTAAATAAATATGCTAAATTCATTTGGTCGAGTAATTATTTTTTTACCAGGTAATTATAATTTCAACATCGATACAAATAATCTTTAAATAATAGATACAAATAATTTCTTGGACATAAAGACGGCGACGGGCTCACCACCTGTCTCGTTGTCCCGAAAAAATCTTCGGTGGAAGGTGGGTCATAGGGACTTAATTGTCTAGACTAGACCTCTGCCTACCCCTGTATTGGGAATTGCGTGAAGATATTTTTTATTTATTTTGATACAAATAAGTTTTTTCACCATCAGTCGTCTGACAAAAATGTGCACGTAATTTTTTTTTTATAGATTGCAGATATTATACATTATTATAGATAGTTAGAAAATCCACCCTTGTTATTAACAATTCTTGTTATACAACAATGTTCATGGGATTTTGATCGTTGGTTTTTGCTTTTGTTGTTGGTTTTTCCGAAAATATCTTCGGTGGAAGGTGGGTCGAAGGGACTTAATTGTCTAGACTAGACCTCTGTCTACCCCTATATTGGGAATTGCGTAAAGATATTTTTTTTGTTATTTCCCAGATATGCACATTTCCTCATGCAAAATTTTCCGTTATCACCGTCCCTAAATCAACGCTTAAAAACGCTAGCTACGATTTTACAGCCTACCAAGGGTAATCGTATACAGGTTGCAATTTTTTAGAAATAGCATAAAAATAAATTTATATGTGTAGCGACAGCTTCTGTCAAAAGAATGGAACGGCTAGATCGGTCCGGGAATACGGCAATGCAGACTATAAGCATGAAGTAGAAGTATAATGAACTGTTGCGTTTTAAAACGTCAAGTGAAGTAATCGGAAACCCACAACTGTATCCCATTCCATTTATCTATTTGCCACATACCTTCTTTAAATGTAAGTAACTGCAGCCCTTCTGGTATTACAAGTATGCATGTGCGTCTGTACTCACTTATTTTATCACTTATTATATGTTTGAATACTTTGTTAATCATATAAGTTTTAGATTTTACTAACAAAATGTTTATTATTTAATTTAGCTCCCACATAGAGCAGCTTACAAATTAATATAATCTGTACACAGAGCTAAGGCATGAATATTTTTAAGTTTAATGATTTCATGTAAATATTAATAGAATAAAAAAAATCTATCGCCGAATCAAATATACATGTATGTAAAAATATATGTATATTCTGTTCATAAAAATTTGCAGTCAAATTTGAGTTTGTAATCATTAAATTGTACGCAATTTAGTGTTTTGGTAGGTAGGATGCCCTTTTAGAATACATGGCCATACATTCCTTGTTAGTATGAAGACTTCCCAGTCCACGAAATTAAAGGCATCATTGCATATAAACAAAATCAAATAAAAAATGTTTTTATATTAAATACTGTAATACATAAAACTGTTACATTATGAGTTTCACTAACGGGGAAGAATAATTACGGCAACTTTTACCTAAATCTTATAGATTTCACAGGTTTTGAGGCAATGCAACATGATTTTATGCTCATTCATTCCACTTTTGAAGTAGGTATGCATATACATTACTAGTCAAACAGTAAATATTACGTAGTGTTCTCAGAATTCTGTATTATAAAAACTTAGAACTGCCTGTAGTGAAGAGGGAGTTTTATCACTTTTGTTATGGCGGCCGCTGAGCAATAACAAACCGCCGAAAACAGCCGATAAAAGCCGAGTGGAAAACGAATCTCGCACCAAAACGTGATCGCGCTGTTTGATTTGAAAACAAAATCCACCCGCCCGCTGTGGGCTTACGGGCGAACCCAAACCGAATTGCAGGCTCACTGGCTCAGTGCGCGAGCAAGCGTGATACGGAATGAACGTGTGGTGCGTTTTGCGCGAACGTTGACACTGCGATTTATTTTTTTAACTTGCGATTTATACAGCCAGAATAAAAACATTTTGGAGTATAAAGTCGGGAAGTAAAAAGTATTTACTGTTTTATACATACAGTTCGCGCAGAGTTTTGACCGATATTTGTGTATATCCGTATAGACGCGAAAAACAAAAGTGAAGAAAACTTTTCGAAACAAAGGACTGTTTTGTACATTTTCGCAACAATTGCGAAATTGTGTTCAAAAAAATTTTGTTCTGGCATAATCGTGGAGGGCAAAGGAAAAGAAAATCACCGCCCTCGGCCAACTAGTTCGGACTCAATCTGTGGTCACCGAACGAAAAACAAAAACGCAACGAATTCTCGTATTGTTACAACATCTAACAAACTCTGCAGAGATTATTTTAAATTCCCGTAGAAACATCGTGGACTAATCAAATTCAAATCAAAATTGCAGTGAGTTCTTCGAACGTATTCGTGAATTAGTGAATCAGTTTCACAGCCAGCAAAACAAGCACTGAAAACCTGGATCAAAATTAGTGTCGAATTGATTATACATAATGTCTACTGCCATAATGCATCAGTCTGCTCTGTATGATTTTGGGGATCTGTTCTTAAAGGTAAGGTTAATTTTATCTATTCCTTGTATTTCAGGAATAATTTACAAATATTAGCAAAGTATAAAAAGTTAGTTTGGTGTTTACACAGACCACGTGTACATGAATTTCGTTTATTTTTGGTTGGTATAAGTAGGTAGACATAATTATCTCGTCTTTTCTATTTTCTCATAATATATAGTAGGATATGGGAAATAATAGTTACCCATAAAACTATACAATAGTTATTTGGTTGTAATTATTTAAATTTTTACTGGCTACTTAGATGGTTTCCATGGAATTAGTAATTGTCTTTAATATTTATAAATACTATGTTATGGTGGTAACCTTATTTCCTGTAAAAGCCCTTTTTTACTGACGATTGTTTACTGATACGATACTTTTCTGATCGTGTAGACATATAACAAACATTATTTTATGAAATCTGTCTAACATGTACGTAAAATATGCGCGATATATTTCCAAATTTATAAAATGAATAATATCCAATCCATGATACTTGACATTGTCAAAAATATTGGACTGAAAATACCTTCCTCTTTTTTTTTTAATTATCGAGGTACTCAAACCCAATGCAGTCTCGTTTGCTCATTGATCTATTGTTATTAAAATAATAATAATATATAATAGTATTTTTATTACAAGCTGTCTAGCAATCCAACTATGTATCCGGGACTTCAGTTTATAAACTATGTGGGGAAAATAAAAATTAGAAATATGTTAGTTATTTTTTGAGGATGTATATTTTTAATAGGTTTACTTGTAATTATTTTAATACAAAATATATTTCGGAGATAAAATGTAGTCACATAAGTAGGTCAATATATTTTTTATCACCACACATCCTGGATGAGTTATCCAGAGAGCCAAATGTCATCCAATGGATCACTTTCAAGTTTATACTTTTTTATACACATACCTTGAGGTATCTAAAGTACTATTGATATTCACTTCTTCAGTCTATTGGTTATTTGGCATGGTCTTTACATCTAAGCCACTGATCCTTTTATTTTATCCTATTAATTTTACGCTGCAAATGTGCTTAATCATTCTTTCTTAACATTTAATCAAATTGTCAATTATGACAAGATATCATTCTCAAAATCTTTCGAATTCACATTTCTACGTCTTAGTTACGACGTAGAAAAGTGAACTCTAATGAACGTTGAATTTTAGTGAGAATGTATAAAAAAGGAATTATATTTAAAATTCATTTGCATTGTAGCTGTAGCTTTACGGATTACTATCAAATAAAAGATTTAATTAATAAGTGTTGATAGATAAGTTATGGAACATATCTGTGCAGTCTAGGTGCACTGAACTCTGATTCGGAAAGTTATTTCGCAATCACTAGGTAGACAGGTCCTAGTAATCGGGGAGCTCGCATATAATTACAGTACGAGATCAAATTTGGCCTATACCAATTGAATCGTATCGAGTGTCGAATTTACCACGTACTCGATGGGTAAGAAAACATTTAAGGAAATATGCATATGTGAGAAATTTCGAAAGTATTACAGAGGAGGGTTTTAGGACAACAGCTCCTATCTCTCAAGTCTTAATATTATTAGAGACGATGCCTTTGCCCTAGCATCTACAAACTGTCGTTATTTTATTTGTTTATATGCCATTTGATCACTGCTAGACTGTCTAGTCTGCAGGTTATACCATAACCATACCATTTAAAAACAAGTTTGCTTTATCACACGTATGTATCTCAAATTATTCTACATTATCATATTTATTTTATTTTATTTCGAAATATTTCAAAATATTTAATTATAAAAAATATGACTAAAATTATGTTATATTACTTAAAATACATATGGTAACAAAATATCTTTTATTTACTTGGTTTCAAAGTTAGCAGTACCCCTAAGTAGCGAACCGTATAAGAGTTAAACGTGTCTGTACAAGGTAAGTTGAATTTCCCCTTACGTTTTACTGCTCAAGTCAATGGTTCCTAACTCCATAATTACATTATACGGAAAATAAGTAAAACCTGTTGGCAAGTGTTGCGTGGCGGTGTGTTAGTGGCGGGACTGGTCTGTTCATGAAGCGCTTAGAATCGTAAATACGACCTGACGAGGCGTACGGCCAGTTTCCTCGGAAAAGTAAAAGTAAGTTGTCATTTTGACACAATTTATTTAAGAAAACTCGCCCAGAAAAAATCGATTTCGTTTTGGTTTCATCGCTTCCCGAGCAGTCCACATAAAGTTACAATCAACACTATGTAGCATGTTGATATTTATCTCAATATCTTTCATAATACCATGCGTGCGTCCATCTTTTATTTGACTAAACATATTTCTTTCATATTTTTATATACTTACTATATGTTATATCTATTACATATGAATCTTGCCCATATTTAACTGTGTAGGTATGCGATTAGTTATGATAATATTTCTTGATAAATCCCTTTCAAATCTCGACGGGGGTGAATACAGACGCGGTAAGTGGTGTGACTGGTACAACGCATATTATTCTTGCGTTCTTAAACTGAAAAGAGTCCTGCGTCACTGAGATAAGTCGCACAATCGCGTATCCATTTGGTTCGGAGTTTTTGTTGTGGTGGGGAAAAACCGGTTCTATTAGCTAATTCACATAGTTATAAATCGTTTGCTCGTCTTTTACGCTACCTGCTCACAGTTTTTGTGGTGTTTTACATTGCATATGAACCACTTGTTGCTCGAGCACCATCTTACTTATATATATATATATATATATGGGGATTGAGGGTCGTTTTGTTTATGGTAAAGGAGTGAGTTTTATACTAGGGTAAGAATATAAATAAAATAAACATGTTTCCTAGTTGTCAATTATGCCAGCCATTTATATCTACCATTTTTTAATAGATTATCACTCCGGGTCTGCTTTGTCAATACCACACTAATAACCCTTTAAATATTTTTAATTTAATACATTTTGAACATAGACCTATATAACATTACACAGGTTCAGTTCCCATCATGAACTAGAATTTGGCATCATGAGCAAACGAACGAAGTAATAACTTTAACACCAGGAGTTGGAATGGGCTGCGCAGAGGTGCTAGGCACAACACCATAACATTTCATATTTTATAAAATCAAATCGTAGCGAAAACTTGCAGGAGGTTTTTTTTTACGACATTTTTGCCTTATCTCCGAAGACACGATGAAATCTGCACTTAAAATTGTTTGTAATAATTTTAGTGAAACCTACTAGAATATTTTCATGATTCCATATTATATAAAGTGTTGGATGGTGGTGGTGAATGGTGCAATTCACTTCTATATGTTAAATAAAATTTTATACACAAATAAACTATTTCATCTCGACACAAATACGAATCTCTCGTTCTGTTAAGATCTTGCAGAAATCGAAATTTTTACCCTTGGCTTTCTAGACAAGTTGCTACTACCACAACATTAGTACCTCTATTTAGTTACTAATTAAACGTATTCGTTTTAGAAATTAAATATATTCGGTTAGAAGATTCATATGTTCCGAGAGCTGCAATCACAATACGCAGTATTGTGTATGCAGTCTGCCAGTCAGTTGGTGGGAATTTTGAAAGGTGCTCCGTTGCCCTCATATTTTTTTTAATTTTGAACGATAAAAAAAAATCTCAAAACCGTTGAGGCCGTAAATACACCTACAACCGTCTACCTGCCAGCTATTTACAAATACAACCGCTCTCTATTATATTGAAATACTTTTTGTGTAAGTCTGCAGACCTTAGATATCACAACCTTTGTTTCTTTTGTCCAAAAAATGGGGTACTTTCAGAGGAACAGGTTTTCTTTGGCATTGTGAGATTGCGAATTATTCTTAGTACATTATATAAGATGAGTGCATAGACTTTTTTACCTTTGAATCGAACCTTTATTAATATCCATTAATTGTCTTATCAGTTATAACTTTAATATTTATTCTAGGAAACGACTCGAACAATTTGTTTTGAATTTTTAATATTCTAATTTTATCCAATTCCTAAGAAAATTGTTTCTGAGCGAAAAAAATGTAATCATCACCTTTCCATTTTATTACAAAATGCCTTAGTCTCAAAAAACTTAAAAAACGGTTAGACAGATTGTTTTTTTTATTAGCCCCAATACATGGATGTTTTATGAATAATTTTATTAGAAATATGTTTCATAAATGTTATATAAATGAAAATATATACAGCTCCATCAATTCCCACCAACCCTGGCATTTAATTGATAGTTGGCGAAATTCGTTTATTTTTTATTAGCTAGTTTAAAAATTTCTTTGTTAGAAGTTGTATATAAAAGTATACAAATGTTTTATTTACGCAATACTTCAAGCGAATCAGTTTGCTTTATCATTGCCAGTAATATATTATTTTATTTAACGACGACTCTATAAACATTTCGACTTGCAAAATTATAAGAGGAAATCACCTTATCAAATGCATAGATTACGTGTTTATATGAATTACCTACCGTGAATTTTAGCAATGAACGATTGTACTTGTTAGACATTCTGTACTTAGCTTTGTTTTCCTAACATATACCTATAAGGAAAAAGGAAATTAGTACACCATTCCGAAATGGGACCTAGTTTGATTGTAATGGTAACATATTTTTTCTAGTCGGTAATGTGTTTTTTTTGAATGCAGTAACAATAAACTGTCGACGATTCCTGGAGGTCACGCGTCGCGATCAGGTCTCCACGTGTTTTGATAAAGGCATTGTAATTGCCACCAGTTTTTGTTCGATAGAAGGGTTACGAATGACACCTGTAAACTTTGAACCGTTTTGTGTTAATTAAAATAGAGTATTAGTTTCAAATCTAGGTAATTCTTAATTCTAATTCTTCTCTTAATTCACATTAAGAGACAATCAATGTAGCAGTTATAAATTATATATTATAAGAAATTATACAATTTAATGCTTTGTCTATGCCTCAGTTTTGGTTTTGGTCGCCTATGTTCGGTGTTTTAGATAGATCTCTGTGTGATAGAATCCGCAATAGAGATGTCCGCAGCAAAACCAAAGTAACTGACAAAGATCAGCGAGCTAAAGTGGCAGTAGGCCACCATAAAGCACAAAGAACTGATAATTTTTGGACAAGAAAGACTCAGGTGGCTGAGGACCGTTCTTTGTTACAAACTTTTGAGGCCTATTTTCACTAGTGTACCCGTAATAGGCTATATAGAAAAAAACACAATGCATTCACAATACACATTTGCGATGGATAGTATTTTTTTATTTATTTACTTATGAAAGACTTATGCATTAATACAAATCTCATTAAAAATAGAGCCGAAAAGCTGTGCAGATTAGCAAATTACCAATGTTTTCTGCATTAACGTAAATATAAGCTTTCCACACTTTTCGCAATCTAAACTCGAAAGGTTTCTCAAATAGCCGGTTCTGGCCTCAAAGTCGACACCTCCGCTGTTTCCCAACGGCTGCGCGTTGCAGAAACCTTCGAGTGCAGCGCAAACAATAAGTTTCAATCGTGGGAGCCTAGCGTTCGTTTGTACACAATAAGTAATTTTAGATTATTTCCCCGCTGTGTTCGCGAAATGTGACTTCTCTTGCGACTTAAGTGTCAGTCTCAACTGACAGAAATCACCTGAGGCTCACACACTGCTGGCATACGATACGATGCGTTTATTTTGATCGCGGAATATATTTCATTATCGCACTGTTTGCATTAACTTATTCACGTAAATTACGAAAGGTGCAAACGTCGGTGGAAAAACGTTTCATTAAGTGCCGAATGCAACCGGTCTACCCCGCTAGATTAGCGGACATATCACACCGTGCATGTTACAGTTCATTAGGTAACATAAAAAATGCCTCGAATGTATTAATTAAATCTTCGACTTATGAATTAAAATTACGATTAAAAAGTCACGATAGCCGAATGGTTGGATGTTCGGATTTGATGTCAAGAGACCCGAGCTCGATCTCCGGGTGGTAGGCTCGTACCAATGGTTTTTTTTTTTCAAAAGGTTATGTACGTTGTCATGGACATTAAGTCAGCGACGGGCTAACCACCTGTCACGTTGTCCTAAAAATATCTTCGGTGGAAGGTGGGTCGATGTCAATTAACTGTCTAGACCTCTGTCTACCCCTATATTAGGAATGACATGACGATATTGTTTTATTAACTAATTATTTTGTAATTAATTTACTTTTGGTTATTGCAATAAAGAGTTCAAATTCCAAAAATGATATATAAAGTTTTGCGGTTTGCATATGCTATGAAACATTAAAACTGTAGTTCAGCTCGTCGAGACATAGCTGCGTAGGCCAGGACCACCGGTCATTATTCTATTTTGAGAACTGTTCCTTTCTCCGGCTACTAAAGTCCGGACGTGACTCACACGGCCCTTTGTTCCCTCCCAACTCAGCGGCCTCGAACTGAGGACGGCAGCGGACCCACGAGATGTATGGTCAACATTCTTCAAGGTGTTGAGCTTTCCAAACTCGAATATTGTTTAGATTTTTAATATGTGGCTCGCCTTGAACGCTCGGTTACCCAACTTGTGAATTCCATTATACATCTTCACTGATATAGTCACAAGGCACTAATTTGAGGCAAAGATAACATGGCCCTGTCGCAAAGACGTTTCAACAATCACCTCGACGCCCACGTTAATTTCATTGAATTAAAGAAAAATACGATTTAGCTTTATTAAAAGTTAGGTAAATATTGCGATGTTGATTCTAACAACCATACTCGATTATGTTATTTAATAAATTTGGAAACGTTTTTAATAGATTTTAATGTTTAAAATAAAAGCTATATTATACCGAATTTAAATTGCCTATTTTTATCTTCGTCACGTCTTAATCTATGCTCTGTTTGTTGTTTTACTACTCTATGGTATTTAATTCAACTCTATAATAATAGTTACTCGGTAAAGTAAAAACTATTTACGTTAGGTCGTTCTGTCCAAACGACTTGCTTATATTATATGTAATTTAAACGGGTCGATTTGAATTCAACTTCCACCCTTCTCTAGTTACAATATATTTCTTTTATTTCAATCTATTACGAATCTGTCGGACCGATTTTCTTATAGCTAACAATATTACGAGACGACATTAGTTTTGTGAAGCTCTGCTAATTGTTTCGCCAGAGCAAAATGTGAGGGTTCATTGTCGAGCAGACGGCATTGTCGCGGCTCGTAGGCTACGCCCACAGTCGTACAGAAACTAACGGCATGAATACATATAAGTATTAATATTATTCGATTGCGTCTTTTTATTAACTGAAATTAGAATTTTGTTTAACGATTCAATGTTAAAATTATAATATAATTATTTCTCAATGGTTTGGTTAAAAATATAATAAAGATTTTATAGTTTTTGGTGTCCTTGGGTAAACTTCACCGACATATTTTATTTTTATTGTATATAAAAAGCAGTTTCTTTCCCATAAATAAAAATTGTTTACTTTACACCTTTACGACCTTTGCGCACAATATTCGAAAATATATTTAATATTTTATTGTTTTTTAAACACTTAGAGATAGCTTTAACCAGTTAAGAAAATATATTAACTGCGAGTTATATAATTATATTGATACTAAGCTAAATATATGTAATATACTTAACAAATATTTACGCTCCATTAGATAATGACTATAGAAACAAAGTTGAAATTGTATTGTTGTACTGATAACATTCTGTACACCAAGAGTGTAACATGACTGTATACGTGTAGTATTAATACATACTTCAGAGAAAATAATTGAGTTATTTACTTTGTAGACAAATAATAGACGATTTGAGTGAGTAAGCAAATAGTTGGATAAAGACAAAGTACTTAGTGTACGTGATAATGCATATCTGAGGCCTTACTGGAGTGCAGTGCATAAACAAAAGGGTACGTACTCCTATCTTATCAGGTTGCCTGATAAACCCTGAAATGTTATAACAATGTGATTAGTTTACGTATTTAATCTGTTCAGAAAGACTAAATAAGACACTATAATATTTGGTAGTATTAGCGGTTATATATCTTTGTTTTAACATTTATTCATAATGAACTTTTATATATTTAAAAAATAATCGAGAACAGGTAATACTATGGGTATATTCTCATACATTGGGCATCAATATGTATTATAGTATGAATTGTACACTTTAAGCAATTTAAATTGAACTCGTTCTTCCCAGTAATATTAGCCCGTACTGCAATTCAATTTGTAAAATATAAGAATACTTTAAATGAATATTTTAATATAAAATTTGTAAGAATTTAGCCGCTATGCCAAATTCTTATTATTTATAAAGTTTCACCATGAAATTAAGTGTTTAAATCATGACCAGGCTGTCCTTAATAATTATTAACCTTCCAATCATCAGTCATTAGTCTTTAGATATAGTGGCAAATTTTATTTTTGTCTACATAAACAAATAATAAGCGAACACTCTGGTTTCTATGAGAACGATGATATATTTCACTTTCATTCCGTAACATCTAAGCGGTTGAAATCCGTGTAACACTTATGGCCTGTTCAACATCCATGTCGGAGGTCCTACTGCAGTTTTGGCACACATTCGTTTGCGCGTTGCGTCACAGCGCCGCGCGGAATTGAGCACATAGCGTAACACTTTTACCATAAGCGCAGCTCCAACACGCTCCTCCCCTACCTACCTACTTCTCGCTAGCCGCGATACAACGCTTTACATAATTGTTCGCAAAGAACATAAGCTTATGCAACGACGAAAACATTTGATATTCTCGACGGGTCCATAACAGGGTCACTGTTTCGTGAATGATCTAATTTCATAGTTTCGTATCTATGCAAATGTGTAATTACTTATCTCGATTACGATCTCTTAGTTTTTGTTAAATTAGTCCCGGCACTGGTAATAACGTTCTCTGGTTAACTAATTAGTGTAGTTCATGTACTCAAGTGTTGTTACAGATTAATGAGTAGTCTGAATATTTTTAGAATCAGTACATTAAAATAACACGTACACACATCAAATATAATAATAAGTGACTTAGTCAATAATACGTTTCGTAATACTGAAATGAATATCGCGTCCTACGACAAACATACGTAACGACCTATGATATTCTACTGATGAACATAGGCCTGTCCCGTGGGAGGGAGAGGGAGGAAATGTATAAAAATTTTACAGTCAAAATTAAGAAAAAACAAACACTCTTTATGATGGTAACAAACACTCTTATCGTGGTTGTCTTTGTCACAAGCTGAGTAGATAATGAGGCGATGGATGTTCTAGTACCACAATTGTAGTGAAGGACTGCAAGGCGATATAGCTACATTTTCTCAACCGAAACGATCTGAAGCTTTCTTTTCTTGTTTCGTAATGACACGGCCGGACGGAGAAGAGCCAGGCGCCTTGATGCAGCAACGACATTTCGCAATCGATGCCTCTTTATTGATTCTTCAATAATCGATTCACGTAAACAAGTTACTGGTCTTTTTTAATAAAATTTGAATAAAAACAGTTGCACATGGGGAGGGGTAGCGCACGGACTTTCGTGATTTAATATTACCTAAACGTACTTCCGCATCTCAATTTTTAGATGCCTTTCTTGGGATTTAACGTGACGAATTATGGTTTGTTATCAAGTATTTAGTCTATTTTAAATTTTTTGGGCGTTTCTCCCGCTCGTAACAAAACTTGTCGTTCATTAACTTAAAATACGCAATTACACTTTTATAGCATGCATAATATTTCATAACCTCATTTATAATAACGCTAAGCATTACGTTACGTTTTTAATCGTAAGGCGTTTTCGATTGAACTATTTAACTAATAAACTGAAGTTGAACCGCCGGTGAGTGGCAAGACTTCTACCCACGTTGCGCACGATCCGCACGATTGCATTTTGCATAAGCGCGTTGCACAAACTCTGGGCTGTTACGACGCGATTATAATCCGCGCATGCCGCCATATCTTACACTCGTGATGTAGGAAGCGAACTTTCGATCTCTTTCACTTTTAATGCATAATTTGCACTGTTTGTGAGGTTTTTTGTCGCATGCGTTGTTTGATTGTATACGTTGCGTGGTAGACCTAAGAATATAACCCCTCCTCCAGTTTCCCGACGGTGAAGACTGATGGCGTATGAAACATCTAGAAAAATGCTAGACCGCAATTAAACAGACTGATAGCTTGACGAGTTGGTAGTGACCATCTTGGAAGCTTTGGGTTCGAATCCTGCAAACATTTTTGTGATGTATATGAATGTACAAACATCGAGTACAAACTCGAGTTATGTATGTGTATTTATCTAAGCTTGTGTTTTTATGTGTGTTGTTGTTCGAATTGTGTATTTATCTAAGCTTGGCCACTAAGACGGATATAGGCGGCCGGTCACGTTGTCCCAAAATAAGATTCGGTGAATAGTGAGTCGGACTTCATTGTTAGATTCTTCGTTTATAGAAATATTGTGTAAAGATAACTTGCAGCAGCGTCTTAGGTGCGAAGTGTCTAGCACTGTGATCGCCTTACTGCGTGAGTATGTACAAGTGTGTCGATTGTGACAAATACTCCATACGGAGGAAACCTATAGTGGACCTTCGCAGGCCGTTACGTATGTATGTAATCAGTGTGTAAATTGATCTCTCCATGAAGAATATCGAACCGAACGGCATTTGAGATGTTATTTTATATTGTGAATCCTCCTGATGTACGTCGTGCAACAGATTGATTGAGGCCACGCCAAATAATCACACACTGGTAATGCTATCGGCGGGAACGGTCGTTCCGTTCCTGTTTTAAACACATTGGAACATTGCGCTGTGTAATGGAGCAGGCTACGGAGCGATGTGTCATACGACCTAGGGTTACATTGTATTTTAATTTACAACTAATCTATGATTATGTATTCGGGTTCTGCTGTGCCCTCGCTGTTTGTTTAGTCATTGCAACGTTTCTGGTAATATCACAGTAAAAAAAAGACAAACTAGTTCACAACAACCGTATACCAATTATTTAGGTGATTTTTTAAACTTTATTTACGGAAACAAAATTATATATAATTTAGCGATAAGGATTTTTGTAAGTTGTACAAAAAATTACTAATCCAATTAGTAATTTATATTAATATATTTTTTTATTTTAATGTTAGAGATATCTATTTATTTAAAGAGTTGCTATGCGTATATCGCTGTTAATTACAGTAAGCTTTGGAGGACGATTTTTGACGTAGTCCTCTTAAGATTCCATTTCACGTTTTGTAAATTATTGAAATATTTAGCCTCAGAAAAGTCCTTATGAAAGGTTGTGATATAAAAAATATTTAATTATTGATGCCTGTACTTCCTCTGATTCAATTTAGAATCAAAAGAACTATAGGTATACTACATGGTATAAATAATATTATACTGAATGTTTTTGTGCATTTCAATCAGTGCAGAAAATCATTGAACTTCAAATTAGTCTTTATTATATGCGCATGTTTTCAAGAGTTAGCCAGGAAGAACGTTATTTTTTCACTATTTATTGCTTGCTATTAAAATAGGTACGAGTATGTACATTGCCAACTTTGATACATATCCTTCAAATATTAACACATTCTAACGTAACATAAACAAAGCAATGGCATCCAATTGTTTTTACGACACTTTTGTCATTGGACAGAATTTCTCTAAGCACTTACATTTTCAGTTCGAACAACATAAATAGTTTTCTCAGCCATATGTAGTATTTTATAAAAAAAATATCTGTTACCTATTTACAAGCTGTGTTTACACCGCAACAATCACACACTGAGCGCGGTGATAGTAGTTTTCCATTTATAGATTGTGTCAATAAAGGAAAGTAGCACGCGTGACCGGCCCCGGTGGGTCAGTGTCGCACTGCTGGCTCTTGCATAATAGACGTCACACTGAGAATCGAAGATTTATACTAAATCGATGTCAACGATTCATGCATGACGTCATTATGGAATAGCCTGTTTGTTCATAGCGTTAAGATGTTTAAAGATAACTGCAAATTTTCATCTATGATCCGTAATTCTCCTGACTATTGCGGAACAGGCGTGAGGTTTTTGATTTAAAAATAAACGTATGTCTTATTATCTTTCAAGAAATTCTCCGTGCTCGTTCGATAGTGCCCTAAAAATGTCTTCAAGTAAACATAAGTAATTAAAAGGTCTCGTGACAATCGCGGAAATCTGGCTACGAGTTTCCCACTACTCTCTGCCTACCCTTCAGGTGAACCTAGTGTGATATTGCTCACTTTCAAATAGTCTTAGTAAAATCTAAAATTTATTCAATTATAATACATCAATGTAAAATAATAGATGTCTTTATAAAATTTTCTCTTCAACACGGAAATATCACAACTAACGTGTGTAGGTAGGAAGAAACGTGGGGTCTCGTCGATGGCGATGAACTTCGCAAGGCCTCGCAATTATTTCCTGCTTCAATACAAAGGTAACGTTTCTTCCATGAACCGGGGACTCGCAGTCGATAATTTTCCATTGTTACCGAACGTAGTGACATTACTTGCTATTTAATAACAATTTATTAAACGTAAGATGTCTGAGATTACACCGCACCTGTCATAATAGCCTCATTAACAATAAATGTTATGGAAGGTCAAGGGTTTTCAAAGGCTTCCGGATTAGAATGGCCGGCTATTGTCCTCCAAATTGCGGCTTTAATGGCGGCAAAACATAAAACGTGATTAGGGCAATAGGTGGTCGTAATTTGAATAGCCCTTGGGCCGTGCTCGTGAGATTCAAATGACTCATCGCGACTTAGCCTGCCAACAATGTTACTTTAGGCCTACGGTCATTTCTGATTTACTATGTATGTAGTCAAACTCATCAGTAACATAGTTGCATAAATGATATGTGATCGATTTGTAGCTATACTTAGGACATTGGTATTGCAACAAGTTTTATGTACATGTTACTAGCGCTCCTGCAGCTTCTCCAACGTGAAAAGTGGCCGGTCTAATTAACAACTCGCATAAAGAAAACATCAGAAATGTTACCAGTTTTCTTACACTTCTAAATTTTCTTTAATCCGTCACGATAATAATAAACTTCCAAGCTATTAAATTTTTTAATAGTTAATTCGGATAAATTAATAAATATTTGTATTAAGTGAATATTACCTTATTATCTGTACAGCGTGTATTGTAGTTTACTCATATCGTCAGACCACATAGTTCGCCATCGGGCTTAACTTGTCAGTTACCGTACTTTATTAAAGTTAGAATTGGAAACATTTACATTGAGGTGATGCTGCTTAGTATCATCTAATAACGCTATGGACTGCTATGGCCATAAAGGTGGAGAACACCCTCACTGAACTCCATGCAACAATAACTACTGCAAGTTATCAAATCGCGGCTCACGCATCGTTGCGCTCGGCCGGATCTCTACCTACACGCTCAAGGGCCCGTGAAATGTACCCAAGTAACTATTTCCATATACGATGAACGCTATGCCGTGGTACTGGGAGAAAGAGCAGTAATATATATTAATAAGTTTAATAATTATAGAAATAACATTTAAAAACAGGAATTTGATACCGAATTTGAATGAAACATAATTTAATAAAATTTCGTAAAACATTATATACGCACCTTAACAGCCTGCGTCATCCTTTACTGTACCATTTCGTATGAGCGTGTATATGAATACAATATTTAAAAATTTGAAATGAATCGGTAAAGAACTTCAGGAGATTTCCGATTTTGAACAAACGAAATTAAAATTTTTATTTATACATAAATATAGATATTTTATTTTATCTGTTTTCCGTGTACTACAGTTTATTCTTTGCCTTTGTATCTGTGGGACCAAAGAGTAGACTAGTTTGTAATGTCAGCATGATAAAAGTGAGAAATAGAGCAGAGCGCAAAGGTAAATCTCAGTAAGTTTAGTTCCTGTTTTTTTCTTGTACACCGTATAAATGGTGATATAATTGCAGATAGTGATTGTACACTAATAAGTTTTAATTTTATCATTACATATTTATCTTTATTTACTAATATCATTATATCTATTTTTTTGGATATATAATTTTTTTTTTGTTAAATACTAACATTTCAATAGCTTGCCTTGTAAAAAAGCTATATTGTCTGGTTCATTTAGAATGCAGTACAATCAATTTACTATAAAACTTGTGAAGACATTATTAGTGATAAAGACAAAGGCGTTGAAATCCTTTTTGAAATTAAGAAGTTAAGGGAATAAGTACACAGGCATAAGCTTTAAAATTGCTGGGAACGCAAATAACTATATTAAAAGGTAGAAATATCGCGCACCTTTCTCACATCGCCAGGTCAGAAATCGTCAGCGTGACAAGTGGGGTGGTCTATGCCTTGTGAGGCCATGCCTCGGTGCTTCTCAACTGATATCCGTGGAAAGCCATTCTAGCTTCGTTTTCATTCCAACAAAGCGTAAACTCATTTTTCAATCTCTGTACTATTTCTGATATAGATATTGTTATTTCACTCTCGCACGGAAGTCGTCGAGTGTGAACTACTTTATACAGTTCGATATCGTAGATAATTTGAAGAACTCAAAAAAATAACATTGCAGTGACGCAAATTGATAACTTATCCGAAACTAGTACAGTGTCAGTTCAAATGTTATCTGGGACTGACCCCCGGCTGATAGTTCCTCGAGAGCTGACGTTATGTCAGTTTGTTCAACCTGCAGTGTATCGTCACGTAGCTTTATTTACAATTTCCTGACAACACACTATATATAGTTTTACAGCCATATCCGGTTTAACAAATATTATCCCTTGTGCAACTGGATGAAGAGTTTATATTCCATTCATCCAGCTCGTCCCAAACTGTAAATTTCTAGAGTTTATAACCATACAGTGACGTAAGTCAAAAAAGACGTAACAAAAATGGCAGAATATATATCTTAAAAAATACTAAACTAATAGTAAGTGCTGAAAACGATCAACACCGTTTAAAGACTAACCCGCAAAGCGTGTTTAGCTACGGGATTATTATACATGTTAGAAAATTTTACAGATGCTTATAAGAAATAAACAAGAGTGTCATAAGAATAGAGCTCTCACTTCTTGTGGCAAAAAGTTTCGGAAGCCTATGTCCTGCAGAAGACTTTTATAGGCCTAAACTAGGTTAAATTAAAAATAATATTTTTGAATATTTCTAAAATATTATTTACGTTTCTTATATTTTATTAGTGAGTTTAAGAGAGTACTCTTATCATGTATTTTGTCACAGCTTCTGCAATAGTAGAAATCTCCATTGGTGTAGGTTATCTTTCCGTTTTCCAGTAATTATAACTGAGTTGTCGGTAAATATTTTCATTGTCTTGTTTTTGTAAGCGCTGTGTGTTATCTTAGAATAGCGCAATATGTTATAGCGAACCGTAAACTTCGCCTTATTTTGCAACGACGAAGACAGTGACGCCATTCAACTTCAACGATACTGCCATAAATAATTTGATTTAAGCTCAAAGCGCGACGTCTAGTCGTGTTACATCGCGGTCGCGCACCGTATGATTTAAACACCCACAGCTACCAAAGATTGTGCTACATTACATTATTTTGTTTTCCTCAAATCTTATTCGCGTGCAAACATCTCATTTGAATAAGTGATGTTGATTGGGTGACTGCGGACGGGTCATTCAATTTGAATTAATTTGTAATGTTTAGCTTGAGGATTCGCGAGCGGATGTGGCACATCTGGTGTCTTTGAAGCACAATGAGAAGTAATTAGCAAGGGTAGGCCGAGTCCAACGAGAACACATTCGCACAATGTGTCCCGCACGTTGTCTTAAGGCCACTTCCGTCAGCTCCCCTTACCCCTCCGAAGTAGAAATCGTTGTCCCTTATGTACAAATTGATTCGACGTCTCGATCATAATTGAACAATTTAAAGAGTGCTTTGGACTTGGTGGGACCACTTAGGTTGCCTAAACTGTATTTGCGTTTCACTTTTGCGTACTTGAGAATGTCTAAATTAAACACTACTCATAAATTTGCAATAATTGATTATCTATATTACAGCGACATATGACGTGTGAGTTGTTACGTAAACGTATTAATTTTATAATGATGCAAATTTGGACAGCCCCATAACGTTTGGATAAAGTTTTGGGCTTATCCCACGTGTTCTGAACATGAATTAAAGACCTAAACCTTATTCATAATCGATGTAAAACAAAACATGTGCTATCACACCCACTTCATTTCTCAAAATGGTACATAATGATTTTTTTATATATCATTCATAATTTAAATAAAAACTTTATTTAAATTGAATTAATTGATGAAAGATATATAAAAAAAAAATGTAGATAGCGACAACTTTGCTCCAAAACAGCTTGTGTATGGAATCAGAAATAACAAAATTTTCACAAACACCCAGATGACCCAAACTATGTTTGGAAGTGTTTTATTACACTGGATCGAGCAATGAGCACCCAAACATTTCTTACATTTTCATATATTTCTTCCTTTTTGTTCTTGGTCTAAGAGTACTCGCTGAAACGAGCTTTTATTTGCCTCTTTTGCCTATGTTGAGATGAAAGGAAGCTTGGTGTGATAATTTTATTGAACTTTCAACACTGCGGAGTAGCGAAGTTATTTTTAATGTTTTTTTATTATTACTATTAGTCGTATCTTCAATTATACAAAATTAGTATACTTGAAGCTGTTTATTAACGAGATGAGCATTCGCCGATGGGCCATTCGCTTTGCGAGCGAAGGTCGACTACTTTTCTGATACACCTACTCAATAACCGACAAAATCCTCGACACAGTATTACAATTTTGTAAGTCCGCATTAACTATACTATATTGTAAGTTAATTTGCTTTTTGGAATTGTTAACATTTTATGTATATAAAATCTCAAAATTAATCTACATTTGTATTATAACTAATATAGAAAGAAACTTCGTGTATATTAAAAAGTATCAATTCTATAAAGAAAATCCTGGGGTCAAATCCCGGACGGTTCAACGCCGAAAACCCCTTCTATATAGTTTGTGGTCAGGGTGTTCTCTTCTTTATTGTAACCGATTACATTACATAAGTGTTTTAACTTTACTTACTTTTGTATTAGAGCCTTTTATGTTATGTTATACCTATGAATATGTCTATTTATTATTATTATAACTCGGTTAAAGGGCGTTGAATACCTAAGAAAAATTAACCACTTTTAATTATTGTACCTAACTTTTTTACTTCTTCGTTAACCACTCTTATCTACTCACGCCGATTCCTCATTATTAACGCCACCATGAATACTGAATACAACCCAGGACTGGTCAAAGTATCAGAAACAATAAAAATGTAATGTGATATCGTTTATTGTTGTATCTTACAATGTAATATCTACTTATATTTACGAAACGTTTGTACTTTAACCGCATTTTGTATAATCTACCTCCATCATGCCTATTACTTCTATACATTTCACAAAAATAAATTTAATAGATGGCAACCCTACGCATTATATGTCTTTGAAATGAATGCAGATACATATCCTGGTACTTATTGCCCCACTGACTGTTTTATTGATATTTCTGTTTCGTTTGTTGCAGGTAAGATTTACGCCACTTTCTTGGTGTTTTAACGACGGGTAACTTTTACTTTCGTCCAATGTTCGAAAACTGCGGTAGTCGTGAGTAAAAATAAAAACATCGTTAAGATTTGTAACGAAGTTATCGTTTATAAAATATCTTGCAATTTATTAAGTTTATTACATTGGGGAGAATCCAGGACCTATGTTCAATATGTGTCAAATCTTTCTACCGGTACCCATTGATTTGTGTACAGCACTTCAATCCTAGCCGAATACAATATTTATAGAGCAGACATTCCGGTTTTCGAGTAAAAGTATTTTCTAGTTTCTTTTCTAATTCTAACTACTCCCTCGCCCGCATAAGCATTTGATATATTGTCTGAGTACAATATATAAAGCGCGTACGTTGACGTTGTACACTAAAGACAATAAATGAACCTGCATAGTATTACATAACCTAACCAATTTTAGTTAGTTATTTAAAAAAAACACTAATATAATGCGCTTTGATTACTATAAAATATGTTAATGATAAGAATTTAACTACGATACTTATGCCGTATGTGAATTGTAAGTGTATTAAATCCAGTATTTCAGCAAATTGTGAAAACATTGGCCAACATGGCTAGCGCATTATGGCACCGCGGCACGTACGAACCACCCACTGAACCTGTCGCAATTTGGTTACAAGTTTTAACTCGCTAAAACAATCACAAAATCCAACATGACCTTCGATTCTTCAGGCCCAATAAAAATAGCCGTTAATAAATAAAAGTATTAAAAAGTTATGAGTGCTCTAGGAACATATAATTCCGTGACATTGTTTCTATATATTAATTAAACAGATTAATAAAATAATAAGTAAGATGTAAACAATTTCAATTGTATACATCTTATAAATAAATTCAATTCATGTATGGCAATGTTATTAATAAAATTTATTTGCATTATTTGGCAATTGTTATTAATAAAAGATTTACTTTTCTTAAATAAAAAAATACTGACGTGGTATTAGTTTGGACCTGTAACCATCGTCGTACCTTGACGACGTTGTTAGCGCTCACCAATTAATTTACTCAATGGTCTACCCATATCAGCTGAAATTTCAAATATCTCAGGTATACAGTTTTACGGAGCATCTCCCTTGCGAGAGATGCCTATGTAAAGCCGACTTTACGGGCACTTATATATGTATATATTTAATAATTATAAGAATTTGTAATATTAATTTATAGTATAACGACTAATTTTTAAGAACACAAAATTAAATTGACGTATCCAACGTAACTCTACACCTTGAAAGACAATGCCACATTACCGTGCAGTGTACTGCACATTAGTGTATAATAGCAGTGTTAGTTTAAATAATATTACGTACATTGATAACGTGTTATTGTAGTAAACCAAAGAACATAGATAATGGTTGCGTTTTAAAAAGCAATTCTATTGCGTCGTTGATCGCATTAGTGAAGATCTCAACACAAAACAGAATGTATGAGGTAATACGTAAAATCAAAAGTAATATGATATACTACAATGCATCATACACACAGATGCATAACGTATTAGTAGGAAGTGAGTACATATTAACTCTATAGATAAGAAGCCAGCTAATGTTAACCATTCTATGTTGGCTTGCGTAAACCGTCATGTTACGAAACGGAATTGCGTAAAACAACAATCATTTAGAGTATTATAACGACTGCACCGTGGTCACAGTCCGCGACCAAGGCTTTCCTCAAAACAATACGCTGTGACGCACCGCGTGTCTAATCTCCAATTGTCAGCATACTCCTAATTTTGGGTGATTATGTCAACCACTCCGACGCGGTTCCGAAGAGCGCTTGTGTTTATATACGATAGCTTCATGAGCAAAATTTTCCGTCATCGGAAAATCTCTCGGCTAGACATTAAGAAGGAGCAACTTTGTTCTTGTTCTTCCATTGCTGAATAAACTAATTGATGTTAACAATATGATATTAGAAGGATGTCGAGTATGGTATGAAATGTCCCACATTTTCGATTAAAAGTATGGAAACCCTCCCTGTAAGAAAAAACAGATCATTGTTTCACAGAGTTGGTAACGCACATTGGTTCTTAAGTATTAGAGAAAGTGGTTGGAGTTGACCTTGCTTGCTCAAGTCGCAACTTCCGCGATGACAAAATATCAGGAAACCGTAAAAGACAAAAGACCTCACTGAATATAGTCACAAATAATATAAAAAATACAGGTATATCTTATTTCTTCGCCGATATTAATAATTAGCCGTCGTTCAATCTTGATTCTATATGATTCTTAAAGACGTTTACACAATATAACTAAAACCACGGACAATATCTAGTTAAAGTAAATTGATATGTTACCAAGACTATGGAAATAAAAAGGGGGCACATTTTATTATTACACAAAAATAAGTGGAAGATTTTGTGGAAGATTTTTGGAAGAAAAAGCATTTAAGGTTGATATCACAGTTACTCACTATAGTATCTCAGTAAAATGATAAATTAACAACATTTTTAATTAAAACCTTAACCTTAAAGACATACTCTATTAATGCTCAATATTAAATGACTACTGTAAATTGAAAAATAATAGATACAATCGAGAAATTATGTCTAATGTGGGTGCGTCGTCGTAACATGTAGGAGAGCAATATCCTAACCCAATCCACTATGGAGTTTGAGGATGAATGAAAATAAATGAACACAGTATGCACAACGAAAAAGTTGCTATCGACGTCAGCAATGAACTAAAATATCCTAATATCATCAAAAAGTCATAGGTATCCATTAATGATCCATTAACATCCGTAAATGAGTCATCTTTAACTTATAACAACAAGCATCGCATGTCATTCTATAGATGTGATTGCACCACGCTCAAGCTGCTTGCGTGCTTCACGCCGTGACAATTGCACCGTAGATCCGCCAACATTGCTGCCTAACACTCAGATTTGTGCGTGGTACAAGACCACTGCTATAAAATGCATGTCATGTCAGTGATGCAGATTCAGTCGATTCAAATTTTATTTCGGTTTGAAATTGCGGATAGCAGTACTGAAACACTCGCTAAATAGACGGTGCCACTAGTCACTGATATTCATTTTGCACAGATATTTTGCGATTGTATTGCTCTGCCGTCCGAGTCGTTGCGATTTAAAGACTGCTCTGTCAGATCTAACAACTCCCAACAAACTACGAATAAAATGAACGGGAAGAAAGCGCTGGTCTTATGCTGCATCTTCCTTAATTATAGTAAAAAGTAAACAACCTGTGACACTGCGTGTGTTATATTATATGTTTAATGTGTTAACACTTCGTGTAAAACATAACCGCCTTTTTTTTTATATTTTAAAACTCTACTGTTAACGTCACGCGAATTGCAAACCGACCAAACGAGTTATATAAATGTAAATTAATTATTATTTTAGCCAGCGAACTCTCTTTCGATGCTCAAGGTCGTTTCGGACAAAATATATGTCGTCTCTAAAAAATAAGGACAGGTCCGCAGAAAAATATCGCTGTTACTAGATGAAAAAAGGAGTTTTTTCATCTTCACGTATTTCCTAAAACTAGGGTAACCAGCGGTCTAGACATTTTAATCACATTTCACCGAGGCTTATTTTGGGACCACAGGACAGGTGGTGAGCTTTTCGCTGTCTTTACGCCTAAGTCAACGATATAAATCGTCCTATTTTACATCTTCACGCAATTCTCATACTGGGGTAGGCAAATGTCTATACAATGTACATAAATTTTAAAACAAAATAAAAAATTAAGTCACGATAGCCGAGTTGTTAGGTGGTCGGAATTAAGAGTCAAGAGGCCCGAGAAGGCGGCGACAGGTTCACCACCTGTCACGTTGTCCCGAAAATATCTTCGGTGGAAGGTGGGTCAAAGAGACTTAATTGTCTAGACTAGACCTCTGTCTGCCCCAGTATTGGGAATTGCGTGAAGATATTTATATTTATTTATTATTTATAAACAAAATAAAAATCTAATAATTTCTGAGTGACAATATATTACATGACATGTAATATTTAAATTGTTTCTATTTCTATGCAAATACAATTTTAAAATGTAATGCACAGAGTTTTATACAAGTAAGCATCGATTATTTAGGAAATATTGCATTAATTTACATTTATACGTTCATTGCTTATTACGTTAAACAATAGGGGAGTTTTTGTTACTTAATGCGTTTATCAAGTCCAACAATATTATTATACGTAATTATGCTATTAAATACAAATCAAGTATCAGTATATCATCAGAGGATTTTTTTTACTTTCAATAGGTTAGACCTGCCTTAGCAACGCTGTTAGCCTTCGTTTTTATTAGCATCGTCTATTTAATTATTTCCAACGATTGTCAAAAGTCACTCACAGTAGGATCCGGAGAGCGAACGAACAAAGTATTTATAATTAGCTAATAGTTACTGATTAGCGTACGCGTCATCACAATCATTTCTATGTAGTTGTAGGTATTATATGAAGATTAATATAAGATGTAAAATAGGAATTTTAATGAAACAGTTGATTTGTACAAGGTAAACTTGATTATTTGATTCATAGATTAATTAGATTCTCTTTCGTTTTTAATATGTTTTTCTGATAGACACTGTATCGTTTATTATAAATTCATTCATATTTTTTGGCCGTGTGTGTATCCTACTGTTGTATCATACCACCCCAGTTTTCCCGTGGGTTTTGTAGAATCGACTAGGGGAAAGTTCTGTTATTGGCTGTTGGTATATGGCGGGATAACCATTTCGAAAAATACCAGACCAAAAATACTGCTGTCCTTCACCGATCGGTTGATCGGTGAAGGACAGCAGTATCTAAAGTGTTTTATACTTCGATCGCCTTTCCGACCTGGGTTTGCTATAGAGGAGGGGTCAGTGCACCTGCAGTGGATTTTTGGTTTTACTTTTTAACATTCAAAGTACAATACTAACAACGTTTATATTTTATGCAAGCATGTGTGTATATGTATAATGTCCCTTCCTTTTTTTCGTGGTAGAGCCAAGTAGCGGAACCTACTACACGCACGGGCCAGAAATGTTACCTTAGCCTCGGATAATACCCGAATGGGATAAAGGCATTTTTTAAGGTTATCGGAGCGCCTTTATAAACTGGCAACGCTTATATGCTCTTACAGCTCTTAAGGTGTTTTGTATGTCCATTGATTGCCACGTTTGCCAGCCATTTTTAAAGAATAAAAAGCAATATTTCATAATCGCTATAACCGGTGGTTTTCATCTTCGGATTTTTTCCATAATACATATAGTTAAACTATTTTTATTCGGCAGCAATGTAAACAGCAACGCTATACGCCCGCTGAATTAATGTCCCCAATTCAATTGAAGTGTTTCATTAGCACAAGTGGCCTCGATTGCTTAGTTGATTGTGGCGGGCGTTCATCGCAAAACCGAGGCGACTCGTACGACAGACGACCAATGATAGGATGAACTGATTTTTTTTCAAGCGTTTATCTACCGCCAATTTTATTTAATGACTAAATTTAATATATGTCTGAATGTATACCTAAACCCTAACGAGCTGAAAAAAAGTATTTAACTAATACTTCCATATCTAATGTATGTAGTGTTTAGCCTAACATATTAAATGCCCCATGCATTATAAATTAATTATATTTTTATAATCATAATAATTTATATTTGGTTATTACTGTTTTACTTTATTACTTTAGATAACTTTAACAGATTTTTAAATGTTAACTTGAGGCCTACGCCTCTAACAAATGTCGTAAGTGAACAAGCGTTGTATACACTATTGTAAAATTTTGTTGTGCCGAGTGGTTGGGTGGTCGGAATTTCGAGTCAATAGACCCGAGTTCGATCCCCAGTTGGTTCGTACCAATGGGTTTTTCAAAAACTTATGTACGAATATCGTTGGCTTGGACATGAAGACGGCGACGAGCTCACCACCTGTCACGTTGTCCCGAAAATATCTTCAGTGGAAGGTGGGTCAAAGGGACTTAATTGTCTAGACTCGACCTCTGTCTACCCCTGTATTGGGAAGTGCGTGAAGATATTTTTAAAATGACCTAAGGTTAATCACAAACAGCCATCGTTATTAATAGCAATTTCAATTCAAGAACTGCGCTTGGTTGTGTAGGAACATAGGTCGCTAAACAGCGTCACAAAGATAACATTCCAACTTTCTTTCCCAAAATTAAAATTTTTATCGCAAGCCATTGCCATATTACTGGCAGGAAATTTACATATCATCAGTATTTACCTTATTTATTTAACACACTTGAATAAATATAATGAAAATTTCAAAGTAGGCATTGCCTAGCGATGTGGCCATTATTGAGTTATTAAATCCGTGATCTGCATAGACCTTCACGCCTTGTCGATTTCAATTACGAAGCACAATTACGGATCACCCGTTTGGCGTTGCCAACTTATCCCATTACGAGCTTGGGTCATTCACGCTGGCGCAACGTCCACTTCGCCACGTGCAAGTGGTACTGTCAATTGCGAAGTGGTGACTTTATAGTTTCAACTAAAATAACGGAATGGGACCTAAATTAGAATTTATCGCTGGCATAGTTTAAGATGTCGCAACACTATCATTACCACAATTTATGGTTTGTTCGATTGATGGAATTGATGTCTTTATCCTACTTTATATGTTGAGTTATTGTATTATTAATAAATTACCTTACAGATCTCTGAGCGGTGGTATTAAATTGTAAAATGTATTCAATAAAGGCGGAAGGATAAAAAATTTATATAAAGACCCGAGTAAACACAAATAATATACAATAGCAAGACACATGATGACATGGTCTTATTTGTATTACATTAATATACATATATGATGAAATAAGAGTTTTAATAAAGAATGGAATGGTTTCCAATTTGCTTTCAAGCAAGATTGCTTCAAACGGTACAATTATGATATCCGTCCAGTCACATAAGGGTGTAGATAGTTTTAAATAACACTACGTTACATTACGCAACGCTACTATTATTATACATATACACACATACAAGTATATTGCATTAACATTCGTTATGTGCTCAGTAACGTAAGCCGGTTTCATAACTGATTTATAAGAGAGATAGAGCTACATAATGTCCGGCAACTAATATCCATCCACAATAGTCGCTTTAATAAAAGTGTCATAAAACTATTCTTGAATTTTAATTGCCTTTAATATTTTATATGTACATTTAACTAAGTATTTTAAAAAGTTTCATTTATTGGGTGTCCTGTGTATCCCAATCAAAAAATAAATCTAACGAATCACACAAAGGTATTCGTAATGCGATTGTAAACGTATAATATATGCGAGTGTTCATATATTTAACAACCACCGTGGGCGAATTGCGCACACACCGGTTTTCATGGTGTAGATAGTTCTGAGCTCCCGGGTTCGATTCTCGGACCGGTCACTGAAGTAAGCCACTTGTTCTGCGTTTTATCGGTTCTGGGTGTTTGTGATACCTTCGTTGTTTCTGATTCCATAACACGTGTGCTTTAGTTATTTTGGAATCAGAGCAATTTATATGAAGTTTTATCCTTATCCTTTTATCTATGTAATATTACTGTAAGAGAGGGCTCTTTAGCGATTAAACTCCTCATATATTCTTAAGTCTTGCGTGAAGATAAATTTAAAAAAATATATATTCTTAAGCTAAATTTTATATTATCATTGTAATAATTTATTTATGGTGTACAAATAAATTATTTATTACAAATATACATATATACATAATATTTCGATATTTTATGATATGGTGTATTAAAAGACACGATAGCCGAGTTGTTGGGTGGCCGGAATTTCGAGTCGAGAGACCCGAGTTCGATCCCCAGGTGGCAGTACCAATGAGTTTTTCAAAAAACTTATGTACGAATATCGTTGGCTTGGACATAAAGGCGGCGACGGGCTCACCACCTGTCACGTTGTCCCGAAAATATCTTCGGTGGAAGGTGGGTCAAAGGGACTTAATTGTCTAGACTTGACCTCTGTCTACCCCTGTATTGGGAATTGCGTGAAGATATTTTTTTATATGGTGTATATTGTTATTACAAAGTAAAATTACACTAGTTAGAGGAGATTTTTAATTTTTTGTGCGCGAATTAATTACATAAGACGATTGCCCGGGTTTTCCGGGCCAGCGATGTACGACTAGTTTTACTTTCTTGTAGGAAGTGCTATCGCTTTCAACGGAGACC
The DNA here is from genome assembly GCA_029286605.1 of Sericinus montela. Taxonomy (NCBI): domain Eukaryota; kingdom Metazoa; phylum Arthropoda; class Insecta; order Lepidoptera; family Papilionidae; genus Sericinus; species Sericinus montela. The sequence goes on from JAGSMR010000040.1 coordinate 2,816,311, forward strand.
GGTTGGGAGATCCAAGTCGTTGGTTATTAATATAATTGTATTGTGAGCTAGGATCATTATTGTAGTGTGCGTAATTCATGTACACTGGAAATATTATCAGTACTTACTTTTAATGTTACTAGAACGGTGTCCATGACGTGAGTGACGTAAGCTTTGGCGTAAATTCTTCTAACATTTATAACAACACATTTGCTGTTTCATTGAGTTAATTTCACATTTCTATTCGTCGGTATGTATATTTGTTACTGTTTAAAACTTTGGTAAAAATCTCGGTCTACGATTTTTTTTTCGTATAAAGAAAAGGAGGGCATTGTTTAAAATATGGGTTAACTTTTAGATATGGGCTAACTTTTCTTAGTCTGCGGGGATAAGTCGCATCTGCCACTACCTTTGTTACACAGGTGTCAGTGAACTACTATTTCGCTTTCCTATCTATCGGCTGCTAGTCCATCAGAACCTTTTTAATTATATTTACTAACATATATATTTTTGTTATCAGGTGAGCCCCGACTACCTTAGCGATGCTGGTGTAACAAAATCTGTAAGTTCAACTTATCAAATTCTTTAATTCTATAGTCGTGTAAAGCATAGAAATATTTAGTTTGATGTTTAAGTGTAATTGACCATAACGAAGATAATAATTTACACTCATTCCTAATACTGGGATCGTCAGGGATCTGGTATTTAGTATTTAAGTATCTTTTTTGTGATAGTAACAACCTGCATTTTATCGAATCTTATGTGAGAAATTATGCTGCCGTCTTATTGTCTAAGCCAACGATACAAACTCGAGCCCCCTGATTCTTTTTCCCATCACTAGGAAGAAAAATTAATCATAAAAAAGCGGACGGCGTATATTTAAATTTGTCCTATGTTGCTATCAAAACGAAGACGAATCCTACGAGATCATTGCAAAGAGGTTAAATAAATATGTCAATTTTTGCTTTACATCTTACCTTTACTGAAGTCTTGTATGTAACTTTTGTGACTAATATATGGATAAAGTCAATAACTTGCCATATCCGAGAGTCGGCTGTTCTAATTAGTGATTTATTTTTAAGTTTTTCCGGTAAGTTAGCGCGGAAAATATGAAGGTTTATCTATTTAATTAGCAACTTAGATATAAAAACGTGCATAATAAATGTGTAAAATATTTAGGGAAACATTAAATTACCTGTTTAAATCTCATGTAAATTTGTTCGTAACGATAATTTTATCCATTCTATTCTTACGGCAAGATAACTTTCTAGGGTAAGAAATTAACAAACTTATTCGTGTTATTGTCAATACAATAGGGCAAAGAAAATTAGTCATAGATATTTTTTTCTTTTATTATAGCTGCATTGACTCATGGTCATGTCGTATTTCGCGGGGAAAGCGCAACGCCGTTGTGACGCAACAATAAAAATTGCACGGACAAAGGAATTGTTTCTAACCAGTCGTTGACGTAAGGGTACAGTTTATACTGCTAACAGGCGACACTAATGTCGCATCATGTCACTTTGAACCGTGTTTGTTTTGAAAACAGAATGTAATACTGTATCTAATTGTGAATATTAAAGAATCTATGGGTGATTCATCATCATCATGACGGGCAGTAAACGTTGACTGCAGGTCATAGGCCTGTCCTGTACGAATGCGTTTGCCAAGCCGTTTGGCATTTGCGGAATCAGGCGTCTTTCACCTAGGCGCTGCTGCCAGTCACCAGTCTGCTGAATTATGCTGTTAATTATGCTAAATATGAGTATTGAGACCTACAATGACATTTACATCGTTACTTTTTATTTAGTCTTTTTACACATCTTTATGCATTATATTAATTATCTCTATGAGTTACTTCATTTAGGTGACGGATACATGTTACAAATGATGTTGTTTAGTCCTTACAACATCATTTGTAACATGTATTGCAATACTCGAACAGCATGTAGACCGTCGAAGAGAACGTAAGGTAATGGCTAGCCTAGAATGATTATTAGAGTCAAGTTCGAAGTCAACATCGGTGATTGCAACGGCCGTCGTGAGCAACTTTGTTTACACGTTCTGTTCTGCAAATCGTTCTCAAGCCGACGTTCATTTGTTGCATCTATAAATAAGGAGGTGCTAAAAGCGGACCGGCCGGGGGACGTGCTTCCTTCGCTTTGAGCGGCCGAGGGGTAAACACGCCCGAGTTGAACGAAGCCCTTTGTTGACACTCGTTTTACGCAGCCTCCACCTCGCCTCGCGGACTTTATGGCGTGCGCGCAATAAACAAACAAGTACTGCGACCAACGTCAGCGCAACGTACATTTGACCGCACATGCCGATGAACCGGCCGCTGAAAAGCTAACTGAGGTCTCGAATCGTATATGAACGAAAACCACTTTATCATATTCACGTAAACGTTTTTGGTTTACATAAATTTTCTAAGGCTAGAACAACTTGAAAATTCTTGTTACATCGCATGCTACGTGATTTCCTCTTCGCCGTATCAAAGATTAACGTTTACCTCGAACAATGGAAGTGCATTGTCTCTTCTAATAACCAGAAACAATCGTTTTGTGTATTCAAATTATAAATAAAGACATGCGATGGCATTTTTACCAAAGCGGGTGAGCTCTCGCATCGCAATGTGTTGTGGCCAATCTAAATGCGCACCGCACCCCGCGCGTCCGGTCTTACTCATTTAACAGTTGCTAACTTTATTATATGTATTGTGTTCTCCGGTCTGTTGTTGAGCCGAGTAATTATCATGCGTCAAACATACGCCTTTCGAGACGATATATTTCTTTTAAATGCCACATTTTACTTCACATACCATAATTGCCTTGCGAAGACTTCTGGAGATCAAACATCGAAATGCCAATTGTGGTGCCAACGGTATATTTATACCATGCAAGCATAAAAAAGGAAATTCCCATAACTATTTTTACCCAACATGTCACACAATAAATTTGTCTCTCCATCGCCGTCTCTATGTCCAAGCCAACGATTTAATTCGTACATAAGTTTTTGTAAAACCCGTTGGAACGATCCTGCCACCTTGGGATCGAACTCGGGTCTCTTGACTCGATATTCCGACCACCCAACCACTCGACTATCATGACTACACACCTATATTATACTATATTTATTACGCATCTATATTTCGTCCATCATTTGTTAAATACCCTGGAAAAATTCGAAAAGTAATTGTTGCGCCCTAACCTTTATAAATACTATATGGATAAACACGTTTCGTTCCTTGTGTGGGCTCTGCGGGAGAGGCTACATGTTTGGTTCATTTTGTACTATTTTTATCTTACCATAATTAAAATTCTTCTTCGTTTAACATACTACAATTCATTTATTTCCTACGATATGTCACCACAAATGGTTGCGTTGAACTTTTGAAATTATCCGTTACAATACCAGACGCGACATTAACATTTAATTGCAAAAACGTAACTACGCACTGTCGCGTTCTGAATCATACACAATTATTCATTGTTTGTGAGTTCCACGTACAAAAGTATTACTTTCGAGTATTAGAACTTTATGCTAACACAAAATTAACAATAAGTTTTTCATTTTCCCTTAACAATAGATGAAATGTTATGGGTTTTTATAGGGGCCGAATATATAAACAGAGTTGAGGGCAAAGATCGAAAGGATAATCACTTGTTGGCATTACTTGTAGTGTGACTCCGACGTCGAAGAGGGGACGGCAACTCTCCACGGCATTTTCGCGCAATCATTCAATAAACATGATCGCGGCAATCGACAACCAGACCCTCAGCCTGCTCCTCAGAGAAATGGACCAATTTCATAATAGAGCCACTCTTTAGATTACGTTGTTAATCTTTTTTTTTACCTCAGAGAGGTAGAATTCGTTTCTTGCACCACACACCAAATACCCATATGAAAATGAATTTCAAATTTCAAATCGTTTCAAGTTTCAATTTCAAAACTCCAGGTTTATGTTGTAAGAACGATTGCATAGAGTTATTAAAAGTTCATTTATATATAGAACGCATTTGATTAAGCATTAATTATAGCGTACTCATAGATTACACAGTACCTACCTCTTGTTTTTTCTGACAAATCAAGTTCAGTTTGTATACAGCGGACAGCATGACAATGCAACCACCATTCGTCCTGACGAACACGAATAATGATAATCTTAAAATAGTTGAGGAAAATAAATTAATATTTCTTCCATCAAAAATGTTATTGCTGAGGCGTAAATAATTGTTACACGTTTGTTAGCCACACGTGCGACTGTATCAACCGACTATATATGCATAAATATATATAACTTAAGGTAACAATGAAGCAAAAAGACTCATTGATTTTATTTTAGATTTGATTTTAGTTTAATAAGAAATAATTAAACTAAAATCAAATCTAAATCATTTTCTAGGTATCGCGCCAGCATCGCGGGGCCAACAGATGCAGGCTACATTTATTTCAGTTATGTCGTAGAGTCGTAAACTTTAATATTGATTTCTTCTTTCTTCCTTCTATTTTTGAGTGGAGGGCTAAAATTTTCATAAATCTTGGTCTTATGTATCATAAAGAATACGTCCTCTAAAATGTCACGTTTTTTTAGTTAATCTATCAATTAAACTAGACATAATACAAATATTGATATTTTCCCCGAATTCGTATTATGAAAGTTCCGTTAAACACAATGACGTCGAACGCTGAATATGGATTTTCAACAAACCATGTGTTATACAAATTAGTATATAGCCAGCCTTTGTGATTTTCAGCCGCATTTGAATTGTTAAGTCAAATCTGTCGCCGTTTTAAATTTGGCGAAAACCAGTGACCCGAATTCGAGTCTTTGTTACGCGATGCCGTTGCCCTCTTAGGTTATCTGGAAGAATATTTTAGCAGGACCTCTCACAATGCCTAACAAAAATATTCGTCGAGAATATAAATTTTTGTAATAATCGCTGTACTGAAAGGTCGACGACCCCATCAAATTTGCTTTTAATAGTTTCCTTGGTAAACACCTTGTAAACACGCATAAAATATTATAGCCACGAACTCAAAACTGATCACGCTCGTTTCTTGAGGTTAAAGGCACCTTGAAAATTAATATAACATTAATTACTTGCTTGCTTATTTCTTTGCTGTTTTTTTATTTCACGCTGATTGGAGTTTCTTCTTTGTTTTAAAATTATTTCTATTTCAAAATAGTTTTAAATTACATTATTTTTTTTATTTGATATCGTTACTGATACCTAGCCAGGTTTTCATTGTTTACTTTTACTACGTGTACATACTTCTATTCCGTTGCACACGCAAAATTTTATTAAAGCAGACGTTAGTGGTTTCTGATCAATTTGCCAAAGGATTTTTTCCAGAAAAAGAACGGTACATTAATTTATTTTTCAATGTTTTTTATCTTGTATGTTAAGTGTAGTTGCCGTCTTGGCCAATTGCGACCCGATTTTGATGACTCCGTTGTAGTTTTTATAATTGTTGTAAATATTGAGACATTTCTCTGCAAGGAAAATCATGTCATATATTATTGTATAACCTATACAATAACATGTAGTATGTTTTTCCTTGATGTTTCCAATATTTAGTTCACAATAGTACGTATTGTTATATATACGCTAGCTCAAAATACGAACTAGTAACTTAATGAATTGAAAAAAATTATAACTTATATTAATGTTAATAGTTGTTGGTTAATCTTAATAAATTAATATATATCGTTTCGTTATTCATAACGTAAACTTTCAGCCTGGTATCACTCCAATAACAATGACTTCAAGTCCACTGCTATAATAGGGATTTGCTATAATTGCCACATAAATAATTATAAAAGCAGAGATAGCTATGTAGCTATAGATAATGAAATGAAAACCTAAACGTTATTTCGTGCCTATATCTGAAGTAATCCATTCAGTATTTTAAAAATAGATAGCATTATACGACATCCATGTATTATTTAAAATGTATGTCCAAACTTTCATTCAGTTTCAAATAAAACGCCTGAAAATTTTGAAGTATTGCCGCTCCGAAAATGATAGAGCAAAGAGATTTGTGCAACATTAAATTTGTTACGCCGAGTATTACATATCGTGCTACACGCGTTCGCTTCGTGTGTCTCGCGTTGACACAACGCTCGCTAATGTGAAGAGCATACGCAAAGACTGATGACTCCGGCTTCTCGCGGCACCATCCTCCAACACTATTTACTGAACATACATCTGTTAGAAATAAGTTACATGTTCGGTGTAAATGGATAGCGTGATGTCAGCGACACGTTTGAAAAAGACGTGGTAACGTTTAAGAATAAAAGTTGTTGGTAAATAGAGTTGAAAGGTAAATACAATACGGTTTACAATATAAAGAGTATGTTCGTAAATTTTCTATCTTCCTACGTAGTACCTTCCTTGGACAAGCTTCCCGTGGTGCTGTCGCTATTATGTTACATTTTTAATCGTATTCCGAATATAATGCAATTTAACATTAGAATAATATAAACTGATGTGTAACAAGCATCACTATAATGAACAGTGCGGCAATAGTGCTAGTCGGCTCTCCTCTGATTGCCCTTAGTTTCGAGCGCGTTTGAAATCGATAGTGATTACGATTTTCCCTGGGGCAGGCTCGGTTGTGCCCGCGCAACGTCCGATGGAAAGCAACGCTTAACCAATGTTCCGCTCCGATAACTCTAATTATGCCTCCGTGGCTATTTTCCATCGCCACTCTACAGCCACCGAACTTCTACACTTTGCGGCATTTCACCAGCGTGCCACCCGACATGGTCGTTCATTTGTTTGCTACACTTTCGCCTTTGACATGGCCACCATTTCACGCTCCCGTATTGTTTGTCGAAAAGTAACTTATTACACGCAATAAATAAGTTTTATGTACCAAGTCGAGACATTTTTGTGACAGCTTTCCCTTGTCATGAATTTCAATGTATTTGGTTAATTTGTTTATTACCAATGCTTGAACTTTTTGTATGACACCGTTCCCTACTTAATGCCCACTGCTGAAGAATGGCCTTATCTCAAATATTACACACCCAGAGATCGAACCTGACTCACTCGCGTAGAAACCAATCGCCTCATAATGATCAATCGAATAATACATGTATCTAACTACATAAGAAACGATGCTTAAGTTAATGAATGGGGTATATACTTCTCCGAGGCCATGCAGTTGGCATGCTGATCGGTCACTGCTCGGTTATTGACCAGAGAGCGAACAATAACCACTCATGCGCTGCTAAAAGCAATCGTGTGTATTTGTTTGTTTACCGTCTGGACTTCACCTCAACGTCACTAAAGGGTTCAAGTCATATGCATTTTTCACTCGTTGCATAAATATAATTGTATTGCCGAAATAATTGTTAAAGTATAGAAATAAAAAAAAACATTCGGATTAAGACTGGATCGTTCTGAATGACACCGTACATAACAAATACTATGGCATAATAATTCGTCCCTTGTATTCTAAAACACAAGTGTTTGCGTGTTTACGATCCCCGGACGAGGCAGAACCGAATAGAATATACAATGATGTGTCATTCACATCGATTGAGGCCGCATACAAGATGCGGCATATCATACATTATGTATAAAGTCCATGTTCCGTGTCCAACAGCGATCCGTACCGGCCTTCAAGCTCTCGAAATAATCTAACACCATGCTTATTAAACTTAGTATTTGTACTGGTAGTTGTTTAGCACACACTTCCAATTGTCTAACAATAGTAACATGTCCCAGGTGCGCAGTTAGCTAATAGATCATAAATTTATGTCTATGGGAGTACTGTTACACGCGGCGACCATTGCCCCTCGTGTGGAGAGCTGGCGACAATTATACCTCATTGCGACAATGCAACAAGCGAGGCTTAGGTCTCCCGCATACGAGTCACTGTCTTTACCTCATGTTCACATATTAATTTCCTTTAAAAAAAAAATTACGCCCTTCGTGGACGAGCGACGTACTCACGTCCTTCGTTGTTTCTGATTGCATATAACATGGACTTTGACTACTTACTTTGGTATCAGAACAATAGTTGTGATGCTGTCGCATGTCTTTGTATTTGGATGTAGTTAGAAAACGTAAAATCTATCAATCATTTCAACGGAAAGTTGACCTGATGAATATGGCATCCAATAAAGTATAAATACAAAGAACGAGCAATGGACCGTTGTTATAAATTTATTTGCGTTACAGTAACTGATATATTTGAGTTATAATATTTTGAAATAAATATATTAATTACAGTGGAAAAGATAACTTGTGTATGGTTTCTCTTTCGATAATGATATCTGTGTAATAACAACAAACTGCGTACTTAACAATATAAAACGTAGAACATAGTGAAATTCCCTAACTGAACAATAGTGCACTATGTGCTTGATTGTGCTTGCCGGGCACTCGTGTCAACTGCCTCTCGCGGCCCGCGTGAACACGGCCATTGTTATGTTGATACCTCCACAGATAAGTTCGACGCACCGCGGAAAACAAAACATCTTAAAACATTTGCATCTTAAAACTACTGGAAAAGGGAACGGCTCTAACATGTCGCAGCAATAGACTCGGGGATTTTTTACTGAAATAAATTATTCATGACAGAGGGGCCCGAACGAAAGATTCTGGACGACGGCCATTAAAATGCGACGCACCCCGAAGGTCTTACAATGCCAGTTAAGGCTCGGTTAATTGTTGATGTTAAGCGTTTTAATGTTATAGCCATTTTTGAAAACGAGACGCAGGTAGACGGCACCAGTCTCCCCGGGGTGCTTTTTTTTTGTTAGCTACGAGCAGGTACCCGACCCGGACCAGATTGTAGGAGCTTTTTCTATAACACAATGAACGCGACTATCGTAAAATTCGTCACAAAAACCTAAACGACTTGACGGGCCATCATTATTTGTTCCGATCAAGTATCGGATAATATACAATTTTTTTTTTGTCTTTCGAGTATTATTAGCGTTTCTGTCTTTTTTGTCAGTGATAAACATTGTTTATGGTTGATTAACCGCAAATATATATTAAATTAATAAACAATGATCTGATGACCTACGCAATCGGCTGACAATTTCCAAGCAATTAGAAATATTTCCGTCTCCACCATTTGGTTTTCAGCTTATTAAAATATTTTTTGTAATTCTTAACAATCATTCACATCAGAAAAAAATTAATAAATATAATCGACTCTTTAATAATTGCGATAATATTCATAATTCTTACTTGAAAATTTCAGAACTTTACTACCATAAGATACTGATTACTACCATAGGTAGTAATCAGTATCTTAAGCGTTTAAGGGATGTACTGGGATTAAAGGTAACTTAGAAGATTTGATTTGGATTTCTTGTTTGGGGCTTGGATGTCCTACCTTGTTTTGGATTTCTTGCAATGTTGGCTTGGACAATAGACACTTCTGTATAGCTGTGGGGTAACGACAAAAGAATGTACCATCCTGTTGCTCTCGTCAGGGTTATAAAAAGTAACTAAAGGAAAAAGTCTTGAAGGCAGGTCAGAAGGTATTGGCTATTGGCTTATGATGGGAAAACCATCCCGATATCAGAAAAAAATTATAGCGGATCGGTGGCGAGCAATAGCGTCCAAGGTGCGAGATCTCTAGTATTGTGTCCACCGATCCGATTACCTAACGTGATGATTATGGCAAATCTTTCCTGTCAGGGGAAGTGGATTTTAATTGGCTATTATGTAGGTGTCTTTGTTTTTACGTATGTGTTTTAACATTTTTTTAATTTTATTTTTAATAAATGTGTAATATTTACGTATCAGGTAATACCTGCTCAGGTGGAAGATTAACTTACAATTTAAACATTTGTTCTTAAATGAATAACATGTGTTAGTTGGATAATATTAATTCATGGATATTTAATATTTTTATTAATAACTCTTTTTTGTCCATTTCAGAACCAAACTCGACCAGTGCAGACGATGAGCAGCGCTCTCAACGGCGCCCTTGGCGCAGTGGGCGCCAACGGTACAACAACAGGAACAGCGTGGGAGCACCCGGCATTAGCTCGCGCTGCGTCCGTGCCACATCGCGCCCTCGCAGGTCTACTCGACCGCCTTGGGCACCGACGTCTCGAACGCACAACTAGCGAGCCCGCTCCGCCACCTGCGACCAGCCGCTACAAGACCGAACTGTGTCGTCCCTTCGAAGAGGCCGGTGTCTGCAAATACGGCGACAAGTGCCAATTCGCTCATGGCGTCCGTGAGCTGCGCAATCTCCAACGCCACCCCAAATACAAGACGGAGCTGTGTCGCACGTTCCACTCTGTTGGTTTCTGTCCGTATGGGCCGCGGTGCCACTTCGTCCACAACGCGGAGGAGGCGCGGCGCCGTGAGCCGCCCTCGCCAGGTGGTTCAATCGCGTCGCTGTCATCAGGCGGCTCGCTGGCGTCCTACATGAGCGACGGGTCCCGCTCGCCGCGCTCGGCGCACTCGCCGCACTCGCCGCACTCGCCGCTGGCGCCGCGCTCGCCGCCCGCGCTGTCGCCCGCGCACGCCGGGGCCTTCGCGTTCCGCCACACGCACTCGCCCGACCCGGACGACGAGCGGCTGCCAGTCTTCAACCGCCTCTCGTCTGCCTTTGGGGACCTCGTCATCGCCTAGTCCTAAGTCAACAACGAACCGAACGTAGCGTTTAAGGATCGTTCGTCACCTTAGTGCCTCCTCGTCGTCTTCCAGCCGCGCCCGGGCGACGTCCCGCTCGCCGCGTCTCACCCGCTCAACGAATGATCTCCAGTTTGCCGATGCTCCTTGTACCCTTTCGCGTTGTTCAAAACATAACGAGTGTTCACTGGCGTCTCGAAAGTTTGCGGTGTGAATATAGTAATTATTATTAATATATCGTTTAGTTATCGGCACGCACTTGTAAATGGCACCTTATATTATTAGAATATTTATTGCGTAGCTCGCGGATGTCTTCCCGATGCGATCCTCCGCCGAGCGGTAGTCTCTGTAAAGTTAGCTTATAGAAACATTTTTTATTTATTTCGTACTGCCTCCCCGCGCTCGGTTCCGTACCGCGAGAAGGCGCTCGTGATCTATTTTTAAGGATTTAAGATAATAATTTATTATTTATTTCGAGTCTCTTTAACTGTAATGATTATTTTGTAACTCGCAGCTGCGATGCCGCACCGCACACGGACGGGGCACGCGTCGACGGGACGTTGCTCTAGACGATAGCGACGCGACCGATTCCGTTCCGAATGCGTTGGATGGCATCATACAAATTTTATAAATATGCGGTTCTATGTAATTGCGAACGGACTCGGTCGACGCCACCTCGGTAGCTCGACGGGCTAATAGGCAAACTCGATTGCCACTCAATTTTTAGTCTCACATTTTGCGTGGGCTCGTCGTTTGCGAAACTCCTCTGCACTGCACCGACGCATACAATGCATTAACTCTGGCCAACAACATCAATCATCCGCAGTTCATTTGAGAACCATCGCAGCGATCCCGCATCGCGCACGATTTTTCCTTTTTGCGTCGAGGGACGAGGGCGAACGGCGACTCAAAACCTGTTTGGAGTTTGGGTAATTGTTTTTTTTTCGTCCTCGCACCCGCACTAGTCCCTCTCGCTTCAGCACTCGACGGAATAACGTCTGAGCGCACGCAAAAAATGTCAGAAATCCGAGACTGCGCCCGCCGAACTACCGACGCTTCGTTCTTCACCGATATACCTGTATAAAGTTATAAGTACACGATAGTTTATGAAGGGACGGCGGCTCCCACACAGTGCCTTTTACTTTATAACAAAATAAATCGATTATATTTAATTTTTAGTTGATGGAAATAGATTGATTGTTTATTTATTGTCTCCTTTGAATATTATATTCAAATTGGCGCAGTTATTACTTTAGTACTTTGACAGAGCTAAGTGATTAGTTTTCGAGGTAGCATATAGTTTTTTTTTTCTTTGAATTTAAAGTGTGATATTTTATAATATTTATATTACAAAGTTTAAAAAGTTTTAATTAAGGGACCAATGTAAGTGATTAGGGAGAAATTCTGATAGAAAGCAGACAGATACGCTTTTGATTCGTACCAAGAAACTGTATCCTCGCGCCTCACGTAAATTATTTTTATACATTGTCAGATCTTGGATTTTGTACGATTAATAAAATGACATGTTGACCGTTTTTGGTTTTGTGTTTAATTATTGTCAGCTGTAGAACCGAGATGGTAGTGTTGTTACTTTTGTTTTCCTTATTTTTTTATATAATTTCTCATTTAGTTTCAGTTTTTCTCCATTTCTATGCGAGTCGTTGCATGGTGACCACTGAATGATAATAATTTTGTACCTAATATTAAGGAAATTAGTTTGTAAGCGTTTTCATAAATTTCGCGAATATTATTTATTATCAGTTCATTACGAATTATAAACCATTAAAGCTGATTATTTAATTTCTTTTTGTATTTAAACAGACATTTAAGTACTACAATTATTGTAACTTAATGTTTAGTAATATATCATGAGTCATTTATTATAACAGGCATTAGTAGTAAACTCTAGTACCTATGTCACTTGTAATTAAGTATTTAATTTTTTTTATTTAATTCCAATTATTAAGTTAATCTTCAAAAAAATTTGACTACTCTATTCTCTTACGGACAAAACGAACTAAAGCTTGTTTATGACATTTTTCTTGTAAGTTTTCTTATTTCCATCTGCATTTTTATTGAATTATAGTGAAGATATGTTATTTTTTTCTTTTTATTTTTGTTTTTCTCCCGCATCCTATTGTCATTTCACCTCATTTTTATATGTTCATATAAAGATAATACTGAAATGTGTCTTCAACGATTTCTTCACGCATTTCCCAAAAGGGAGGTAGCAAGAGATGTTTTTAACTTAATGTGTGACAAGTGGAGAGCCTGTCGGCGTATTAATGTCCAAGCCTACGATATAACATTTTAACAGTGGTAGAGCCATGCATCAACTTTTGTTGTTGCATGAATGGGCTGGCTCGACCGGGGAAGTACCACGACCTCACAGAATACCGGCGTAAAGTAGAAGTCTAACAATATTTTTGCGTTTCGTCTGGTGAGTGCAGGTAACCGGAGGCCCACACACCCCCCTCCCCCAATTTGGGGGAGGGGGGGTCACTCTAAGGCCGGCGACGCATCTGCTGTGCCTCTGGTATTGCGGGTGTTCATGGGCGGCGGTAATCACTTACCATCACGTGAGCCACCTGCTCGTTTGCCGGCCTTTTCTATAAAAAAAAATAAATCGTACATAACTTTTGAAAAACTAATTGGAACAAGCCTGCCTCCTGGGGATCGAACGCTCTTGATTCAGATTCCGATCACCGAACCACTACTCAGCTATCGTGACTTAAATAAATTTATAACAAGAAAGAGACTTACACATTATTCCTTTCAGTACAATCCATTTTACGACATTGAATAAAGTTTAGTGGTTATATTTTTTTATATCATCAGTACATTCCTGTACTGCGTTAGAAAAAGGGTTAGATAATGTAGTTCATTTCGAACCGCTTCACCGGAGTTTATTTGAGACCACTTGGTAGGTGGGTGATCCTATCGCCTTCTTAATATTATTTTATTCTTTTGTATTATCAATAAAAAAATAAAAGAATCGGAAATCGATGGAAAGAAAGCTGGTCTGTTTTTGGACTGGCCAAATTTTTTTTTTGAAAAAAAAAATATATAATATCTTCACGCACTTCCCAATACAGGGGTAGACAGAGGTCGAGTCTAGACAATTTAGTCCCTTCGACCCACCTTCCATCGAAGATATTTTCGGGACAACGTGACAGGTGGTGAGCCCGTCGCCGTCTTTATGTCCAAGCCAACGATATTCGTACATAAGTTTTTGAAAAACCCATTGGTACGAGCCTACCAACTGGGGATCGAACTCGGGTCTATTGACTCGAAATTCCGACCACCCAACCACTCGGCAATCGTGACTTATTAACTTTTATAATAAGATGAAATATACAATATTATCATAATCTATCAATAGTATAAGCATGTACGTAGCTATGTGGTGAATTAATGAGTCCTGTAATATCATAGGCACATATTTCTCAGAAAATTAATTTCATAACCACATAACGTCCTTGCAGGAGTTATTTTACGCCATCAATGTGCAAGTCCCGTTCCATTCTTTGGAAAGTTACGTGGATTTAGAGACGATTCCGAGCATGATTCATTCAAATTCGTAAGTTATAGAAGTCATACGTTCCCAGTAATTGTTGAGGAAAAGTTTAGTTTATTAAGTGTATAGAAGGTACGTACGTACGAACAGTTGCACGACAAATGCTTCCGAGCCGAATACCACATTTTTAAGAATACAAGCGTAAAACAACTGCAGAGTAGCTAATGCTTACGGCGAGTGATCAGATCGATGCTAGTGTGCGATCTCGATTAAATTGTGGCAGATATACTTAGAATTTAAATATTTTTTGCTGCTGCACTGTATGTATAGACTCCATCGGGTTGGTGGCCTTGAAGAATATGTAAAGGCATTTTACACCTTTCGCCCAATGACTGAGACCTGGGGGTCCACACTCCTTTGATGTCAGAGGTGTAAATGGAGCGTCAGTAATATAGCTAGCATTAATGTCACGATAGCCGAGTAAAGAGACCAGAGTTCAATCCCCAGGTGGCAGGGTCGTTCCAATGGGTTTTTCAAAAACTTATGTGCGAATTATATCGTTGGCTTGGACATTAAGACGGCGACGGACCCAGTTCGTCCCCAGTACCAATGAGTTTTTCAAAAAAAAAAAAAACTTATGTACGAATTTCATCGTTGGCTTAGACATAAAGACGGCGACAGGCTCACCACCTGTCACGTTGTCCCGAAAATATCTTCGGTGGAAGGTGGGTCAAAGAGACTTGATTGTCTAGACTTGACCTCTGTCTACCCCTGTATTGGGAATTGCGTGAAGATATTTTTATTTTATTATAAAAGTTGTATGTTTTATTTTATTATGTAAGTTAATTATATCACCAGAAACAAGTAGACTAGTGACATTGAGAAATTTATTTATTTTATTTATCTTCACGCACAATCCCTGGCGGGGTAGCCAGAGAGAACAGATCGCCAAGTGTTACGATCCCTGCATACCCCTTTCGCTTCTTTCATATTCATCACAATGAGAAATTAAATATTTTAATTCAAACTTTCGAAGTAGGCCGAGATTATTACATTCGAAGAACACTTTTAAAGGTTTCTAATGATTTGGGAACACGCTGTTCCAGATGAAAACTAAGTAACATAATAATCAATGAAGTCATATCCGTCCTAATAATAAGCTTGTAGTATATGTAAGTAGATTAAATTTAATTGTAGTATTTAAAGTTTTATTCTTTAAGAATAATAGAAACACAACAATTAAACTCGCTTATTATAACTACTTAATAACTTGTTTTAATCCATGTACTCGCGTCAGCTGAAGCTACAAGTGGGTAGGTCAGTAATGGACATGTTAATTGGTAAGTGCAGTACAGGATAAGGACGGGCGCAAAAAGAAAACCCCTGAGAGGGATTTTAATATAGTAATTAAGTTCATATAAGATTTAATCGTGAGTTTAGTTTATATTTATCAAGTAGCACTTACATTTACAATCTTGCAAAATTGCAGAGTGTAAGGCGAAATATTTCCTAACAAGTTTTACACTTATTTTATTCTTATAATAGTATCTCATATTGCGTGGAAACTTTTATCGTGAATTTTTTTACTTTCCGATGAAATGTATCTTTTTAAAGATATACATAGTCCAATACCAAATGTCATCAGTAAAAGCGTAACAGACAGACATGGGTAAATTTATTTTTATAATATCAGTATGGAATACGAATTAAAAGTAAAAAACGATCTGCTAGCTTAGTTGGTTAGTACCCTGACTTTGAAACTAAAGGTTGTGAGTTCAAATCCCACTAGGGTCAAACATTTGTGTGATTAATATGAATGTTTGAACTCGTGTCACGGATGTTTACATACATATTTGTATATTATTTGAATGACTTAGAAACTGACAGGTCAAAAGCTACCATTTATCACATAGTCCCAAAATAAGTTCTGATGAAATGTGACTTGTAAAGACTAAATTGTGTAGACGTCTAAATATCCCAGCATTAAGGAAATGGATTATATTAAAAAATCTAAATCAAATGTTTATAAAATCAGGTTTTTCAAAAAGTATTTAATTAAAACATTTTTTACGAATGCTTCGTAACTGGCACAGCACATTAAACTCCGAACTCACATGAAATTCAAGACTGCATGCAATACTAAACGTCGAACAATCAATTCGTAGTATGCTTGCTAGTATGGCGTCAAATTCCTGTTCCTGGGGCTGAGTCGGCGGCTCTGGTAACCTAATACACAGATAAGAGTGGCCTTGACTACATGACAAAACGCTTCGAACACTTCAAATCGACTGCGTGTATACGAATATTATTTACATTTAACCCTTATTTCTTCTATTAAATAAAGTCTAATTTAGAGAGAAACCAACCATCGGCTGCAATGGAGATCTCGGCACTCAAATATAAAACGGATGTTATAATCTGTGGCTCGTCGAATCAAATAATGAACGAGCTTGTATGAAAATGGTGAAAGATTATTCTTAATTAACACATCCATAAATATACTCGCATGCATTAAAATTTAGTATGCCTGTATCTTATGTAAGTAAACGTTCCAAAAATGTTGAATTCACCTAATTCAGATTACAAAGATAAAAAAAACGTACAAAGAGTAAAAAATGTAGTGTCGGTAGCCTGGTTAATGCGTTCGTGTATCTTAATAAGTATGAGAGACCAGGGTTCATTCGAAGGTTAAGGTACGATATTGTAAGTATTAAATGCCTGTATCAAACAGGAGTTGAATAAAGAAAGTTCGTTTTTAAAACGTAACGCTACTAATCGTCTACATGAATGAATCTGCACAGCTGCGGCAGGTCTGCTCAGGCCTTGCAGAATGTCTGAAGGAGTGTAGCATGTTTCGTCCAGTGGCGGTATCCCTACCGTTATCCCCTTCTATCCCTGGCCAATCCTACTTCCCATTTCCCAATTACTTTCTTAAAAATACACAATGCACTTAAATTAAGTACATATAATATTTCGTTTAATGTCCGTGGGAAGTAACCTATTAGGTTTTCGATTTCTAGTTAGCCACCATCTCCAAAAAAAAATCATTCTTAGTCGCAAGAACTAAGTGGCCTATGCTTTGTTAGGATTGGTTCAAACGACAGTAGTCATTAAAATATTACCTAAGCGATATCGCTTGTTTATTTTTAAACTTCAATAGACGCTTTTATTTTTTAACTTTTCTTTTACTTTCTTTCTTTTAAGTTTATGAAAAGTTTTACGGCAGTGTACAACGTTTTATTTATTTTTTTATTTATTTATTTTTATAATGTGAGTATACAGGTTGACACAATACGTTTGCTTATCGTAATTCGTTCGTTATACTTTTATAAACATCACTAGTATTATATGAACAAAAAGTATTAATATGGATACTTAAGTAAGTAATAAACATTAGTAGAACACAAATTAAAGTTTGTTTGTTTTTATTTAAGTGTTTATATTATGTCCTGTCCAAGTCTTAACTTGACTATTAAGGATGTTTTTTTATCAATTAATTTTTTCGACGGTTTTATTGTTTATTTTAGTTGCATTTAGAAATTGTCTTGTCCTCTTAGTAGAAAAAGACGGAAAAGCAGAACTTATCACTACGAGTAAGAAATTGAATAAGTACACCTTTCAAAATTGTCTGAACTAGTAATCTTAAAATATGTCTGCTCAGTGTTAGACTGAGACATAAGCTTTAGTAGCAGTGAGCCGCTTTTAACCAACGACACCTATTAAATGACGAATGCACAACAATATTTCGTAAACTCGTGGTAATCAGTAAACAATGCAGTCTATTCTACACAGCCGTAAGTGACGAAAGGTGGCGTGATACGGCTGAGTAGTAATCGAAGGCATTGTCCGATTACCGAAAGCAGATAAAATGAAAACTAAGTCGATTAATGTATGCTGATCGAGCATGTCGTTGTTTTTTGTATACAGAACAGGCAATAAATATTTCGATAGCGCGACCTTATTATTTATAGCGGTACTTCTATGCATGAAGTCGGCCTATTCGAAAGAAAGAAAACACAGATCTCTCCTGAGTCTTTCGTAGTAAAAATACTGGCAAGTTACACTACTTGTGTAATGATGAATGGATTCCACTGTATTGTAATTGAAGAACTCATCTCTCGCCACAACACAGACGTCTACCACATGAGTAAATATCCTTATTTACACATATGCGTCTACACTAACGATGCAAGTTTTCTTTTTCTGTAATTTACAAATACATTTTTATTTTTTTTACCATACCCAGAGCCCAAAAGAATACAATGCTATTATTATGGAAATTTCAATTTCAGAACATCACGCTTTTCCAATAATAGAGTAGTCAAACGTCTAGACAATTTAATAATTTCGACCCTAAATTTATCTGAGTTTATTTGCTAAAGCGTAACAGATTTAGTTTATAGTATTAAAAACAATTTTTCGCAGATATATTAGTACAACTTCCCAATAATAAAATATGTGAGAGTCCAAATTCCTGCAGGTTTGCTCAGAACGTCTATATTCTATCGCTGAGCACAAAGTTACTAACAGTTATTGCAGTGCCAGCACCCAGGATCAAACCCCAGTCACACACGCTCTATGTACTCCGTATGACTGTTTAAAATGTTGTCACGAAATCTTAAGGAACCTTAATACTCATTTAAGCAAGCTAATATTTTCACGTAAGGTACTGTTCCTAATTTGAAATAAATAACATTCATGACATTCAATACATTCATCATAAAAGGGGACGTCGAACTTGCCAGTTGTTCAGCCATGCTTATTTCAAGTCGTGCCTTAGTCGACATATATCATGTAGAAAGCAAATACGCAGTATTTGTTTAGTGATAATAATAATTGCTGCTGGATGGGTGTGATAAGGGCGTTCGTTATCTAATATTTGTTAAGCCAACAGCGATTAGATAAAGTGTAAGATGTATCGTACATTGTCAAAGAGTTACTAATATGAACGCTTTGAAGGCTAAGGATGGGGCAAAGGACAACTGAAGTTTTTTTTTGATGATATATGAACTTGCAAACTCAAACACACACGCCTCTACAATCATTGACGATTTCAGTGGACGTGTGCCGTACAAACCGGTTCTCAAGGTGTCGTGAGGTCCCGGGTTCGATTCTGGGACGTTTCTATGTAGAAAACAACGTTTTTTCTGTGTCGTTTTTCATAAGTTAAGATTAAAGTTAAGCTTAAGATTATAGATAGCTTAATAAGTACTTCTTAACACAAGTGCTTATGCTATCTGATCCCAAAGAATCAGAGCAATGTACATGATGTTCACAACTTTGGCACAGCATTAAACAAAACCTAGTAGTCAAGTATAGTGTGTAATTGAAATAAAAAAATTATTTGTTTTTGTTACTTTCACTTGTTAATTTTTAACACATTAGCCAATACTAAATCAGTCACACAATTGGACCAGTTCTAAACCATTAAGTCGTTTTGACTCACACCTCAGCAGTGATTATTTGAGACAACCCTACGTGTTTTGAGCCTGTCACCATCTTAGTGTCTAAGAAACCATACAAATCTTATATAATTTTAGAAAAAAACATTGGTACGACTCTTCTTCCTGAGGATCGAGCAGAAGTCCACATTGAATTTCAATCTACTCGGCTATTGTGACATAATTTAGTAATTATTTTATAAAAAAAGTCACGATAGCCGAGTGGTTGGGTGGTTGGAATTTCGAGTCGAGAGACCCGAGTTCGATCCCCTGGTGGCAGGCTCGTACCATTGGGTTTTTAAAAAAACTTATTTACGACTTATATCGCTGGCTTGGACATAAAGACGGCGACGGGTTCACCACCTGTCAAGTTGTCCCGAAAATTTCGGTGGAAGGTGGGTCAAAAGGACTTAATTGTCTAGATTAGATCTCTGTCTAACCCTGTATTGGGACTTGCGTGAAGATATTTATTATTTATTTTTATTATTTTATATCTACACTCAATACTGGGGTAGGTCAAGGTCTAGTTAGTATCTTTTCGACCCTTTACCGAAGCTTATTTGGGACTACATGAAAAGTGGTGAACCTATTGCCGTCTTGATGGCCAATATATGTCTATATATAAATAAGTTGTACCGTTAGACACCTTATTTATACATATATTTACATAGATTAATATTTATTAAGCCTTGGCGGGAAGTGTGTCGAAAAGACTTTGTATAGGCCGATCTCAGTATGGGAAATTGTTAAAATAAATAACAAAATAACCTGTATTAAGATAAAATTTAGATGTGAATATACTTACAATATCACTTATACCACCGGTCATGTTGTCTCAAAAAAAATGTCTTCGCTGGAAAGCGGGTCGAAAGAACCTCTGTCTGCTCCTGTATTGGGAATTGCGTGAAGATATTTTTTTTTTCTTACAACTTACAATATTGAGTACATTTATAATATTGAAGGTGCAAAGTCACGAGCCGCATCTAAAGAAAGTTAACACGTACGTGAATGTAAATTCATGTTATTTATATAAGTATGGAGAGATAGAGGTGAACGCTGTGTGCCACGTCCGCTTCCTACCCCAGTGGAGATATATGCGTAATGTCACGTTTTCAAGGGTAGCCGTAAAAAAGGAAATCACAAAATTTGCATTGAGCCGCTTCGGAACCGGTCGTTCCGTGTTTATCCAAAGGATTAACCGAAGGGTATGGAGTAGATAAGAGAGTTTTTAACCTTGTTACAAGACCCGCGCTCAGCATTATCTACGATGAAGACCACATACGTAGACGTTCTTCGTAGTTTGTTTTTTCCCCGTATACATTTACATGCCACACTTAAAACTCTATTTTAAATTATTAATTCGAGTTTGTTTAGTGCTATTGAAATTTGAATCTTATCTATCCCACAAATTGATACATCGTAAATCTATCTTTCCGAATGCGGTATGAGAATTGAGGACCTCGCCAGCTAAAGCTCTTAACTACATACTAAGCCTTCTCATATCGAATTTGATAAGACAATTATAATTTTGTTATAAGTTTAATTACTCTGTAATCTTGTGAAATTAGAATAAATCTGCGGACAGCTTACTACGGCATAAAAAATATCAGCTGCTTCAAACAATTATTAAGGAAAAATTAGAAGGTAAGATACATGTTAGAAGACGCGTAAAGTAGAGAGAAGATATTTGAGAGTGGACGGAAGTCGTCAGAACTATTATTTCACATGGCCAAAAGTCGAAAGCAGTTTACTGGCCCGCCGGTTAACCTTCAGTGGTGAATTGGAACTAGAAGAAGAAAAAGATTGTAGTCAATTTTAACAAGAATTTTATTTTTATTTTATTGTAATAAATTCTCGCGGACGATTGCGGAAATTATTTCATTCTCTTTAATGACATTATAATATTATTTACTATTCAAGCGCCGTACTACAATAAGGTCCCAGCATCGACACATCGACTGGTGACCGCTACCGGGTGACGGTAATATAATTTTTACTACCGACGCGTGTACACTCGCACACACAATTGATTAATCGAAAATGAAAACAAAAACCATTACCGACTTCATTTCCGTGGACATTCGCACACAGTGTGCACACGCGCGACGTTTCACAATGAAGTCTCCATGATAGTTCAATTACTTGCTTCTTGTTATGACATACTATTTTGTACGATCGTTGTGCAATGAGATTGATCTTTACACTTATTGTGACACTCGGTCTCTGCTCAGTAATGATTTCCGTAAAGAATATATTACAAACTGACACAGGCGTGGCATTTTAATAATACAATTTAAACATTATAAATAAACTTACGAGTTTTACTTCTTAATCGTCACTTCTTATTAAAAATGTTATTTGACATGTGAAATGCACGGAAAAAAGGTTATGGAAGGCTAAAAAGGCGAAGGTTAGATGTAAAATTGTGATATTAAGAAAGATTTTTTCAAGTAAGTCGGAATAACCCCCTCGGAGATCTTAGTCTTGGCTCCCTAAGATAATGTATTTTATGATTTTTGTCGTAAGCGCTAGATTAAATAAACAATAAATAAAAAGTCCGCGACATCATATATCTACATTTTATGGTCAAGCCAATATATCCGATATTATGACCTATAATTTAAATAGATTTTTTTAATTGCCAATTTTTGAGTGTTTATACCTTTTTTTTATTTTACAATAACGGATAGTTTTTGGCATGAGTTTTGTTAAAAGTAGCAAGAAGCTAATTAAGTTTTTCTCTTAATGTCCTATTGGAATTTTTTTAGTATTCTAAAGCCTTCCCTGTACTTAGGCAAGACATAGGCTACATTTTTTAATCAAACCACGCAGGCGGAAGCTAGTATTGCATAATTATAATTTTTCGAGATTTTCAAAGGTAAGGGCTTCATAGACTCCTTCTCAGTATTACACACATCAATATTTACCGCCAAATAGCAGTGTAACTTCATCTGAATTCGGATTTGATATAGATGAAGATGCTATAATGAGGCAATGTATCTAAGTCCTTGTGGGTGAAATCGTATCAGTACCGTAATCTTTCTCTTCCCTTTAGTTGCAGATGTTATGTGCTGCAATTAAAATTTAATTTTAGATACTGTTTAAAATCCCAAAGGTACCAAAGACAGGCTATGAAAATTCGTTTATAAAAGAATAAAAGAATTAAACATTATTATAAAAAAAGTCACTATAGCCGAGTGGTTGGGTGGACGGAATTTCGAGTCAAGAGATCCGAGTTCAATACCCAGGTGGCAGGCTCGTACCAATGGGTTTTACAAAAACTTACGTACGAATAATTTCGTTGGCTTAGACATAAAGACGGCGACGGGCTCAGCACCTGTCACGTTGTCCCGAAAATATCTTCGGTGGAAGGTGGGTCGAAGTCTAGACTAGACCTCTGTCAACCCCTTTATTGGGAATTGCGTGAAGATATTTCATTTCATTAATTTTAAACATTATTATAGTACTTATCCTTATCCAGCAAACTTTGGTCACTTAGGTACTATATATAATACAGATACGCGAAGATTGATCTCCATATCTTCTAGAAATTGACAGTCACTGATAGAGATATCTTTTGCAATGGACCATGCAGGCAACTTGCCAAGCGTGGTAGCATGAATAAATTTTACATCATTAGAAATGCTTTTGTCCGAAATGAATAATTTATTTTACCGAACTACCGTTAAACAAAGAAATGTACTCATCATACTATCAAATATTTCATCAGCCAATAAATTCACTGCTTGAGACACGCCTCGTAGGAGAAGGTCGATTGGCTGTCGTTTATCCCATTTTCCGAAGAGAGAGACGTTCAAAAAGGGAGCTTATTCGTTTCGTAAAAGATGCCAATAAAACGACAGCCTCTCAGCTGTTCGCAGACTTTAGTGATCCCTTACGATCAGGTGAACCGAATGCTTACATGCCTCCTTGTTCTGCACATTAAAGAAAACTGTGGTATTAGATCGTTACATGACTAGGTAACTGTTATAAAACACCAATTATTTTCTAATTCTCTTTAGACTCAATCTTATTGAAATAAGAAGAATTTTTCATGATCGTCATTCAGATTTGGCAGTCGCTTTACATATACATCGCTTTTTTCGCATTACGAAACCGATGTTCTGTATTGATTTGCTGCCTAATTTGGCACAAAATTTTTAATAAGTCACGATATTAAAAACTATACTAAGTGGTAATCTAAGGGTTAATCGGCATTTTGAGTCAGGAGAGTCCCGAGATCGATTCCCAGGTGGCCGGCTTGTACCAATGAGTTTTTTCAAAAAAACTTATGTACGATTATTCGGTTGTCCCGTAACCGAACCAGTATTTGGACTTGTAGAAAATTAGCCAATTTAGTTATAGAAAATTTTATAATAACACATAGGAGATGATATTTGGTTTAATTTTCTTTCACAAATCCACAATGAATTGTTTTTCTGTATTATTTTGTCGTATATAATAAAATAAAATAAATATCTTCGCACCATTCCCAATACAGAGGTAGACATAAGTTTAGACAGTTAAGACCTTTTGACTCGCTTTCCATCGAAGACATTTTTGGGACCACGTGACAGGTCGTGAGCTCATCCCCGTCTAATAAAATATTAATTCATTCATTTAAATCCAATTATTAATAATTTTATATTAAACAAATTTGTTAACAATAGTACACTAGTAATACACTCAACCGTAATCGAGAAACAAAGGCTCATAAAGATACGTAGGATTTACGTAACACAAGCGCCCGGTTCACAACACACCGCCGCTGAAGCCTTACTGTGAGAACTTTGCACTCTTTGCACTTAGTTTTACCCGATAATAATGTACGGGCCGTTCGCATACTTTACTTATCATCGTACATTGCTGCACTTTTACAATAAAAATACTTCTGAGCATTGGCAACCTGATTGGCTGTAACAAAAAGAAATTAAAAATCAATGTAGCGTTAGTTGAAAATGTAATCACTACATTATCTACGTACAGCAGTGCAAAATTTACGCGTACTATATTCATATGTTTTATTTTAGGGACGTAATTGTTATGACAGTAATGTTTGCAATGGTTGCGATGGTTCATATCCCCTGAAAGTTTGAAAAAGGTCACGAATGGAACAAAGCCCTAAATTAAAAAAAGAATGTAGATGCATTACAAACGTAGATGCGACGTGCTACCCAGGAGGAGTACATAGCACGCTATTATAAATTTAAAACTTTCACACCGATACAAAGCAAAAGTTATGCTGCTGTTCAGAGGCAGTCACAAACATCATCACGTAGTACTAACCAGATATGGATAAGCAATTATTATTAGATTATCAATTACAATTACACGGTAACCTTTAAAATAACTTCTAAAGAGGGTGGGTCTTGCTGGTTGGTTGTTTTACAGAGTTATGTGACTTAAACAGCAAACGATAAAAAAGCGGAACCGGATCGGTGAAATGGAATAAGAAGTATCAAAGATTCCAAGGATCGAAGCTGTCGTGGATCAAATAAACCGGACACTGATGATCATAAGGAATTTAAAAAATCGTGAAATGTCCTGAATTGTCTTCGTTGGCGAATAGGAAGTTATTTCAACTCCCAGCGGATACATGGTCCAACTTGCAAAGAACAATGTGATGCCGATGCAATTATTAACGACGTTATATATTATTAACTTATCTAAGTGAACTTCATTAAGTTCAGGGTAGCACTTATCAACATAATCAATGACAGGCGAAGTAAAAGATTGCACCAGAATTATCTTCACCTCGACGGGGAGAAAGTTGGAAAGGCGATTGAGTGCATTAAATTTGGTGATAACTAACTCTCTGATCTTTTACTCTTGAGTTAGTTAACTCATAATTGTGTGAGTGTACACATATACATTCTTAATGGTATTTGAATAAGGTACGATGGTGTCGTCAAGGGTTACAGATGTAACACAGCTATCGCTTAGTTAAGACAACTGTAGAGTACTTACAAAGATTATTGCTTGACATTTAGTGACGCTCACTTTAATGCAAATACTCGACCACTCGATTAAATTAGCTCAGTTCATTATTCAATTCGTTTACAGCGCAGTTCAATCTAATAAAACATTTTAATAAAAATTGTTTAACGGCTCAAATTTTAAGATTAGTTGTGACGAAAAATATTATGTACTTAAGAATATAAACGGGAATAATATTTCACCCAGTGGCATGCAATACAAGAGTTTGAACCAGTTAGATACAAAATGATCATGTGTCATGAAGAAAGAAGAAGAGAAGGTAGAGAGAAAACCAATCAACAGTGGAGTTGGCGGTTAAAAAGGTAAAAACTATTGAATAGCGGAAGAAGAAAATGATGTGATGAATGATGGCGGAACATGACAAGGAGGATATCATGGTCAACTAAATTGAAAGCATTGGCAAAATCATTTAAAACCACAATTGTGACCTTTCTATTGTCCTAGCCTCTTCAAATAATCTTAGTATTATTCTGTTTATTTTATTCTAGCTGAGACTCGCGATTTCGTCAGTATTGCTTGATATTAACAAAGTTGTCGAAATAAACATGAAAAGCTAAAACATATTTAAATTGAACCGCTTCAAAATAAACACTAATTAATTTTCTTTGCTATACTTGTAACTTTTAATTTATTAAACGAAATATTCTAATAACCACTACTAACTGATGTGCATGAAATCGGCGCCAAGTATTAACACTTGGATGTTGGTTGAACTTAAATTAGGATTATACGACAATCAGTTAAAATAGGCTATTATATCGCTGTTCTATCGGCAACCACATAAGTCAATAGTGCTAATTAGAATATTTAATTTTAATTAATAATAAATACATATGTAGATAGCGACAACATCACATACATTGCTCTGATCCCAATTTAAGATGCTAAAGCACTTGAGGTATGGGAATCGGAATCAATGAAGGCACCACAAACACCCAGACCCGAGAAAATGTAGAAAAAGTGTTTTTTCTACATTGATCCGACCGGGAATCTAACCCGAACCTCGAGATGGCGGCACAATGAAAAACGGTGTTCGCGCCACTCGTCCACGGAGGTCGTTAATTATAAGTAATAAGTTTAGTTCAAAAGGTTATTTCGTGTTTTTTTTAAATCAATTGAAAAAAATGTTTAAGCATGATTTTATTTGATATAAGTGAGAAACATTCAATGGTGTTATGTATTTGTGTAATTGGTTTTGATTATTAATATATGTGTAACTAATTTATATTATACTTAATGCCTGGTGCGACACAATCAGTAGTATCGTGTAACAAGTTAGAACTTCCGACTTTCCGACAGTTATAGTTTTATACAGTACAAATATAGATGGGGAGAACATGACATACATTGCTCGGATCCCAAGGTAAGTAGCTAAAGCACTTGTATTATGGAACCGGCAACAATGAAGGTAACACAACCACTCAGATACGAGAAAATGTACAAAAAGTGGTTTTTCTACATTGACCCCTCCGGGAATCGAATCCGAGACCTCAGAGGTGGCAACTCCTTGAAAACCGGCGTGCACGCCATTCGTCCACGGAGGTCTTCAGTATTATATGTCCAATTTTGCTTAAATTATCTAATGAAATTAAGATTTGTTAATCAATAAATCGGTAAAGTTAGTTTAATTACTGTTTGTCTCAGATAAAGTACTACAAATGAATAAGATTGTCCTTGTTTCTCTCTTAGAGAGAGTAAATGTCTAAGTAATAGATAAGACCTTATTCCTATTACCTTATTACTGGACTTAGCCTTTCTATTTCTCCTGCCTTAACGAGGCCAAGCCAGGTATAAGTTTATTGATTAGTAAACGTATTTACAGCATATAATAAAACAAAATTCACTTAGTCTTTAGAAATTCATTTGCTAAAAGTAATTAAAAGCAAAACCTATTTTTTATATAATAATTAAATAGTATTTTTCTTTTAAATAAAAAGTGTTGTATACACAAATATGATGCGTGTCAGCCATCGCTCTTCATGAGTGTCGACCCGCAATAAGACACCATCACAAATAGAAGTTAAGGGAGTATCATGTATTTAGCATCGTCCAGCACCTACCTACCTACGTGAAGTATGATAATGAGCCAAATCAGTAACTCAGTACCATTAACTATATGTAATACTTCTGAGATATGTTCGTTGTCGAGTAAGAGTAAAAGTATAGGAGATAATAATATTTCTAAAAGTCCATCGTTTAAAATACCGGACCATAGTTGGAACGACCGTCCGTGGCGTATGCCCTAACCAAATGCTAGCAATCATCAGCAGCAAGATAGTCGGAAGCATTGACAGACATTACTTCATAAGTCTCCACTACTATAAACAGTCGGATATAGATTACATATTGTAACGTTAAATCATATTATGCAATATAAACTCAGCTAATAAAATTCCTGTCTGATATTATGTATAAACACCCTTTAAACCAGTACTTAAGTTATCAAATATAAGTAAACGTATTCGCCTTCGTCTTTTACCTAATTAACCTAACTTTCATGAAACAAAGAATTAGCTTTAAAAATGCATAGCAATGATTGGAAAACATTTCTTTTTTGTCACGCATTAAATTTTTGTTTTATAGAAACTTGAACCTAAGACCAACAGTAAGTGTCCAACAAGATATGTGTTATCAATATTGATATAGATAGACCTAGATAATGCGTTGACGTTCATTGATGTAAATTCGTCAACCGTCATTAAATACCAATAACATACAATTTTCTACAACTAACTATTTTTATTATCATTTACAAATTACTATCAACTATATAATAATTAAAATCATCATGCAATATTTGTCTGTATAACCATCAGCGAGGTATCGTGCAAGTTAAAATGATCAACGCTAAGAATTAAAATTACAAAACAACAACATATACTTGGATCTTGACTTGTTTCCGAGCACCCGCCATCGGAGCGAGATGTTTTTTTTTATTCGTAGAGACTTAAACAGTTAACACAGATAGGCGATCGGACAGTCAAACGTATTGTAATTAACAATAAGGTTACCTACATATTTACAAGTTCATTATTTATTCTGTATTCTCTCTCATAATTGCATGGTGACGTACCTACACATGTACTTTAAGATACATACATATCATACACGTGTCGTCTCTGGTGTGGTAGCCAGAGAGATCTCCGACGGTTAAGATCCTTACATACATACCTGTTCTATATCTAACAATACACTTCCGTCAGGGTAATCATAGATGTAAAATTTTTCTTCCTTAAGCAATTTGCTAACACGAATTTACTTAACACTGCTCAGTGATAACATAGTCTTTTAAAACCTGATATATAGGGCATAATTTAGTTTCGTTTTCGAATAATATTATGGATGTAATATATGTACATGTAGAAAAATATATAGTAAAGTGAAAATATACGATGCCTTGTGCTTTAGACATTGCTTAAACATACTGGACTGGACTTATTTGTTTGTATATATAATGGCTTGTAGAAGCTACTATAAAGGAGGATTTACCATATTGCCACGCTTGGCTGATGGCTGGGCGATCACAGTATCAGAGATCTCGCACCATAGACGCTACTAACCGACGTCTGTCAGTCCCGATTTTTGTATCGTCATTTTCGACATAGTTGTTCCCCCATCAGTCGGTAGCCAAAGACTTTGAGGATTCCTTGGTCGCATCTTATGACACTCACAGGGAAGAAGTGGGTCGTATATTATTACACTGCCATTTTTTTACATAATAATTTGTCCTTATTCATTACTTAGAGAGGCAGCTGATTCGGATATTTAGTGCATATATGAATCTTCGAAAGAAGAAAGTTCCAATTGCCGTAGAAACGATCGGTCCGTGCTTGGTGGGATCCTGATGCGATGCAATTTCTGAATAAATCGTTTGCGAGAGTGATTTTAGCCGCTAGCAACAAGGTACGCGTGTCTTTTAACTATTCAACGTGTTTGTATTCACAGTTTTCGATGCCTCGAGAAATTGGGCTTTAAATTAATTTAAATTTTGTGAATATAAATGTTTCTGTTTCTGAAGGGCCCAATGTACCCATTACGTAAAAATAACTTTACTACTAATAAGTTCTTTTTATCTCCTCTTTTAAAAACCAATAGAGGCGTTAATGATTTTAGTCGGTTGCGTTAAAGACGTGGCGTGTACGGACTAAAAATAAAAGTTTAATGGCATAAGACCAGTTCTGAGACGGGTTGACCGCAGCTCGAACGCGGGCAGCCGGCGGTCTGCGCTCGCTTACGCACTCCCACAATACTGAGTCATCTTCTTGGATATTCTTTGGTAAAGCTGCAATTGGTATTTCCGGAAAGAGCATTAACAGTAGTACAATTATCGGACATTTCAAGTTCATTTGTTTCATTAGATTAGGTCGGTCAGTATTGTATTACCTACAATAATAGACATACTCGTGCATAACATGTCTAATAGACATACAATTCTACTACTGTAATGTAAATTTTATTTTTTTTAATTTATATAAAAAATATCTTCATGCAATTCCCAATACAACATAGAGGTCTAGTCTAGACACTTAAGTCCCTTCGACCCTTTGTCCCTTTGACAGGTGGTGAGCCCGTCGCCGTCTTTATGTCCAAGCCAACAAGATAATTCGTACATAAGTTTTTGAATAACCCATTAGTCCCTTGACTCGAAATTCCGAAAACCCAACCACTCGGCTATCGTGACTTTTAATTTATAAATAGATAATTTCAATTAAAATATTTTACACGTCTATTTTCATATATAAAATGTTATTTACTGAGCAAATGTAACAATCACTACATGAGAAATAGTTTTTCACCATTTTATCTTTTAACTACTAGACATTTTCGACCGCGGACAAAATGGTATTCTAGAAAAACCTTTTTATACCTGTCGCCGGTTTATATTTAGTTGGGGTATTTCGATACGAAATTTTTTATCCGTTTGGAAAAAAATAAAAAAGTGTAACAGAGAACCAACTTTTAATAAGTTGGTCAATAATATTTATTTTCTATGGTTTAGTGTTGATAAACACGTAGTGAGTATATTAATAAAGACTGAGTGGAAACCTCGTACAAACAAACGCAGTGTACGGCGGGACGCCCTACACTGCGTTTGTTTGTACGAGAGTTGGTGTGACGACTTGAAAAATGTTGCGGGAAGTCAATGGAGGCAGGTGGCTGGGGACCGTTCACTGTGAAAACTTTTTAGGGATGACTTATGTTCAGCAGTGGACTCTTTATAGGTTCTAAAGAAGAAAAACCCGTGACTACTTATAATAAAATTCTTTTCATATATAAATAACGATATTTCAAAAATCATACCTAGCAGTAGGCGAGGTTGGTGGTCTTGACGAAGTTGATGATGTTGTTAATGATGATGATGATACTGAGTAAATACGATATGCGAAAACTACATAATAATTGGTGGAAACCATTTAAGAATTCGTCTCCAATACCTATTTAACTACCACTACCTACTACCATTTTCTATCGACAATTGATGACCTCCGTGGACGAGTGGCGTACATACCGGTTTACATGTCGCCAGTTCGCAGATTCGCAGGTTCGATTCGCGGTCAGGTTAATCTAGAAAAATCTGACTGGGTGATTTTAGGATTGATTTGGAAGAATACTGTATCAAATATAAAAAATCTAAATTCGCTTAAAAAAACACGTATTTGAGAATAAAAACATTTAACATCGATGGCACTTCAATTTTCTTACTATTATATTTGAAGAAATCATTGCTTATGGCAAGAAAGTTACAACAGTGCTCCACATGTTGTAAATTTTACAATAATTAATTTTTCTAGCACAAAAACCCCTGTTATGTCAGTAAAGACAGTTGAAATGTGTAAAAACCAGAAGCGTTAAAAGAGCCACACAGTCGCAATTCGTTGGAGCTCCTAACGGCGCTTTAAATGTAATTTTAGATTTATTGCATCTCAATAAAGCTAAGTGATGGACGTATTAAAAGACGTCACAGTCTTTGGTTAAGTGCAAATGATTCATTTAAATTCATCGAGGTTTAATGGCGGTCGTTCGGCCTGTTAGTAATTATATATTTCATGTTCGAACCGGATTATATGTAAATTTAATATAAGAAAGCAAATTGAAGTGTCAAGCGGATATTTTAGCCAAATACATAGCAGCTTTTTTTACAAACCACGCATTTTAAATAGTATACCAAAAGTCACGATAGCCGAATGATTGGGCGGTCAGAATTTCGAGTCAAGAGACCCGAGTTCGATCCCTAGGTGGCAGGCTCGTACCAATGACGAAAAGACGGCGACGGGCTCACCACCTGTCACGTTGTCCCGTAAATATCTTCGGTAGAAGGTGGTTCAAGGGGACATAATTGTCTAGACAAGACCTGTATTGAGAATTGCGTGAAGTATTTATTTATTTATTTTATTTATTTTTGTCATAACCAAATATCGGCCAGTAAAATTCCACTGCAAGAGACGAGTGTACTTCTCTTCTCTTTCTTAGTTTTATGGCCCCTCTTTTTAGAAATCTGCCAATGGACAAAAGTGTAGTAGGTATCTGCCGTATGACAGTTTGTCATAATCGTGTCGCTTGACAATTGGCGATTAGACGCTGCTGCTGGTCAACAGTTAGCTGACTTACGTCTGGTATTTTTTTGAAAAGGTTATCCCTCCAGGTCTGAGGTCTATACATAAGTTTTAAAACACTCATTGGTACGAACCTACCACCTTTGGATTCAAATCAACCACTCGGCTATCGTGAGTTTTACGACTTTTTTTTTATTTTCCTTCCAATTAAATATATACGAACCTAATAGCACAGTGAATCATAGCCAGAGCTTTAGCTAGTTAAATTATAAGTAAAATATTTATGATTTAGTTTCGGCCAGCACACAAATTTCGTCGTATTATTAGCGAGGCCGGCCGGTTATCGGCAGTAACCCACATAGTGTGTTATCTGATACCACTGCACTCTACTGAAAATGAAATACTAACGTTCGCAATTACACATAAATATTCTATTTTACGTCTAATTGACTCTCTGCTATTGCGTGCAGTTGCTTATTAATATTATGCCTTCAAGATAAACTGTGTATCTGCTTCATTTTACTCTATGAACAATTATTATATCTTTTATTTTTCGGCCTGAGATTTTTACTGCCTCGGAACGTTCTGACCACTGAAAATTAACTGTCTCAAAATAAAAAGAAAATTAAGCAGACCTATAACAAGCAACAGCGATCAGTCCAGCTCGAAACGTGTTTGAAACCTTTGATCATCTTTTCCGAAGGTCGTGATTATGCCAAATCATTCTAAAAGGCCTAACTATACCAGGACACACGCACATAACACTGGGGACATCAAATAGCGTGCGCAGAGCCAGTATTCCTCACACTAATAATTCTGTACATAATTTTTAATAGCTATCACTTGATTGCCAAAAGTCTATTTGTTGCCTGAGAAAAAAATTCTTGTGCTAAATTAGTAATGATACTAAGGACTTTTAAGTTATAATAATTCCCGAAACATTATAAAAATAATCTTTCGAAAATCAAGATATTTTTATAAAAATTAAAATTAAAATACCTTTGGAGGAAGGTGGGACGAAGGGACTTAATTGTCTTAACTAAGACCCCTGTCTACACCTGTATTGGGAATTGCGTGAAGATATTTTATTTTTATTAACATGTTTTTTAAATTAAAAAAATGCGTTGATGTTTTTAATTATTATCCTCTGAAATTTCTTACCTTTCTTATAATGCATAATTTTTCTTAGGGATTCGTTAATTTCCAAGGGAGCACAGCAGCCTATTACCCTCTTCGGACCCCTAAAACTCTTCAAAATCATTTAAGCTAAGTCATGCTTGTAATGTAACATATTAGATCCGGGCATTTTCCGAGATGAAATCGAATACAATGAGTCGTTTTTGCGTGATTGAGTAACAAACATCCGATATTTAATATTTTGTACATACATACATACATATTTTCACGCCTCTTTCCCGTAGGGGTAGGCAGAGACCACTTCTTTCCACTTGCGACGATCCTTACATACTTGTTTCGCTTCGTCCACTTTCATTATTCCCTTCATAGATTCTCTTCGATTAAAGGGTACTCATTACCTGGCCTTTTTTCAGGATTTGATTCTGATTTTTTCTCGAAACGTCCGCCTAGGTCTTCCCCTTCCTACACTTCCATTCACACTCGTCTTATACACCTTTTTCGTCAATCGTTCTTCATTCATTCTCTCGACATGGCAAAACATGACCATCTTGGCATACCTTTCTCAATTTTAGTCACTACTTAGTCTTCTTTCAGACCACAACGTTTCCTTATCTCACTATTCCTTATAATATTTTGTTATATTTATAAAAGCAAAAGGTTACCCAAACTCGCTGAGTGGTTATTATTCCGCTATCTATCGGTAGGCAATGACATTTCCGAGACTTTTCCCTCTTATATATTCACTAGGTTGTTAATACGAATACTTTTTCTTATTTGTGAGTCTGCGTACTCAAGAAGTCACGACAGCCGGGAGTAGGTTGGGATAGTGGGAGGTCGGAATTTCGAGTCCAGAGACCCGATTTCGTTCCCCAGGTGGCAGGCTCGTACCAATGGGTTTTTTAAAAACTTATGTACGAATAATATCGTTGGATTGGATATAAAGACGGCGACACACCATCTGTCACGTTGTCCCGAAAATATTTTCGGTGGAACGTGGGTCGAAGGGACTTAGTTGTCTTGACTAGACCTCTGTCGACCCCTGTATTGGGAATTGCGTGTAGATATTTATTTATTTTTATTTATGAGTCTGCGCCCTCGCAATTAGTAACTCGCCTCTCGTTGGTAATTACTTACCATTAATAAGACGTTTGCTTATTTGCTTGTCTTCACTATAAAAATGCTATTATTTCATCTGACATTAAAGTTGTTACGTAATTAAAAAATACTAAGAATTTGATTTGTCATAGCGCCACCTAACATATTCATTCGTTATCATATATAAAAATACAACATTTGTAACTTTATGGCCGCATAGTTCAAAACCTTGTCTTTATGGTATTGGTATTTCATTGCATTTTTACCCAAGAGTGTTGGTAAATACTTAGTATCCCAAAGGTCCCACGGGAACGTGATTTTTTTTCTGTTGTAATCTGTTTTATGGGTTGCCGTGATAAGCGTTGTTGTAGACACACATTATTAAATACAAATGGCATTCTTTCCGTTGATCTGTCCTATCTTCCAAAACTATCCTATCTTCAAACATTACTATTTTTTACTAAATTCAATAACAGACTGAGCAACAGCGATATAACCGTGATAAAATACGTATATACAAATTATATTCAATAATTTCCCGATAATATTTTCATATAATAATTGACAGTTGTACATACGGCAAAGTCTAAGTTAAAATATTGCTCTCTCTTACTTCTTACAATGTAAACTTCGTTCTCGCAGTTGGAGCACCAGTTCCGGTACTGTGGCAACACGCAATTGCTGAGATATTGCGAGTTGCACACGCAATAATAAAGGCAATAAGTAGTATCACATAATGATAATTGTCATCATAAAACGGTTCGCTCGATAATCTCATGTTGAGATTTCCTCAATTATCAAAGCTAATAATGGATTTATTAGAGTAAGCTACATTTTCGTAGCTGAATTGATTAATCCACAAGCATTGAAATTCTCATTAATATAATCATGAAAATGGACTTAACCGAATCTATCTAAATTTTTTCTCTTCATTTATTTTATTGGATTTTGTCGTTTTTGGATATACCATCATACCCTTATTTAAATTGTATTAAAACAAAAATATATTTCGAAAATTAAATACCACAATCGACAGATTGAATCATTAATGCTGTATGACCATGGCAATTACGCTTTTCGCTGTTTCAGAGCCTTGTTCAACTTATGTCGTCTGAACTCCTCCCATAATCCAGTCTATTTATGTTATGTGTCCATCAATGATTTCCTCTCCCTCACATGATTCGCACATTCTACAAGTATATGCTGTACATCTTCTAATAAGCCACATACGTTACATCGAAACCTAATTGGGCGAACTAATTTTTCTCACCAGGTTAGCAAATTTATTTGAAAGCAAGTGTCCCGAACATAGCCTATTTGCTGTTACTGTAAACGACCTACTCATTTTGGTTTCTAAAGGCAGTCGAGGAGGCTGACACTCGATTATTTTATACCATATACTCTTTTGCCTGCTCCTTTCATCAAAATATTCCTTAAATTTAGCATAACATTTAATTTTGAATTTATAAAGTATTTCAATGTAGTGTGAAAAAATTGTCAACTCCGTATCCTCTGTCAGACACTTTTGCTATCTGTAAATATAACAAAATTTTGGTCAATTTGACCATTAATAAAGTTAAGCGCTCGATAGATTGCAATGAGACAAAAGCATATCTAAAACAAATTCATATTCAAATATTATATTAAGTATTCGACTACCTACACTATTCACATAAATGATAATTGTCATCATAAAACGGTTCGCTCGATAATCTCATGTTGAGATTTCCTCAATTATCAAAGCTAATAATGGATTTATTAGAGTAAGCTACATTTTCGTAGCTGAATTGATTCATCCACAAGCATTGAAATTCTCATTAATATAATCATGAAAATGGACTTAACCGAATCTATCTAAATTTTTCTCTTCATTTATTTTATTGGATTTTGTCGTTTTGGATATACCATCATACCCTTATTTAAATTGTATTAAAACAAAAATATATTTCGAAAATTAAATACCACAATCGACAGATTGAATCATTAATGCTGCATGACCATGGCAATTACGCTTTTCGCTGTTTCAGAGCCTTGTTCAACTTATGTCGTCTGAACTCCTCCCATAATCCAGTCTATTTATGTTATGTGTCCATCAATGATTTCCTCTCCCTCACATGATTCGCACATTCTACAAGTATATGCTGTACATCTTCTAATAAGCCACATACGTTACATCGAAACCTAATTGGGCGAACTAATTTTTCTCACCAGGTTAGCAAATTTATTTGAAAGCAAGTGTCCCGAACATAGCCTATTTGCTGTTACTGTAAACGACCTACTCATTTTGGTTTCTAAAGGCAGTCGAGGAGGCTGACACTCGATTATTTTATACCATATACTCTTTTGCCTGCTCCTTTCATCAAAATATTCCTTAAATTTAGCATAACATTTAATTTTGAATTTATAAAGTATTTCAATGTAGTGTGAAAAAATTGTCAACTCCGTATCCTCTGTCAGACACTTTTGCTATCTGTAAATATAACAAAATTTTGGTCAATTTGACCATTAATAAAGTTAAGCGCTCGATAGATTGCAATGAGACAAAAGCATATCTAAAACAAATTCATATTCAAATATTATATTAAGTATTCGACTACCTACACTATTCACATAAATGATAACATGACAAAAAGTGAAACATATAAAATTCGTGACTCTAAATAATTTAATATAATGTTGTTAATGCTGGCTAATTAATAAAAAAATACAAATGATGCATATGCTGTTCAGAGAAAAGAGTCGACGATATAATACAAAGTTTTGTGTTAACGACGACTCGAACTTCTTGGATCGTGGAATTAAAAAAACTTGTTTAGAGCCAAAGCAAGAAACGAGAGTCGCGAACTGGACTGGTCTTGAAACATATTACCTAATTATAATTATTATGCTGTTTAACAT
Source organism: Sericinus montela (assembly GCA_029286605.1). Taxonomy (NCBI): domain Eukaryota; kingdom Metazoa; phylum Arthropoda; class Insecta; order Lepidoptera; family Papilionidae; genus Sericinus; species Sericinus montela. The sequence continues at coordinate 2,853,545 of JAGSMR010000040.1, forward strand.
ACTCATGTAAAACAAAATACATGTAACCGTTCTCTTTTTATTGCTCATCTTTTTATATAGGTACGTAACTAGCTCTTACCAGCGGCTACGCTTGCGTTTATTGACGACGCTGGGGGAAAATATTGAGTGAATGTTTATGTGAAATTTGTGAAATGGATATGAATATTTATCGATGTTTATTTTTACATATGAATGTTCATCTGCACAAAATATCTATGTGAATATTATTGTACCGTTCGCTTGGACACTAAGACGGCGGGCTCACCACCTGTCAGGTTGACCCAAATAAGCTTCGGTGAAAGGTGGGTCGAAAGGACTTAATTTTGTAGACAGGGGCCTATACAATTAAGTCCTTTCCTTCTTTATTATTATTGTTTTTCCTTCATTAATGTAATTTACGTAGGTATCAACTATGGGTATATTTTACGATTATTGTAAATATCAACATCTAGAACACGAGTAACATAGCAAATCGTTAAATATCAGGATAAGTATATACCACCACGTTCCTTTCCGTGAGTAATAAAGAGAAGAACCTTATATAAGGCCTATCGATAAGGAACAACAATCATCTCGAAAATATTAAATGAAAATTGGTTACGGGCCGCGGCACCTTAATTGCATGGTCAATGGTTCTGTGAGTAAAACTATCACTCCAATTATCATGCGTGGCGTTATAGTACATCCTCCTTACGAGAGAGGTAACCAAATCCTGCAGTACAGACTTCTATAGAGCATATATACAGATTATTATGTAAGCGCGACAAGCTGATCGTCATTATTATTAGAGGAATTAAAGGCTTGCTTTACAGTCATAGAAGTTTGGTACCAATACTAAAATTAAATAAATAACATAAATGTTTTAATGTCATTCCCATACAGGGAATGTGTGGGAAAGGCGTGAATGAACGTAACTGAACTTAATTGTCTGGACAGAGGTCTAGACAATTAAGTCCTTTCGACCCACCTTCCGCCAAAGACATTTTTGGAATAACGTGACTGGTTGTGAGCCCATCGCCGTCTTTATGTCCAAGCCAACGATATCAATCCTACATAAGTTTATGAATAACCCTGTGGTGTACGAACTCGGGTCTCTTGACTCAAATTCCGATCACCCAACCACTCGGCTATCGTGATTGTTTTATCAATATAATAGACTGGTAATTTACTAACTAATAGCGGGACAAGTGCGAGTCTGACTCGCGATTCGAGGATTTCGTATAAATTTTTATATTAATGAACTGATTAGCTTCTGGATTCCCACTAAGGGCAAATTTTTATGATCAATATGTGTACTTTAGTCAACCAATTTATAAGTATGTACATATAATTATTTATCTATGTAGTCATATGTACATATATCATACTGCCGTACACTTTCCAAGGCACACAGAGTATTTTTTTTATTTTGGTATTGTATATCATGTGTGTATACCTCAATAAATTATTTAAAGTATACAAGCTTAAAATTAAAGTTTGTAATAGTAGTTAGCGCGTGTGACGAATATGAAAGAGTCGTAATTAAAAAAATTACTCACGTACATTTGTATTACGTGAATTTATTTGTTATTTGAACGATAGTAAAATTCTTCAAATATATGAACACAAAAAAATACAAATATGGGCGAATTTAAATACTGATAGCGTTAGAATAAAATATGAAGTAAAGACTTGCATAAAATTGCGAGGCGCCAATAGATGTTGGAGGCAGGTTGAGCTGTTTTGCATGAAATATCTACAATTATGTATAAACAAAAGCTTTTCTAATTTTGCGCTTTTTCATCCGTCTTTTGTTTTAAGAGTTGTACCAAACAGTAGTAGAAAGCTATATGGTTTCATAGAGCTTAATTCAAAGCATAGAGGTAGCTTGCGTGCTTTGCGACATATGACCATCTTAAACTTTATTTTTTATTTATTTAACCATCTTAAAAATTTTTTATGTACATGAATAAAGTGAAAGTTACCAGATTTTATTTAACATGTTGTTAGCTTGACTAGTCCCACTTCCTCGTATCTTACGGAATTCAAATTTGACATGTTGTTTTAGTTTCTTTCTTCCATTTCTTTGAGGAAATTTTTGGGGTAGGCCGATGTTCAACAGAGTTCTTTAGGTAGGCGGTAAAAAGAAGATAATATAGTTAGCCAGCTCTAGACAACAATCTCATACATAATAAAAATAAAAATGTTATTAAGATAATTGAATGTTCTTAAATATAATTATTCAAAAAGTCTTAAATACAATTTTTTCATTCAATGTTGATTTCATAGTTTTTCGGTATCTTAAGCTTTGTTCGACATTCTGTTAAAGGCGTCTTTTTTTTTCGAATTTTTACTTATTGCGCTCCCAGCCTGTTCGTTCTCGTTTTTCCGGATAACATAACTCCTGTGAACGTGTTTATGATGGACAAACATGTCGCGACATTAGGAGCCGTCCGGTATGCAGTAACCAAACAAGGCAGTGCTGCAGCACCTGTGTAACTTCATCAGCTCCATGTTTGAAGAAAGCATTTTATACACGAACTTCTAACGCCATGTTTCATTGTGGACAATGTCGAGCACTGTGCTCTATCTTTGTTACTCTAGTTTTATTATAAGGTGTTTTTATGTGAACGTTACAAAAGATACGAAGAAATAAATACGAACTTCGTGAATAAGATCTTTTCATACATCTTTCAATAAGGTTTGATACTTTTTTAATTGTAATAAACAACTTTAATTTATACCTTTTTCTTATTTTTACATATTCTAAAAGAGCATAATTATCGTAGCACAATTTTATTTTATTACGAATATATCGCCTGTCATCATTTGGATGGACTGAAGAGTAAGAAAAAACATTAATATAACATGTGGATGGTAACCAAATGCTCGTAATTCATTATGTTATTACGTAACGGATAATGAACTTCTAAGGACGATGAAAGCTTACGTTAATCTGTAACAATTAATTCGGATTATTATTAAATTAAATATTATATTTTATATTTATAAGTACATTTTGTTGTCTTACAGATTTATTTCTAAGTATTAGCTTTTAAAATTTCCGTACAAACAATTTAATGATTTCATTAATTTTGATTGATTATTTGCAAAGAATATTACAAACGCACAAAGCTCTATTTACAAAAAAATATAATATGGGTATTCTGAGATACAGGATAATCTCAAAGACTTTTATTAAAACCTCCACTGCCACGTGACAATTCAATATTTTTTAAATGCGTACAAAATATTACCCACTGGCAAACAAAAAAAGTAATCTGTGCCACTGCTACGATCTTAAATTTGTATTCCCCACTAATACGAGTTAATGTACTTGCCTACTAAAACTAAAAATACTGGTACAGATAACAAATTAGATTTTACTAATTTATATAACTCAAAATTCAATACAGTTGTTATGTAAAACATAGCAAAATAGACGCTAAAAATTCACAACATGTAATATATACCTAATAGTAAAAATGCAAACACTAGTAACAACATTTTTAAAACTGTAAGAGAGAATATAATAAAAACGAAACTGCAAGACGCCACTGACCTCTTGTGATATTACTTTACATTTTTTTACTTCTTCAAAACTACACCAAATCCAATTTAATTTATATTAGAAATGAATGAATGTATAAAATTATGTTTTGTTTACATGTACCATCAATACGGTAGTTAGTGAAACAAAACGAGGGTAGAATGTGTGTAGACAAGTGCGGCGATATTTACTTTAAACGACTTTTATTGACATTTACTGTAAATTACCTTTCCTATAAGACTGTTGTCTAAACGAGTACCCGTAAGTATAACGAAAATGTAAAAAAATGTAAATAAAAAGTTAAAAGATTACGCTATGGGAATATCGCACACTCCATTTAGACATAAAATACTCGTAAAACGAGACATTGTTTAGAAATCTCCCATTTTTGTACAGTGAAATTAAAATAAAATATTAAAGTAATAACCAACCGCAATCCAATTTCTCAACTCTTAAAGTACGAATATTAGCTACTTATTTACACATCATAATGTAGATGAATCAATTATATATTTAACGACATTTGACGATCTCCATGAGGAGTGGCGTACACACGGTTTTCATGGTGTCGCCAGTTTTAGCCCTGTGTCCGATCCCCGGTCGGGGGTCGGGTCAATGTAGAAAACACTTTTTCTACAAATTTTGGGTCTGGGTGTTTGTGGTGCATTCGTTGATTCTATTTCTATAATAAAAGTGTTTCAAAGATGCATAGACATCAACTGATGTCTATGCATCTATGAATGTATGAATGCACTGGAGAAGATGAGAAACAAGCTATTTGTATACCCACGGTTCACCTGATGGTTTCGAATACCAACGCACAAGAGCACAGAAGCTGCAGCAGTGCCGTGCAAAGAATTCTTTTCAAGAGTAGTATTTATTTTCACCTTTCTTAACCTGTTCTAAGGGTAGGTAGAAGATGGAAAGAACAGCTTATTCAGGAATATTAAGATCTTTTTTTTTGGCCATGCAATCAATTTATCTGTATGACAATCGAACCTCAACCACCTTGCCATATTTTGCTAAATAAACCGCTCGTAGCTATAGAATTCAACTTTTATAAATTTAATTTTGCTTCGCGAATGTGCTAAATAAATAAAACGAGGATTATGAAATAGAGGAGAGTAAGTTTATATAGCGAAAACATAATTGAAAAATGATGTCTAGACGACTCTAAAACATTACGTGATCGTTTCAATGTTTACAAACAACTCTATCGGGTCAATTGCATACCGCACGGCTGTTAAAGCTTTACGTACGAATCTAATATCGCACGGAAAACTGCCTCGCGGTTACTGTAGGCGGTTTTATTGTCGCACGGTGCTATTCTATTGTATTATTGTGAGTACGTTCGATAAACTTTGTTTATAGCTAAATGAGCGATACAATGGTCGTCGACCCGCTCCTGAAATAGAGTACGTCATGTTGGTGTTGCTGCGTACAGATTGTGTGTTGATAGCGTGCGCACGCTAATTGCGAGATCGTTTTGTTGGATAAGTCGATTTCATTAGAGGTAATTATGGCTGAAAATGTGTTATGCTATCTGTGCAGGCAATGGCCTCTTTGGACTTATCCGCTTCCCTAGCCTTCAATGTCTAAATATAAGTCTATAATGGTGGTCGGCTACAGATTCTTATAGCCTATTAATATAAATAATATTTATTAGACAAGACACGAAACCATAAACGTGGAAATGCAGCTAGAGTTCTTGGTACCATGCCACGAGGAGTTGGACTGTGTGTAGTTTATAAATACTGTAAATATAAACCTTTTTTGTAAATAAAGTTATTGAAAAAAAAAAACAAGAAGTTAAAAAAAGAAAGTAAGAAATTAATACATATATTATTATTGTATTTTTACTCTCCAATAATAAACGAGCAAAAATTTTATCCACACTTCCACAGACAATTTTAAATGCGAAAATAACCAAGACAAATACGTCAAAATAGCGTCGGCAAGCAAGCCGTGTCGCGACAACGTAAAATTTACTACCACTAATATCCCGTGAGTGTCGTAGCAGATTACTAATTGAACAAATAATACTGTTGTATGATGCAGTGAAAAGAAAGAGGCCAATATCCAACAGTAGAAGAAAAGGTCTTATAGAAAAGCAAAATAAGTAAGACGTCTTGGTAGCCGAGTTGGTAGTGACCCTGTCTTCGAATCTAAGAGTTGCGGATTTGAGTCCCGTTAGGGGTAAATATTGAGGAGATTAGTATGAATGTTTATACTCGATTCATGGATATTTATAAGTATACATATTTATTATCAAATATTTATACATGTATGTAATTATATTGTACCGTAGTACGACGTAATTTAATTGTATTGATATTATAACGGCTATATCCTCACCACCTGTCACGATGTATCAAATAAGCTTCGGTGGAAAGTGAGCCGAAAGGACTTCATTTTCTAGACCTCTGTCTATCCCAGGATGGGCAATACCGTAAAGGTTAAAAAAGTAATCAAGTGCCTTTCCAAGGTCATTCCAATGCACCAATATCTATATGTCATTCCTGTGATAGGCTTTGCTATATTCTCCTTTGATAACCAAGATAAAATAGAAAATACATCCGGTTTCCGGCACCTTTCCAAATTTGAAATCAAACTTATTTTCCACTTCATAATCATATTTTCATTCTACTGCTTTCCATATCTCTATGGAAACGCCATTAAAAAGCGAAATCGAGTCACGTTGGACTAGAAGTCAATGAACGAAGTTAGGTACACCCGCGATAACTGATGCTGGCTCTTATCACCTTTCAGTTATTTTTATCACACGCTAATTCTCTACTTAGCATTTCTTAATCACTGAATAAACGTTATTCAAAAATTTAAAGAAATCGAGGTTATCTGCACATAGCATTCATCTATGATTAATAGAAGATAGGCAAATACATGTCGCTAGCGTAACGAAAACAATGACCGATTATCTCCATAAATGTCTGTTGTAATTAGATTATTAAGTGGTTATGGTATCACGATAGCCGAGTGTTGGGTGATCGGAATTCTGGTCAAGAGACCCGAGTTCAATCCCTAAGGCATTAATGGTTTTTTTTTCCAAAAATTTATGTACGATATATACCGATGACTTGAAAAATAAGATGGCGACGGGCATATCTCCTGTCACGTTGTCCCAAAAAGAATGTCTTGATGAAAGAATGAGCTCTGTCTACCTCTGTATTGGGAATGACGTGAAGACTGCTGGAATTTCTTATATGTCCCGGAGGCAGATGACACATAAATTGCATATGCACCCTGATTAAAAAAAACAATGTTAGTAGTCCATATAAATACACATCCCGATATGGAATTGTACCCGCGTCATTTACCCTTCTCTCCAATATACTTACTTTGTTTCTTGTAAAAGTTCATAGGCCAATCTCGTAGCAGTATGACTTAATTTGAACACCATTATCACACAAGGTAACACTAACAACACCTTATAGATATTCAAGTATCAAAAACCTTTTTATTAAATTCCAGAAAATTGAACGTTAAAAAAATTAAATTAAATATCTTCACTCAATTCCCAATACAGGGGTAGATAGAAGTCTAGTCTAAACAATTCAGTTCCTTCATTGATTCAGGGACAACTTGCCAGGTGGTGTGCCAGTCGCCGTCTTTATGTCCAAGCCAACGATATAGTTCGTACATAAGTTTTTGAAAAACCCATTGGTACGAGCCTGCCACCTGGGGATCGAACTCGGGTCTCTTGACTCGAAATTCCGATCATCCAACCACTCATATCGTGACTTTTGAACAAAATTGAACATACCTACGTATCACTTTATTTAAGTATATTTCGGTAAAAAAACTTCAAGACAGTCCCTGAACTTTTCCTAAACTTTTTCTGGGAGAACTTATCTATATACACATTGTTAACTTTTGAGGTTTTCAGGCCTGAACTGACCAGCCGTATCAGGCAGTTATGCAGCGGCGTAACATGAAGTTTGGGTGGCTTGGGATACGATGCGCACCATGCGGCATTTTACAGGTGGCGGTTAAAGATAAAAATCTAGTGGAATCTGGAAAAACAACAAAAGTCTGCGTTACGGGCACATTGACGCTACAGTGGGCGCATAATTGTATTCTGCACCAGGTCTATCTGATTAATGCTATGCCACTGTGATTATGGCAAATACTCCTTATGGGAGATGCCTACGTCCTGCAGAGTACCTTTATAATTGCCTATGTATCATTAAGTATAAAAGATCTCTTGTCTTATTACCGAGATATTACAGCATCACATTAATATATTACTGTAATCTCTTCAATAATGCAGCCTGCGATATGGACTACAATGATTCGGATACACAAGTGAAATCATAACATTTCTAATTGATCCGGAGAAAGGAGAAAATATTAAAATTATAATTATCTGTAAAATTACATTGCATTTAATTCAATACATGTAGCAATTCTATGTAAGATTTTATGTAATATGAGTGCCAATGACTTCGTGGTTATGGGACTCAAATACGAAACATGCGACACAGGTTTGAGCACGCCCTTTGAGTATAGTTGTAAACCACTTCAGACACAAGCATTGGAGCTAAGTTGAAGAATTATATATTATTATCGCTAAAATTTGTAATAAAAATATTTGTAAGTAACATAACAAATAATATGTTAAGTTTAATTATACCTCTTTTTCTTGTACGTACACATACAAGCAAACAACATCATCAATATTGAAGGGAGATAAAATCTCAAATGAGTACCACACCGGTACCAGGACGTTAATAAACTGCTGTTGGATTAATTGCTGCAATATTTTTAAGTTTTACGAATAGACTGCGTGATACTTAAAATTTACATACACATTACAGAGTACATGTGGATGTGTTTTGTATGTGCGTAAGTGATTTGCCACGGCGGGCTGTGTCGTGCATGACCGATAGCTGGGGCAACGACCTCCTTATCAAACGACCTACGCGTATGCAGCACACTCGGTGATCTTATTTTCATGCATTTCAGTATAAGGCTATAAGGTGACGATTTAATTATTCGACACAACCTCGCCGTTGAAGCTACGTGACGGAAATAGCGTGTACTGCTTACAGCTTATCTGTGCGGTGATTGTGATGCCCATTTGCACCATTACTCATTACACTTTTGCGCAGAATTTATTGTGTTGATCCGACCTTACGACCTTGTATATAAAATACCTTTATATTTTACAATCTTAAAGTATCTGAAGAAAATTCTGAACAGGATATATGGTATATAATCTATTTGAAGGGTCATTAACCTTACAAGGTACACAAATAACTACATGTCATGCTTTTTCATTACCATATCTACGCCTGCAGCGATCTTTCATGGATTTACTATATTCAAAATCTGTGACTAATTAATTAATGTTGACACAGCGACAGGAAAAGTTACTGATCCAGTCACGTTGTAAACTTAAAATTTGAGAAAAAGTATTAAAAAAGGTACTTGTATGATAAAGCGTCCACTGTGTGTCTTTCTTATTTACATGGGTATGTTATTACTGTGGGTATCGTATAACTTCCTTAAAAATATTTTAACTTAAAATGCCGTATTCTATACGCATGTAATAACTATTTAATTTCCTAACATTCCTCATACCTTTTTTATCGTGGGGAAATACCTGACGTATACCCGCCCCGCGGGTGTTAAGACAAGTGGTGGGCTCGCACCGACACCACAGGGTTCCGCCTTCGACGCATATTTGCAGGGCCACGGTTACACTCCCGCGCAAATTTGCGAAGCCATCCGCGATGCCGCCTAAGGCAGCCCCACCTTGGAAGAGAATACATTCTCTCCCTTCTGGCTAGACGCGCCGAAACACGAACACGTCCACCTCTTTGGCGTCGAAACCCTCGTGGGCACCTAACCCCTCTGTGTCTAGTCCGAACAACCAGCCCACCTGTCACCACCCGGCAGATATGGACTTTGGCTCCGCCGCAGACAACATTCAGCCGCAGAGGGCAGTGAGGGCGGCGGCTCGCAATACCGACACTCCGCTCCCCCCGCGGCCCCACCTCAGCCGCATCAGCGGTCCGCCTCTCGCCAGAGTTGCGAAGATAGGGAACATGGTGAAACGCAACACCAATTCTCGTCGTAACCCCACCTCCACCTTAGCTATGGATGGCAAGGTGCCAGAGCACCGACGCAAACAAACTCAATCGCGAACTCCCCCCACAGCACAACCCAACTAGGATCGTCCACCTCGAGCCGGCCATTACCCCACTAAGTTAGTCCTGTGGGTTCCTCTTAGTTCCCCGTGGGGTCAAGCCACGGTTACTGAGCCCCACCGCCGCGACCCGTTCGGGGGGAATATACCTTATACACATACTCCATGATGTGATCATTATTACTATTGCAGTTTTTGTAATGATATTAAAATAAGGCTCGCAAAATGGCAGGAAAACGCCTAAAGATTAAGACCACAAGTTTGAACCAGAGAAATATTTTTTTAAATAAATACATATGTATGATCAGTGTAAGATGCTAGAGCATTTGTGGTATGGGAATCGGAAACAACGAAGGCACCACAAACACTCAGACCCGAGAAAATGTAGAAAAGGTGGGTTTCCTACATTGTCACGACCGGGAATCGAGCTCTTCGCGGAACCTCGAGATGGCGACACCTTGAAAAACAGTGTTTATGCCACTCGCCCACGGAGGTCGTATTGCTCTTTTTTTCCTTTTCTGGACTAGGGTTATTATCAACCAATGCCCATGTACAACAATAGAAGAACTCTGTAGATGCATTGCCGACCTTAGTGAAAATAATTTGAAAAGAAATTGTATACAAAAAGTCACGATAGCTAAGAGGTTGGGTGATCGTAATTCGATTCAAGAGACCCGAGTGCGATCTCCGAGGCTCGTACCAATGGTTATTTTCAAAATGTATTTCAAAATTCCTATATACGATTTACATCGTTGGACTGTCGGGCGCACAGCTGGTTGAGCATGCTCCCTGTTCGCGTCTGACATCATCACGCCGTGGTTCTTCGCGCCCATGTTGCTTTGCACTCGCTTGCCTGCGCGGTTTAATTTTTCTAATCTACTCTTGTTAGTCACGATAGCCGAGTACTTGGGTTGTCTCAGACCCGAGTTCGATCTCGAGGTGGTAGACTCACGTACTAATGAGTTTTTCCAAAAGCTTATGTACGAATTATATCGTTGGTTTGGATATATATTGGACATAAAAACGGCGACAGGCTCACCACCTATCACCTCGTCAAAAAATGTCTCCGATGGAAGGTGGGTCGAAAGGACTTAATTGTCTAGATCTCTGTCTACACCTGTATTGGGAATTGCGTGAAGATGTGTATATTTTAACTGTATACAAAACGGAAGGAATGGTATAGAAGGTAGGTAGAAATGGTCGATGACCTTCGGAAGGCTCACGTACTACCCATGTAGTACGTGAGGCTTCCGTACATACATTCCCATGTAGTACGTGTACACTAGAGGAACACTGATGGAGGGTTATTGCCGACCGTAGAAAAAGAAATGGGAATTGGGAAAAGGACAGCAGAAAAGGGAACGCAGGAGAATGAGGAGTATGTGAGAGCCTCCACAATCGATGGAAATGCAAAAGCATTAAACTCTCATAGGACTAACAGTATTCATTCTCCAGGTCAAGCTGACCCATTCTTAAAGCAGAAGTATCCGCCGATTTGGCCTTACAAAGTTAAAAAAGAGTAACATAATATTAGAAGAGAGAATTATTAAAGTGATAGTATTTTTTTTTTCAGAAACAGTCTATACAATTTTATATATTAAACCTTTTATTATTTACATATATAAACATGTTTTTGGTTACACGATTATAGTTTATGCTTCTTAACTTTGATATATTAAATAAATACATTTTTCCTAATGAATTGTTATCGTCATCAAACTAGATGATAAATCATGTTAAAGTTTCTTGAACCTTGTACAGACACGGTATGTACATATGAAATCCGATCAAGTGCGTACTGAACTCGCATGGAGAAGGTTCCGTATCATTTTTAAGTTTAAATAAATAAAATAAATAAATATCTTCACGCAATTCCCAATACAGGGGTAGACAGAGGTCTTAGTCTAGACAATTAAGTCCCTTCGACCTACCTTCCACCGAAGATATTTTCGGGACAACGTGACAGGTGGTGAGCCCGTCGCCGCCTTTATGTCCAAGCCAACGATGTAATTCGTACATAAGTTTTTGAAAAACTCATTGGTACTGCCACCTGGGGATCGAACTCGGCTATCGTGACTTGTATCGTGGATTTTTAAGTTTAATTTATTTAAAAGCAAAATAACAAAATGTTTTAATTTATTTTATATTAATATGCAATTAGCAGCGACTCTACCTTCGCTGATAAGGGTTGTGTGTTCGAATCGCGCTGGAGGTAAACATTTTTGTGAAAACTAAAATGCACAAGCTTGTACTTGAATCACGGATGTTTATTTGAATAGATGAATATATATCTTTGTAAATATATATCTAAGTAAGTCTGTTATACCGTTAGCTTGGACATTAAAATACCGAGTTGCATCATCTGTCACGTTGTTCCAACTAAGCTTCGGTGACTTACTTTTCTAGACCACCCTTACTTCAATGGGAAAATAAGTGAAGATATTGGCTGAATTGCATGGCATGGCTTAATTTCTGTTTTAAGTAAATTACAACAGAAACACTATATTATATTTTTACTTAATTGAGTTAAAGGGACCTTCATAATGTGGATGGGACGTCAGATGTTCTTATATTAAAATATAAATTTTTTATTGAAAAGTATATACATTTTCGTGTTCTAATACCGGAAGAATGGTCTCCACTTTATATTTGGCATGCACTGAATTGCTTAGCATGATTTTATTGCTACTTTAAGTAAATTACAAAAGAAGAACTATATTATGATTTTTTAGTTTTGAAATTGAGTTAGAGTAGGCCTCGTAATGTTGTATTCTAATGCCGGGCAAAAGAAATGTTTATGGTGCCCCTAAAACAATATAATTTCTCCCCAAAATTGATTGCGCAAAAGTTTTTGATGTGAAACATCTATAGCCGCACGTAAAACCGATTTCTGGCGTGGCGACGCATGCCGTGGCTATACAAAGGTATACTAATTTACACCCTATTACCTGAGAATTAAGGTTTATAATTAAACACTGAAATCCCTTTTTTATATTTAATTAATTATATTCATATTAGTGACTATGTAAATTATATTAAGATTTCATTTTTACATGAAAGGTCATTTCCTTATAGTGAAAAAGGTTCAATAATTTTAAAACGAATAAATATAAACTACCATTAAAATTAGCTGGAGATTTTAATGTAAATTTGCAAGAGCTGAATCAATGCCATTAATGACATTTCTTCAAAAAGAATTTCAATTGCAAATCAACAACAATCCAAAAGAATCTACTACCAAATATGGAACAACTATAGATGCTGTAATTGTGAGTTAGCTTGATAATGTTTCACCCAATACTTTTGTAACGTAATAAATAAATATATAAATATCTCCACGCAATTCCTAATACAGGGGTAGACAGAAGTCAAGTCTAGACAATTAAGTCCCTAAGACCCACCTTCCACCGAAGATATTTTCGGGACAACGGGACTTTACTACTACGGGACTTTTGTAACGTAGTTTAGTTATCATCGACCAATCGTCACAGTAATACCGGCAGAGGAAACATCGAATATAACTATAACTGAAGTCACAGAGAGAGAGAAAATATTTAAATTGTGGCCACTTGATATTAATATCGAATTTTTATATCAAATGTAAATAAATGCTTATTAAATAAAGTTACCATTTTCTGTAAGAAATTCGTAATACTTCATTTTTTCATTAGTATTTTCTTAGTACTTCATTTTTTCATTCCTGTAATAATATTATCTTTTATGCATATTACTTGTACACACACGATATTTCACATCTGCCAGGCGTCCCATGACGGCTCACATTTTTTTTGTAGCTAGATGTAAGGTAAATGAACCAAATTTCACGTTTCACATTCATAGAATGTATCCAATGGACTAACATGTTTAATAAATGGTGGAGTTGTTCATTTTTTATAAGGAACCCTATATGCAAAGTAAAGCCTTGAAAGGACAAAGGGTTATGCACTTATTACGTATAATATAAAAGGTATTACATTATTTAGGTAGGGGTATATAAAATGTCTTTTATTCCTATAAGTAAATCAATGTGTATATTTTTAAAGCTTGTTGTAGTAGTTACAAAATAAATAAATTTAATTTGTCTTTTGTATGAAGCTCGAGGGTTCATCCAAGAAACTTTTCAAGATGAGGTGTGTTTTGTCACATAGAAATTTCCCCCAATAACATAACTGTAATTAATTTAAAAGAAAAAAATATTTTTTAAATTTCAACTGACACGGGCGAGTTTTCGAGTCTGCGATCTTTGCAGAACCGTGGCAACGCCCTACATCTGAGCCACCGTGTCTTACACGCATCAGATGTAATTTTAAATCTCTTTCTTTTTTATGGCTGTTTTTGGCATCGACATCATCTATTGCCACTTTTTTCAAATGACATTCATGACTTTTAAGCCAGGAAATATTAATAGGATAACGCCAACTAATTTATTACGCAATTTTATATTAATAACATTATATGCTTTAAAATCAATAACAAATTGTGTAACATAACTGTCATTTAATTTTTACTTTTTACTTTAACCTTTATCTACATAAGAGCTCCCTTCGTTGACATCTTGCTTCCAAGAAACGTGGAATTTTTTAAAAGGTTCCTTTTTGGGCATACTTTACTATGGAAACTGAAATTCCATAACAATTTAAATAAATAAATAAATAAATATCTTCACGCAATTCCCAATACAGGGGTAGACAGAGGTCAAGTCTAGACAATTAAGTCCCTTTGACCCACCTTCCACCGAAGATATTTTCGGGACAACGTGACAGGTGGTGAGCCCGTCGCCGCCTTTATGTCCAAGCCAACGATGAAATTCGTACATAAGTTTTTGAAAAACTCATTGGTACTGCCACATGGGGATCGAACTCGGGTCTCTCGACTCGAAATTCCGACCACCCAACAACTCGGCTATCGTGACCATAACAATTTCTTCTATAAAATGTTAATAAACATCTGTCCGGTTACCAGACTATCACGATGGTAGATTGACAATACAATGCGACAAATATTGGAAACAATAGGAAAGTAAAGTCATATTGTTTTACTGAATATAACATCATAAAATAATTAACTATTGTTATAGTCCATATAAATCTCAATCATAGGTATCTAATCCTAAAAATCTTTACGCCATATATTAAAAACGGTGAAAATTAAGAATAGCACTTCATTATAACCAGCATATCACAGAAACGCTTGTTTGATCAAGTGTTAGCTTATCAACACAGTACAAGCAGTGTTCCATGAATAAAAAGGGTCTTTGAAACTCAGTCCTGACAACCCCACCGGATGTGAATCAAACTGAAATAAACCAAGTCGCGAATCGTTTTAAAATAAGAACGTCAGTAGACACGTAAACAATGAAATTGGTAATATACAACTCAATGTTAATGTGCATAATTTTTCTACCTCGTCTCAGATCTGGATGTTTGTGGTACCTTCGTTGTTTCTGATTCTAATACGAAAGAAATTAGAAAGATTCCATTCCATTCCATTACACAAGGGTTTAAAGAACTTGTGTAAAGGAATTTCTCAAATTTCTAATAATCTAAATTTTACTTTTGGAACTGAGAATGTATGTGATTTTGCCGCAATCTATGTATTAATACTGTTAAAATAACAACTTACATATGTTGTCAAACGTTCGCAGGTAGTAAACATAATGATTACGAACAAAAACATGCAAATATTATAAAAATCAAAATAATTATGTCCGTTTTAAGCGTTACTAAACTAAGTTCCTGAACTGATCTTAAAATTTTATAAGGCTTATACTATCTGCCGTGTGGTAACGGCGTAAAAATACACGAACCCTTTCTTCCACCACGTATTCTTCGAGGCGACTAAGAGAGGTGTTGTAAATGTAAATTTTGGGATAATCATCATGCAATATACCTGATCATGATAAACAGATGGATGATGTCTAAGGTTCTATTACGATATCCCACCGCCCGTGTGCTATTTCTGATGTTTATCATAGAATGTTAAGGTAAGGTATATAACAATAGTAAGCACTGTAAATGGCATAAAAATTTTAATCAGTGCGAGCACGATCTCGAAAATTTAGTTACGAAAGTGATATACCTACTATATTATTAAGTCTTAATAATATTGTAAATTTATTTTTACACTAACACTTTTAAAATTTTTAATGTAAAGAAAGCATTTCATTTTATTCCATCAGAAAAGTGTAAAAGCGGGGGTCATTGTAGAAGCGTGCTCGTCGCGACCCCTGCCAGCCCTTTTCAGGGCTGCAATTCTACACAGCTGCGCACCCATGCCAACGAGGGTTAGGGCGTCCCCCCAAGGCGACGCACACCAGTTCGTCCCCGTTGGTGTGGAATGCAGCGAGCAACGCGGCGATGGGGACCGCCACCCGTCACGCACAGCCCGACACGGCGGAAGGTGGAGGACGGAGTGCAGAGTTGGCACGTGGAATGTTAGAGGAGGCATGAGAGATAAGACGAATGAGTTGATTGAAATAATGAAAGAAAGAGAATTAGATGTCGTGTGTTTGTCGGAGACCAAGCGGAAGGGCAGCGGTACTGAAGAGCTCCCTGGCGGGGCGTTAGCTCTATGATCCGGAGTCCCGGAGAGCGAGAGCGCCTGCCAGGGAGTGGGGGTGCTGCTGTCGTCTCGGTTGGTCGATGTTATGACTGAATATGAGGTTGTGAACTCGAGACTTCTCTGGGTTCGCTTTAAATTGGGACTGACGAAGTTATTCCTTTTGGCTGTTTATGCGCCGGTAGCTTCGTCGTCCAGAGCTGAACTGGAGGAGTTTTGGGAGAATGTAAGAGAAGTTCTAGACTTGGTTAGAGGAAACGAAAGAATTGTTGTATGTGGTGATTTGAATGGATGGGTTGGTACCGCTCGGCCAGGGTACGAGTCGGTGCTTGGAATGTTTGGCGATAATAGGGTTAACGATGCTGGCAAGCTTATACTGGCTGTATGCAAGGAAAAGGGTCTTCTTGTGACAAACACTATGTTTAGTCACAAGAAAATCCATATGTATACTAGAACATGAGAGAATGAGTGAAGTATGATCGATTTATTCCTAGTGGATGACCGACTGCGAAAACAGGTGATGGATACGCGAGTGTTCCGAGGTGCTGACCTGGAAACGGATCACTATCTAGTGATTACTAGATTTAGGGGTCTGTTCGCGGGTTGGCGCCACCGGACGGCGATACCAGAACCACAGTCGGTCGGTAGCATCCGAAGCTGGAAGCTTCAGGAAGCGGACACTAGGGATAAATATCAAGCCAGGGTAGCCGAAAAGCTGGACAGCATTGATGCCAGGAAAGAATGTGTGGAAGAAATATGGCAGAGCCTTAGATATGGAATGGTTAGTGCAGCGGAAGACGTGTGTGGAACTGTGAAAAGAGGTAGTAGTAAAAAGGGTGATGCATGGTGGAATGACGAAGTGAAAGAAGCTGTAAATAAGAAGAAGAAAGCATGGTTAGACTACTTGGCCTCTAGTAATGATAAGGATATGAGAGAGAAGAAGAAAGAAAGATATAAGCTCCAGAAAGTTCACACGAAAGCATTGATTGAGGAAGTGCGTGAAAGGAGTAGAATGGAAGCGGACGAAAGGTTGTCGCACAACTTCAAGGAGAACTCCAAACTCTTCTGTAAAGAGGTTGGAAGGACCCGGAGTGGTGCGACAGCCTTAAGAATGAATAAAGTGCTTTCGGGAACCAATGACGTCCTCTCAGAAAATTCGGACGTCATGCAGCGATGGAGCGAATTTTATAGAGAGATGTATGCGTGTGATGATCTTAGAGAGAGATCCGGGGGTGACGCCGTGATTGGTACTCCAGACTCGGACCTCGATGTCACTGAGGTCATCAGTATGAAAGAGATTGAATGTGCGATTAGAAGTTTGAAATGTAGTAAGGCTGCGGGACTAGACAGAGTTACTGCTGAAATGGTCAAGTATGGTGGGCCACGCGTCTGGGACAGCTTTCTTCTGCTGTGCAATTTGTGCTGGCAAACGGGGGCTATTCCGGATGATTGGCGATCCGCGGTCATTGTGCCTTTATATAAAGGTAAAGGTTCACATTATGACTGCGGGTGCTATCGGGCGATCAGCTTGACCAGTTTAGCAAATAAAGTTTACTCGAAGGTTTTGACACGTAGGATGCAAGATAAATCGGAAAGATTTCTATGGGAGGCACAATGCGGATTTAGACCTGGAAGAGGATGCACGGATCAAATGTTTTCTCTCCGCATGATCACGGAGAAGCTTCTGGCTGCTAACCAGAAGATTTTCTGTGCTTTTGGGGATCTTGAGAAAGCATTTGATAAGGTTGCAAGGAAGACAATGTGGGAACTGTTGCCGGGGTATGGTGTGGATGGTCGATTTCTAAGGGCTGTGCAGTCACTTTGCTGTGACTGTAAAGCCTGTGTGCGGGTAGGGCATAACCTGTCACCCATGTTTAGCGTCCAAACGGGCGTAAAACAGGGTTGTGTCATGTCTTCCTGGCTGTTCATACTGTATCTCGACAGCTGTTTACAGAAGCTGAAAGATAGCTGTTTGGGTGTGAAATTGGGTGACATAAAAGTAAATTGTCTGCTTTATGCTGATGATGCAATGCTTATTGCACCATCAGAGGCAGAACTGCAGGCATTAGTCACGTGTATGAAAGAAGAAAGTGAAATTAATGGTCTCCGTTTGAACGCTAATAAAACTAAGGTTCTGGTATTTGAAAGGGACGAAGAAAGAACGAAGTGCGAAATTTGGGTAAATCAGGAATGTCTAGAACAGGTGAATGAAATTGTATACTTGGGAAGTGCGTTTAGCCGGGATGGAAGATGTGATTTAGATGTGGACAGGCGTGTCGCTGCCGGGAACAAAGTCAATGGTGCCCTGACTGCGTTAATCAAAAGGCAAGTGGTTGTGAAAAGTGCACGCCTTGCAATACGTAACGCAGTGTTGGTACCGACTTTGTTATATGGCAGCGAAACCTGGGTATGCCAGAAGAAGCATAAAAGCAGGTTGAATGCAGTGGAGATGCGATCTCTTCGTAAAATGTGCGGCCTTACCATGGCCGACCGAAAGCGAAACGAAGAGATTCGCAATATGGCAGGTTTGAAAGATGACCTTGTCTCAAAAATGGATAAGGGCGTGCTTCGATGGTTTGGGCACGTTGAGCGAATGAGTGAAGACCGAATGGTGAAAAAATATATAGCGCGAAAGTTAATATTAAAAGGTGTCGAGGTAGACCGAGACTAACTTTCGAAGACCATGTGAGCAAATTGCTCGAAGAGAGGAGGGTCAAGAGTACTCGGATACCTAGACGTGCACGTATGAAGAAGATGATGAATCTGAAAGAAGCGAAAGAAGTATGTAGGGATCGTGACAATTGGCGATCTGTTCTCTCTGGCTACCCCGTCAGGGATTGTGCGTGAAGATAAATAAAAAGAAAAGTGTAAACTAAAAATCAAATTCAAAAATAAATCGAAGTAATAAAAAGTACCGTAGTAAAAACTATTCATTTTAATTTTGAAAGGATAAATTAGAAACTTTAATAATTAAATTAAAAACAATAATAATAATTAAACTAAAAATTATTTTCTGGTGAAAATTTAATTGTTTTATGTATCGTGAAAAAAAAATCAATTAGGTTGAATACATTATAAAATCTTTATTTTAATGCTAAGGTATGACATCGGTTTTGATATAAATCGTGAAAACATGAACAAAACACACCTTACATTTTAATTGCCATTGAGTTCCTGTTAATAAAATTGCAGATTAGAAATATCAGGCGCTTTAAATTACCAACAATTATTTTCAACCGTATATCAAAAATATATTAGTACAGGAATCCCCAACTTAATTTTATTCAACTTATTCCTAATTTTTTATAGATTTATTAGATTATTGCACCAATTATCAAGATTGTTGTACCTATTCTAAGGGGGTCATGTAGAAGCTATCTCGCCGTGACCTCTGCCAGTACTTTTCAGAGCTGCAATTCTACACAGTTCCCCCCCCCCTTATCAACGAGGTTTTGGTAGGCCCCAACAGCGACGCATATTAAATTGTCCTCGTTGGTGTGGAAGGCAGCGAGCAAATCAGTGATAGGGACCCCCACCTGTCCCACACAGCCCGACATGATGGAAGAAAAAGTGTAAAGTTGCTGAGTGGAATGTCAGAGAAGGCATGCAAGATAGACGACTGAGTTGATTGAAATAATGGAAGAAAGAGAATTAGTGTTTTTGTCGGAGACCAAACGGAAGGACCCTGACCGAACGGTTCCCGAGTGGGACGTTAGGTATATTGTCCAGAGTGCCGATGCCTTCCAGGGGGTGGGAGTGCTGCTGCTAGTAATAACATCGACGAACCGTGTCGGTTGGTCGATGTTATTACCAGCGGCATTATGGAATATGAGATTGTGAACTTAAGACTTCTCTGGGTTTGCTTTAAATTACGATTGACAGAATTATTTCTTTTGCTACCTATACGCCGGCATCCTGTTCAATCGTAAACTGGACCACTTTTGGGAAAATTTTAGAGTAAAACTAGACATGACTAGAGAAAATGAAAAAGCTGTTTTATGGGGTTTGAATAGTTGGACTTATACCGCTGGACCAAGTATAGATATGAGTTAATGCTTGGAATGTCCAGTGATAAAAGGGTGAGCGATGCTGGCTAACTTATATTGGCTATATGCAAAGAAAAGGGTCTTCGTATAAAACACTATGTTTAACCATAAGAAAATCCATATGTATGCAAGAGAAAGTTGGACTAAGAAGAGTACGATTGATTTATTCCTGGTGGATGACTACTGCGTAAATAGGCGATGGACTCAAAGGTGTTCAGGGATGCTGACTGATTACCAGATTTAGGAATCTCTTCGCAGGCTGGTATTACCGAGCGGCAGTACCAGAACCACAGTTGGTCGGCATCATCCGAGTTTCAGGAAGTTGTGGAACTGCGAAAAGAGTTGGTAGTAAAAAAAGTAATGCTTCGTGATAGAGTCATAAGTTAGTAGGCTTCATAAAATGATAGAGGTGATATGGTAAAAGTAACGTATTTGTTATTTGTTTAAGTAGTTTTAGCAAAATCTTGTCAAAATATTTTTATACCATTTTCGGTGTATACTATATATATATATATATATATATATATATATATATATATATATATATATATATATATATATATATATATATATATATATATATATATATATATATATATATATATATATATATATATATATATATATATATATATATATATATATATATATATATATATATATATATATATATATATATATATATATATATATATATTATATATATATACCCTTTGATGATTTAAACATGTTTAAAACTTTTAAAACGTAGTGATTTTCAGTTATATATGTATTATCTATGGTAGTGATGAAATACTCTTTGCGCTTAGCCTAGTTGTCATTTTGCTTTATAGTTTTCTACATACACTATACTAAAATTCAACTATAATAATACTACATAAATGCTGAAGCTGAAACGGAACGCTATCAATATAAAATGAAGTCTACGTCAACAAAATGATCGAGTTGACGACAGGCAAATGAATATAATTTTATCATTCCAAGGTCAGAGCCTCCGATTTGTTATTTTAATTTAATCAGTCCCTTTCGGTAGAGAGTATATATGTTCTGTGTTCAGTTCATTCGTTTTACATACCACATAACGTACACTCAATATATACCACTCACTATACCGGTTATTTAGCATCCCTGGGTCGAATAAATTTAATACCTACGCACTATGGCTTCGAAAATGTTGAAAGTATTTAAATATGAAGTAAGTTTTGAAAGCTTTATCGAATCTTAAGCAAAATAAGACATTGCATGCGTGCCTTATAAGAATGATAGTCTGTCAGGCATTGTGATGAATCTGACTGATTAAATTCATTTACGTATGTTTTATATCATATTAAAGTAAGCAATCCACCAATTCAGTCAATTATTCTCAATCAATATTTTTATACCATTTTCGGTGTATACTATATATATATATGTATATATATATATATATACCCTTTGATGATTTAAACATGTTTTAAACTTTTAAAACGTAGTGATTTTCAGTTATATATGTATTATCTATGGTAGTGATGAAATACTCTTTGCGCTTAGCCTAGTTGTCATTTTGCTTTATAGTTTTCTACAAAATATTTTACAAATTAAGGCTGATATTGAAATGGTTAAGAATTTGTGTTGAAATCTTGTTTCTAGTATGATTTTTTGTGATATACTAAAATTCAACTATAATAATACTACATAAATGCTGAAGCTGAAACGGAACGCTATCAATATAAAATGAAGTCTACGTCAACAAAAATGATCGAGTTGACGACAGGCAAATGAATATAATTTTATCATTCCAAGGTCAGAGCCTAATATATTATCTATGTAGATATAGATAATATATTATATTCGTTGAAAATTTAATTGTTTTATGTATCGTGAAAAAAAAAATCAATTAGGTTGAATACATTATAAAATCTTTATTTTAATGCTAAGGTATGACATCGGTTTTGATATAAATCGTGAAAACATGAACAAAACACACCTTACATTTTAATTGCCATTGAGTTCCTGTTAATAAAATTGCAGATTAGAAATATCAGGCGCTTTAAATTACCAACAATTATTTTCAACCGTATATCAAAAATATATTAGTACAGGAATCCCCAACTTAATTTTATTCAACTTATTCCTAATTTTTTATAGATTTATTAGATTATTGCACCAATTATCAAGATTGTTGTACCTATTCTAAGGGGGTCATGTAGAAGCTATCTCGCCGTAACCTCTGCCACTACTTTTCAGAGCTGCAATTCTACACAGTTCCCCCTGCCCTTATCAACGAGGTTTTGGTAGGCCCCAACAGCGACGCATATTAAATTGTCCTCGTTGGTGTGGAAGGCAGCAGGCAAATCAGTGATAGGGACCCCCACCTGTCCCACACAGCCCGACATGATGGAAGAAAAAGTGTAAACTAAAATCAAATTCAAAAATAAATCGAAGTAATAAAAAGTACCGTAGTAAAACTATTCATTTTAATTTTGAAAGGATAAATTAGAAACTTTAATAATTAAAATTAAAAACAATAATAATAATTAAACTAAAAATTATTTTCTGGTGAAAATTTAATTGTTTTATGTATCGTGAAAAAAAAAATCAATTAGGTTGAATACATTATAAAATCTTTATTTTAATGCTAAGGTATGACATCGGTTTTGATATAAATCGTGAAAACATGAACAAAACACACCTTACATTTTAATTGCCATTGAGTTCCTGTTAATAAAATTGCAGATTAGAAATATCAGGCGCTTTAAATTACCAACAATTATTTTCAACCATATATCAAAAATATATTAGTACAGGAATCCCCAACTTAATTTTATTCAACTTATTCCTAATTTTTTATAGATTTATTAGATTATTGCACCAATTATCAAGATTGTTGTACCTATTCTAAGGGGGTCATGTAGAAGCTATCTCGCCGTAACCTCTGCCACTACTTTTCAGAGCTGCAATTCTACACAGTTCCCCCTGCCCTTATCAACGAGGTTTTGGTAGGCCCCAACAGCGACGCATATTAAATTGTCCTCGTTGGTGTGGAAGGCAGCAGGCAAATCAGTGATAGGGACCCCCACCTGTCCCACACAGCCCGACATGATGGAAGAAAAAATCAAAATTTTGTTACAATTGGTATCTAAATTTTGTGTCTGTCTTTGCATGGACCAAGTAGGTCACAAGCATTATTCAATTGTATATTAGGAACAGAGAGTTCAGTATACACTCCCAGTTATCCATGAGCCAGAGTTAAATGATTTTAAATAGGCTTTTCATAATGCCGTTCCCAAAATTTGCAAATGACAATTGATAAATTTGATTCTAATTAAAATTAATAATATCAATTCTATTTAAATGTCTGTTATAATAAAAATTAAATATAATAGATTAATTAATATTAAATATCTAATGTATTCTTATTTAAATAAAGATATATCTGCATAATGACTTGTAAAGCAAAATCACAAATTAGATGCTGTTGCCCCTCACTGGTCAGCTTACTCTGGTCTGGTATTTTTCAAATTAGTTATCCTGCCTTTTTCCTTAATTGCTTCTTATGACACCCACAGGAAGACAGAGGATGGCATATCTATAGGCCAATACCTACTTGACAATGTATTGTCAATTAAGAATTGGTTTTAGTTGATTTATTCCTGGTGGATGACTACTGCGTAAATAGGCGATGGACTCAAAGGTGTTCAGGGATGCTGACTGATTACCAGATTTAGGAATCTCTTCGCAGGCTGGTATTACCGAGCAGCAGTACCAGAACCACAGTTGGTCTGCATCATCCGAGTTTCAGGAAGTTGTGGAACTGCGAAAAGAGTTGGTAGTAAAAAGTAATGCTTCGTGATAGAGTCATAAGTTAGTAGGCTTCATAAAATGATAGAGGTGATATGGTAAAAGTAACGTTTATTGTTATTTGTTTAAGTAGTTTTAGCAAAATCTTGTCAAAATATTTTTATACCATTTTCGGTGTATACTATATATATATATATATATATATATATATATATATATATATATATATATATATATATATATATATATATATATATATATATATATATATATATATATATATATATATATATATATATATATATATATATATATATATATATATATATATATATATATATATATATATATATATATATATATATATATATATATATATATATATATATATATATATATATATATATACCCTTTGATGATTTAAACATGTTTAAAACTTTTAAAACGTAGTGATTTTCAGTTATATATGTATTATCTATGGTAGTGATGAAATACTCTTTGCGCTTAGCCTAGTTGTCATTTTGCTTTATAGTTTTCTACATACACTATACTAAAATTCAACTATAATAATACTACATAAATGCTGAAGCTGAAACGGAACGCTATCAATATAAAATGAAGTCTACGTCAACAAAAATGATCGAGTTGACGACAGGCAAATGAATATAATTTTATCATTCCAAGGTCAGAGCCTCCGATTTGTTATTTTAATTTAATCAGTCCCTTTCGGTAGAGAGTATATATGTTCTGTGTTCAGTTCATTCGTTTTACATACCACATAACGTACACTCAATATATACCACTCACTATACCGGTTATTTAGCATCCCTGGGTCGAATAAATTTAATACCTACGCACTATGGCTTCGAAAATGTTGAAAGTATTTAAATATGAAGTAAGTTTTGAAAGCTTTATCGAATCTTAAGCAAAATAAGACATTGCATGCGTGCCTTATAAGAATGATAGTCTGTCAGGCATTGTGATGAATCTGACTGATTAAATTCATTTACGTATGTTTTATATCATATTAAAGTAAGCAATCCACCAATTCAGTCAATTATTCTCAATCAATATTTTCACTCTCACACTGTACTGTGCTTGTCTTAATAATAATAATTTTATTCAAAATATACCAACATATTGGTATGGTATGACTGATGTATGTCATTATTCTGCTAAATCACAGAAAAAATAACTGGAATTTGTTACTTGGATGCATCAGAGCCCAAAACAAGAATTTCTAGAATTTTTGTCTGTTCAAGCTTGATGTATAAATTAAAGTCTCAGTGTCCACTCTAAACTGCTACACAAATTATTAAAATTAAATCATTTTTACAAAAGATACCCTTTAGTATGGGTTGCAAGGCTAAGATGAAATTGATTATTATTAATTGATTATTATTGAGTTTCTGTAATATTTGAATTATGTTTTTTGAGTATTATTATGAGTTTACAATAGCTACAGCAAATCACATTAAGAGAACAATAACTAGAATGGATTAGTAAATTTAAATAGATGAAAAAGAATATCTTCACGCAATTCCCAATACAGGGGTAGACAGAGGTCTAGTCTAGACAATTAAGTCCCTTCTACCCACCTTCCACCAAAGATATTTTCGGGACAACGTGACAGGTGGTGAGCTCGTCGCCGTCTTTATGACCAAGCCAACAATTTAATTCGTACATAACTTTTTGAAAAACCCATTGGTACGAGCCTGCCAACTGGGGATCGAACTCGGGTCTCTCTACTCGAAATTCCGACCACCCAACCTCTTGGCCATCGTGACTGTGAAATGGATGAAAAACTCAAAATTTTGTTACAATTGGTAACTAAATTTTGTGTCTGTCTTTTGCATGGACCAAGTAGGTCACAAGCATTATTCAATTGTATATTAGGAACAGAGAGTTCAGTATACACTCCCAGTTATCCATGAGCCAGAGTTAAATGATTTTAAATAGGCTTTTTCCTGTGCCGTTTAAAATTTGCAAATGACAATTGATAAATTTGATTCTAATTAAAATTAATATCAATTCTATTTAAATGTCTGTTATAATAAAAATTAAATATAATAGATTAATTAATATTAACTATCTAATGTTTTCTTATTTAAATAAAGATATATCTGCATAATGACTTGTAAAGCAAAATCACAAATTAGATGCTGTTGCCCCTCACTGGTCAGCTTACTCTGGTCTGGTATTTTTCAAATTAGTTATCCTGCCTTTTTCCTTAATTGCTTCTTATGACACCCACAGGAAGACAGAGGATGGCATATCTATAGGCCAATACCTACTTGACAATGTATTGTCAATTAAGAATTGGTTTTAGTTGATTTATTCTGAATTTCAGTGACACAAATAATAAAAAAAATATGTAAAATATTAAATAAAATATAAATAAATATAATATAAAAATATTAAATACTAATTACTATCATCTGGATTCTCCCTTTTATCAAAAAATGCTTGTGCCAAGAGACCAGTTTTTTAAGAAATATAATATATTATCTATGTAGATATAGATAATATATTATATTCGTTAGAAACATTTAATAAGTTTAAAATCTTAAAATCTTAAGTTATTATGTAAAGAAATAAGATACATATGTGTGTAAATGTCTGCATGTGTGTGTATGTGGGCTTTGCAAATTACTTTTTTTTAAATAAATTAGAACATACATACCTAACTAAGGACATCACATGGGTTGTTTTGATTCTATAGTAAGTAGCTAAAGCTCTCGTCTTATGGAATTAGAAACAATGAAGGTGCCACAAGCACCCAGACCCAAGACAATAAATAGTTTCTATATCAACCCATCTGGTAATTGAACCGGGTACCTCAGAGCTGATTAACCAATTGGTTGTAAGCCACTTGTCCACAGAAATTGTCATTTCATTGTTCATTTAGGTAATAAGGTCTCTGCCTGTCAACCTTGAGTTTGACCTTTGCCTTAAATATCTAATCAACATTTATTTTAACATTACATAATGACTAAATAAATTAGCTATATCCTAAGAAGTTTCTAAATTGTTCAGTGAAATTATTTTCTACATTTTAGTCTCAAATAATTCTAAGAAGAGGTTATAGCAGCTCAGCACCTAGTACAAAGTTGTTCATAGATGGTCAGTTTATTGATTCAAAGACTAACAACTGGATTGAACTTACTAATCCAGCAACAAACAAAGTTATTGGCAGGTAAGACAAAAATAAATGAGTAGTAGTTAATATCTTACTTCTTGACACTATAGCTGACTGTTTCATATATCTAAATTTAAATCAGGAGATTTGAGATACTTATGTATGATTTGTATTGTTGGCCTGCACACTAAGATGGCAAACTAGTCACTTGTCATGCCAAACAAGGTCTGATTAAATATTGGTCACAAAGAGTTAAACTGACCAAAGTTCATACACTCACACACTATTTACGGTCTGATTTATTGATTTATCTAATAAAAATGAAAAAATTATCATCTTAAAAAAGATTAAGTATTTTAAAATCAATGGCTTACATATCTCTGACATTTTTTTAAATCCAATATTATTTTACAATATTCATGATATTATAATTGAGCCAGCTGAATTTTATATGATAAATATGAATATTGTACATATTTTCTCCTCACTAGTCAGATCAAAAATGTGTTAAAAACTATAAGACTTTTCTCATAGTGTTTTGAAGTATTTTCTTCCCTCCCTCATAAAATTTAATAATAAATTAAAATAATATAATTAATTATTAAAATTTAGAATCAAACTGTAATTGTATTTGCATTACTATGTATGTACTTGGACTGCATTCATTTTAGAGTTCAGTCAATGTTAATGCATGTTAATTTATTTTTAACTGCTTTAATATGCAAAAACATGTGATGTCTAGAAAAACGCCTATAACAAATAATGACAGCTATAAAATTTAAAGGTGTTCTTGCTAACTAGTAAGTCAGTTTATGGATAAACTTTATTCTGAGTTGGTACTTTATTTTTGTAACTACTAAAATTTTTACTATTTCAAATCATGCAATATATCTTTATTATATTGTTATAGTATCAACACTACTAGTATCTGTATGGTATTTATAATTCAATAAAGCTTTACAAGAAATTGTATGTTTTGTTTATTTTGGTCTTAATATCACCTTGAAAACTACATTATCTATTATTTATATATACATGAAACTGAAAGATAATATGATGCCTATTCTTTTATCTCTTTGTTAAGTGAAAATGTTGGCAAAATCTTCAATGAATATTATATAATAATTTAAAAGTAATAATTTAAAGTAATTTAATAAATATATTTTCTGAATTATTTTTATTTACCATATATAACGGGGTAATTATAAAAAGTCAAATCAAATCATAATATAAATATAATATAATAATAATATCTTCACGCACTTCCCAATACATGGGTAGACAGAGGTCGAGTCTAGACAATTAAGTCCCTTCGACCCACCTTCCACCGAAGATATTTTCGGGACAACGTGACAGGTGGTGAGCCCGTCGCCGCCTTTATGCCCAAGCCAACGATATTCGTACATAAGTTTTTGAAAAACCCATTGGTACGAGCCAGCCAACTGGGGATCGAACTCGGGTCTATTGACTCGAAATTCCGACCATTCAACCACTCGGCTACCGTGACTTCAAATCAAATTTGACTTCAAATCAAATCATAATTATAAATATTAATTAATAATTTCGCCTTACTAATATTATAAATATGAAACTTTGTATGCAGATAGTTTACACAATGAGTATATACTGCAATACACTTTTTACCTTTTCGTTTTTTTTTTATTTTTTACATACATATTTGTTTGTATATTGCAGAGTACCTGAAACAACAAAAGAAGAGCTAAACACAGCTCTAGAAGCAGCCAAAAAAGCATACAAATCATGGAGCCAAAGTACTATTATGACTCGTCAACAGTTAATGTTCAAGTAAGTTTCGTATCCTGACATTTAACATTTGCCTAAACTATGTTTACTTAATTCAATTTCATCAGTGGCAATGAGCCATCATTAATTAAATACTTAAGATAATTTACCTTTCTCAAAGGCTGGCAACGCATCTGCTATGCCTCTGGTATTGCGGATGTTCATGAGCGGCGGTAATCACTTACCATCACGTGAGCCACCTTTTCGTTTGCCTCCCTTTACTATAAAAAAAATTATAATGAATACTAAAGTTCTTTAATTAAGCCAAAAAATTGCTATGATTGTTGCTATGTAATATTAATTATATATATATGAATCGAATTGGATACATCAAATCAAAATCGAATACATAAAATGAAAATTTATGTTGTTACATATTGTATATGTTGGTTTACATATTGTAGGTTTGCACGCTTGCTTCGAGAAAATCACAGCAAATTAGCGGCAAAAATAACAGAAGAGCAAGGCAAGACCACAGCTGATGCAGAAGGAGATGTCCTGAGAGGAATCCGTAAGAAACACTTCTTTTGGTTTGTTTTCAAGAAAGAAGACAGCTAAAAGAAAAAAAATATAATTTTAATACTGCTGAAATCTTACTCTACTTTAGTTCTGTTCCCATGGGGAAGACACATGTAACACATTATATTAAAGAGTTATATATTATGTTAGAGAGCAAAATGTATGTATCATTTGGATTTATGCTTAGCTTGGACATAAAAAGGAAACATTTTCCCAAACAAGCTCTTGAAAAATGTGGGTAGAGAAGATTTAAACCATTCAGATATCTGACCACCCCAGTGTTGAATATGTGGTTGTCAGAGCTTCTGTTATTTTTTTATATTCTTAAGAAACTTTTTTGAGTAACTAAATAATCTGAAAGAAGTTAAAGATTTATGTATGTAAGTAGTACAATTTTGATTTTGCATAATGGATTTAATTTTCCTCAGAATTGGTGGAGCATTGTTGCAGCATTACATCGCTGCAACTTGGCGATTGTATACAAAACATTGCAAAGGATATGGACACTCATAGCTATAAAGTGCCCCTCGGAGTTGTGGCTGGTAAGATACAAAAATATATTTAAGCTTCTTTACTTGTCAATTTTTTTTTCAATTCTTTACTTTCAATCCTTTAGTAAAATAAGGAGCACAGAAGGAATTGTATTTTTGTTGTAGTATTCATGAATTCTTGTGAATTAATGTTACCATTTTTGTGTGTATAACTTACTATTCTCACCAAATATATCTAGATGCATATTATTTTGATAATATTTAGATTGATTAATGTTGAATGGAGAAAATGTCAAAAAATAATTCCAACTTAAGTACAAATTTGTTTCTGACAAATATGATATATACTTTCATGTACATTATATATAAAAGCTGTTATTTTCATACACTGCGAATTGATGCATCAATCTTATTTATTTGCATAGATTAAACATTAGTTGGTTAGCATTTATTGGCAATATTTATTGGTAAATGTAAATTTTGACTCAATAATTTTTATTCTCTCTCTCAGGTGTTGCAGCTTTCAACTTTCCAGTAATGATTCCTCTATGGATGTTTCCACCTGCAATAGTAACAGGCAACACCTGTCTAATTAAACCTTCAGAGCAAGATCCCGGCGCAACTTTACTCATGATGGAATTACTGCAGGAAGCTGGAGCTCCACCCGGTCTGGTGAATGTAAGTCAACTTACAAATTTTTCAAATATATTTAATGCCATTATTATGACCACGAGTAAACAATTGTTTTTTGTAATTGTGCATGTCATAAAATCAATATTTTTATCAAGCCATAAAAATAATTTAAGTGTTGCAGGCTCTTGTTAAATCTACACCCAAGTCAAAATGAATGAACTTTACCTTAATTTTTTAATAATATTAGCGATATTATAGTATACTGATAGCGAAGTAGTTAGAAATTAAAAAAAACAAAATTAGGAGAATATTTGACCATACTTGACAAGTAACTTTTATAGGTGATGTGTGATTTGGTATATTTTTCTTGTGTTCTTCCTGTGGGAGAGAACTGAAAATGATTTTCAAACTTAACAAACATTCAAAAGATAAAGTCACAAGCAGAACATTGTAACTGAAGAAAAACACTGAAATTTCATTAAGCTACAAAAGGCTTTTCGTTAATTTCATTATTTATGTTCTAGGTGGTCCACGGCACACATGACCCTGTGAACTTTTTCTGCGACCACCCTGACATTAAAGCCGTTTCGTTTGTTGGAGGAGATGGCGCCGGCAAGCACATCTACACTAGAGCATCAGCTGCAGGTAATATGTTTCAGATTTATTACACACATATACTTGTGTAAGATAGGGACAATATCATACTGCATTGCTTATTGCTCCCAAAGTAAGTACAAGCAGCTGAAGCACTTGTGTTACAAAACATTTAAAAAACATTAGTCTCATACTTTGTACCATTACGGGGAATTTAACCCGGGACATTAGAGCTCGCTACAGCATGAAAACCAGTGTGCGCACGTAACTCATGCACAGAGTTCGACAAACTAAATAATCAATCTGTAAATAAGATTAGGTAAAGTTTTTTTTATCTCCACGCAATTTCCCTTCCAATTTGCTATGGGTTTGGGGTAGGAGGAGGTCTAGACAATGGTGTCCAATGACAAGAACCAAAATATACCGGAGCTTATTCACCGGGACAATTTTAAATATATTTTTATTATTATTATTTAAGATTAGATAATAAGTGTAATAAGTAGTAAGTGTTCTGCGTATGTTGTGCCCATTTTATTATTTTGTGATGCATTTTAATATACAAATAATTAAAATTAAATTTTTAATACTACTTTAAATTTGGAAAAAAATCCCAACCCTAAAGTTTTAAATTCTCTCTCCTATTGGCAGTTGCCACTGACAGTAAATTTTTACGTTTTCTCAAAATAAATATATATCTTCACGCTTTTCCCATTACAGGAGTAAAAACAGGTCTAAACAATAACTCCTTTCGATCCACCTTTAATCAAAAACCTTTTTTTAGGACAACACGACAGTTCGTGAGCCCGTCGCCATCTTTAAGTCCAAGCCAACGATATAACTCATAAGCTTTTGGAAAAACCCGTTGGTACGAGCCTACCACCCTTGAGATCGAACTCGGGTCTCGGACAACCACACCACTTGGCTATCGTGACTAGCGAAAGTATATATATATATATATATATATATATATATATATATCTTTACGCAATTCCCAATACAGGGGTAGACAGAGTCTAGACAATTAAGTCCCTTCGACCCACCTTCCACCGAAGATATTTTCGGGACAACGTGACAGGTGGTGAGCCCGTCGCCGTCTTTATGTCCAAGCGAACGATATAACTCATAAGCTTTTGGAAAAACCCGTTGGTACGAGCCTACCACCCTGGAGATCGAACTCGGGTCTCGGACAACCACACCACTTGGCTATCGTGACTGGCAAATATAGATTATAAATATAATAACCGTTTCCGCACACAGGCAAGCGAGTGCAGAGCAACATGGGCGCGAAGAACCACGGCGTGATAATGCCGGACGCAAATAAGGAGCACACGCTCAATCAGCTGACGGGCGCTGCCTTCGGGGCGGCCGGGCAGCGCTGCATGGCGCTCAGCACTGCGGTCTTCGTCGGTGCGTGTAATAAAAAAATTAAATATCTTCACGCAATCCCCAATACAGCGGTAGACAGAGGTCTAGTCTAGACAATTAAGTCCCTTCGACCCACCTTCCACCGAAGATACTTTCGGGACAACGTGACAGGTGGTGAGCCAGTCGCCGTCTTTATGTCCAGGTCAACGATGTAATTTGTACATAGGTTTTTGGAAAGACCCATTGGTACGGCCACTTGAGGATCGAACTCGGGTCTCTTGACTCGAAATTCTGAAGTCCCAATCAATCGGCTATCGTGACTTTACTTACTTACTTAATGATTACTTACGGCCTGTACCATTCGCCGTGTGGTTACGGCGTATGAACGCATCACCCCCTTCCTGTGAGTGTTGTAAGAGGCGACTGAGGAAAATACCTTGAACATACCATCTTTGTCGTTACGCCCTCGGTAGAGCGGTCGTGGTGGTCACAGTGCTGTGGTGTACTAGAACAAACGCTTCTGCTCCTCCCTGACTGGCTTGTGTATTTACGTAAGGAGACGTATGTCGTGAGGGTAGCTCACTTGGTCTGACCATCTCATATACACTCCGCCACGTGCTCTTATGCCCTGTAGCAGTAGTAGTATATACTTTATTTTACACCATACATATACAAGGAATAAATATATTACAGAGAAAACTTAATACAAGTGTATGCACAATAAAGCGGTCTTATCGCTATAGAGCGATCACTTCCAGACAACCTTTGGGCTAAAGAGAAACTGGAATTAAGAACAGTAGGAGGTATATATATATATACATATATATATATATATATATATATATATATATATATATATATATATATATATATATATATATATATATATATATATATATATATATATATATATATATATATATATATATATATATATATATATACATAAAAATAAATACAAAACAGAGAGGAAGAAAATACTCACAATAACTATCTATTGCTAGTATTGGTTATAATCACAAAGTAATGCTTCTTCACGTCACTTGAATTTTTCCACAGTTTGTGCACGTAGATGTTCAATGGCGCTATTATCATCACGTCTAGACAGATACCAGATCAATCAGATCTCGAAAAATACCAGATCCAAATTCAGCAGACCAATGACAAGCAAATAAAAATTGCGAGGTGTCTGATGCTGAGATTATCCATCGCCTTGCCTAGCATGGCGAGTGTGGAAAACCATCCACGGCCACTAAATACAGGCCGTTATATAAGTTTATGTATCGCTCGTAAAGAGATTTTGCTTAAGTGCTACAGTTGGCAAGAAGATTAACAATCTCAGTTACAGGTTATACACATCTTAGGCACTATTTTGTTCTATCAGTAGCCATTGCTGCTTTCAATGCTTTTTTACTTTGTCGCCTCTTACGACCATGTATTGGAAGAAAGATTAGTGCCACTTCACACTTTGGAGCAATGCGAAAGATATTTTATTCAACCTCCACCTGTAAAATGCCGCCCCTGTCACAGTGCATTTGCTACAAGTATATATTTGTTTACAATTTTGAATTTTAAGAAGTCAATTATAATTATAAGAAGTCACGATATAGTCGAGTGGTTGGGTGGTCGGAATTTCGAGTCAATAGACCCGAGTTCGATCCCCAGTTGGTAGGCTCGTACCATTGGGTTTTTCAAAAACTTATGTACGAATATCGTTGGCTTGGACATTGAGACGCCGACGGGCTAACCACCTGCGCGTTGTCCCACAAAATATCTTCGGTGGAAGGTGGGTCGAAGGGACTTAATTGTCTAGACTCGACCCTCTGTCTACCCCTGTATTGGGAATTGCGTGAAGATATTTTTTTTCATATTTATTATATATTTTTAATTTTGAATTATTTGTTTGAATAACTTGCAGGCGAAGCTAAAGAGTGGATCCCGGACCTGGTGAAGCGAGCGCAAGCTCTGAAAGTGAACGCCGGCCACGTGCCCGGCACCGACGTCGGTCCAGTCATCTCGCCGAAGGCTAAGGATCGAATCCTCAGGCTCGTTGAATCGGGTAATGACAGCTCCGTCTGAAAAATGCCACTAAAATATGTTATCTTTGTCATCTAATTTCTACTAAATCTATCTATCACACTTCGGACTCATATCATTGTAAAATAAGTATAAATAAATATCTTCATGCTATTCCCAGTACAGGGGTAGACAGAGGTCTAGTCTAGACAATTTAGCTCCTTTGGGACAATGTGACAGACAGACAGTCTCTATCGTGACTTTTTGACGTTTTTTTGTGAATGTTTATATTTATGGTTGTTTCGATAAACGTCAATATTGCTGAACATTATCAATATAATTTAGAACACAGATAGATTAAAACTGGATTACACACACATATGACACCTTTTATGTCGGATAAATGCATGTTTCCTGCACGAGTGATCTGAGACATAATTTTTAATATGGATATAAATAAGTAACAAACATTTAAAAACATTTCCTTTGTTATTAAAATTAAAGATTTTTGTCTTAAAAAATAACAATATAGTTAATTGACTCAGGCGTTACTTTGCGGAAATAATAATTCCAACTAATTTCACTGTATGCACCACCACTACACTCAAACCAGGTAACACACACCACCACCGAAAACGCGACACGTGTTTCGCCTCAAAACAAGGCATCCTCAAGCGAGTAGACTCTACGATGAGCGACCGCAGAGTCTCTGCGGTCGCTCATCGTAGAGTCTACTCGCAGTGGAATTAGTGCATGCATCTGTGGGAGGGAGGGTGGTGCTCTTCTTCTCTTCGGACCAGGTAACATATACCTTTTTATATTTGCATGCGGAGGGTTGCGAAGTAATTTTTTCAATAACAACTTTAAAATAACAATATGTTTAGCATGACTTATATGCTTTCCTCCTACCTTCGTTTTTTACGATAGTATTAAATAATTGACGACCCCCAGTGACGAGTAGCGTATACACTGATTTTCATGGTGTCGCTATTTGTGGTCCCGGGTTCGATTTCCGGACGGGTCATTATCGAAAACCACTTTTTCGCCATTGAGTCGGGTCTGGGCGTATGTAGCACCTTCGTAATATCTGGTTCCATACCACAAATGGTTTAGCTATTTACTTTGGGATCAGGGTAATGTATGTGTTTTTGTCCCTATCTAAGTTATCCGTATCTAATTTAAAAATATCCAGGATTAAAGTAAATCTGCGTTAGAAAACTATTGCATATTCTTTTTCTCTCTCTTTCACAGGAGTCAAAGACGGAGCTAAACTAGTACTCGATGGACGTGGGATTAAGGTATCTGGCTTTGAAAAGGGCAACTTCGTTGGACCGACAATACTAACTGATGTAAAACCAAACATGGAATGCTACAAGGAGGAGATCTTCGGCCCGGTTCTAGTCTGTCTCTTTGCGGACACTTTGGACGATGCTATTAAAATGATCAATTCCAATCCTTACGGCAACGGAACGGCCATATTCACTACCAACGGTGCGGCTGCGAGGAAGTTCTCTGCTGAAATCGATGTTGGACAGGTCGGAGTCAATGTACCCATACCAGTTCCGCTATCCATGTTTTCCTTCACCGGTACCGAGGCAGTTTCCTGGGTACCAATCACTTCTGCGGCAAACAAGGTATAGATTTCTTCACTGAATTGAAAACGGTAGTCTCCTTCTGGAGACAAAGTGACGTGTCTCATACGCAAGCTGCCGTTTCTATGCCCACCCAACAGTGAATAATGTAATATGAAAGTTATATGTAAGGAAAAATGTTTTTATTGGAAAACTTAAAATACACAAGTCTTCCGATATGTGATTCGAATTTATTGTATTTGTTATTGTTTTTACCTCGAATCGGATGTTGAAATAAATTATATTTATTTTTATAACGGTGTTTCTTATTTACACACAGCAACTACGCATGTCTCTTATCTCTAAAAAGAAGTCTCTCAAAATTGTCCGATATACAGACAGACGTGTGGGCAAATTTGTAAATTTTATATATTCGAGGGCCTCCGTGGATGAGTGGCGTACTCGCCAGTTTTCTAGGTTTCGCCATCTCTGAGCTCCCCGCTTCGATTCCCGGACGCGTCAATGTATAAAAACGAGTTTTTCGATATCTGCTGGGGTCTGGGAGTTTGTGGTTCCTTCATTGTTTTTAATTCCATAACACAAGTGCTTTTACTGCTTACTTTGGTATCAGAGCAATGTATATGATGTTGTCCCTATCTATGTCTGTATTTATTTATTATTATTATTAAAATATATGTAATAAAATCTTAAGTTATTAAGTAAAGTTTTTATATACGTAGAAAAAAGAATATTTTGTAACCCAAGTCGCCAAAAAGTAGTGACGGGCAGCGTCTAAAGTGTTAGGTGTCTGGTTCTAAAATCACATGGCGACCGTAGCGATTATAGTAAACCCTACGGTAGCCAAAAGCTTACGGTAATAATATAGAGGGCGTTATATAGGTAAGAGAAAAAGTGTAAAATAATATACTCTTTGTAGTGCACATTAGTGTGCTCCAATTGTAAGTTTTCCGGTAATAGGCCTGCTGGAAGAAATTTCAATTTAAAAATAAGCTGTGCCTTTGTGCTCATATTTAGTTCGTTTTTTTATTAGCTATCTGTGATGTATAGGTTAATACCCATATGCCGTACCATATTTAGTTGCAAAATGGTCGCATTGTAGGGTGCCCCATTCCACATTTTCTTCTTTCTTTGTATTGTGTCCCTTGTTATTGGAATTCTGCTAATGTCAAGTCAGTCATGGAAATTCTACATTTTATAGAAAGAGCAAATCTTGACAAGTCATCTTTTAAATTCAGCACGTAGACATGAACACTGTTGCTTTTAATGAGGCCTAGTAGGTAATTGAAGGTGCTTGTGGTGTCATATATATACCATATAAATTTTCTAACAAACATGCATACATACCTTTAACAGTAGCGTTGCCAAAGTAAATCGAAATAAATAAATAAATCAATCAATAAATCAAGTAAATCGAACCAAATAAGTGCTACTAGTGCAGCTTGAATAGTGAAAGAGTTACCAAGGAGATGATGGATCATTTAAAATAGAGCAAAGAACAAGTAAAATTCCGGAAGTGCGCTTTTGTCGGATGGTTGACCATTTAAGCTTAGATCCGTATAGAGTCGTGGTCGCATTTACGCAATCCGAAAATGCATACATATAATCACGCCTCTATCCCGTAGGGGTAGGCAGAGACCACTTCTTTCCATTTGCTACGATCCTTACTAATCCGAAAATGAATCTGATACAGTTATTACAAAGGCGCTCCTGCTTGTTAAGAAGATCATGGGATACATCTGTGTAACAAACATCTGCATAATCGATAATGGGTAATAAAAGCGTTTAAGTTTAGATTGAAGAGGAAGAAAATGTTTAAAACGATAAAGATAACGTAAGATGGCGACAACTTTGCGACTGATATCCGTGACTTGAACTCTCTAGTTATGAGTACTATCAATATTTGCTAGTTGTCTCCAGCTTCCAACCAATATTGCTTGACATTTCACGGGATTGACAGTAACTCCATAACGTGATTCTCAATAGTTTCCTATATTTAAATTAGAATTCAGAGCATTAATTCCATCGTGAATATCATAAACACTTAATTGCACATAAAGCTGTAAGTCATAAGCATAGAGGTGGTACGAGCAATTAATTTCAGAAGTAGTTGAGTTAATAAAAAATGAGAAAATAACAGGAGAGAGAATACCGCCTTGTGGATCGCCAATTTCAACATCTGAACAAGAAGATTTGTTATCCATGAACTGACTGCTGACGTCCACGAAAATGAGAAGAACGTGGGAAGAAGAAGATGGGTGTGAACTTAAAGTGAGAAAGCAAGAAAGGAGAATATTATGATTAACTGCGTTAAAAGCGTTTGAAAAGTCTATTAGCACCAATAACGTAACCTTCTTATCTTCCATGCCCCTTCTAATGTCGTCGGTGACTTTGATTAAAGCCGTGGTGGTGCTGTGACCAGAGTGAAACCCAGACTGATAAGAACTCAGTAGGCTATTTTTAGTTATGAACAAGGAAATTTGCTTGTGTACACTGGCTTCGAGAATTTTAGATAGCAAGGACTGGGGGTCATTGTAGAAGCGTGCACGTCGCGACCCCTGCCAGCCCTTTTCAGGGCTGCAATTCTACTCAGCTGCGCACCCATGCCAACGAGGGTTAGGGCGTCCTCCAAAGGCGCACTCCAGTTCCTCCCCCTTGGTGTGGAATGCAGCGCGCATGAAGAGGTTCGCAATATGGCAGGTTTGAAAGATGACCTTGTCACAAAAATTTATAAGGGCGTGCTTCGATGGTTTGGGCACGTTGAGCGAATGAGTGAAGACCGAATAAAATATATAGCGCGAAAGTTAACATTAAAAGGGGTCGAGGTAGAACGAGACTAACTTTCGAAGACCATGTGAGCAAATTGCTCGAAGAGGGGAGGGTCAAGAGTACTCGGATACCTAGACGTGCATGTATGAAGAAGATGATGAATCTGAAAGAAGCGAAAGAGGTATGTAGGGATCGTGACACTTGGCGATCTGTTCTCTCTGGCTACCCCGTCAGGGATTGTGCGTAAAGATAAGTAAGTAACGACTGAATAGATAGAGGACGTAAGCGATTTGGAAGGGTGGGATTTGGGACTTTAGGTAAAGATCTTTCTTGACCCACTTTCCAAGAGACTGACCAGAAGCTAAAGAAAAATTTATGATATGCGTAATTGCCGGGAGAAGATAAACTAAAATTGCGACAATCATAAATCTGCTCATTTCATCACAACCTTGACTTAGCAAATTGGTTAAAACAGGCTTCTTAATTTCATTCTGGTCAACAGGAGAACATTTGAAGTCAGCTATCTGAGGAGATTGCATAGAAGCAATGGAAGCTATAGTTTGGAACCGGATTTCAGGGTCCATTGCTTGAACTGAAGCGAAATAATGATTGATATCTTCAAGTGATGGAGGAGCACCACAATCAAGATACCAACAGATTTAAGAAATTTCCAAATCACGGCTGGAGAAATATTGATTTTGCTGTCATGGAAGTAACGGCGTTTAGCTGCTCGTACCATCTGATTGCATCTGTTTCTAGCCTTTTTAAAACATAACCAGTTCTCTTCATTACGATCTCTTTTGAATCTGAGGAATGCTCGATTCTGTCTGGTCAGATGGCAGGTGAAGGCTTAGGAGGCTTGAGCTTATATTTTGTATTTCTATTATAAAAAAAAAAAACAAAAAAGAGGACACCTACGTAGTTTTTTTCGCCGTTTCTTCTCCGTCAGAGGAACCTTAATACGAAACGGTGGTAGTTTAAAAAATGACGATCGATGGATGTAAAATGTTACTTATATCAATAAATAAATGATTTGTTTTGATTTATTAATTAATCTTGTCCTTTTCTCTATTTCATGGGAAACCAGAATTATACTGGTCCCCACATAAATATAACTTTGACATCGTAAAAGAAGTGAGGTAGGAGGAACGTGTGTGAGGCTGGTCGATTTGGTGTGACCGTGATTATTCCTTCGGTGGTTTTATAGAAAGAATGAATAAAGAAAAGTATAACACAGCGAACGAATGAGCATTTACTGAATATATGTATTCATTTTTAATTCAAATGTATAAGCAGTTTGGTCAGTACATTGTAATAACTACTAGCTGCATAATATAAATTAAATATAAGGTTGGTTTGTGGTGGTATTGTTTTAAAAAGTTTGATTTTGACACTTCACTGGTAAGTTTCTTGTTATGACATTGACATATATCATGTAAACAAGGAAAGCTAAGTAAATAAACAAGCCTGATTGAAATAACCCTAACTAATAACATTAAAACCTAACAATAACAAAAACAAACACACGATGGTTCCATTTGCACAGTTCCATTCCATCCATCTATTCATTAATAATTTTCGGAGTGAGTCGACATATCAATTTGTATATACGAAAGGAAACAATTTAAATTGTTTTATAAACAAATTATTGT
Source organism: Sericinus montela (assembly GCA_029286605.1). Taxonomy (NCBI): domain Eukaryota; kingdom Metazoa; phylum Arthropoda; class Insecta; order Lepidoptera; family Papilionidae; genus Sericinus; species Sericinus montela. The sequence continues at coordinate 2,894,197 of JAGSMR010000040.1, forward strand.
TTGCTGGCTTTGTAGATACATACTATGGTCAAATAACATGACATCATAAACAACTCTAATGTGAACTTCCTGTCTCCTATTACTTTGCTGTTGTTTTTCATGAAGTGAACACGTCTTACGAGATGTACAGTCTCACGTTGCTGGTGGTTCTTTCGTTAGTTTTGACTGAGTGCCTTTGTTTAACACCTCAGTGTAGAAATGAAAGGGGGGAACCCGTTGATTGGTAAGTTATTCCCATGTTTTTGGATTTAGTATATGCGAGAAACAGGTTTTACAAATGACTCATTGTAAGATTATATGAAAATGAACAAAGCCTTTGTTAATATTGAATATTTAATTATGGATTCTCATTGCTTTCTTACACACACTATAGATTTTTATATGTATTTTTTCTATATTGATAATTTATCTACAATTCCTAGAAGGTAATTCTAATTTACAAAACAAATTACCAGTTTGTTAGGATAACAAACTAGTATTCATATGTATATATTACAAAAAATATAAATTCAACATTTATATTTTTCTTATAGTTTTCACTGTGTATTTTATAATAAATTTGCAACCACAGAAGTTTCAATAAACAATGAGCAATAAATAAAATGATCAAAATGTAAATTGCAATAATCTATTTAAACACAATCATGAATAATGTAGATTACAGATTATATTACACAATTTAAGATTATATTATTAACTCCAGGTTCTATGTCTATAAATTGCCGAGGGAGAAAAACCATTTAAATCCCCTAGTGCGAAGAGGAGTAGCATATATGTATCTTACACCTTCAAAGTTACGAGGAGGTTGGATTATGTCTGATTTAGCTATAAGTGATCCCCGCTCTATGGTTGGAAAGACTTTGATGCCACTTTACCAAGTAAGCTGATAAATATAAATTTTCTGTAGTTTTATTTAAATTTCATATTTATCTACATTAAAGCACTTTCTATGAGAAATCTGATGATAATTAATTAGTAATGTCCATGCACATCTCCTACAAATGTATGAGGGGAGGGATAAAGGTAGTTTAGAGATAAGCACCTGACTTGGGAACAAATGTGGAAGCACAAGATGCCTTTACTTAAAATCAGTATTCAGCAAGCCCATTCCTGCAACAGAAAAAAGAAGGTGCTTGACTCAACACTAGGCTTGGTTTGAATATTATTCTGTATGGTGTAAAGCAGGGAAAACCATTTATAATGTTAAAAGCCATCAATCTTACACAAAGTGCTTCTTATGATGATGCCATGTGAATGTAATTATTATTTCTTTAAACAAGCTGGTTTAGAATGTATATAAATTTATACATAAGGATCTCACAAACTACTGCGACAAATAAATTTTTAAAATTTTTTTCTTGTTCTTTTTTTTCTATCTAATGTTTGTGGCCTCTGTTATTAGATACATACATACATACCTTGTACCTTGTACCAGATATGTGTCATTTATGAGAAAACATATTAAAATAAATAAAAAACGTGATTTGACTTGAAAATTATTCAGTGCTTGAAGTCCCTCTGAAGTACTTGAATAACTAGAACTAGTACATGTATAACCATTACTATGAGAGCCTGGTGCAACATTCATAATCATCATTCATAAGTTTGCCCCTTAGAGAAGTCACACAACCTTTACTTTTGAAGATAACATCATTACCATGTGGGCTAGTATTTTGTAAATTTTCTGAAATCGACTCTCACTGACTAGTTTCACACAGCGGCAGCAATAGTGGAAGGGTACCAATACTGGAGTTATTTAGCTTGTTATTGGAGTTACTTTGTAGGTGTTTGGTCTGAATTATGGCCAAAGAACTATGTCTTAAGTTGCTGGGGCTCTGTAGGCTTTTGTGTTGTGTGTCTATTAGTCATAATTAGACTGTTCAGGTATTTTATTGATGATTGCCCTTATGTATTTCAGGATAAGAATATTATTTCTGTTGTATATAATGATCAACCTCCAGCAACTGAACATCAGCCGGATATCTTACAGTCGGTGGCTGAGATGTATTCCAAGAGCAAACGCGGTAAAAGTTTCACATTTTAAAATTTACATTAATTTTATTTTTTATTTATGTTATTAAATATTTTATTTAGTATAGCCAAAGTTCATATTTCATTTTGGGATAATTGATATATCTTTTAAATAAAATTGCGTCCATTATATATTTTAAGCAAAATTTCAAATAATTTTGGATGTTTTATCTGGATAGTGAATTCGCGAATGTGTTTACTCTATGTAAATAAATATCCAACTGTATTTGATTCCAGAAGATTTAAAAATATTATGAATGGACGTGAATTGTCGCCATTTCTATCATTAATGTTACCATATTTAAAAAATAACCATTCAAGGAGAGCCTTTCCTATACAGTTTCTTTTTTCTTTATGCAATAAATCCCTAATTTATTTTTAATTTATATTTATTCGAAGGTCAAATGAACCAAGCTGGCGTGAAGAAGTTCAAAAAGTTCAAACTTGGTGATAAATATTACGATGATTATGATTTAGCTGAAATGTGTAAGATGCATTCAAAGTTCATGAAGTCGAGAGTTGAGAGTGGTCATACGAAAGGAGTCATTTTAGGTGATAAATTCACCGCACTGTGGTTAGTGCATTCGGTCCCGAGATTCCCACCACTGCCTGATAGTGAGTATAATTTTATATTGTTTTTAACATACATTGATAGTAATATAAGATAAGTCATCTAGTTAAAGCTTAACTAGCCGAACCCAGTTCGTTTGGCATAGGTATGGGCTTAGAAACATGATATCGCAAATTCGAGAGCATCATTCGACCATTGTCTAGTCTACGGCACAGTACAGGCACAGGAGGGTCGGATTTAAAATTGAGCCGAAGTCTTTGTTTATAGTGTAGAGCAAAATACGTAGGCAGTGGACATTATTTTTTTTTTATCAAATGAAAACGGCTCTACCGATTTTGTTATGTAGAAAATTTATGAAGTTTAGTGGCAAGTATATCACGGAAAAAGTACAAAAATGACTAGCAAGCTGTTCATTTGTTTCAGTTCACGGTCTTAACGTTTCCTCGTACAGTTATCCGACTACTGGCACGAAGTACGGGCAATCGTTCTTGTGCGTGTCTGTTCAGACCTCGACTTTGAATCAGATTGCAACACAGCTGAAATACAACGAGCCCATGATCGTGTATCACCATATTCCGCAAGACTTCGATAATGAGCTTCCCAATCTAGTCGATGTGGTGCATAATAAAACAATGGACGCGTCGCCTTGGTGAGTCACATTCGTTCCAGTCGTATTTACTATATTTACGTCGCACAGCTCAATGGGAATAAACATGTGACTCAGTGAATCAGGATGTTTTGAAATTTTATTGATTGTTATATTTGTTGTGTTTACATTACCCAACTTTAACTCGGTGCATTATTTGAGTAAAATCTCGCTAGAAGGACCAGAAAATAAAAAGCCTAATATTATGTAGGCATAAGTCTTTGTCGGATATCCATTACTAATCAAGTGTAAGCTTTGCTTGGACTGCTCTAATAAGTTTAGGACTACGGAGCCCTAAACTACTTACATTTTGTTTCAAAAAGTTTCAGTAATTCAGTGACGCAAAGTGACGACTATCTTTATTAGAGCTGCTAGTTATTTGTTTTCATGTTGTGAGTACTATAACAAAAGCGGCATCAGGCTGACAAGTTTTCGCTTTTCGTTCATTGACATTTTTCGCACTATTTTTTTAACAGTGTTAGAGCCACGCATCAGCTTTTGTTGTTGCATGAATGGGCCGGCTCGACCGGGGAAGTACCACGACCTCACAGAATACCGGCGTGAAGTAGAAGTCTAACAAACTTCTGCGTTTCGTCTGGTGAGTGCAGGTAACCGTTGGCCTCACACCCCCCTCCCCCAATTCTGGGGAGGGGGGCACTCTCAGGGAGGCAACGCATCTGCTGTGCCTCTGGTATTGCGGGTGTTCATGGGCGGCGGTAATTACTTACCATCACCTGTGCCACCTGTTCGTTTGCCTCCCTTTTCGATAAAAAAAAGGCGAGACGCCTTTAACTGTTACCAAATATGTACATCTGCTTTTCAGCAGCATTTGTGTAGACAATCATCATTATGTATATTAAGTATGTTGGTATACTATACATTCTGATATCTTATTCTCATAGTGGTGGACATTACTCCTTTTTATTTTAATTTATTGTTAAATGTTACCCTTGCTCTCGACCTTTACAATAAAGTGTTGGTATTGGTTGAGTACAGTTAGTAATCACTTGCTTGGCAGATTGGAACAACTTAGAATTAATCGATACCAACTGTTTTCCATAATAATTCAGTTTTTAATTTTTAATTCAGTATTTTCCATGATCAGACCTTAGATGGCAACTGTAGCAAAGTGGCAGTAAGCATGTAAGGTTGAGGTTCGCAGTTAAGTTTTTTTATTCAATTCCAATCTCATTAATAACAGGAATTTGATGTCGCACTCCCGGTGAAAACTCATCAGAACTGTTGGACTATATTTGCAAGCAAATTTCCTCACCATAGTTTGCTTCTCGTTCAACTAAATTAAGCAATTCAATATTCAATTCAAATAAATTTAGCAATAATTCAAAATTCATTATTCATAATTTAAATGTAAATGTAAGTAAAATTTTAACTTTTTTTGTATCCCAGGTACCATATAGAAAGCTTCGAAACGTTAGTCGGCCGCAAGTTCTTGTCATTCGCAAAGAGCGCGATGTTCAACGACGATTTGTACAGTGGCCTGGTGGCGGAAGTGTTGCAGTCGGACCTCTTGGTGGAGTCCTGGACCAATGGACCGGGGACCTTGGACTCGGAGTGCACGAGGAATTTCCAGTAAGTGAAGATGACGTGACGTGTCAAAGGTATTTGGACTATCTTGGCCCGAAGTAGAGGTGGAGAAGTACTTTGCCGGACCTCTGCTCCACGCACGGGTTATATCCCGTGTAAATAAGAAGTTTATGTGTGCCAAACATCATAAAGTCTTCATCACTCTTAATTTTTAAATTCCCGATTCGAATTCAATTCGAAGGCAATTCCCAATACAGGGGTAGACAGAGGTCTAGTTTAGACAATTAAGTCCCTAAGATTCGCCTTCCATCGAAGATATTCTCGTGACAACGTGACAGGTGGTGAGCCCGTCGCCGTCTTTATGTCCAAGCCCACTATATAATTAGTACATAAGTCTTTCGAAAAACCCGTACGTGCCTGCCACCTGGGAATCGAACTCGCGTCTCTCGACTCGAAATTCCGACCACCCAACCACTCGGCTAGATTAGATTAGACGGGCAGATTTCCGCAATTCCACGTCCTAGCGCGTATTTTGCGTACTATCGGCTTGGGTTGTGGCTTGGTTGTAGTGGTTGAGTGGTCGGAATTTCGAGTCAAGAGACCCGAGTTCGATCCTCAAGTGGCCGTACCAATAGGTTTTTCTAAAAACCTATGTACAAATTATGTCGTTGGCTTGGACAAAAAGACGGCGACGGGCTCACCATCTGTCACGTTGTCTCGAAAATATCTACGGTGGAAGGGTGGGTCGAAGGGACTTAAATGTCTAGACTAGACCTCTGTCTACCCCTGTATTGGGAATTGCGTGAATATATTTCTTTATTTTATCGGCTATCGTGGCTTCTATTCGTGGCTATGTGATGAGTGGTTTATTGTTACTTTCAGGGTGCGCAACATCGAGCGTCTGAAGTTTCCGATCGCGAAGATGTCTTTCACGTCGCACAACGACCACTCCAAGTGGGCGGTGGCGGTGGCGCACAAGATGCACAACAGCCAGGACACGAAGGTGGCCGACTACTGGGTCTGCGTCGGAGATATCAACCGAGCGGTGAGACGGAGTTCCATCTGGACATACCCTATGACTTAGGTCACGACAGCCGAGTGGTTGGGTGGTCGGAATTTCGAGTCGAGAGACCCGAGTCCGATCCCCGGTTGGCGGGCTCGTTACCAATGGGTTTTTCAAAAACTTATGTACGGATTAAATCGTTGGCTTGGACTTTAAAGACGGCGACGGGCTCACCACCTGTCGTTGTCCCAAAAATATCTTCGGTGGGTGGAAGGGACTTAATTGTATAGACTAGACCTCTGTTTACCCCTGTATTGGGAATTGCGTGAAGATGTTTTTTTTTCCCTATGACTTAGCAAATGTAGGCGACTATGGCGATACAGGATTCTGCTAACCTCTTTGATTGTTTGTTGTAGAAGCCAAAAGTGTGGTGCAGAAGGCGGTTGAATTAGTCTTAACCAAAGTTCCATCTAACTTTACCTGCCCCTCTGAGTGCTTTACAAGATATGTTAAACAGTACTTTGCTCTTTTCTATGTCTTTAGCTTAGTAGGGCTTGATTTCGCAACTCAACGGCTAAGCTAAGATACATGTGGGCAGGAATATCTGATCATTCGAGACAAGCATGCTTATGAAGAACAATCCCATCTAATTGTCTATGAGTTAAGTCACAATAGCCGAGTGGTTGGGTGACCGAAATTCGAGCCTCGAGACCAGGTTCGATCACGGGTGTTAGGCTCGTACTGTAGGAGGTCTTTCAAAAATTTATATACGATATATATCGTTGGCTTGGTCATAAAGATGGCGATATGCTCACCACCTGTCACATAGTTTAGAAAAATTCTAAATATATAATAAATAATAAAAGGACTAGACAATTTTAGTCCTTTCCAACCACAGTTTTACTGTGGCTTGTTGAAATTTAAATTTTATTACAGCTTATTATATTGACACAACTTATTATTAATAAGTCTCGATAGCCGAGTGGATGGGTGGTCGGAATTTCGAGTCGAGTGACCCGAGTTCGATCCCCAAGTGGCAGGCTCGTACCAATGGGTTTTCTAAAAAAAAACCTATCTACGATTCATATCGTTGGCTTGGACATAAAGACGGAGACAGGCTCACCACCTATCTCGTTGTCCCGAAAATATCTTCGGTGGAAGGTGGGTCAAAGGGACTTAATTGTCTAGACTAGACCTCTGTCTACCCCTGTATTGGGAATTGCGTGAATATATTTATTTATTTTATCGGCTATCGTGGCTTCTATTCGTGGCTATGTGATGAGTGGTTTATTGTTACTTTCAGGGTGCGCAACATCGAGCGTCTGAAGTTTCCGATCGCGAAGATGTCTTTCACGTCGCACAACGACCACTCCAAGTGGGCGGTGGCGGTGGCGCACAAGATGCACAACAGCCAGGACACGAAGGTGGCCGACTACTGGGTCTGCGTCGGAGATATCAACCGAGCGGTGAGACGGAGTTCGATCTGGACATACCCTATGACTTAGGTCACGACAGCCGAGTGGTTGGGTGGTCGGAATTTCGAGTCGAGTGACCCGAGTCCGATCCCCGGTTGGCGGGCTCGTTACCAATGGGTTTTTCAAAAACTTATGTACGGATTAAATCGTTGGCTTGGACTTTAAAGACGGCGACGGGCTCACCACCTGTCGTTGTCCCAAAAATATCTTCGGTGGGTGGAAGGGACTTAATTGTATAGACTAGACCTCTGTTTACCCCTGTATTGGGAATTGCGTGAAGATGTTTTTTTTTCCCTATGACTTAGCAAATGTAGGCGACTATGGCGATACAGGATTCTGCTAACCTCTTTGATTGTTTGTTGTAGAAGCCAAAAGTGTGGTGCAGAAGGCGGTTGAATTAGTCTTAACCAAAGTTCCATCTAACTTTACCTGCCCCTCTGAGTGCTTTACAAGATATGTTAAACAGTACTTTGCTCTTTTCTATGTCTTTAGCTTATTTGGGCTTGATTTCGCAACTCAACGGCTAAGCTAAGATACATGTGGGCAGGAATATCTGATCATTCGAGACAAGCATGCTTATGAAGAACAATCCCATCTAATTGTCTATGAGTTAAGTCACAATAGCCGAGTGGTTGAGTGACCGAAATTCGAGCCTCGAGACCAGGTTCGATCACGGGTGTTAGGCTCGTACCGTAGGAGGTTTTTCAAAAATTTATATACGATATATATCGTTGGCTTGGTCATAAAGATGGCGATATGCTCACCACCTGTCACATAGTTTAGAAAAATTCTAAATATATAATAAATAATAAAAGGACTAGACAATTTTAGTCCTTTCCAACCACAGTTTTACTGTGGCTTGTTGAAATTTAAATTTTATTACAGCTTATTATATTGACACAACTTATTATTAATAAGTCTCGATAGCCGAGTGGATGGGTGGTCGGAATTTCGAGTCGAGTGACCCGAGTTCGATCCCCAAGTGGCAGGCTCGTACCAATGGGTTTTCTAAAAAAAAACCTATCTACGATTCATATCGTTGGCTTGGACATAAAGACGGAGACAGGCTCACCACCTGTCTCGTTGTCCCGAAAATATCTTCGGTGGAAGGTGGGTCAAAGGGACTTAATTGTCTAGACTAGACCTCTGTCTACCCCTGTATTGGGAATTGCGTGAAGATATTTATATTTTATTTTTATTATATTGGCCATTGTTTTAGCTACCACAAGAGTCCCGGGGCGGCGGCACTGTGTGCACTTCTGGACCCATCCTCTGGGGCAACTTCGCTCATCTCATAGAGTCCGTCCAAACATGCAATTAGTTTATAAGTTAAAATGTGCAAATAACTTTAAGGACTAATCGTGTCAATCCCTTATCATTTAATTAATTTAATTACTAAGTCTCATTGTAAATATCCTTTGTGCCAGCCAAAGTGTAATTATTTAGCTTTAGTACAATAAATTCTATGTGTTTTCTGTGACCATACTGAATGTCTGTGTGGCATTATTTACATTGCATATGTCTGACTTATATTTTGTAATCGATTTGTTTATATATCAACGCCATTGTATGTTTGATTTTGATAAACATTTTCAGCGGACTTATTATTTATTGTTACGTGTAATTTAAGGAATGTTTTGAATGACTGATGTATTTTTAAACAATGTTGTTCTTCAGGTGTTACTCGTACCTAATAGAATTTGATCTTACATTGAGTGTTTTATTTATAAGCCCTGATGACTTGATAAACATTTTATGTACATTTGTAAAGCAAATGTTACGTACAGTACATTTTGTGTAGTTGGGACAGTTTTGTCAAGAATTGTGTGTAGTTGGGACATTTTTCCCTTTTTGCACATGCCTGGGATGCAGGGTCTGGTCTACGGACTACCACTTAAGATTAAATATAAAGTGTCTTTTCACTTAGCTAAAGAGTTATGACACTTTAGGTTAATTTTGTATTGTACATAACATTTTTATGGGAAGGAAAACACGCATCTACGTGTCTTGCATTAGTGTCGTTGACTTGAAATCGAGGAGCCGGCATGCAAATTGTTAACTCAGTATACCAAATGACATTTATTCTGCATTATTTTTCACTTCACTCATATTCCCAATACTGAGGTAGACAGAGGTCTAGACAATAAAGTTTTCGGCTCACCTTTCACCAACACGATCACGTGACAGAACTTAACCCCGGAGACCTTTATTCTTTACCTACTACTATAACATATTGACGTTACTTTAACCTCTAAGTCATAACATTAAAAAGTGGTTCTGGATAGTCCGATCTAGTACAACACTTACAACAAAACATCAACGACATCCAAATAGTTTTATAATCACGGTTGTGTTCCGGTTTGACGGGTACAGAGAGCCAGTTCACGGGCGTACCTCATTCTATCATATTTCCTTCGGAGATGACAACGAATCTGCAACCTACTTCTTTTTGGGTTGTAGTGTAGCAGTGTACTTCCACAGGAAGTTGTGTATGTTGACTAGCATAGCGACTTAGGAATTTTACCAGTGGAATTACGAAAAACAGTTCCATTGACGTTTGCGTTTTTGTGGAACTGTTTTCAACGATGCGATCATTTCCGTGACATTGGTAAAATGTATGCTATTCAATACGAACGCCATTCTCACCAACAAGCCACCAATGATAATATTGAATCCCGGTCTCCCAAGTTGCTAGTAGCGTATCTACCCTAAAATTAATGAATATACCTTGCGTGGTCAGCTTTGTCGCGGTAACGATGCTTACTAACAATAAATGAAATCGATGAAACCACTGAGAAAATCGGTGGGCCCATTCTTCCTCATTTTCTCATTCTTCCTCTTCTCTTCTCTTGCGAATGCACTCACCGCATTTTCAGGGCTTGTAAAACGAATAATGCAAGCATTCTATCTAATAATAAAGTTTACCTTTGGTTTTTGGGAATCAATAAAAGTAGCCAGGGCAGTGCACCAGGCTCGGACTACATGCCGGATGACTCAGTATCTCAGCAACTGCCATAGTCAAATATATATATATATATATATATATATATATATATATATATATATATATATATATATATATATATATATATATATATATATATATATATATATATATATATATATATATATATATATATATATATATATATATATATATATATATATATATATATATATATATATATATATATATATATATATCTCAATTAAGCTGCAATGCTTGTGTCTGGACTTGGTTTACGTCAATAGTCGAATGGCGGGGACCGAACCTGCGACGTCATGTTTCGCAGTCCGCACCCCGAACCATTAGGCTATTGCCGCTCATATATATAAAATATAGTCTAATATATAATTATTTGTCTTGCGGAGTGCTTAGAGCTCGCTGCTGTCGGACGCTTTCCAAGAAAAAGCAAACAACAGTTAACGTACCAGTTAGTAGTAACTGTTCTTCCATCTTCCAGCGTAATAAAATCTTCCTTTCTTTAACTTAATCAGCCGATGCTCAAAAGGAAACAGACAAAAGCAGCATTGGTGTCACCATCGCTGAACTTTTCTAACATTTTGCGACACCAGGCCATGTTACCCTTTCTAATTAAGGTTTTTTTTAGAGAATCCTGTGTTCTCAGTTTGTCTGCCTGTTGTACCTCTATTCCCTCTAGTTTTAATAATACTACTGCATGTTTAACAATTTAAGTAAAGTATATTTTACTTTTTTTTTATTGAAAAGGGAGGCAAACGAGCAGGTGGCTCACGTGATGGTAAGTGATTACCGCCGCTCATGAACACCCGCAATACCAGAGGCATATCTCGGGCTTGTGTAGCGGTGCAATCGGTGAATAAGGAAAGTTTTTAACTAGTACTATTACTACGGCACCCGTCGCTCCGAAGAACTCGGTCGAAGTTCTGAAGGTTGAGTTTACTCCCTGAAGTTCCTAGACTTTGAGACTTTGGGCGACCACACCCCCGAGATAACGTCTGTTTGCCAATTGACACGCCCTGCCGTAACAATTGTAACTGGCCAACAGCGTTCCAAGCGCGTCGGACACCCTATCCCTTTTCTTAGAAAAGGGCACCGGTGTTCGGCCCTGCGGTGTACTTGTACACTTCGGGGTATTAAGTCTCATTTCGCGGGGACATCTCTCTTTAAGTTAACAAACCCCCAAACCGCTCGCTGGGCGCTGTGCTGGGCCTCCGAAAGGTTTCACCCGGCTAAGTGGCCCGCGCTGAGGGGCGGGGGGGAGTGGTCAAGCGACATAGGAACCGTATCGTTCGCACGTCTACTGAATAAGCACATACACACACACATTAGGTACACACTACACTAGTGTACAAGAATGTCGGATGAGGGGGACCCACCCCCCTCCCGCCGACCTAGGGAACCACCCGACAAGCGGCGGACAACGACGTTCGAAAGGACACTAGTGAAATGGCTATTCGATCCCGAGAAGTCGGTGATCCTACCTCCCCGGGACAGCAAGACCGGGATACCACGGCCGCTGCCGCGCACACGCGCATCGCCCCCGACCCCCGCGTCTACTGACCGGCGATCTGAGTATCGTCAGGTGGAAGACACGGAGGTCCTACAAGGGCGACTAGCCACAAGACGTCGCACGCCGCCGGAAATCGACGCTCCCGCGGAAAAAAAGAGCGAAGACACCTGTTCGGCACGAAGACCCGCCGCGATCGCCATCCTCATCCTCCTCGTCGGAGTATTCCCCAGCCACTGAAACGCAAGTTGAAGAGGAAGGGGGACCAGCACTTTACCCGGGAGGATGGGACTCTACCGAGTACGCCGGAATCTCAAATTTGGAAAGCGAGGCCGGAAATACGGTTGCTGTACCTGACGCTAGTTGTGTAACACAACTCAGCACGGGCCCGGCAACCAGTATAAATACAGAAGAATCGGACCTCGCAAAAGTCGAGACGACTCATGATGCCCCCCCACCCCCTCCTGCAAACCTCCGTAGTGCGGTCAGCGTACAGAGGGGGGTCGCCTCGGCCATACTAATTGAGCCAAAGAGGGGCATGGCTCAAAGCCGCTCTACCCCATCTCCCACCGAAATGGAGGTTGAGACAAAGGCAGGGCAAAAATCAATGTCGCCGGTAGAAACACCGGTCGACAAAGATAGACCAAGGCTAGCTGCCGCCTACGATGCCCAAACGTGGGGGGGCTCCCAGGAACGTCGTCCGCGTCGACGTACGCCACGATGGCAGGGGCACCCAAGCGCCCGCGCAGCCCACCTGTGCCATCACCTAGGAAGGTGGTGGCCAAGGAAAAGGAGGATAGCAAATATCCTCCTATTATAGTAGAATGCCTACCAGAGTGGGCAAAACACTTCCGTGCCCTGCACAACATTTTAGGGCACGCGCCGAATGCGCGCCCCTTTGGGAAAGGGGTAAGATTCCGCCCGCATTCGGCTGATGAATACCGGAAGGTGCAGAGGTACCTAACGGAGCGCAGCAAGGAGGACGCAGCGCTCGCATGGTACTGCTATGCACCGACCGCTGAATTGCCCACTAAGGTGGGACTGCGTGGGCTACCAGCAGATACACACCCAGAAGACATCGAGGAGGCCCTTACGGCATTGGGCTTTCCCGTTACGTTTGTGAGGGCAATCCCCCCGAAGAAAGGGAGACCGGGTTGCCTTTTCCACATCAAGCTACACCACCTTAGCCAAGAGGAGCTCAAGAGGCTGTATAATGTACACGAGCTCCTCTACATGCCCGGAGTAACGATCGAGGCATGGCAAGGCAGGGAAGGCCCGGCTCAGTGCCACCGTTGCCAGGGGTTCGGACACTCCTCGGCAAACTGCTTTCGCCCGGTTAAATGCGTCAGATGCGCCGGGGATCATGTCGCATCAGATTGCCCCAAACCAAGGGATGGGCCACCGAAGTGCGCCAATTGCGGTAAGGCGCACTCGGCAAACGACCGAAGATGCGCTGTTATTCAGCGCATCGCTCGTAAGAGGGGGATTAGAATGCCCCTCCCATCCCCCGCCAGCGCAAGCGCCGCGGCAAAATACGCACAGAGGTGCACCACCAGTCACAGAGGGCGCACCCGATGCGAGACCCCAGCCACAGCCGCGACAGCCACGGCGCCTGGAGGTGGCAACAGAAGTGGCACCAGCCACTAAACCTGGAAAGGTAGCAGCGGTCACAACTCTGCAACCGCCAGCTAACGAGGCCACGGAGAGGGGAGGACCCCTCTCCACTAAGGGAAGAGGAGGGGGAAGAAGAAGAAGAAAAAGACGGCCAAGTCCGAGGCCAGGGTGACCTCCACACCCATACCCCCTCCCATTGCCACCATCCAGCCAGGGCCAGCAGTTGCCAACACACAAGGATATGTAACTCAGCATGTGCGAGTGCAACACCCAGCTCCGAGAGCACAAGCCTCAAGGGGGAGAACCGAGGCCTCCCCCCCTCAAATAACACCCGTGCCGACTACGATCGAGGCTGCACTAGCACAATTGGTCACAGTCGTCATGAAAATCCTAGGCGACGTCCTAGCGGCGATGACCACGGGAGCTGACCCACTCACGGCTATTCTGACAGCCCTGACCCACCTGACAATGGCAAGAAATGGCTGAGCTCCGGGTAATGTACTGGAACCCAGGCGGCATCCAACAACAAGCCGCTAGTCTCCGCACTAGCGGCGGCGTGCAGCGGCACGGAATCCAGGTGTTGCTAGGGGAGACTAAACTCAGACCCGGACGCCATTTCAAGATCCCTAATTTCTTCGTGTATCGTCGCGACGAGGTCTCTCCCGAAGGAAAGGCCTACAGAGGCACGGCCATTTTGGTTAGGAGAGACCTAGTGCATGAGGAATTGGAGCTGCTGCCATTTATCTCAACCAGGAGCATTGGGATACTCCTGAAGACGGCCGGTGTGGAGCTAAGGATCTACGCAGCGTACCGCCCACCCGGCCCTCCTCTCTGCCCCTCGGACATCCGAGCCGTCATGGACAACAGTTCTCCTGTCATTATGGCAGGAGATTTTAACGCCAAACACCTGGCATGGGGTTCGCGCATCGAGACTGTTTGAAGACGCCGAAGAAGGGGGATATGAAGTGCTGGGACCAGGAGCTCCCACACATATCCCCACGATAACAACACATCGGCCGGATGTCCTGGATATAGTTCTCTGCCAAGGAATCACATGTCCGGTCCAAGTGGAGGTGCTGTATGACCTGGACACGCAGCACCTACCAATTCTCATCACCATGTCGACCAGCGCCGACTCCGTAGTGCCCCGGGGCCTCCGTACGAAGACCAACTGGGAGCAATACAGAAGAGCGCTGGCGAACCTTACCTACGGTGCGAATATAACATCTGAAGAAGAGGTAGAAGTGGCCGCTAAATATATCTGTGAAAAGATACATCAAGAGTATCTAGCGGCCACCAGGACAATACCTGACACGCACCGCGGGGAGGTACTCCCACGGAGGCTCAAAACTCTCCTAGAGGAGAAACGATCCACTAGGAAGCTTTGGGCTAGAACCAGATGTCCAAAAGTAAAGGCAAAACTCAATACTATTACCGAAAAGCTGTCGGAAGGGATAAAGGCCTTCCGAGGCGAGTCGTGGAACGCTCGCATCGAGGAGGCCTCGGAACATCCAGCCTCATTAAACCAGCTCACCCGACAGCTTTCGCGCACACCACAGCCCATTTGCCCACTAGTGGACAGCACAGGAAAACGGCACTACGGAGCACGAGACCGGGCCGAGATCCTGGCAGAACATTTAGAGGGGCAGTTCAAACCCAATACTGCTGCTGCTGTCGTCGCAGACTTCCACAGGGAGGTTGAGCATTGTGTACAGGAGTTCCTGACGAGCCCGGCGCCACCATTAGGAGGGTACGATTTCATGTCCCCTTCTGAAGTAAGAAGAGTGGCACAGCGCCTACCACTACGGAAAGCGCCGGGCAACGATTGCATCACCACTACTGCAATAAGACGGCTGCCTAGGAAGGGTCGTAGCACTGACCCGTTTGTTCAACGGGATGCTACGCACCCAACACTACCCTTCCAAGTGGAAGGAAGGAAAATCATAGTGCTGCCTAAGCCGGGAAAAACAGAAGACACCCGGCAAGCTACCGTCCCATCACGCTACTGTCGTATGTAGCAAAGCTTTTGAAAGGCTGCTGCTGCGGAGACTGCGACCACACGCAGAGCTCCGAAAGGAGCAATTCGGATTCCGCAGCGGCCACTCCACCACGGCGCAGCTGACCCGAGTGCTACACTATCTAGCGGCCGAAACCCATCTCGGCCGCTCCTGTCTGGGGGTCTTTCTCGACATAGAAGGCCTTCGACCGGGTGTGGCACACGGGTCTAATCTACAAATTAATATGCAACACCACAACGCCGCCAGCGCTCATACGACTAGTGGCGTCATTTCTGGAGGACGGAGCTTCTGTGTTAGCGTCGAGAGGATCGACTCGGCAGCACGAAGAATAGAGGCAGGAGTGCCACAAGGCAGCTGTCTTTCTCCACACCTGTACGCAGTTTACACCAACGACATCCCCACACTTGAAGGTCGCGTCCAAGAATGGGAACAAGATGTCATGCTCGCCCTCTACGCAGACGACAGCGCGTATTTTACGTCGTCCCGTCGGGCAGACATTGCAGCCAGGAGGATGCAATGTCTGCTGAACCTGCTGCCTGAATGGCTGGACAAATGGCGCATGGCCGTGAACGTTGGCAAGACATGCGCTATAATTGTCAACAGACAGGGACGTGTAACACCACCACTCAAGCTCCGAGGCCAGGATGTAGAGTGGAAGAAGACAGTGACCTACCTTGGATGCCAGATTGACCGCTCTCTACGTATGACCCCTCAGGTCGAATACGTCATGCAGCGCGCAAGAGCTGCGAGGGCGGTCCTCCGTCCGGTTCTGGCATCCAACCTGCCAACGAAGACCAAGGTAGGGATCTACAAGACCTACATCCGCTCGCGAATCACATATGCTGCACCAGCGTGGTACGCGTTCACATCCCCCGCACAGCGGAAAAGATTGCAGGTTCAGTAGAACATTTCCCTAAGAACGATTGTGGGAGCTGGTCGTTACGTCCGGAATGACGTCATCGCCAGAGATCTCCAAATCGAATCTATACACGACTTTGTGGTCCACTTGGCGCGGAAAATGTATGACCGCGCTGATAATGGGCCACATGAACACCTGCGCGACCTGGCGTCCTTATCGGACCTCCTGCCGCAGCACGCTCGACCACCAGAGCGGCGACCTCTCCCTAGGGAATTGTTGCAGCCACCACCCGACCTCGTTGAGGGGGAGGACGGGGAAGAGTGAAAGACCCGACGCATGGCGTAATATACGCAACACATCGACATATATACCGCAGAAAGCGGTACCCAGGACCGGGGGAGCAGCAGCCCCCTGAGAAGACGCCCGGGCAATGAGGCTTGCCTCGAGGCCCGATACCTGCGAAAGCAGAAGAAATCCGCTCACGCTCGCTCACCAGAGGCATAGCAGATGCGTTGCCTCCCTTAGAGTGCCCCCCTCGTGTATGGGCCACCGGTTACCAGCACTCACCAGGCGAAACGCAGAAGTTTGTTAGACTTCTACTTCACGCCGGTATTCTGTGAGGTCGTGGTACTTCCCCGGTCGAGCCGGCCCATTCATGCAACAGCAAAAGCTGATGCGTGGCTCTACCACTGTTGTGTAAAATATAAAGAAAACTAAGGAAACTAAAAACTATCGTCATGTCTGCATATATAAATTATACATACTTTGAATTGTGAATATTTTATTGGTGTCGTAAAAGAGTGTATCAAGTGTATTGGCCAGTCACAAGAAGCAATGTTAGACGTGAACACTTATTTTATAATAATATACCTTAGCTACTTCAAATTAACAGTTGGTTATTTGGATATTGCTGAAGGATGGAATTATTTAAACCTTCATTGCCGCGACAACGAAAATAAGCCTGTCGAATGGTAATTACTTTCAGACTATGTAAGTTGTAGAATAGTGTCCCTTATATAAGTGAAAGAAAATTTTTTGATATAGAAATGTAAAATTACCACCAGTGGTAATTTTCAAAATTTCCATATAATCAGCGCACGTTTGCCTCGTTTTATTTATATCGTAAGAAACATTGAAGCGCATCGGCCACCATTGTAGCGCTGCATTGTAAATTGACAGCGCTTCAAAAATGTTAAAAAAATATGGTTTCATATGTCATGCGCACATTTCTGGGCGGGTCACAATCAAAAGTTAGACATAAAATCGAAGAGACAGACATTCACGGCACAGCATTCACGGGAAAAAATTAAAAAAAAACCTTTATTACTTTTGTATTGATCTGTGTACATAAATTATTAAATAACAATTGTATTACTTTATCAGCCACTTTGTTTCTTGCAGTACCAAGTCATTACGTACTGATCGTACCTTTGACAAAATATACTTAACTACATCCTTCGCATATTAAACTTGCCCCAGTCTGGAGGCAATGCAGATTTCCTGTTCGTTGAAGTTCACACACACTAAAATGCTTCTTGGCGTTTTTCACAGCCCCTCTACTGTTAGAGATGGCTACTTTCCTATTTTAGAAAAGCTCCTTGAGAATCTAACATCTTATGATCATTCCATAATAATGGGAGATTTAACACAAGTCTTTTAAAAATAATTTAAGATCAAACCGACCACAATCCGTTATAGAGGCGGCCAATTTGAAACTTCTTCCCTCTTCTGCTACGCATTTTTTTTCCAAACTGTACTCCTTCTCTTCATGATTTAATTTTGTGTCCTCACTGTGCCATGTTGAAAAACAAGGTCAGTGTGCTGCCGATGCTTTTCTTATCACGATGTTATATACCTGTCTTATAAAATCAGACCCCCCAAAAGTCATGCCAAGGATTTAGTGATATAAACTTAGATCAGCTTATTCAGGACGCAGAGGAATTGCCTTAAACATCCACCCTCTCCTTTGTTGAAGGATGACATAAAAATATCGTTAGTTGAAAATCAAGGTACAAGTTAGACCCTAGTTACTTTAATAGAGACAAATACAGGTCAATACGGTCGCTGTAACAATGTATGTAGAAAAGTACAACGGCGCCATATTCACAAATCAGTTCAAAATCCTGACTCAGCTAGAGTCTGGAAGTTCCTTAAATCTTTAGGAAGTTAATAACTTAAATCATTATGGTATAGATTTAACCAGTTTAACCAGCATTTCTTTTTTTCGTCTTATGTTGATAATCAAGCAAAACACCATACGTTAAATTTCCTTTCAAGTGTTCCCGCTCCAGATTCTCCTGCTTTTGATTTTAGTCAATTTGACAGCTGTGGTGTAAAGAGTACTGATTCTATCAGCCCTAAGATGATAATTCCCCTCGTTGACTTCCTTAGCCGGTAAATACTGCCATCCTCAATAAATCCTTGAATACTGCTTCTTTTCCTACTGTTTGGAAAGATGCTAATATAATTCCCCTGCCGAAGAAGACGAATCCCGCGAGTTTCTCCGATAATAGGCCAATTTCTTTTCAAAACCTTGTAAATTTTTTGCAATCCGGATTTCGACACAGTACAACCACAGCACTTTTGCAAATTACACTTATGGAATGGGAAATCAAAAATTAACAGTACTTACTCTACTGGATTTTAGTAATGCGTTTCATATTTCAAGTACAAGAATTATTAGTAAAATTGATTGGTCTAATCTGCCGCAAATTTGGTATGGTTATCAAATATGGTACTCATATCCCCTATAGCAAAAAAGTTTAGAATCTGGGTGTTATATATGACTCCTGTTTGACATGGACTTCACAAATTAATGAAGTCAGTCGTAAAATGTTTGCAACACTAGGTTCCTTACGCAGACTCCGTAACTTCCTATGGTTGGCTTCTAAAGTTGTGCTCAGTCCTTACTGATCTCGACATAACTGAAGAGCAACTTAACAAACTTCAGCGAATTTAAAACCTCAGTATTCGTTTTATATTTGGGCTTCCCAAATATGACCACATTTCTAATTTTCGTAAGGTCAAGTGGCTACCAATCCGCCATCACAGGAATACGCACATCCTTACTGCTTTGTACTCTGCGCTATTCAATCCATACTCTCCCCAATACTTTAAGTTCGGATCGGATCAGATCGGTTTGTATTTATGTACCTTTCCGTACGGTTTCTTCGCTCTGCTGTTAATCTTTCACCCCGAACTCTTCTACACTCCTCTTTCTTTTATAATAAATATTTTACTGTTACCGCTTTCTGCCTGAGGAACCTTACATATTCGACGAGCCCCGTCTCTTCCTTCAATCAAATAAATAAATATCTATCACGTAATTCCCAATTCAGGGGTAGATAGAGGTCTAGTCTAGGCAGTTAAGTCCACTTTTCACCGAAGACATTTTCGGGACAAAGTGACAGGTGGTGAGCCCGTCGCCGTCTTTATATCCTAGCCAACGATATAATTCGTACATAAGTTTTGGAAAAAACCATTGGTACCAGTCTGCTACCTGGGGATCGAACTCGGGTCCTTTGATTCGAAATTCCGACCACCCAACAACTTAGCTATCGTGACTTTTCCTTCATTCCAAAAGCTCCAATAAGCCTAAACCTAGAAACTTATCGACATTTCCCACATTTTTAGTTTTATTCTCTTTATTTTTAGCATCTCTCTATTTCTTTATTCCTAAAAATCCTTTATATTACGGCTAGCATCATTTAGTAATTTAATATTAAATAATAGCGGTACACTACCCTCCTTTTCTTCATTATTTCTTTATCCGATTTTACGGCAAGGTTGTCTGCAAGAAATTGCTTTTAGTAACAAGACCGCCTTTTGTACTATCTTGATGTTCCTTGCACTTATTTTAATCTTCATTTGTGGTGTACAATAAAGATTATATAAATAAATAAATAAACCGCGGCTGCTCGCCCTTTCGCCACTGGCAACTATGGCATAACCCCTGATGGTAATTACACAAAACAGCGGCCCCCAATCCCCGGCGGCCTCGCTCGTCCTAATCAAGGTGGCAGAAGGAATGTTTTCGAGTCCGAGCCTCGTTCTGGTAATGATGAAGAAAACGTTATCTTCACCATTAGTTCAATTTTAAATCCGTAGTGTATCTGCGGAGGTAAAAATTGGTCCGATTTAAAGAGCATATGAGCACGCTTGAAGACGGAAATATCTACTTGAATGAATGAATAAAGTTATAAATGACAGGAGAAAACCGGAAAGCTATATTAAAAAAGTAACACTGTTCTCTCTGGCTACCTTACTATGGAAGAGAAGATGTGAATATTATATAATATTATATTATGTAAAAGTTAATTTTGAAAGAGGACCAAGTATAGTGTTATGTTAACAATATGTTATAAATATAAACTTCACAGTTTGCTGATTCTCTTATTGATTCGTTTTGAATAAAATACTGGGCGCGGTTATTGCATTCATAATCGATATTTGCTGGAAACGTTATTAAACTAGGATTAATTTCTTATACACCTAGGTGGTTTATCTACAAGCCGCCCAGTAATGTCGTCCCGTACTCGGAGATGGGGAGAAATTTCACTTATATAACGTCGACCAACGCGGGACGATGGCAATCCTCTGACAAATTTATAACTTCCAACTCTATGTTACAACATACGCTACAGCCAATATACAGAGTAAGTAAAATATTCGCCTGTATACATCCACATCGTTTGTTGGTATTTTCCAGCTCTCTCCAATACGAGCACATACTACTTGAATGAAACTGTGAGAGTTTCATGAAACCATGATATGAACCTCGAAATGTAACCGACCAAAAGATATGTGTAATACATACATATCTTTTGGTCGGTAATACACACATTTTTAATATTACTTTTCAAAGTGGTGCAGTTTTCTTTCAGGTTCCTTAACGCGCGATTCACTTCGAACTTAGTGCATAAAATAGTAAAATAAAAATTTCGGTGATGCTGGCCCGGTGATCGAATCTGGATCATTCGCGCACTATGACTTCTCAAAGTGTGCACTCTGACATTAAGCGTAACTGTTTTCATAACCATATAGCTTAACAACCAACTTGACCACAAAGTTATACCTTTTTAGGAGATACTTTAACCCAAGGTTCAAGTAGTTATGGTCTGACCCGGTATTCGTTTATGTTTTCATAAATAAACAGTCTTATAGAAAGCAATTGTTTTTATAAAAGTATTTGTAATGTATTCCAGCGCACATATGTAGACTATTTAGCTATTGCCCTGTATGAGAACCAGCGAAACTCCGATGCAATGGGAGTGTTGATGGCTGACGAAGCGGGCGGTGTTTGGATCGCACATACCGTCCCCGGCTTAGTCAACATTAATGGTAAACTGTACATGTTTTGCAAGGAAACAATCCAATAATAAATTATTGAATTTAGTACATCAATACATTTGTTCTACGGAATATCTTGTAGTAATTAAAATGTTGGGGATGTTAGAAGGTAATTCATTTATAAATTCAGACAATACCTAAGTTCTTTCGCCCCATTTTAAACCGCCGAAATTTTTTTGGGACAACGTGACAGGTAAGCCTTTCGCCAGCTTTATGTCAGCAAGCCGACTAAATAAATATTAAACTTACGTACGATAAATCTTACATAAGTTTTATAAAAACTCATTACTACAAGCCTACCACTGCTCTTTCAATTGAATGCCGATCACCCATCTACTCTAAATTAGTTGTAAATGTTCAGTTTTAATCTGTCCACTTTATGATATATAGTATGTCTAGTATTCAGCCTTCAGCAATAAGAAACAAAATTGAGCGGGTGAGCGGGCGGGAAGAAGTAGCGAGGGGCGAAAGGTACACGATGGCGGCGCGCGGGAGGCGCAAAAAAGGGCACGCGAACTCTTAAAGTGCACATTGGCGGCGCAATAGCCAGATTTTGACGCATTCTAAGGTGCAAGGGAAAAGGGATAGCGATCGAATGTTAGCTTTTCAGGCGTGGTGACTATCACAAATCCTACTATTTAGTAACATCAACTGTAATCTAATAACTAATTATCGCAAAACTATATATATAATATAAATATCTTCACAAAATTCCCAATACAGGAGTAGCCGGAGGTCTAGTCTAGACAATTAAGTCAGGTGGTGAGCCCGTCGCCGTCTTTATGTCCAACCCAACGATATAATTCGTAGATAAGTTTTTGAAAAACCCGTTGATACGGTCTGTTATCTAGATTATTAAAATTGAGAACAGTTACCTGAGCAAAAATATATATCGTTATACGCAGCTGATCGACCAGCTTTCCCAGAAAATGAGAAAGCCAACGGACACTTGCTCATGTGCCTGTCAGTGGATTTGATAGCAGTAAATAAGATTGCTTCCACTCTTCGTACGGTGGCGCCGAATTTTACTTACATCAAAATACCAAAACGCACAAAGGAGTTGTTACCATTATGGAATTTTCTGGAACCCACAAAAATAGGAGAGTAAGTTTTGTTCTTATTCGATATGAAAAACTACCATTACTTTGCATGTGCATTAAAAATACTTGATTCTTTTCTATTTTATGTACACGAATTTCAAACATTTTATTTTGCTTTTAAAGTTTATTTTTATATTTGTAGTATTAGGTAACGTAAATTTACAGGCAACAAAGAAAACGTGTTAAATTTCTAACTAGTGGAAACTCCATGCTCGTAGAAATATTAGCCCGGCCTCCAGAGAACAAGGAATGCTTGTATAAGAGTTTTGCTGCATCTAAGCACATAGTTCTCGATGTGTATGGACAAACAGAAAACATCACAACCATGTGTAATAAAGATTATGGGTAAGTATACTATGTGTTTCGATATAAAAAGCAATGCAAGTTTGATTCGTAACTATGACAAGAGACGTCATAAAATGTTTTGCCGAGTTGGTATTTTTGATATTATAAAAATAATATAATTATAACCTTATGTGTCAGGTATTTGTGTAGTATGTAGGGTGAAATGAGCGCGGGATACGGGCTTAAGAAATTTTAGATAAGAAAATGTTTTCCGTTAAAACTTTAAAAAATTAAGCTAGTATTTATTGTGTCGTAGTAACTGGCAGCCTCGTAGAAGTCGGGCGTTCGCATTAGGGCACGAGATACTTAGGTTCGATTCCCGGGCCGGCATCACCAAAATTGTTAATAGCCATTTATCGAGTTTATAATAAAATTACCACGGGCACGGCGGTGAAACAAATATTGACGTGAAATATCTAATTAAAAAAAAAATTCTTTCGAGGATGGAACCCACACTGTTACACCGAGTCGAACGTTCTTAGCCGTAATCTTTCCCAAATATCTTTTTCAAACATTAGCCTTTTTCCCAGCAGTGGTCATTGATTGGCTGCTCACTCATTAAAATTGCACGACGTTTTAATTTTATATGTGCAACTGTTTTACAGTTTTTGTGCAAATCTATCCTATTTATATAATCAACAAAGGATGTACTTTGCTTTCAGTATACGAAACATCGAAACCATATCTCTGACGCCCAAAGAATCAGTTCACAACATTGGTAATAACACAGACCACGTCAAATTCGCAGTAAGCACGACTGCGCAGTGGCAAAGACTTAGCTCCAACGCCTCAGAGCACTGGACATGCACCAGCAATTTGGACATAGAGGACAGATCGGGTACAGGCGGGCTGCTAACGTGTGTGAATGACTATTCCGTTTGGTTAACATTTGATAATTTGAAAATAAAGGAACCCGAGTGTTGATTCGTGTTTATTTTGCTTGTGCTAACACTTTCCTCTGATTCCTTTGATTCTCCATGATTCCTTCCCTCCTTTTTCCCTCCTTTAATAAGCTGACGTCGTTTGGACGACGTGTGACGACGTTTCGGAGACTAAAGTAAAAAGTATTGATACCACCTCGAATACAAGACATTTTTACATGTCAGACAATGAATTGGCCATCTTCTACTTCTGCCTATAGAAGGCCCAAGCCTATCCTTCCTTCCACTCTCCCAAACCTCCTTCAAAGTCTGGTAACATACGTGAATACATTAACAACAACTTATTTTATTATTGCGTTTCATTGTGTCAGTCTTATCATATATTCAGTCAGCAGTCAATACATATTACATATTATATATATTGACAATAACGTATTAATTACTTTTTCATTAATTTAATAGGAAGTAGCTATTCAAAGAAAAGCTAGCTGAAATTAGCTCTACAAAGTACTAAGCATTGTTTTCTGAAGTAATCTACTAACATAATTTTAATAATAATAATAATAATCTTTATTTAATCCATGCATCACTTATTATTCTCATTTCTAATATAGAAAAGACGTGTGTTCGTGTCAGGATATAGTTCTTCTCCAATCCTACTAAAAAACTCACCAAAAACAGATAACCATAAAAATTCATAGAGCGGTAAAGGTTTTGTCTTTAATATAAGATAACAAAAATAATAAACAAAATAATTTTAATTAATGTATTTTATAATACAACACAAAAAAATATTTACATATTGTGACTCGTAAGTTTGTATATATTACCCACATTTAGCGTCAAAACCTACAAATTAACTGCGTTAAGTTAGATGTTAACAACAAGTGGTGTGGTATTAACTGTTTCACTGGAATTGTAGTTAAAATCGTGTTATTCACTACAACATCCTTTTACTCGTTTATATACTTTATAAAAATTGGTACTGAGTACATTCAGTGGCCATGTCATACGATAATAAACGTCCATCACCGTACGTGAAAATATCTTAAAAAAAGGTACTATCAAATACAGTGGTTACTATTCTTAACATTATACTTGCTTCGGATATATGAATATTGTTTTTCGGTGTTTTGATTATGTTTAGTAATTTGTTAGTACCTTTATTATTTGGCACAATACTTCCGCTGTCCCTGTGCCATCGAGTAACAAGGGATCAGCAGGTCGAAACAATTATAGAATACAAAGGCATTTTTTAAACTTGAACACAGATAAAATTTTAAATAATAAAAATGAGTACTTATACAGAATGTTTGCAATTTTAATATCAGATTTGTACGCAATGACTAAAATCTGAATTTAACTGCGATAGATTAAAATTAAATTTCTTTGGATAAATGTACCTTACAATTATTGTTTAGCTGTTTCTTTTTAAACACTATTAAACCTTATGTTTAGGATTAAAATTGGATTATTCAGTCATTATGGTTTTAATAATTAGGTGCCAATAAAACGGAGCAATCTCCAAATTTTTTTATAGTTTAGAATGGCAATTGTTAATACACGTCTCTAGGATGGCAGTCAAAATGTTTTAATGTTTATTTATTACGGATAGTTTTATCAGTATTTCTCTTCAACGAGCACTGCACCAATAATCAAAACAAAAAAGCGCGGCGCACATTAGGAATTAATTAGACATCAACATGCTCGAGAATTAAACATTTGGGCAAACCTTTATGAAGTTTGTGTATGGTGTTATATTGGTAATAAATTTTATAATCAGTGTATTGTTTGTTCTTGTAAAGGTACAATTTCATCAGTAGACGGAGCAAGATATTCCTAATTGATAGAAAATACAGTAAAGGCAGGCGTAGCTAAAGAAAGCTTTTCGGGTGATTCACAATTCATTTAGAGTCCAAGATATTTATCATTGCATTTTCTATAAACTGAAGTATTTACCTTGTTTACAAGGTTATCTGTAGCTAATTGAAAAAAAAATTTCTTCTCACTAATCACACATAATTTTCATAAAATAAAGTGATGTGGTAAATTAAACTGATTTGTGTGGTAGATGGTTCATGAGAGTTACACGAAATGCTTGTTGGAGGAAGAGAGAGTAAAATTCAGAGGTAGTAATATAAATAAAGTGTTAGTATTACATGAAGAAAGTTCATAAAAACTTTCTGAGTAACGTAATACCAATTCATCGAATTCTGGCGAACATGAAAATACACTTCACCACGTAACATGACTTCTTAGACGTCACTTGTTTAATTAATATAACAATATAACTCTTTCCTAAGCTACGCCCGGCGCCATTGTTCAATGTGACACCCTCAAGGAAGGCATTCTTGTGAACCACGAGTCTTGCTTGACTTTAAGGTAGTACGCGTCCTTGGGAGAAGGTGATGTTAGAGCATCTTCCAGCAGTTTCAACGCTGCCGTGGGCAGTACCTTCGCGCTGTACTCCGCTGCCTCGCCGGGCATCGTCACCGCGCAGCTAGCAGTTGAAGCGCTTACGTCGGAATTCGGTGTATCTGGTCGGCTGGAAATTTAGTTGACACTATTTGAAATATAAACAATGGGATGTAATTTTTCAATACGTTCAATTAGTTTCATATAACTTAACATCCTAAGTCCACTGCGGCACTGAGGCCTCTCCCGTAGGAGGATTTGGAATAATCGCCATGGCCCGGGTAGGAATCCCCTTGGAGAAAATATTTGTGTGAAGAATATGATTGTTTGTACACGAATCATGGATGTTTATATGTATATATCAAGATTTTTTTTTGTAATATGTATGTAATTGTATTCTACCGTTGGCTTGGACATTAAGAGGGCGTTTGGCTCACCATCTGTTACGTTGTCCCAATAAGCTTCTGTGAAAAATGGGTAGATTTTATATAATAAGTGCTTTAGCTTCTTACTTTTTATCATTGCGAATACGTTAGCCGAATCATATCGGAATCCGAATCAAAAGACACCAGTTCGATTCCCAGGTAGTAAGGAGTATCAATGAGCTTTTTTGCTAAAACGTGTGTACGATTAATATCGATAGCTTGGACCTAAAAGATGGAGATGGGCTCACCATCTGTCACGGGTGGGTGGAAAAGACCCATTTGTCTGAACCTCTCTTTACCCCAGTATTGGGAATGGCGGAAAGATGTTTATTCTTTATTTATTTATGTAAGCGATTTCGAAAGCTGTCGCGTATCAAGTTTCACCTGGCCGGTTGGCTCGGCGCGGTGAGCTGGGCGGGCGGCGCGAATATCTCAGCGGCGGAGAGGTCGGGCGCGTGCAGCAGCACCACGTGCAGGCCGCGCGCCTTCAGCGACGTGCGCAGAGCGCGCGCAGCGCCCCACGTGCCCCAACGCGCCGCCGCCGCCACCGCCGCGCACTCGCCAGACTCGCCGCCCGCCGTCCGCGACAGGCTCTCGCACGCCGTGTCCGATGTTAGCCCTGGACGAATCGGACTGATGGAAAGGCAAGCTCATCGTGCGCGGGTGGTTATTGCAGTCCATACACGTGACAAACAACGGCTATGAAAGGAATACTTTTATGAAGTTGTTATTAAATAATTACATGGCACCATTCGACATTCAAATTTGCATGCAGAATGGTGCTATATAATTATTTCATAACAACTTTATAATAATTAATTTCCGCAAAGTAACGCCCGAGTCTATTAACTAGAAATCCTTTTTAATGAATAATGTGAGCGATTTGTCATCCTTGCGCTGCTTGTGATGCGGGCTCCATTTTTTATATTAATTTGTCATAATAGCTTAAGTTCTAAACTATTACTACAATTTAGTTGTCTGGATTAATATTAATTTATCGGTACCGTTGAAAAAATGAGTTTGGAGATTGTTCGCCTGTAGCTACTCAAGAAATTACAATTTCTAATAAGTTAAATGAAGGTTGCTACTAACGATTTTAATTTATAATAGAAGAAATTTACACGTGCATAATTACCAAACAGCACTGTTACAACACTGGAATGGTGCCTCTGTGTTCATATGAGTATATTTGTGTCAACGAAATTCTAAAACTTGCCTACCGAATTCTATCACCGCGGTCGAAATCGGCCGGAAAAAATTTCAACAAACTTATTTCAGACGTCCATAATTTTTAGTGGAATTTAAAATAAAAAATATCGCCGTTTTATGTGTCTGTGTCACCATTGAATACTAAAATGGAAAGGTTAAAATATATATGTCTAATGTTTAAGGTCAAATGACACGTTTAAGGCTTTGGGGCTTTTTTGGTTTTGAATCCAAGTCCTGGCGAAAGATTCCCAAGTAACGTTAAGTTCTTTCTATAAGTCACGATAGCCTAGTGGTTGGGTGGTCGGAATTTCGAGTCAAGAGACGCGAGTTCGATCCTCAGGTGGCAGGCTCGTACCTTTTTTTTTTTTTTTTTTTCAAAAAACTTATGTACGAATTATATTGTTGGCTTGGACATAAAGATGGCGACGGGCTCACAACCTATCACGTTCTTCTGAAAATGTGTTCGGTGGAAGGTGGGTCATAGGGACTTAATTGTCTAGACTAGACCTCTGTCTACCCCTGTATAGGGAATTGCGTAAAGACATTTATTTATTTATTTATTTTATTTTTTATTATTTTTTTTCCTCATTATAATGTCATAAAGAACGAAGAAGAAACTGTGGCATGTAATACAATTTTTTTAATCTATTACGGGCTACAGGGTATCACATTATAATAAATTATGTATCTTATGTGGAAAACAACAAACTTTATGATAATTATTAATACATACCAATATAGAAAAGGCGGCCGGCATGAGGATGGTCGGCTGCGGCGGCAGCGAGCAACGGTGCGAAGGACCGCGCGACGCGCAGCGCGCCGAGCACGTTCCCACGCAGCGCCGCCTCCCAGCAAGCCGCGCCACCACGGCCACTGCTGCCCGCCGTGTTGATTACCGCCCATACACCTACATAGGACCATTAATAATGTTAAAAAGTCGCATGAATAGTAAAATTCTAATCACTAAGATAATGGATGAAGATTAGATACCTTATATACATAAGTGGGTAAACAATTTATTCATACATAGATTTCAATTACCTATAAACACTCTATTATTTACCTTAGGTTCGAAAGTAGGGTCACTACGAAACCAACAAGGTATGTGCTGAATACATCATAAATATTTTCGGTCTACACACAGTACCCACGTTACGTACAGACAATTATACGATGGAATGGTCAAGTCAAGTGAATGGTCAAGAACGAAGAATGGTTAAGGCATCACGGATACCGAAATGCGGGCGTAAGTGAAGAAACAATTATTCGGAAGTAATGTCGCCGATGTTGCTATTTATCCCATGCGATAGGCACACACTTTGATTCAACAAAGGGCCCGGTACTTGGTGCCCACTGGTAACTGCTCAATACGCTATATACATAAAAATAAATACATGTTTACATAGATATGTGATGTTGACATACATTGCTCTGATCTAAAAATAAGCAGCTTATGTACTTGGAATATGAAATCAGAAACAACGAAGGTACCACAGACTCCTACACCCATGAAATGTAGAAAAATTGTTTTCTACATTGACCCGACCGGGAATCGAACGCGGGACCTCAGAGCTGTCGACACTTTGAAAACCGGTGTGTACGCTAATAGCAAATATATTTGCTATACCTAACGGACTGGATGGCACGGTTAGTTCGGATATTATTATAATACCTGTAAGGGAGACTTCTTCAAGATTTCGGATTAATTGGCTTTATTAAAATGTCGATGATTGTACTCCCAGTGTGATGGTGATATGTTTGTGAATGCATAAAAACAACCGCTGTCTTGTAACACTCGTTTATTACAGATTGGATGACCGTACTACACACGTATA
The DNA here is from genome assembly GCA_029286605.1 of Sericinus montela. Taxonomy (NCBI): domain Eukaryota; kingdom Metazoa; phylum Arthropoda; class Insecta; order Lepidoptera; family Papilionidae; genus Sericinus; species Sericinus montela. The sequence continues at coordinate 2,924,008 of JAGSMR010000040.1, forward strand.
TATCATTCCTCCCCACTTAATTTTGGAACCTGGTAACAAGGTTTCTTAATTAAATACAGTAAAAATTTTTTCTACATAATCTTAACAACTAACAATAATTATTAACAATAATTAGCAAACTTGATCTCTGCGTAACTATAATTAACAATCGCTACTAAAAAATACTTTTTATAATCCACCCCTGGTCTTGTACGTTTCGGGCGAGTGGCTAAAAGTGGCAATGTTGGCGGTACATGGGAATCGCCAATTGTGGACGGCACAGCCTCCGTTTCTGCCATAGGCCTTTCTACGGGGGCAATGTTGTCCCTCTCATACTCCCTAGTCTCACAGTCACTTACTTCTTCTGCCTCACCGTGGTCAGATGAACCAAGATTCGGCGCTCCAGTATTCGAGGGCGATTGCAGCTCATCCGTCTGCATATTCGTAGCCTGTCCCATACTTTGCTCCGTATTACTTATACCCGGAAAAATAGGCTGTTGCGCGGGAGGGTGTGCATTTACAGTAGCCGGCGACGTGGAGGGGCAACGAGTCTCCTCAGCAGCGACAATATCGTCGCGACTACTGTCTGACCCCGTATATCTAATAATTTTATCCACATGTCTAATACACTAAACCTCCATGTCCCTAATATGAATTCCATACATTTTATTTCCTATTTTTTCCTTTATTCTACCTAACTGCCAAGATTCCTTTCGTGCACTGTACCATCGGGTCCAAACGATATCGCCGATTTCAAAAGATCTTTTCCCGGCTGCCGTAAGTGAATTAGAATTAGGATTTTTTAAGGGTAAAATCAAATCGAGACGCGACCGCAAATTTTTGCCGAACATTAACTTTGCCGGCGTTTCACCCGTGGTACAATGCACGGTATTTTACGGTATAGTTAAATAGGTACCCTAATAACATGTCATGAACTTCGTGCAAAGGTAAATTGTCAATTAATATACATTTTAACATTTTTTTACATGTTCTTACTGAATTCTCGGCTTGACCGTTACTTGGCGGATGGTAAATGGGTGACGTCATGTATTTTATGCCATTCGATGAACAAAATGTCTGAAACTCGAGTGAATTAATTTTCACATCTTTGTCGGACACTAAAACATTTGGTATTCCAAAATTAGAAAAAACGCCTTTTAATTTTGTTATTAAAGCATTAGATGAGGTTCCGTTATGCATGTATAGACATTCTATCCATTTACTGTAGGAGTCGACGATTACCAGATATACCCTCTGCCCTACAGCCATGTAATCAATGTGCACTCGTTGCCATGGCGCGGGGGTCGCACGGCGGGGCGGCCCGCACGCTTGCGCACGTCGCACATGATCCGATCCAGCGTTCGATGTCCCGGTCAATACCGGGCCACCACAATCTACTTCTAGCGTTACATTTAGTTTTGGTTATTCCTAAATGAGAATCATGAAGCTCGCGTAACATTCTATCTCTCAACCCGAGTGGTATAACAATCATATGACCCCTAAAAAGACAACCATTATCATATTGTAATTCGGACTTGCAATGAAAATAAGGTATAATAGATTTACATTTTAATTAATGCGGCCACCCGTGTTGCATGTACCTAAGCACGGTTTTAATCGTCCTATCTCGGTCCGTCGTCTGCGCAACGTCGCGGGCCGAAGTGGCCGGCGATGACGCATCGAGAAATCTAACTGCATAATGAGTGTCTATATCGTTTGTATCTATATCGTTCGACGACTCGTTGACGCATTTTACAGGAGCGCGTGAGAAGTAATCGGCCACGATATTATTTCCGCTAGATTCATATTGTACGACATAGTTATAAGCGGACAATATAACTTCTTCTATCGAGGCCCGTGACACAAATGTCATCAAGCCATATGCTTACCCCGTCTATTCCTGATAAGAGTGTCTCCATGCTCCTTTGAAAAATGGCTGGACCACTAGAAAGGCCGTACACTAACCTAGTATATTTAAAAAGTCCTTTATGCGTATTAATTGCCGTGAGCTCCTGAGACGCGTCATCTAGGACGAACTGGTTGTAAGCGTTTTTCAAATCAATTTTACTATAGTGCTCACCCCCTCCAGTTTTGGCAAAAACCTCTTCAATTCGAGGCATATTTATTCTATTATGAGATCCTTATTTAATGTAATAGAAAAATCACCTGCGATTTTAACTTGGCCATTATCTTTTAAAACTGGCACAATGGGGGTGGCGTATTGAGAATAATTAATAGGAACAAGGATACCCAAGTGCACTAATCGGTTTAGCTCTTGTTCGACTTTATCTCTGAGGGCAAAGGGTACAGTACGCGGCTTAAAAAACTTAGGGACAACATTCGCCTTCAACTGCAAACTGACTTTAAAGTTATTAAATGCGCCCAACTCGTCACGCCACAACGCCGAATATTTATTTAATAACTCATGCAATTCGGAATCATTTCTTATGTAATTTAATTTAGTAGTAATCACAAAATTAAAGGCGGTCATGAAATCCCTAACTAGTATAGGCGGTCCCCATTTTTGACAACAAAATATTTAATCAATTTTGTACTGTTATTGTAACTAGTTTCTACAGTAATATAACCTAATGGATCAATCTTGTGTCCGTTATATAAGCACATTTTTACAGGACTACGACGTAATGGATATTTTAAGAATTTTTCCTTATATGTATTATAAGAAATCACACTTTTACTCGATCCTGATTCAAGCTCCATTGTCATACACTGATTACCTATTATTACATCAATTGAAATGGGCTTATCAGTCACATACCTCAAATTAAAATTGTGGCACTCCTCACAAGACGTGTCCTTGACCTGCTCTGGTTCGCTTATCGACTCGATATGGTACATCCGCGATCTATTGACACTATCGCACACTTTCTTTAAATTACCTTTTTCACCGCACTCTTGTCATTTGTAACTTTAATAACGGCACTTATCACTTTGGTGGTTCTTCAAGCCACAGACTGAACAACGAGAAAAATCTCCCGGTTGGTCGCGACCTGCTGATGTCCTGCCAGCATTAGGACGCCGTATAACCGCGCCGCTGTCTCCTTGACCTTGAAATTTCGCTCGGTATACCGGTTCCTCCTTAATTGGAGCATGTTCGCTGGCGCACAACATAACCTTCGCCTGCCTGGCATACGCCGCCTGCTCGGCCAGCTCCATAGCTACTGACAGTGTCAATGTGGACGGGTCTTGTTCGAACAACTTATATTTTTCCGGGCCAGAGCCCTGGCCGAGGACGAAACGATCTCTTAAATTCGTTTCCAAGGCAGTGCCGAAGTCACAATTACTTGCAAGACCTCTCAATCGCGCTGCCCAGTCTCCCAATGATTCGCCTGGATTTCTGGTTGCCCCAAAAAATTTTGCTTTATCCACAAATGAGCATTTTTTTGGCTTGAAATGACCGTCGAGTAATTTAACGAGGTTCGAGTAACTTAGAGATTCTAAGTCTTGCGGGTATGCTAAGTTTCGTACTAAGCGATACGTTTCATCCGTAAGATGGGTGAGAAGAATTTCACTTTTGTTCACTTCTTCGACGCGATTTATCGCAAACTGAGTTAGTCTGCTTTTGAAAATTGACCATTCACTTGACTTATGGTCAAAAATAGGCAGATTTCCCAGATAAGCCATTTTTTTTACTTGTGGGTACTCCTACTTCGTCGCCAATGATATGTTTGTGAATGCAATGAAACAACCGCTGTCTAGTAACACTCGTTTATTACTGGTTGGATGACCGTACTACACACGTATATATCAGATGGACATTAGTTTTTTTTATTATCTATGTATCAGAAACACTGAATAAAGTGGTATGTCGATGTGACATCGAGGCAGTATGCGCTTCTGCATCCGTTGAATGAAAATAAGATGAAGAAACTGGGGGCGCACATCCCCTTTCTTATTGCAGATTCTTTCACGTTATGGCCATCTAAATCACTTATAGTAGATTGCTAATATAAAATAATATAAAAAGGTTTTTAAAGTTCAGATACTTAATATGATAAAATTTTATCTCACACTCTCAGACATATACTCACTTAAATAAGTTTATTTAATATACTTATTAAATAATATCAAAGGTCGGTATAAGAACAAAAGATCTACAGGAACCTAAAATAACTTAGAATAACCTAGAAATAAGTCCTAAATATACAATAGGAATCTATAAAATATATATTCTTAATCATAAATTTCAATTTCAAATCCACGTTATAAAACAATGGTTTATAAATCAGCGCCATCTATAGTCACAGGAGACGTTCATTTAAGTACTATAATGTTTGTTTATTTGCAACCGGTTCAAGTTATCTACAGAGTACACAATGTTCGATAGATGGCGCCTAAAATAATTCTATTTTATTAAATTACTGGAAACAATACAAAGATTTTTGTAAAAAAATAAATTAAATTTGCAGATTTATAATAAATTTTTGGAATATATAATTTAAAAAATTTGCATTGACATGTATAAATATACTTATTTCACCATTATAAAATAAGCACTGCTGGTGTAGTGGTATCATGCAAGATTCCCATTCTTGCGACCCGGGTTCGATTCCCGGGCAGTGCAGAGTTTTCTTATTTTATATTAACATTAACATTACGAGACAAATTTAAAAATAAATTAAAAAAAAATTGTATTTTGATTGATGTGATTCACAATTTGCATAATTATCTTACCGGGATTTATTTTTCGTAATTATTTAATTTCGTCTATAAAAGGTAGACAGCAAATCTTTTAACAAGTTGGAAAGTTATTTTCTTAAAAAAATTTATGTTGTTCTTCCAGAACCACTCGTTATACCTTGTCTGTACGCTAATATAGTCACAAAAATTGTGTTGCATTCAAGAATCCACTGTGTCAATACTATTGTAACACAGTATGTAGTTATCGTCGGCCAAAGAGTAAGTAATAACTACGGTCAGCGGCTATAAAAGAAGTTAAGTGTTCTAATGCTACATTGTCTTTTAAAAATATTAGTTCGTTTTTTACAATATACATATTCACAGCTGCATCATGTGACATGACACCCCGTAGGAAAGATATACATCTTCTCGTTTTTAAATCACTTTCTTTCTGTAGAACTTATAAATGGGGACTTAATGGGGGACAATAAGGGAACAATTATCTGTATATGACCATTTCATTTGTCCATTGATTATTTCGATGTGTGTACAGTGTATCATAATCAAATAAATAAAATCAGATTATATTATTTAATAATTATTATCAGCTTTTAAAATATAAAAAAAGCGATAGCCGAGTCATGAAGTCACAATAACCGAGTTGTGTGATCGGAATTCGGAAGAGACCCGAGTTCGATCTCCAGGTGGCTCGTACAAACGAGTTTTTTAAAACTTATGAACGATTTATATCTTTGGCTTGGACATAAAGAAAGCGACAGGCTCACTACCTGTCACGTTGTCCAAAAAAATGTCTTTCGGTGGAAGGTGGGTCGAAAGGACTTATTTGTTTAGACCTCTGTTTCCTCCAGTATTGGGAATGTCGGGAAAATATTTAAAAATGGTTTGGGAGTAATAAAATAGTAATAAAATATTTAATTGCACACCGTGCTCCCCGGCAGGTAGATGTTGCGCGGTGGCTCTGGCTGCCTCCTCCAGTAGGTCTTCCCGAGCGACGTCGAGCTCTAGTGTAGCCAACCTCGGCGCTGGCTGGTCCTCGGGAGTGGCCGCAACATGCGCATGCAGCCAGGACTCTGCGAGACGGGCCCCTAAACCACCGGACCGGCATCCAGCGATCACTCGCCAACCACGATCGCTCAGGTACGTCGCTATCTGGAACAGTAAATTAAAAACTTGACTTCTACATTACATTCGATGTCACGATAGCCGAGTGGTTGGGTGGTTCAAGACACTGAAGTTTGATCCCCAGGTGGCAGGCTCGTACCAGTGGGTTTTTCAAAAATTTGTAAATAAATAAGAAATAAATAAATATCTTCACTCAATTCCCAATACAATGGTAGACAGAGGTCTAGTCTAGACAATTAAGTTCCTTCGACTCACCTTCCACCGAAGATAAAATATAAGATTTTCGGGACAAGGTGACAGGTGGTGAGCCCGTCGCCGTCTTTATATCCAAGCCAACGATGTAATTCGTACGTTAGTTTTAATTATAGAATAATTAGATAAAAGTTATTTCTAGAATGGCATACAACAGGAACTATCTAAAAAATACAATTGTTATAAAATGCGGAACTTTTACTTTTATTTGAAATAAAACTGTTATTTTTATATTGTATGGGATTCAGTGAAGATCAGTCTAAAAATGAATAAATAAAAGTTGACGGTTGGCAGACTTCAAGATGACAATAGGACGTCGAAGACCTCAAACCGAGATAAGAGTGCGGTAAAGCACTTGAAAAGATAAAAAAAAAAAACTAAATAAAATGAGTTGAAATCCGTAAATAATAGCTTTATTTCAAATGTGAAGCAAATAGAAAATTATTCCTTATACACGCAAAATAAATACAAGAAATCATTATACATTTTAATTTCATTAGTCATTCAGTACTTAATTTAAATAAATATCTAATAAACATAAAAACAGATGAAAATTTAACCTATCCTATTATGACTGAATAATTTTATATTTATATTGAAAGCATCATCACAAATAAAGCAATGCCAATATCATAGACGTAAGAAAAATAAAATCAAGAATGCAATGAAGTGGAAATGCAAGAAGTAAGTATAATAAATTCGAAGGATTACATTTTTTTTATCAAAAAATTATCATGACATTTGTCTGTCTGTTGTCAGCATTGGGAAATGCGTGAAGATAAAAGAATGCATATTAATTTTGATTCAAACGAAATTGAATTATTACACTGAATCAAATACTCTATTTTTCCTTCATTTATATGACTATAAATTCTACGTTTAGTAAAATAGCTCTGCTTCAGTTAACGTTTACTTAAAACAGAATCACTTTTACTTAGAAGATGAAATTAGAAATGTATTTGAAGAGAACCTTTCAAATACTTTTTTTTTAGTGAAAGCAAAGCAGTTGAACTTTAAAAAAGAAATTAATTTCAAGAAATAAAAGAATCTTTATTCACGTAATTGTGTCTTAATCTGTTTTTTTTTTCTCTTTTGCATTCCCTTTGGTGTATTAAAAGATTTTTATGTCTTATATTAGTAGATTCCTGAATGTTTGAACGATTGAAAACAAAGTCCCGACGTGTTTATATTTTGGCATTGTTCTGTCTGAATCAATAAACAATATTTGTAAATTATAACATTGGAATGACGCTATTATCGTTACGTTAGTGTTGTAAGTATGTATTAACAGTTTGATTCAGTTTTTTTAGAAGAATATATGACTTTTTGGATGATTTAAAAATAAAAAATTACATAAAGAACATTATTCTAAATGTGTTATAGAGTTTTAGAAATTGATTCGATGGTCCATTGCATTAAAATAACTTAGAATCATTGAATAACTAGTTTTACCTACATATAATACGTCGCTATAGCCGAGTAGTAGGAATTTTGACTCAAGAAACCGGAGTTCGATTCCCAGATGGCAGAGTCGTGCCAATGGTTTTTTTTTTTAAAAAAAAACTATGTACGAATTATATCGATGGCTTGGTCATTGAGACGGCGACGTGTTCATCATGTTGTCCCAAAAATATCTTAACTGCCTAGACCTCTATCTATCCCTGTATTGGGAATAGCGTAAAGATATTTTATATCTTTTTTTACATACATATAATGCATATGTACATAAATAGATACTTTAAAACTACATCATGCTCACGCAATAAGTCTTGGTAGTCTTAATTACGAAAAAGATATCGTAATATTATAATTCATGGCCAAACTAGTATAAATTAAATGCCCCAATGTCATTGTGAGTAATACAACATGCATTATTTTCAAATTGAAACTAGGTCATTTGAACATAGATTATTATATATAACTTGTATGGAGGGGATGTAATATTTAAAAAAATCTGGTTTAACCGTGAAATTATTCAAATGTTAGTAACTATTTTAACAACAAAGACAGAAAATTATTGTCAGCAAATTACTGAATTATATACCTTATTATTTTTACTACAGTGTATTTATTTTTACTAAAATGCGTAAAGTGCAAATTTTTCAGAGTTTAAATTTGCACTTTACGTAGTTGTTACTACTCAACTAAATACCATTACAACATAATGTATGTGATGATACCTGTCAAAAAGGGAAGGGGAGGACGAATAAATTCACAGAAGTACATTTGGATAATAAGAATTGTAACAGTTAATTGAAATAGTTTAAGTTAAAATATTTTTGTGCTCAGATTTCGACAGAACAAAGTGTATTTAGTGTTCGTAACATACATAGAAGTGATACATGCTATTATAAATATAAAATCTTAATCATTTTCAGCCCACAGACCGAGTGTTTTGACAGCTATGACCCAACGAAGATAGATTATTTTGTAGTATCTGGTTTGGTTATGTAATTTAATCTGAAGTAAGTCAGAGGCATGAAGAAACTCAGAACTATGTACGTTGTAACGTTCCTATAATCAACAAATATTTAATATTAATTATAATAAGATATATTCAATAACCGGCGTAAAAATTATGACAACACATATTTTCTTCCCCCAGTCTGTGACACTGACGCAAATACGAAAATGTCATAGATAAAGATAAGAACAAACGGCGTTTTTCTGTACGTCGATGGTATTTACAAGCTAGTCTAAAATATTTATCGTACCTGCAGACCAAGCGCAGTGTCCACGGATGTGACGAGAACAGTCTTGGCGCTGTCGGTGGGGAGAACCTCCGTCACTCGCACTTTACGCAGCAGATATAGCAGCAGGGCACCTACAATACTGCATAATGCTGCCAGCTGCAGCCCCAACGAAAGCCACGTTAAAGGGTCCATCGCTCTTTATTGTGCAAGCATTCTTGAAATTATCTCTGTAAATGAAAAACATTCGATAAGTTTAAATAAAAATAAGAGAATAGGTATTAGAAGTCGTTTTATTTATATAATGTTCCCGTAAGTATTATCTACTTCATCGCCATTGCACATTTTAACGTCAATACCAAAGAGTTCCACAAACATTTCCAAAATTACATAAATTTTAAACAAAGTAATACAACTCTAAATACGAGTATGTATAATCTGTAAATGTCAACTATAAATATCTAAATGTAAACTATAATAATAAAAACAATTTGTAACGTATACGTAAACATTTATAAGCATCAAGTTGAAAGCCGTTCAAAAACAATGAAATATTTATTTTCTTATGAAACACCTGTGTGATAATAATCACAGAGCATTGGTTTAATCGAAGGTTTAGTTTGTTATTCATAAATTCATACTATATATACATCGGATGTGGTTTAATATACAATAGTCTACAGTGGCGATTGCATTACGCTATTGTTTAAACATATGTTCCGGCGATTCATCTCCCACACGGTCGGGGCGCACGCGATAAATAGCATTCGCATAGCCGTTAGAGTCTGTCTGGAAGATTTATTTTCACAATACAATGTTCGAGGGATTTAACTCGCATAAACGTCTCGTTGAACATTCGAACTGCCATTATTCTCTTTTTGTACCAATGATTTAAATGTTGTATTGCAAAGCCCGACATCTTAAGGTCTTACGTGTTCAACAATAATTCCTATCTGATGTCAGGGTAGTAAAATGATTTGTAACGTAATTCTATAGCAGATAAAATTAAAATTTTACAAAAAAAAGTGCCTAGAAGAAAACAAAATAATACGATTTTTATTTATTATATGCAAACAAAAATTATAATTAAAATATTCATGATCAGCGTAAAAAAACCTTGTTTGGCAGCCGTGTCTATAATTCAAGACATTTTCATCGCCGTCATGACTATTAGACCAATTAGTTTTTAAAGAAAGTTTTCAGTTACTAAAATGAAGACATCAATAAACAAATAAGTGGACTAATGCTAATTCTATGAATTAACGAAATGTACTTTTTAATTATGTAGACCAATTTATATACATATTAACATTTATAGAGAAACTTCACGAAATGAATATTTTATACAACTTTAAATTCAATTTAATCTTAGTCTTCATCAACGTAAAAGTATTATCTATTTCAAATTGTGTCTGGTTTTTAATTGTACCAATACTATATACATTGCAAGTGTTTGTAAATCGTTATATTCAATCGATCCTTTCACATAACCAACATAATGTGCTCGTATTACGACGTACTCATTCACAATACGTGTGCTCCGGGTACCTCGACGGGTACGTTCTTAGAATTCACTTGGGGCGACATTGTCAATAAATACCCTCGTCGGTTAGATTGCGCGTTGTGAAACGTGATTTTGCCATTTCCCATGATACCGAGGCGACCTTGAGCTTGAGACCAATTGTGCAGTGAGGGTATCTTTTGTTTATTATTTACATAATATTTTTAAAGCAAATTTAAAAAAATAATATCTTCACGTCACTCCCAATACAGGGGTAGACAGAGGTCAAGACAAGTCCTTTCAATCCCCCTTCAACCAAAGACATTTTTTGGTCCACCGTGACAGATGGTGAGCCCGTCGCCGTCTTTTATGTTTTAAGTTTTTGAAAAACAAAACCTGTTGGTATGTGCCTGCCACCTGGGGATAAGTCACAATAGCAGAGTGGTTGGGTGATCGGGATTAGGAGACAGGGGTTCGATCCTGAGGTGGCAAAAGCTAGTTTTTACTTATTGATGACTTTTACTATCATCAACGACAGATACACAGCCTTAAAGTTAAAGAACAATACATTATTTACGAGCTAATGGAGTCTACTCCGGTACTGTCCAATTCGTGACCTATTGTGACTCTACATTTTAGGTTTCCATTACTGCAGGTAAAACTTTCTCCGATAGTAACGCTGAAGCTTTCCATTAGATAAAGTTGAGTGATTCTGTGTATTGTATATACACGATACTATAAATTGATTGGCGCCGATAACTAACATTTGGCTTTAGTAAAAGTTTGTTTAAATGAAAGGTGACATAATACGAGATGTCTTTATATTTATTCAGATAATATATTACAGATATATTACTGTGTAAAGTTTGATAGTGAGGTTAGAAAAGTTGGTGCTGTAATCATGTTATGATTTACCCACATAGCGGTTAAATAAAAAGTACAATGTAATGTTATTTAATGATTGCACACATAATATATTATTTTTTTGCGGTTGTGTCTTGCTTCAGTAGCTTAGCGATAACAGTTTTAGATTCGAATATTTCCTTTTTCCCCTTCGAAACTTATAAAATCCATCGATTTGAGACGTTAATATACAAAAGTTCAATATTATTGTCTTATATGTTACAATTATCATGTAAAGCGTATTATTACATTCGTGTGCTGCTGGTGAAATATCTGTAAATACCAACCTTTTGTTATCGGGGATTTGAAGTATCATAAGGTAGTTGGTAAAAATATGTATCCAATGATAATGTGCTCTCTTTAACGATGCGTTTACGGTTTTAAATATAGGTCGCAAGTAGCGCTATAAAAATAATGATATTTCATATTTCAAAAACAATTTTTTTTTAAATCTTTATTCACAGAAACAAAATTATGTTTATATTTAGAATATTTTTAACTAAGCATGGTACCAAGAACGCTGGCTGCATTTCCATGTTGAACAGTCCACACTTAACGATAACAAGAAAAAAATAAACTTGATAAAATTATAAGTATAATTTTTTTCTTGCGAAATAAAAGCTCTTTATTGGTTTCAATTTCACAACAAAAGAGACTTACGATCTCAATAAAACCACAGCAATCTAATAACCGCTTACAAATGGAGCGAGATTTCTCCACCACAATTGATATTATTATCGGATGAAAGTCCTTTTATCATTTAAATTAAATTTTTATATCTCTATATAAATGATGTTGTGATAAAGACAATATTAACATAGAAATTAAATTATATCGTATTGATTTAATTACTGTTTACGTAATGTCCGCCTCTAACAAACATAGAAAAATATAGTACAAAACAATAAGTAAATATGTATTGATGTATACTTATATCAAGGTAATGTAAATATTGATATTATTATAGCCAGCTTCTGTCATAGCCGAGGTGTTAAAAGAGGAGCATATGGCGAGATGGCATTGTACGCTGCTTTCCTTGCTCAACGCTTCTGAAATATGACTGTCTTTGTAACCACAGCCCAGAAATAACGCAAATTAGTGGCGTAAATATGAGTCTTTGAAAGTAGGCTTTTAATTAGTTCCTTTTGCCGTGCGGTCTATGAGGTCCTCACAAGAAGCTGTTTGTAAAGGAAGTATATCTAGTCGTAGTCGCTGGTGACACGAGGGTTGGCTGTACGATTATTGAAGTTTTTAGTTAATAAGTATTGTAAATATAAACATAATTTTGTATCTGTAGACAAAGTAATGGAACATTTATTGGATTGCTGGGTGGGTTAATACTTGTACAAGGAGACGAACTTCTGATCACCGTGTCCACTGGATGCTAAGTTGCCTACATGAGATTGGAAGCGGACAATCTTCCCCAATCAAATTTTCACATATTTACTGGTAAGGCTAAGATTATTTGGATGTGTGCAAAAGTGTCCCGCAGTGCTGTCGAAATGCGGTAAAGTTGGAACACCGAAGGTGAGTGGTGTTCGTTGGTAGGTGCACAATGTCACTTGCTCTCGTGAGGATTGCGAAATAATAGAAATTCATCGCCCAGAAAAATAAGGTGCGTTCAAGGAAACATGCGTGGCTGATTTGACTATTGACGTACTCTAGTTTTATGCATTAGAAGTTGGAGCAACTAAACATTTATATCGTTGGCTTGGACATAAAGACGGCGACTGGCTTACCACCACGTTGTCCTAAAAATGTCCTCGGTGAAAGTATGTTATTGTGTAGACTTCTGTCTACTCCAGTATAGAGAAAAGCGTGAAGATATTTTTTTAAGTAGCGTTAGTAGACATAGCAATATGCCTATAAAAGTAATAGCAATAAAATCACTTTAAATACATAAATATACATCTGTGTCAATAGCACAAAAATGCTGCGTTTTCCGTAAAAAGACAGCATAACTGTTTTGTATTTAAATATCAAAGCAACATTGACAATATTTTGCTGAAAGAATATAGTATTGAAGACGCTACGAATTTGTGTTATGGAACAACAATAAAAATTCTATTTGTTTGGTTAGTGTCATCCGCTGTTAAAGCCGACGTAACTAAAGTGGATTCCTGACGCGAAAATAATGTTTCTTTAAAAACGACTACAGATTGTGCAAGTCTTGGACCGGTTTATTCTGTAATATGATGTGCTTATATTTTACTTCTGCATATTATGTGGTTTAAATGATAGTCACAATGACGTAACAGTAGTATTTTATTGATAATTACGAGCATATTTTGAGCATAATAATAAAACCGCTTATTTTTATTATTGCTCAAAATATGCTCTTAATGCATGTAAAATTTATTTTGCTGTTATGTGTAATATAAGCGCACGAATTTTAAAATTTAGTTAACAAAATGTCACGATACCCGAGAAGTTGGGTGGTCGGAATTCCGAGTCAAGAGTCCCGAGTTCGATCCCCAGGTGGCAGGCACGTACCAATGGGTTTTCAAAAGCTTATATACGAATTATATAGTTCGATTGGACGAAAAAGTCACGTTGTCCCGAAAATATCTTCGGTGGATGGTGAGTCGAAGGGACTTAATTGTCTAGATTAGACCTCTGTCTAAATGCGTGAAGATATTTGTTATATTTACTATTTACTTAAAAAAAAACGATCAACGACATATAGACAAACATACGCGGTGTCAAAGAATACATAAGTCTAATACGAGTTAATCCCGTTCTTCTATCCATCTGATGCGCTTCATTCCTTTTGTTTTTAAAGTAAGGTATTTATGCACAGATTTGTTAACAAGCATTACAGGTTAACTTAACTTTCCTCCTTCTCAAGTTATACTGAAACGTAATTTCTTCCAGTACATATCTTACATATTCATTGATTTAATTTAGGTACCATGTTCGTAAAGGTCTAAGAAGTGCTTCTTTAATTGAGCTTAAATTTATTGAGGTAGAGGGTGTAACCTTTTAACTTGACTTTCGATGATGCGCAGCAGTGCGTATCTCGAGGATGGATTTTTGTTGGATCTCACGGTGAACTTCTGACGGTGGATCGAATGTATTGATCGAACTGTACCAGTTGATCGAACTGTCTCATACTTTTAATATGTATGATATATTAAACATTTGAGGCAGTCAGCCTTAATATTGCCTTTGATAGTGATAGAAGCCGAGGCAACGATCAAAAAATACTAGATTTTAGACCTGATTTTGGAAATTTAATTTTTTTTTTCGATAATGGAAAGTGTACTTTACGGGCGAAGCCTGTGGTCTGTTATATTCACACATACTTCCATACGATATATTTTTTTGTATGTATGTACTACACATTTCATATACAACATAAATATGAGCTATGAAAGCATAGACGCGATGTGCATAAAAATATTTATTTTGTTTTGGCTTTTTATTTTCCTTAGTCACAGATGTCTAGTCTGTTTAGTTTTTTTGCTTTAGAGCTTGACAGCATTGCATGGTAAGCAGTGTTAGTGTCCAAACCAACAAGAAAATCGTACTAATGGGATTAAAAAAGTCATTTCTATGATCCTTCCTTCTGGTTATCAAACTGAGATCTCCTGATTCGAATTTCGATCAGATAATCACTAAGCTATTGTGCCTTTCAGTTTGTATTAAATCACTAAAGTTGAAACAAAAAAGTGACAAGTTAAATTTAGAAAATTTTTCGAAGTATGAGGCCATTATTTGTCACAAAGCTTGCAGCTTTCCTTTTACTAAAGTTATGTTTAGATTATACACTCTCATAGTAGATAATAATAATTTTCATATTCAAGATTGCTACGCGAATAGTTTTATGTTCATGATTTTCCTGTGTTGTTGCGTTTATTGCATCTTGTTTACGAGTTACGATCCTCTTGCTCGTATTAAACCTATAAAAGTCAGCGCTAGTAAATGATTGTCCTATGTTGCTTTTGAATTATTTCTCTCTATAAATTTTAGAAATATATCCACTCCACGGCTTTTACGAGTAGACAAAAGATATTAATTTAAAAATTATTAAATAAACTGTTTAATTTAATAACTTAAAGGACTTAAAGACGGCGACAGGCTCACCACCTGTCACGTTGTCCCGAAAATATCTTCGGTGGAAGGTGGGTCAAAGGCACTTCATTGTCTAGACTAGACCTCTGTCTACCCCTGTATTGGGAATTGCGTGAAGATATTTATTTATTTTTTTGTTTATTTAAAGTACTAAATTACTAGGGAAAATCAATATGGTTAAGTAGTTCATTCAACAATTACTGAATTTTAATAACAATGTAAGAAATAGCAATTAGAGGGGAAGATATTTATTTAATATTTAGAGACCAAACTACCTCTATTCCTAAATTAAGAGATTCAGTTTTCATAGGTGAAAGATATGCAGGCGTTGATCGCGCAGGTAGGCGAGATGTGGCGGATTAAAAAAAGTTTTTCGAGTCAGCTTGGATAAAATTAATGAATTTAAACAATGTTAAACTGAACACCAATGTGTAATAAGTGCAAAAACTTTGTACAGCGATTACACGCTTCATTAACGTCGCGATAGCGCACAAAGTACCTACGTGCAGGAGTACAAAAAACGTGGGAGCAAACGTTTATTGTATTTAAGATAAGGAAGATCATGGACGATGAATGAACGTGATTAATGTTGACGCTGATAAGTTAACATCGAAATACTGCCTCGTAGGAGTTGAACTTGATAAGGAATAAAGTTATTAGTGTTGCTTAATCTATTTTTTATTTTAAGAAATAAAAAATCATATGAAAATTTGATGTAATTTGCAGCAATTTATAAGACCCGTGTTTGATCCGCAGGAGGTAGACTCGTGTCAATGGGTTTTTTTTTTCAAAACTTATTCAATTCAATTAAATTTGTTTGCTCAAAACATGTGATTATATACAGCTGTCCATGAAAATTTGCGTACGATGTTTTGAACATTTAGTCATGTAAACATAACAGAACTTTTGGTAACTATTTAAATACAATGTCATTAATTAATAAGTTACTAACCATTTAAATAAATTACAATTATAAATATGTAGTGAGAAATTAATATAATTATTTCAATTTGCGAAGGTAATTTAAAACCTAAGCCATATAAAAAAAGGAACGTCAATCTAATTAAAACAGAAAATATCATGTCAATTATGTACGAATTATAACGTTGGCAGTAAGGAATAACGTGAAGTAATATTTTTGAAGCAATTTCTTATTTTTGTTGTACGAATACTGAAATGGGATTATGTACCTATTATATTTTACCCTGTTTCCGAGTCTTACGGTACCTCTTCAAGCGTAGTCTTTATCTTACTTGTTTGATCAGTAAGGAGTGAGAAAAGTTTTTAAGTCGATATCAAATCTACTTCTATTTTTTTATTCTTGTTACTGTATTGCAAATTTTAATATGACGCACCGAAAATAAATTTAATATATAATAAATATTCTATAAAGTAATACTAGTACCACGCAAATATTACACAATAAATAATATAACCTTCGTGGTCTCATAAACATTACTGATTCTAGAAGTTCTATTGAATTGAAACCAACTTGCGTTCACTGATATAAGGCAATTAACTTTTTCTAATAGTTATCAATGAGAACATCTGGTACTCGTTTACCTTTATAGAATGAGAAGTAGAGTTACATGCGTCTCGCTTTTACAAATGTTTAATGACGACGAAGTCTTCCTTATTACAATAATGTCTTAAAAGTTTAGAATATCGATTTAATAAAAGAGAACAAAATTGTTATTAAGTAAGTGTTCATCATATATGAATATGATCTGATATTTATTTGCAAATTCTGCATAGAATGACAATATGACATACATATACAGCATTTTTAACGTTTTGGCGCGAACAAAGAGGTTAATGTTAAAAACTAATGGTATTCAGCTATTCATGCATGCAACACCTGAAGATTTAGTCGTTTATTTAATATACCAAGTAAAGCGTTTTTTGCATAGTTTAATGTTGTTATTATTTTTCTATAGATATTTCCCTATTTAATTAAGTCAGTTCCTTAATTAATATACACAGTAATATTTTAATGTTACTAAACATAACTATTTTGACATCTATAATTCCAGCAATAATCAAATAAAATCAATAGTCGACTTCTAGTTATCTAATAACTGCCGTCTGGTTAAAACTGTGTATGATTCTCATTTTAAGAGAGGCCGAGGCGTTTAAAGATTGTTACAGTAGGATTATGATAAATATAGCCAATTTGAATGATGCCCTAGTAATTAATATATCAGTAATGTTATAAGAACTGCATCCCACTACCACTGCTCACAGATTCACTACCACCACTTTGCCCTACGTCCCTAACAGCTTGCCTTACGAAGGTGTCGAAAATGGAGTTTTACTAGCGTAGAGCTAGAAGAAAAGTTGAATTATTTCGTCTTCCTTGCGAAAAAGCGAGGTAAAATTTATTAACTTTTATATAGATAACCCATTACAAACATTTTTGTGATTAGCAAAAAAGGGGAAAGTCTGTGATAAAATCTGAGACAAGCGTTGGTTTGTAATGTATATATCCTGCAAGCTTACTGTTTATTTTGATCGTTTTAAGATCAATGACCGGGGAGCGTGTCGTGTATCATGTACATTTCTATCGCTTTACTACGAGGAATATGTGTATTTTATATGGTTTATAAAAGTAAACGCAGATACAAATACATTATGTTTCCAAAGTGAGATTAAAATAATGTAAATGATTTAATAAATGATTATATAATTCTCCTGTTCTATGAGACTCGTGTTAAGTTGACATTAACTTTTGGAGCGCAGCAATAATAAGTTATTTTAATTAGAGGCCAAATATTACAATTTTGTAGTGTAGTGTTACAGTGTGCCTTTTCTCTGCCATCTGCGCTATCCCCAGCGGCGTTCCATCTGATTTCGTCCACTCAAAATCCGTCGGATGGTGTCGGGTGTGCTATGGCTAATGCCCGTTAAAACACCCGCCTTCTTGAGCCCCTTAGGGAGTACGCTATCCACATTGCGATTGTTGTGTTGGAGACCGGATATGGAAATAAATTATAGCCTATTTATATTATAGTTTCCCGTAAGACACAAAGGAGACGGTCTCAGACATGATTTTGTTTTTGATTTCAGTCGTGGGTGTTTTGCGGTTGACGAAAACTCCATTTTATTCCGTTAAATGAAAGAATCCCACGGGAATTGGAGATGCGCGGACGAAATCTCTGGCGGAAAGATCTATTTTGTTGGCTAAAAAAGTAACATCAATTAAAACTAACATAAACAGAATGATTAATGATATTATGTTAGTGATTATTGATATATGATGTTAGTGTAACCAGAAATGCAAAAATGCTGTTAATTTTTATCACAAGATACATAAGCGAAAACTGACGAAGAAACAATGCAATAGTAATAAAATATAATTTTGCGGTTAAACATCAAACGTATTATGAAAGTCTCGTGAAAGTCGATACTCACAAGACGTCAGGTTATAATAAGGAACAGAAGATTTAGCACCGCTCTGCGAACTAAAGCTAAACTACGTGTCTTGGTGTCAATCTGCGCACTGCAGTACGATACCATAAAATGTATAGCAAAAGGAAGAGTCAGTGGCATGTTAAAATTAGCACTAACTTCGCGCTCATCCTATCTCTAAGCCGTTTTGGTACTGTAATAGCATTAAGGAGCATTGTCTCTCAAGTCTTACAAAATACTTAAAATAGTACTTAAAAGTGTACGAATAAAATTGTTGGATAAGATGTTAGGTTTATATAATGCCAATAGAACTTTTATATAAACCATGTTCAGCCTACAAACCTGTAAAATATTTTCACCAACCACCGGAGACATTTTTTCGAGACAACGTGACAGGTGGTGAGCCCGTCGCCGTATTTATCTCCAAGCCTCCTATCTTCTATCGCCTTTCTACTTGCTCACTTTACGACGTGTCCACTACAGTACTTAGCGTCTCCTGTAAGGAAGATTCACAGCAATCGCAATGCTTCCCAAGCTAATTTGCGATGGCAGGTGCATTCCATCTTAGACGAAGCTATTTGTCACTGGTCTACATTTTTTAAAACATTTAGTAAAGTAAAAAATAGTTTAGTCTTTTGTCCATTTTGTCTATTAAATTTTTCAAGGTTTTTTCATTTATCCCGTGTCTCTCTTTCTCTCTCTCGACACACATTCCAGAAAAATAATGTGTATTATTATAAATTATTTTTAAATAACTTTATTATCTTTGGATAAAAAAGAGAGAATATCAGTTTGTACTATGATATTTTTATTAAGGGTTTAGGTTGGAGACCAAAAGCGTACATAATTTAGAACAGCGTAGTTTGGTAGGTGACGTATCTTAAAGTGTGTATCTGTGTGTCTGTTTTGATCAAAAGAACACTTTTCATATGATAAAACTCTTTTCTAGTTGATGAAGGGATAGGAGCGACTACTATAAACTGATCGGTTTAAAAATAGTATCCTGCTTCATTTTCTTCATCAATTTTTAAATTTAAATATATAGTATTTATTTCATAGGAAAGATAAGTTACTCTATGGTTAGCTAACGGAATTTTCCTAGGTCATCTTCATTTCTTTTTCCGCTGCAGACATTAATATTTGATAAAATGCTAATATTAGCTCATGAAGATAAAAATATAGTTTGAAATTACGTTTTTGTGCAGATATAGTTAGTGATAACCTTTTTGGTATTTGCACTGCAAAGCAAATAAAGCAAGGCCTTTATATAAATAGTGATGAATGACTATATAAGTAACTTATGTGTGAAAAATTCGTATAATAATGAAGTGTAAAAATGTCGAATATATAAATGAAATTGACTATATAAATTGAATATTTGAAATTTGCATGGCACCACCATGCTGATAAATTATAAGCCGAATGTATACACGATAAATTTATTTGTAAGGATTTTTTCATATTATATATCATAGAACAAATCACAGAAATGTCAAAATTATAATAGAAACATTTACAGATACAAAAATAAATATTACTCTACTGTGTTTGGATTTTGTGTAAATATTATTCGGACATTGCGAAAAAGTCTGCTATTCTCATTTCATCACAATAGTGTTATTAAAATAGGTCATGACATATTTGAGATCGCCTCATCTACCGTATTACAACAAGTATTTCCTTTTACATGAAGCTTGACCTCGCTCACTATTATAGTGTCACTATTAGTATGCAAAATAGTATTTGTATAAATAAATGTTTTTCCAATCATTACTATAATGTATTAAAAACCATCTAAGAAGTCACGATAGCCGAGTTGTTGGGTGGTCGGAATTTCGAGTCGAGAGACCCGAGTTCGATCCCCAGGTGGCAGTACCTATGAGTTTTTCAAACACTTATGTACGAATTTCATCGTTGACTTGGACATAAAGACGGCGACGGGCTCACCACCTGTCACGTTGGTCCGAAAATATCTTCGGTGGAAGGTGGGTCAAAGGGACTTAATTGTCTAGACTTGACCTCTGTCTACCCCTGTATTGGGAATTGCGTGAAGATATTTATTATTATTTATCTGAGAATAGCATCATCTAACTTAAAGCATAACATCTCACGAGCGTCAAATTCCCATTTGGTTGAAACCTCTGTGACTAAAATTTATTCACTGGACAGTGTTAACAGTATTCCGAGTAGATAGGATACAAGCATATCCAATCATCAATGCTACAGAGCCGTATGTAATTATTGCAGACTCGCTGGCCAAGCGTTGCGAACCGTTTCGTTAGAGACATATTACCGTTGCACAAGATCAGCGCAAGTGAACCTACTGCTTACAGTATAAGTCAGAGGATAATATCTAGTGAAACTTCAGTAAAAACTTAATAAAAATAAGTGAGGAATTTCAGAGCTCCAGCGACAATGAAAGCTGAGAATAAATTTCTAAATTGAAAAGTCTTTATGACATATTTATAATATTTATCATAAATTTTTGAATTATATTTTTTCACAGAAGAAGGTGACAAACAGAAATCAATTTACGTCATTAGGCCGTCGGTACTCACTTACCATTGTAAGTAACTACCGGTCCGCTGTTTATTTTTGAAAAATAAATTGGGAAAGGGCAAGAAGAGGGCCTCCGGTTACGCCCTCAACCGACGATACACCGAAGCACAATATTCCTCTACTTCACGTCGGTATTCCGCAAACTCGCGGTCTGGCCTCTTCAAACCGGCTCATTCAGGTACTAGCTGCGGCTTGTCTTTACCACGTAAAGTAAATACTTAAACTTAAAACTATTTCCTCTCTTCACTTAATCCACAGTTAGTTCAACCGTTTATCAGTTATTAATATGCGTGCTGCGTAGTTCCAGTGACCACGCATTAGCGATTGCTGCTGTCACGCACATATCGAAATGTTTCCAACCGTATGACACTTCATTGCAATTATAGACATTCTATCGACTGATTTGTCCTTATCTAAAGCGAGGCCGAAGCATTTATTATTAACTAGCTGTTACCCCGAATTTTTGCGTAATGTTTTAGATTGGTTTTCAGAATTTATTGGTAGAGTTATCATGCGCCATGCGGTGAAACCTGTAAGTCCTGGAGGTCGGAGGAGGATCCATAATAAGTTTTCTTGGTCGTTAAAAATTCTGGCTTACGGCTTCATCCACAACAGAGTTACAAGGTGTCAAGAAAGCCCCGAATAGTTTTTTTTTGTTATTTAGAGAAAGTACAAAGTTCGGCAATACGCACCGCTAGCCGCCTGACCTTTAGTAAAAAAACCTATCAATCCAATAATATAAAATTCGTATCTCTAGTAGTTTTTATAATAAGGGCAAAGAGAAAACATATTACATTCAATGATTGTTCTGGCTCTATCCATTCAAACCTGAAGACATGATGAGTTTCGCAGCTGTTCGGCAAGCCTACAAACGCAGGGCCAGAATAATATACTATTTACATTCAATAATTTTAACACACAATACAATTTTTCTATTCAAGAAACCCCGTCAACAATGACTAGAGGATTTATTTAAAAAAATATGGAATGTGACTCTAAATTGCCTTATGTGTTATGATAACTTAGTGTGTATTATAACTTTTTATGTTACAGTAGTGCTAAATCTATCTAAATAAGTCATATTCTAGTATTTATGTGCTATTGTCCGTCAATAGTTTATACGGACAACCATAGGTACCTAGGTCTCATAATCGATAGCCGACTAAATTGGAAAAAGCATATAAGTAACGTCTGTGACCGGCTAAAATCAATTCTGACAAAATTAGTACAAATTTTGTCAAAATTAAAAACAAAATTGACTTTCCAATTAAATTATTATTATATAAAGCTTTAGTTGAATCAATAACTTCGTACGGTTTGAGTAGCTATGGATTCACATTCAAAACATACATAGACAAAATTTTTCAACTTCAATTAAGGTTTCTAAAGACAATCGTCCCTCCTAAAGTAAAAAGTAAATATAAAAATAACTACCATATGTTGTTCGCGTATTGTAAAATAATCCCAATCCATGACAAAATCAAATATGTGCTCTTAAAAGAACAGTTTTTTAACAAAGACCTGCAAACTCTAATATCACATAGCAAAGGTACTCGCGCTATCTCTAATAAAAAATTATATGTGCCTGTGTATAATAAGAACATGGAAAACGCACACTCGAATTTATGATTCCAAAATTAATAAACGAATTACCACCCGCATTACGTTACGAAATAAACCCAAACAACATCAAATCTAAATTAACTAACTACTACTTAGCTTTGCTACATGATAATTATATGAAATAATTGATAATAATGTTGACACACCCTTAGGACACTCGAACGCATTTGTTTCTTTTTCTTTTTTTATGTGCTCGTCATTGTTATAACGACAAAAACATTCGCACCTAATCTACCCTCACTAAAAATTCCTATATCATGTTCGTAATTATTAATGTAAACTATCTGGTTTATAATAAGTAAACTACTAAATAATGTTATCTGTATGGACGAACTCCATTGTACAAAAAAAAAAAACACTTGGTTTTATAGTACAGTGTATTGTTGTTTTCATTTGTAATTTGTTTTTTTCTGAATATAAATAAAATAAAAAAAAAAAGTACACAAAACCATATGCATGATGTTGCAATTAAATCTGCGTAATTTGAGAAAAGGTTAACACACCAGTTTTTTGCGTAAAAGGAGAAATGGGTTGACTCGCGTCTTATAAACAACCTGTTAAACTTGCTTTAATGATGTTTTCGTCCTTGAAAGAAAAAGAAATCCTAGAAAGTTTACAATCTTAGAAAAATTCAATAAAACTTTTGTTAAGTCCACATAAAAGGTTGTTAATTTATTATTATTACTAATTTATTAGTATATTTAGTATCGAGAGTCACGTTAGCCGAGTTGTTGGGTGGTCGGAATTTCGAGTCGAGAGACCCGAGTTCGATCCCCAAAAGGCAGCACCAATGAGTTTTTCAAAAACTTATGTACGAATTTCATCGTTGGCTTGGACATAAAGACGGCGACGGGCTCACCACCTGTCACGTTGTCCCGAAAATATCTTCGGTGGAAGGTGGGTCAAAGGGACTAAATTGTCTAGACTTGACCTCTGTCTACCCCTATGTTGGGAATTGCGTGAAGATATTTTTATATCTCGTTTTTGTTAATTTATTGCTGTGTTAGGTTAAAATCTGAATTTTAAATATCAGTAAAATAAGTATTGAGCAGTCAATTTTAGTAAAATAAGCTCGTGAAAAAATTTAAATTTACGTCCTTGGTTTAGTTAAGTACGATATGCTAATGATAGAAAATTTGTTTTTTAATATTACGAAACGAAACATAGTATACAATATAGTATAGGTAGCAAAATTAGTTACACAATACAAACATTACATCTGTCGCTGCGGGTTATAATTCACAAGATTTCGTCTGATGTTACTCAAACGTTAAACATTTCCTACATTTCACAATAGCGAAAAGCAAAATCACATTTTTTGTGTTTTGGGAGCATCAGTTAATATTTACGTAATAGGTTAATTGGTGCTACCGCTTGCGTGCTAGTTTATTGAAACGTTCTGTGTAATTTACCGTGACAGTTATTTTATTGTTTTAGATTGGTCGTAAAATGTATTTCTAAACGTTATTATTCATTCTTTTAAATACTTAATAAATTCCTTATGTTTATATTGTTTGCCTTACCAACGAGAGTAGCTGGTAATTTCCAAAATATTCTTTACGGTGGTTTTTATGTTCGATCGACCGATCAATTAAAAATCGAATTGATTTCCAAATCTTGCACTGCATAAGAAAAGAATTGGGAAATGATAGATTAACCTACTGACCCCTTAGGTTATTAAGCGCTATAGTATTTTAGCGGTATTCTGAGAATTAAATGTGAAATTGTATTTAGAATTTATATTTTATTTGAGCAATAATCAATAAATATAATGTACAATCACATGCGCGCCCAGTAAAAAACTAGTATACTCTCTGCGTTACCGGATGAAGATAAAATCCCGGTTTTTGAGTGTGAGTGTTTATTAGTACCTACATTGTTTCCGATTACAAAACATAAGTGCTTTAGCTACTTACTTTGAGACTAAAGCAATGTGGTTATATGTTATTGCCTATTTTTATTTATTAAAAAATGTCGCATAATTGACATTATGATAATTATCTGTAATTTTGAATGAAAGTAACGTATCAGTGAAGTCTGAAATAATAAATAAATAGAGAACTTTTTATGTTTTCTTTAACGGAATTTATAGGAAAAAACTATAAACATTTGTATAGAATTGTTTTCAAATTACATAAACTCGGTTCCACTTTGCTTTCTCCTTTGCGGTGTTTTAAAATTCCTATGAAAATAAAACGTTGTGTATATTTCAAACGGCGTTAATTGCCCCAAAAGTTGTTTAACTTGTACACATAATTTAAAGTATTTAAGTCTTTTAAATACTGGTGTGTCATGCAATTATCTGACGTCCAAACTGTGAATCTCGGTGCGTGCTAACTGGCCATAACTGCCTTTAAATTATATGTCTTTCTAAATTTCGAATAGCTTTTTAAAGAGTTGGGAAGCTTGTTATTAACCTTGCATACACTCTTATTATATAAAAGCGTATACCTATAATAAGATTTTATGCAATACCTTAGTATAGGTGTCTAGCCAAGTTAGTTTTTTTTTTACAACATTTTGGGATAATGTGGCGGGTGATAGGCCAGTTGCCGTTTTAGTGTCTAAGTCAAAGATACAAATCGTACAAAAATATCGAAAAAACTAATTGGTAAGCCTACTTTCTGGGGATAAACTAGAGTCCGAACCGAATAAGGATATTCGGATTCGGGTCTCACAGCGACATTAGCGACTTTTTTATTTGTATAGGTATAGGTATAAATAATTTATTACCCATATTGTTAGCTAGATATAGAAAGAGATACTGTTCACACACTACATGTTACACATTTCCAGATCATTCAACACGTATTACTTTTCAACAGAATTGATCCGAAGGTTTAGTCATGACGTGTTGATATAGTTGCTTTTGCATTTCTAATGTTTAGAGATATAATACGTCACTAGGTACAAAATAAAAAATATCTTCACGGCATTCCCAGTACGGGGGTAGAATTGGGTATCGTGACTTTATTGCACAATACAAATTTTACAATTATTTATAAATTTGACTTTATATTACCTTTCAATAAACTATGAAACAATTAAGAGTCTCAGTTTATTGAAATTACTTAAAATAATATAGACCGCGGCAGGATATATGTCCCTCCTTTAAGGACAATTTGCCAAAATCGCCGCAGTTTGCAAGCGTATTGGCGAGCCCAGTACCAGACACCTCGCACCGAAACGCTGCTGCCCGTCCGACCTGCTCAATTATAGTCAGGAACATTCGAGATTATTACGTCATCTATCAGGTAACCTTTGCCATATACAAAGCTTTTCCTACAGTCGCCTCTTATGACACTCACATTGGAAAGATTTTGGCCATAAAAGTTAATGAATATTTAAATATATTGATCATTCAGTTTATTAATAGAATATCCACTGGCCCTTCTTTTACTTTCGCTGCTTTCACCGCATCGGCTGCGACGGTCCGCGCACACGCCTATTGGCAGAAACAAACAATAGACGATGTTATCTTGTATTGTATATACATAAATATTTACAAAAAAATATAAAAACTAGCCCTAAACCCGTATGTGGGACATTCGATTTATGGGGAAGGCTGCGGCTAATCAACAGTGAATATATTTTTAAAAATAAAAGTTTAAAAATATTAATTGTTTGAAAAATTAATCAAATTATGCCGGAAAAATCATAAACATAATATTTTGCATTTAATATTTTAACTCCAAAGATAATTTGTATGTTAACATTTTATGTTTCTGTCTGAGTAGCGTTTACACTGCTGAACGGATCACGACAAAACTTGAAGGAGATATTATATTATACAGTACAGTTGAATATAGCATACATTCTACAGAATGAAAAGGTTTTCGTTATGAAATTCTGAAAACTAATCGAGAATGTTATAAGAACCAATTCACAGGCAAATAAAACACTTTTTTCTTATAAGCTGATATACTAGATGGTGCTTAGTAAATGGTGTTGAAAGTGTACTAATGTCAGTGAAAAGCTGTTTGTAACTTGGCACAGAACTTTCGATTAAATTGTAAACGGATGAAGGTAATCTAATCGTGCAGGAACGATAAGTACTGCAGTGTGCAATAAGTAAAGTATAAAAAATAATTAAAATTGATATTTGATGAGTTAGGACAACGATAGGGTAACCATCTGTTCCAAAAAAGTTGTCACCTGTACACTACGTTGTCACAAAAATGTTACGCAAATTAATAATAAGAAGAAATTAATAAACTGTCTAGAAATCTCACCACCGACGCATTGAAAATAAGGTCGTAAGCTAGCTAGAGCTTTATTTATTTAGTTATGAATTTTTCATTGTGACACCATAAAGTAAGGACTGCAATGGGCGGACTTAATGCCTGATAGCATTCTCTACCATTTAAAGTGTCCCTGTTATGATGAAAAGTAGATGGTAGGTGCGACCCAAAGAATAAAATATGTAATACAATTTAAAAAAAATAAATAAATGTAACAATACAACATAAATAATTTCACATGTAAGGCATTACGTAACATTACATACAAGCTTTTTATTTATTATTAAATGATGTTATGTGATCATATCAAGATAGTTCTTAAAATAGTACAAGCCTTTCTCGATAAAACTTAATCGGAAATGGGAAAACAAAAATTTACTTTTTTTTAAAACAAAATTGAATTTTTCATAATTTTCTCATTTTAATGGCATAGTGTCTAAATTTAACTTTAGAATAAACTAGTTTTCTACAAAAATGTGGATTTTTTATTCTTGTTTCAACTATAATGGATATTCTTAAAACTATGCTGTCATTATATTTTATTAATACATAAACTTATTAAAACCATAATTATTCATTTCGTAAGAGCTGTTTGTTAGGGACCGTTTCATCATTATACATTGGAAAATGATGAGAAAAAAAGACAACTGTCCTCTATTCATTTAAGAATTATATGTATTTATTAAATAATCATAAGAGTCATGAGTCCACTATTTCAAAAACTTATGTACGAATTATATCGATGGCTTGGACATAAACACGGCGCCAGGCTCACCACCTGTCACGTTGTCCCGAAAATATCTTCGGTGGCAGGTGGGTCGAAGGGACTTAATTGCCTAGACTTGACGTCTGTATTGCGAATTGCGTGAAGATATTTATTTATTTATTTAATGAGTCCACTATACTTTAATAAGGAATTGAGTTCCGATTTTAAATCGTATCTTTTTTTTATTTTGACTTAGAAGATGTTATAGGTTTTTAACGTTACTTATTTAGTTACTTCAAGCAGCAATGCTTCCTTCGAACATTGACCTAGAGGTAATCGTCCCAACAAAGTGTGGGTGGAGCCCAAAGAATGAAAGGAAATGAGGCTTGATATTGAGAGCCACATTGTTATGTTACATGCTACATTAGCGAGCACTTTCAGTGCATTTACGACTACATTACATCCGTACCGATTATAGTTATTTTATTTTTTAAGCTGTTAGTTTGCTAAAAAAATATTGATAAAATGCAATTCGTCGAATAATATGATTCATCCCTTTTATCTTTTATTTTCTTTGATTTCACAATTTTGATTACCTTTCGTGCATAAATAAGTGCAAGTTTCATACGTTAATAAGACAACACTCTGATTTTCGAAAATAATTTATAAAACGCTTTTTCGTCTTCTTTTTGATAGAGTTTTCTTGTTTGAACAAACATATTATTTCATGAATATTTTTTTCCATATTATATGTGTGTGAGTCTGTGACGCAACACATGGTAAAATATTAATTATCAATAATATAACTCAATTTAAAAATATTTGAAATGATTTTCCTCCATAAAGTCGAAACTAAACAAGTTTTACGCAGTACAAGGTATTTTCGTACAATGACATTTACATGATACTTCAATTAGCATCTGAATATCATACGTAAAGTCTAAAAACACAACACTGTCCTGCTGTTAACAGTCCGTATTCACATCCATCGGATTTTGATTTCTTTTTCACTGTCTACCCTCTCTTATGTAAATAAATAAGTGGATGTAACTCTTTTTGACTCAAGTGATATATACAAATATGACTCTAAAATTGGCTATAAAATTTTCCTGTGCAAAATATCCAACAACACATTATGGGGATTACTGACCACGCTCTCTTGAACGGCGATCACTTCGAGCTCAAACACCGTGTAATCATTCTTTATTGCATGATGTTTTTATTAGTATCCGAACGAACAAACGTTCAAAAAATTTTAATTTTCAAGAGGATTGTTTGTATAAATTAAAGCTTAATAAAAATAATACTAGCATTTCAATTTAACTTCCATCCAAGTAGAGCTGCGTTAAAGAATGACAGCTTATTTAGAACTTATTTTAATTCAAAAACAAAAAGTAATTTCTAAAACTTGGACCTACAAGAAAATTTTAGGATCGACTACCCTGGCACTTATACCAATTTATTTAAATACTTAAAGATAGAAAGGTGTAGCAAAAAGTTATTATTCTCATCGCGAACCAAAGCCTGCGCTCGCCAAAGTATGCGCTCGTCGCTCGCTTTAACAAAATGTAGAAGATGGTATGTAACACCGTACGTAACGATTGGCTACACTGATTTCTGTTTCAGAACCGACCGGCCATTACATTTTCTATTTGCAATAGAATTATACGATACTTTTATATTTCAGGTATTTATTTTGAATGCAACATGGAAAAATTTCTATTATCTTTTTTCCTCCTTAAAATTCCCCATATTAAATTATATGTAAAACAAATGTATATATAAATTCAAAACTTTTAATACATACTAATATTACAAATGAAATTTCCTAGTTCCAACGCTTTTACATCAACTATTACTAAATAATAAAATGCACAACCCTTATAAACTAGTTAAAAATGTGAAATTAAAAAAAATAACAAGCTAAACAGATAATTTATTCGTTGATGGCTGTTTGAGTATTAAGTTTGTGTATAATTGTCTAGTACACACACTTGCTCTTAGGCTACTAGATTAAATATATTAAATTAAGTTACACTATGTTTAAATCAGTGTCAACTAATACATACTAGTCAAATAAAATAACGAGTATATAACCTGAAATTCAAAAAGAAAGGTCGTTTAGACTTCAACCTCCATGTCCTCCCACAGGTATAGACGACCTAGTACAAGAAACTTTATCAGGCTTAACAAGTTTTGCAATTGTAGCGGCAGCACATACTTGTGTAGATGTGAATAAATCTATGTAGGGATGAATAACATACCTGTTAAATGTAGATAACATAACACACACGTGTGCAAGCGTATGTTGCCGATCGAGCCTACTGCTAACCACTCCCAAACATTCCGATGTCTGACACACATGAAAATGAACAACTTATAGAGAATAATGTTTTTTTAGTCACCAGTCTCGCAGAGTATATTTTTACTGTCGTAGAGACTGAAAACTCGCAGTATAAACAGAGGAAATTTCATTGTTTTAGGTTTAGCATACTTTTCGTTATGTATAATCAATTCATATCGGATAAAGGATAGTCATATTTGTTTGGTAATCAGGAATTCAAACTATCTCAAACGTATATTTTAATCCCGGCCTCACAAGTGTTTTCGAAACAGCGCCCATTATGTGTAACTAATATATTCGAATAATTATTAATATTTTGTCAATAATTAGGCAATTCAAATTCAAAATCTAGGCAGATTTAGATCTATTTATGTCGTATTTGAAGTCTCTGTCTCATTAGGCCTAAGATATATAAATATTATAAATAAAATAATAAAATAAATATTTTCACGCAATTCCCAACACAGGAGTAGACAGAGGTCTAGTCTAGACAATTAAGTCCCTTCCACTCACCTTCCACCGAAAATATTTTCGGGACAACGTGACAGGTGGTGAGCCCGTCGCCGTCTATATGTCCAAGCCAAAGATTTAATTCGTACATAAGTTTATGAAAAACCCTTTGGTACGAGGCGACCACCTGGGGATCGAACTTGGGTCTCTTGACTCGAAATTCCGACAACCCAACCACTCGGCTATCGTTACTTTGCATATGTATTTATGTAGAGATTTAATAATAGATCAAATAGAATCAAAGTAAAACAAAAACCCATTATTTTTTAGATTTAGTTTCAGTTAAGTTCACTTCAGTCTTTAGATGAAAATAAGTGACAGTAAATTTTTCTTTAACATTTCCGTTAGATAAATAATTGAAAAATCTTATGTGTTCTCAACTTTGTCAATAGCCGTAGGATAACACGCAACACCGTTTTAACTCCCCGTCTCGTTTCGTTGCCGATTTAAGAAGATTTTCATTACATACAGATTCATCCCTTGGCGAGAAGTGTAATTTTCGGTAGCGGCACGCCTCATAAAAAATGGATAAAACACAAAAAAGTGCCCAAACAAATTTCAATTCATCACTCTAAGTGGTTAAGGAAGGGAGACCTAACCCTAAAACGCAAATTTATGAGGTGTGGTTTGCTTTGATACGGTATTATTACACTAGTCGAATTTGCAATTGTTAAGTGACAGCGGTCTTTATAGTGAGATATTGAATTATTACAGAAAATGTAATAGACGTATCGATAGCCGAGTTAGCAGGGACCCTGCCTTGAAAGCAAATGGTTGCGGGTTCGCATCTTGATAGGGACAAACGTTTGTGTGATGAATATGAATGTTTGTACCGTGTCATATATTATGGTATATATATAGTATTTAATTATATTTATATTAAAAATTAAATTAAAGAATTTTGGTAACGGTTTACGTACATATATTTATAAATACATCGTACCGTTAGATTGGACATTAAGACGGCAATAGGCGTACCTGTCATGTTGTCCCCAAATGTTGGTGAAAAAATGAGACAAAGGATTTCATAGTAAATTTTTTTATTCATTCGTTCCATTTTTAAATTTTGACCCTTCTATCACCAACCCCTATTAATATAGACATTAAGCCTTTATATGGCAAAAAAACATTTGTGGGGTCAGCTAGTTATAGTATTATAGTTATATATAAATATGCACTAACTTTGTCGTATTGTGTCGCGTTAAATTTACCACAATATCAAAAATACCAAGGTAGAGCGTTAAAACGGTCAGTAACTATGGCGGCAATGGTAAATCCTCCTGGAAGAGAAACCTAGGTTCTTTAGTGCACTTTCACCGGCCGTTAAGTGAGTAAATACGATTTACCTTTGAAAAATTACGTAACCTGCACGAATTTTTTCTAATATTTGTGGATACAACGTCGAATAAGGGCTGTTTAAGCAAAGCACTGATAAAATTCGTTTCCATTCGTCCAAAAAACACATGGTATCTATGAATACCAGACAAACGATAAAGTTGTTTTTGAAACATTTTCTAAAGTACATACTCGTACTAAACGCAATTTGTACAGATAACAAGAAGTCAAAGTATTTATTTGCTTTGAATAGTTTTTCAAGTTGATCATTATAACAATTATCCTCTATTCAGTTATTATAATTAATTAGCATGCAAAATATAATAGAAAAGGCATTGAAGTACATTTAGTAAAAAAAAAACAATTATTACAATACAATATGATTAATTCACTTCTTAGAATTATTCAATAACATAATGTCAAATTACAAATAAAATGTCAAAAATAACATTCAAAATCACTTATTATTTGAATTAACCATAATTCACTTCTGCCAATAAATCAATAATATAATGTCAAATTATAAATTAAATGCCAAAAATAATATTAGAATCACTTGTTATTTGATAAAATGTATGTTATATACAATATTTTTTTATTAATTGCCAACTGTCAAAAATGCATTTAATGTGTAAAAACTCTTCTCATTCAGAAACAAACATAATATTTTTTTAAACTTATTTAAATTATTGTATATTTATATTTAACCATTTCATTATTTTGCGATATTCCTTTCTTAATTCAGCAAAGTTTAACAAAATGGTGATTTTTGTATAATTAAGAGGAAGAGATGAGAAGGGTGTGATGTAAATGACCAAGTATGGTGAATCTTGCATCTAGTACAGCTTCCATCTGTTATGCAATTTATGCTTGCGGACGGGTGAGGTCACGGATGATTGGCAATGCGCGGTCGATGTGCCTTTCTGTAAAGGTAACACCTTGACTGCGCGTGCTATCCGACCATCGGCTTGACCAGTTTAGAAAGTAGACGCGTTGAATGCAACTAAATTGGGAGAGATTTTTATGTATGGTACAATGCAGATGCATACAGATGCATCGATTAAGTGTTCTCTTTCTGCATGATCACGGAAAAGTTTCTAATTGCTAATCAGAAGATTTTATTTACTTTTGTGGACCTTGACACCGTGTTACCTTTGATAAGGTACGGAAAAAGAAATTCTAGGAACTCATACCGGTATACAGTGGGGATGGCCCAATGCTAATAGCATTGCAATGACATTATTGTGATAGCCAAGCCTGTGTGCGGAAAGAGCATCACCTGTTACCCATGTTTGCGAGCGGGCGTAAAATAACTTTATAAGATGTTTGCCTGGCTTTACCAGCTGTGACAGCTATTACTGAAGCAAAACATGGTCATCTGGGTGTATAATTGGGTGACGTGAAAACAAATTGAATGCTGAATGATGATGACGTAATGCTTATTGCAATAGAGCACAAAGTCATTGGTCACGCGTATGAAAGAAGATGGTGAAAATAAAAGTCTCTTTACGCCATTCCCAATACAGAGGTAGAAAGAGGTCCAGACAATAAAGTCTTTTCGATCCACCTTCCTCCGAAGACATTTTTAGGAACAACGTGAGCGGTGGTGAGCCCATCGCTATCTTCATGTCCAGGAAAACGTATTGGAAGACGTCATTTAGATGGAAATGGGTGTGTAGCTGCCGGGAACAAAGTGTATGGTAGCTTATCTACGTTAGTCAAAAGGTGTAGCAGATTGTGTACGCCTTGTCATATATAACGCAGTACATCTACCAACTTTTTTAGAAGCAGCACAAAATCAAACTGAAAGTAGTCAAAATGCTATCTCTTCGCAGATAATGAGAAAGATAATCTTAACGAGTAAGTAAGTAAGATAATAAATGGATAAGAACGTGCTCCGATGGTTTGGGCACTTTGAAGGAATGAGTGAAGATCGAGAGTAATATAGAGCCTGGTAAAGAAAGCATAGAGCCGGAAAGTTAACAATAACAGCGGTCGAAATAGGCCGCGACTAATTTTCGACTCAAATATGACCATAAAGCGAAATATTAATGTAAGGATATCTTCGATAATGATATTGGCGATATGATTGTTGATTCTTATTTATTCCATATATTTAAGTTTTGTTACTTATTAATTATACGTTTTGTCCATAAAGGAACTAGGCAAGAATATAAGTTATTATCCCAAATAAAAAAAAATATCCTTAAATAACATTTAATGTTTAAACTACACAATACTTACGTTTAACTTATAGGAAAATTGTTAGAAAAATTCAACCAGAGGCAATATGCCATTTATTGTAAGAAGGTTTTTTGTTTTTAAAGTTCCAATTTAAGTCATGAAATTGTACGCTCCATTCTTCAATATAAATCTGGCAGGTTAAATAAACAGTATTCGATACGCTCACGTCGAGCCGTCACCTGAGTCAACACGGCCGCCGATGTCTTGTCCGTGGGCAGCTTGACAATGTTTAGAAAGTTCAATTTTTGTCACCGTGAAAGCGTTCGGAACCTGCGCGCCGTGCAGTAAATTACGTACTTGATTGCGCACGATAAGCGAGTGGAGGTTTAAACGTAATCATGTTATTAAATCCTATTGAGTCGAATTTTATAACAGTCATGTGACTAAAAAAGCTATTGCTGGTAGATTTCTTTAGATAATATTTGGAACTAACAAAAACTATCTTCACGCCATTCCCAATACGGGGGTATATAGAGGTCTAGACAATTAAGTCTTTTCGACTCACCTTCCAACGATAAAATTTTTTGGGAACTTAAAACTTAGGCCTATCCTATAAGGAGAATTTGTCATATTTGATACACTTGGCAAGCGGATTGTCGATCTCAATACAATGTTGCATTTTCATTTAGAAAGCAATGTGTAATCTTAGTGTCACAGAGGGTAAACTATTTCTTTCGTATTTTTCACAAAGTTATCACGGTTTAAATCTATTAAAACTATAGGTGAGGTCAAAAGGTTCAATAGTTATAATTATATACTAAAACAATGTTTTATAGAGTTCCTTATATCATATTGTTAGAAAATAACCTTAATAAATAAAATAAATAAATATCTTCACGCAATTCCCAATACAGGGGTAGGCAGAGGTCAAGTCTAGACAATTAAGTCCCTTTGACCCACCTTTCACCGAAGATATTTTCGGGACAACGTGACAGGTGGTGAGCCCGTCGCCGCCTTCATGTCCAAGCCAACGATGAAATTAGTACATAAGTTTTTTTTTTGAAAAACTCATTGGTACTGCCACCTGGGGATCGAACTCAGGTCTCTCGACTCGAAATTCCGACCACCCAACAACTCGGCTATCGTGACTTCTTTAGAAGAAAATAACCTTAACTCATCGTAATCGTTTCCGATTGATAGTTCAAGAGTTTGAAGCTGGTAATCGTAGTGAAATCTAGCAATAATATTAGTAATTACTTTAATAGTCTGTACGGGTATACGTACCGTTTGCTCCGTTAGTTTCCATTTTAGGCGAGTGCGGAATATAAACCGCTTACTGCTACAAAAACCTTAACGGGCGACATTGATGTGTAGGATCAACTCAACAAAGTTTAGCGAAAAGATCCCTGCTATAAGAAAATAGCGGTTAATTTTTATAGCCATGTATATTTCACCGGTTCCAGCATATAATATACTGTTAAACATTACAGTGAATTATTTCTATATTCGACACAATTGTTGATATAAAAAGAAAAGAAAAAAATATCTCTACGCTATTTCGATTACGGGGGTAAACAGAGGTTCAGACAATTAATTCCTTAAGACCCACCGTATACGTATGTTATAATATTTATTATAGATATTAGAAATAGCAGTTAAAAGTTTTATTAGATAAATAAAATTGGAGGCTATGCATTATACATGAACTCTTAAGAGGCTCTATTAAATATTAACTAAATGCTGAATATATATTTCAACTTGTTTAATATTTGTATGAAAGTAACTACTTTATTATAATTCATCAATGTCGAGATAAATAAAAATTGTCATGGATACAATAATAATATATTAATGTGTGAAATTAAAATAGGAGATATAACATTTTTTTTTCAACATTCTAAATGTCATATGACGTTCAACACAATAGCATCCATTAATTTGGTATTTACTGACGTAATTGCACCGTTTTTTTGTCTTATAAATTGACACGTCCCGTCTTTGTAAAAGTTGAGTAGACTATTTTTAAGATTGTTTTCCCACTTTTTTCTAAATAGTCTTTGAGTTTATATAACAAAATACGCAGAAACTATTGCTCAGTTGCCATAGTTTAAGTAATCTGAATGAATAATAGTATACTAACTGAGAAATAAGCTCGTGAGACTCTATTACATAGTAGTAGTAATAATAATTATACTCGTACAGAGGCAAGGTCGGTTATTGCGGCGTTATTGCTCGCCACACGACGCACCCTTTGCATTGTAATTTCGGTGTCTTGCAATGATTATAATTGCGTCGTGATTTATTCAGCATGCAATGCGTTTCATTGTCTACTCGAAATGATTTTTTAAATATGGAATAATGTGTTTTAACATTTCAAGAGTATGTAGTTGAAATACTAATTTAGTTTTTTTTTTTTTAACTTCCCATGCTGGTATAAGCTGAGGTCTAAACAATGAAATCTTTTCGAATCACATTCCACCGAAGCTTATTTGGGCAACGGGAAAAACATATCTTCACGCAGTTCCCAAAGCTGTAGTAGATCGAATTAAGTCCCCTCGACCCACCTTTCCCGAACATTTTTAGGAGACAACAAAAGTTTTGGAAAATCCCTTTGGTACTAGCCTACCACCTGGGGAATGAACTCGGTGTCTCTCAAATCAAATTCCAAACAACCAAACTCGGCTATCATAACTTTATTGGGTAATGGAGCAGGTAAGCTTATCGCCGTAATTATGTCCAAGCTGCAATATACTTACATACATATATTCATACACATATATAAACTTACATAAATATTCAAATACCCATATAAACTCGATTTGACAAGTATTCATATTCTTAGTTTCAAGGCAGGGTCACTACCAACTAGCCTATCGGGCCGTCGATTTATTTTATTTGTCAATTTAGTTTTAAAGTGAAAACATGTTAAAAAAATTGTAAATCCATCAAAATTCTGTAAACTTACGTACCTATGTGTTGCATTTACAATCGTAAATTAAAGTAATCAACCTATCACTTAATAGATCATTTAAGTCGCGTCAGTAAACCGTTTAGAACAATAGGTTGTGGTTGAAAAGAAATAAAATTTTAATGAGCTTCATTCGTCACCATTATCTATAGACTACCTTCTGCCCACGACTTTATCCGTGCATTTATTAAGCGATAGCAAGCAAGTTAAGCAATTATTCAGGTTTCTCCCAAATTTACCTTTTCTTTCTCCGGTAAAATGTAGAATTCAATATTATAAACGATATATTTGTGTTATTAAATTCATTCACATATATATCATAACGTCTAAACGTACAAACTTCTACATTTATAATATTAGTAGGATAATATGATAACTGAAAATTTCAAGTCACTAATTTTAGAGATCTAAATCTGTTCAAGGTCAAGTTCAGTTTTGGCTATGCCCTGATGTATATGATGGGGGGAGGGGATAGGGTAAATTGATGCCTTCAATTTTATTTATGCTTAGATTTTCTACTGTGTGATTATGAAAAGAGTCCATGTTTAAACTTTTATAATACTTTACTTTACTGTACTCTGGAAAGTCAGTCACAAAATGAAGTCGATAACAATTACGATCGGATAAATCACGATCGTGTCCGCACATTGTTTCTGTTAGCACCTCGTTTCACCCATATTAAAAAAAAAGAACCCGCACAGAATTTATCGTACATAAGTCTGAATTCCGTAGGCCTCATTGTCATGCGGGAAAGCGTTGGAAAGTGGTTACAAGCGATGCGGGATTACGAACCCTAATTGTGTTATGTATTCTTCTGTATCATTTAAACGGTGGGCGAAAACATTGAGATAAAAATATATTATTGTTTAAATT
This sequence comes from Sericinus montela, assembly GCA_029286605.1. NCBI lineage: Eukaryota > Metazoa > Arthropoda > Insecta > Lepidoptera > Papilionidae > Sericinus > Sericinus montela. The sequence goes on from JAGSMR010000040.1 coordinate 2,961,942, forward strand.
ATTTTCATATTAATAAAAATATTTAACTTTGCGCCTTGATTAAGGCCTATTTTTTAAGTAGCAAAAGAGGTATTTAAGGGTCGGCACTTAGCAATCTATTCTATCTTGCTACACCGACAACGTCTGTGCGTGAAGATTAGTAAGTAAATCATTTAAAATGTTATCTAATAGTGATTTTCAAAAAAAATATTATTTTCTATATGGAAAAAAATAACCATAACGGTTGCTGAACGATAAGAGAATATCTCGCGAAGATGATCAAATACTCCGATATGGCTCATAACTCATAAGGCTTTATTGAATTGAAAGCTCAAACAAATTGCTCTGTTCAAACGTCCAGTTTATGGGCCGATATAACAGAGCAATTTGCTCAGAGACTTTATATACTGGATTAAAAATGATTTATTGAAGTTAGTTATTTACAATTTTACACGTTTCAATTTCCATTACGTCGAACTCTACATATCACGTTTGAAGAAAATAAAGTAGCGCTATATTTTAGACTGTAATTAATAAATCGGACATAAATATAAAAATCGCAAGACATAATATTCGGCTTTGCTATTGCTCTAAAGAATTTCTAACATGGTTCAATTTCCTGTTTACGATGAAATATCAGGCAGTACCTCGCAACTTTATATATTTGAAAAACCTAAACAAGAATGAAAATGTTGCCTTTTAATACTAAAAAGGTTTGCGTGTTTTTCACGCTCATTTTTCCGTATAATATTTAACTTTGAGGCTCGTAAATGGTTATTTGCGTGCGATATTGTACGTTGAGCTTCCTGTTGTACGGTTAAATGGATTTAAAGTTTTTTTTTGTAATCAACACTTTATAAAACATGTTAAAAATTAATTTATTGACAGATTGCTTTACCTTTATTATTTCAAGAGCGTGTTGTTTTTTCTAAAATTTACTTTAATTTATGTTTTATTTTATTATTTTTTTTTTATTATTTAACTTTTTTTGTCCACCACGAATTTTCTTATAAGAAAAGAGTTGAATCGAGCTAACGATCTATCTGATAGCTGCAGCAGCAAATGGACATCAGCAAATTCAGTGGAATGAGTTCACAGATACGTTGACGACCTGTGAAATAAAATAGTGTGTCTTCTAATATGTGTATTACACTATTATACTGCCCTCTACATTTTTAAACTTCAAGGGACACGACAGTTACTACATTGCTGATTGGTAGTAAAAATAAGTATGAGTCTGGAACTAATCTAGATGACTTGACAGAGGAGTCAATTTGTGTTCAAACATGGAATACTATTATATAATAAATATACAAAGACAACACGTTGTTCAAGAAAAGCCTGGGCAATGTGGGGATATTAAGGCCTACTTAAACTAAGTATTGTGGAAATGCATGTAGAATAGAAAGCTTCACAATATAATATTAAATTATTATTTTATTCGATAGGAAAATTCAAAATATACACGATAATTTTTGGTTGAGCATAACATGTGGACGAGGTAATTGTTTTCATACGTTTTTACTCAAGTAAATATTATTTAACGTACCGTGAATCGAATAAACATCAATAATTCGAACGGGGCGTTTATTTTTCTGTCAACATTCAATTACCTGTAATTTTAAGCTTAGCGTCAAGTTTAAATAAAACTAGAAGCTAATATCAATTAGCTTCTAGTCTTATTTAACTAACATATGCTGGCTACATAAAAAGGGCTGTAACGTATACTGCAACTAAAAAGAATGACACACCTTTACCACTGTATATTGTGAAACTTAAAGTTAATCTTGTCTTAAATCTCCTTACTAGTTTCTTTTTGAAACATCTAGAATTCCATAAATATAGTTTTGTAAGCTGCCAAAATGTAACTATAATTTGTGAAAAGTATAAAGATTCGTATGAAAATAATTTCCAATACAGAGGCACACTGCACCAATTTCAGCAAAACGTTAGATTATATTACATAACACATACATTACTTTTTTTATATTACACCCATGAGATGAAAGGCTCGGTATATTGTCATCAGCGTGGCAGATGTTAATGCTCGTTTTTAAGTGAATAAATTTACCAGACTACAAGTTCTTGCCTTTCTATACCTAGTCATGTCGTATAACCATTTGGGATGTTGTAAAGTATATTAAAGCACGTAGTTTTTTTACAATACGTAACTTATATATGTAGTTCAGTTTTGTAGTACTTTATTGTTGGATATTGTTTCTTTATTACTCAATTCTGACGTAACGTTATTTACACAATGATTTGTATCGGTGTATGAGCATTGCGGGAGGTTTCATCCTCATTAAAGTTCGTGTATTTCGCAACATACGCTGAGCGAGAACAAACCAGTGCTATAAATTACTTAAATACTCGTAATTACAATGTGAAACTAAAACCAGTTTTAAATTGATTTTATTGTTTCTTTAATAATTTTAAGAGTCATTTATGATAAGATACACAACAATTTTTAGATATTTCTTTTTTCATATGAAGAGATTAACTAACTTAATATTGACATCGGTAGTAATAATAAAAACAATCTGTACCTTTACATTGATGAAGACTGATTGTACAAGTAAAATAAGTTCATCTAACGCGAAGTATCACCTGTGTCATGTAATTGAAAATAGTCTATTACACATCAATTGTCAGCGATATACAGCGAATGTTTTGAGTTTGTCTTCAATCATATAAGTGTAGAGTTAAGGTACAAAATGAATTGCATTGTATTTCGCCGACATCAAGGTAACTTCAGGTAGTTATGACTAAGTAGGTCAGCGTTTATTGATGGACACTCACTGTTTACAAACAAAATTGTTAGTGCATTCCCATTGTACCTAGCGTTGAATAAAGTAGTAATTTACAGGTGGGTTAATTAACACTCAGATAAATTGATTTCAGATGACATTAAGGTGAAGTATACAATGTATTACATTATTCATATTAATGACAGTCACGTTTTATAAAACAAAAACCTATGCACTATTCAACTTCGCAAGTTTTAAGTGCTGTAAACTAAAGTTTTGTATAAAAGGACAAAATGATGTAGTCGCCGTCACTCTTCTGTTTATTAAAGATAATAACAAAATATAAAAATAATTCTAATAAACTCAAAGTTGCTCAAAAGTCTGAAAAGTGTTATGCTAGATGTTTTTTCATCAGGAACTTCCACAAAATAACTTAGATTATTTTTAAGAACCGGTTGACAGGTAGAGGATGCCAACATTATGTCCGCGTTATGATCTTACTTAATGGTAAGGTTCAATAAAGAATAAATAAATAAATAAACCGACCGAATTTTGAGAAAATTCCAAACAAGTGCTTAATCTGCTTGTTTGGGATTTGCTTATTTGAGCACATACACTAGTTGATTTTGTCTCTTTTTATTTATGTATGCTATGTAGTGTTGGCGATCCCGCCCACTGCCTTTTTATTAATTTATTTATTTATTAGTACAAAGGTCACATCATATCTTGGGCGGTTGGGCTAAAAACAAGGCTTGAACACCTATCGTAAATAAAGAAGAACCTGCAAAGGACATAGCGGGGATGGCCGGCCCGGTGGGAGTATTTTTGTCTTCACCTTTGCACCGCTCTCCTTGCTTTTCATAGTCGCACATCACTCCTCCGGGATGCACAGCTGATGCGACTGAGGTAGGATTGCTGGGTGTGAGCTACGTTCGCCAAGTCTTACGCGGCTAAAATGTGGAGGTAAAATCCAGATCTGCCCTGAGTTCCCGGTAGCAAATAACCACGTCAGAACAAACGTATCATGTATCGAAATTTCACAAGATGAAGTAACATTTTAATTTGCACAATATACTGTTGATAAATCAATTTTTGAAACTAATTCAACATTCGTGCCGAAATCATTTACTCAGACGTCACATTTGTTATTCAACTTCAATTATCTATTAAACCTATTGAAATAAAATATAATTCACATTATGCATAATAGGCAAGCGTTTTGTCGTATCGTATGTATGAAATGGAAATAGAAATGAATTAATATTCACGATATTGACATTACGCTGTGTGCATTCCTTTGATATGGGAAGGACGTTATTGCCAGTTTGTAGTCAGTATGGCATCAATATTTTGGTATATCGAGAATAAACGTAAGTCATGCAGTAAGTATCATTTTCGGTTTTATTCAATATTATTCAGATATCAGTATTGCATAATTCAAGGTATTCACACAAATAAAGGGCCGTAACCGCCAATCATTCATCCAAATTGTATAATAAACGTTTAATGTACTTTATATTAAATGTATGTTTTGTTGTTATTATTTTTGTATACGTAACGCTATAATGAAATCATTTTAAGCCTTTCTAATACTCAACAATGTTAAAAGCAGACTGAAGGATAACATAAATAAATATATAAAAATCTTTACCCCATTCCCAGTACAGGGTAGACAGAGGTCTAGACAATTAAGTCCTTTCGACGCACCTTCCGCCGAAGAATTTATTTCACAATGTGACGTACATAAAATTTATTTGAATTGAAATGTCACAATTAATCAAAAATTTATTTATATTTAAAATAAGACCGGATAAATTACGTAATGTTGCCATTTACAATGTATATCGTTACCGAAGTTTTAACTTAGGTTGCAATGGCTGGCCCTTTCAGTGCGGATCCGACACCTTTTCCTTCAAAGTTAGTAATTAGAATTGATTTGACGATGATCATTAACATAAATATAATTGACGACCACCGTGGACGAGTGGCGTAAACACTGGTTTTCAAGGTGTCGTCATCTCGAGGTCCCAGGTTCGATTCCCGGTCGGGTCAAAGTATATAAATCACTTTTTCTACATTTTCTCGGGTTTAGGTATTTGTGGCGCCTTCGTTGTTTCCGATTCCCATACCTCAAGCTTACATTGGGATCGGAGCAATGTATGTGATGTTATCCCTATCTATCTATCTATCTATATATATATATATATATATAAATATATATATATATATATATATACATATATATATATATATATATATATATATATATATATATATATATATATATATATATATATATATATATATATATATATATATATATATATATATATATATATATATATATATATATATATATATATATATATATATATATATATATATATATATATATATATATATATATATATATATACTCTTGTAAATTAAAAAAAAAAACGCCGAGTAGCCAGTATAAATTTACATTTTTTACAGGCAATCGATTTTTTGATATTTGTTCCATTATGTGTTCACTACGTTAACACACTCGCTGGGTGAGCCCCATCGAAGCCTCTACCGGGGCAAGGCTAATTGATACCTGCGGGCGTTCTCACTGGGATCACAATTTGTTTTGACCCGGCATACTATTCTTAATATGAAACTACTGTAATTGATTTGAAATGCAGATTAATAATGGTCTCTTCTAGTGCTTCCCTAAGAAATGTTATGGAGTTACTAAAATTGAGTTATTTTTTACATATTTTACATTAACTAAAAGTTTAGGAGTAGAACACTCTATCTCTTCTTAAGGAACAATAAGAGGAAACACAGGAAAAATAAAAGATATCGACAACAGCATTTTGTTTATAGTAGTGACATAATTAGTTGTTATGAGAGGCAGGTTAAAAGCAAAATATTTGACATGTTGTAACATTGAAAAAATGCTCAACTATGGTCCGTTACTTAAAAATACCGTTATTATTTTTAAAAGGCATGCGTCTGTTGCGTGCAAGTTATAATCAGCAGAGATATTTTTTACAATGTACAATGTACATTAAATTGTATAAGTACATTATTCGTTCCAGAAATCTTGCAATTACAGAATATGAGAGGCATTTACAGATAATTAGATAGGAAATACAACTTTATATTACTTTATGTATATTCTTTCTTAATTTTCTTTACAATATTACCTATCTGTAAGTAAGGTTCGACAATGGGTTATAAAAAACTGTATAGTACCGTTCACATTAAATATAATTTCCATCTGACCTGTCCATTTCACTTGATAAATATATTTTAAGGAAATAATCTACATAAATGAGATAAAAAATAAAACAACTACAAAAAATACCGGCACTTACGACCTTCGGAGCGTAACGAACGAGTCAAGGTCACGCTGGAAGTACGGAATGACGCCACGGCAGGTCGCTGTGTGGATGCCACATTAATCTGGTCATCTTTATAAATGTTTATACGGAATATAAATGATTTATTAATCGAAATTACGTAAAAATATTTAGTCACGACAGCCGAGTGTTTGGATGATCGGAATTCGAGTCAAGAGACCCAGATTCGATCTGCAATTGGCAGGTTCGCACCAAAGGTAAAATATACGATAAATACACGATGTAAAATATCTTCAAGCCATTGCCAATACGGGGGCAGACAGAGGTCTAGACTATTAAGTACTCTATCGACCCACGTTCCATCGAAGACATTTTTTGGGACAACGCGACAGGTGATGAGCCCGTCGCCGTTTTTATGACCAGCGATATAATCGTACATAAGTTGTTTTTTCAACAACTGAAAATATCTTCGGTGGAAGGTGTGTCAAAGGGACTTAATTGTCGAGACTAGCCCTAAGTCTACCCCTGTATTGGGAAGGCATTTATTTTATTTAATTTTATTTTATTTATCTTTATCTCAAATGCAAATACGTAGAATTATTCTTTAAGGGAAATTCTATAGTTATAATATTGTATTTATAAACAATGATTGCATATCCAACATATATAATAATAATGTACCTAACGATACGAAAACATGATTATAATAGATGAGTCATTAATATAAACATAAATGAGGTGCACATGGATATTTTGAGGTAGGCGACGTAAGACGCACGATAATACCTACATGCAACTGTGTTCTCATCAAAGAACACAGCATCTATGATCTAAGAATGCCCAAAACAAAATGATACGATGATATCATCCTTTACGGATAATATAACAGTTTGTTAATTACTTTATGCATTGAGTCAAAATTTTGTCCTCAATAATGATTTGCTTTAATATCATGTACTCGTTGAATTTGTCAGTATTGCATGCTGACAAATTCAACGAGTACTTTGTGCAGATAAAATTAGTGTTTCCTTATTTTATAATCTCGATTAATTTGAATAAATTGGTGGACGAGGGGAGGGTTAAGAGTACTCGGATGCCTAGACGTGCGTGTATGATATTTCATTTATTGTTATATAAGGATCATGACGCATGACAATCTGTTATTTGTGGCTACTCCGACAGGGATTATGCCTGAAGATATAAATAAAAAAATATAGTTATCAAAATACTTTTTGTTTATATGGACAAAGAACTTTGGCTGAGTCACGATATCTGAGTGTTTGAGTGGTCGGAATTCAATTCGAGTCATGAGACCCGAATTCGATCCAGGTGGCAGGTGACCAATGAGTTTTTTCAAAAACTTATGTACGATTTATATTGATGGCTTAGACATAAAGACGGTGACGGGCTCACCAGGTTGTCTCCAAAAATGTCTTCGGTGGAAAGTGGGTCGAAAGGACTCAATCGTCTGGGCGTCTGACTACCCCTGTATTGGGGATGGCGTAAAGATATCGTATAACTTATGGCTTGTTTGTCAGCCAGCAGAGAATACCATCACGTTACTTGTATGTAAGACAAAGATATTCCGACATTTTTTAACATTACGCATTTCCCCTGAACTGGTGTAAAGGTACGTTGAACGCGATAGGTGGTGAGCCTATCGCCAGTGTTTAATTTTTTAGTGTTCAAACGAAATACAGTATACTTATATAAGTAAATAGTCAAAATAAAAGTAAATATTTAAATACAAACAACCATGAATAGAGTACAAAAATTCATATTCATCATACTAATATTTGTCCCTAGCGGGATTAAACGCTGAATCCTGAAACGCTGAATAGCATCGAAGGTACGATCACTACCAATTAGATTATTGGCTTATCGGTATACCGAAAATAATTGGTTATTTAATATTTTATAATTATAATATTGTATTTATAAACAATGATTGCATATCCAACATATATAATAATAATGTACCTAACGATACGAAAACATGATTATAATAGATGAGTCATTAATATAAACATAAATGAGGTGCACATGGATATTTTGAGGTAGGCGACGTAAGACGCACGATAATACCTACATGCAACTGTGTTCTCATCAAAGAACACAGCATCTATGATCTAAGAATGCCCAAAACAAAATGATACGATGATATCATCCTTTACGGATAATATAACAGTTTGTTAATTACTTTATGCATTGAGTCAAAATTTTGTCCTCAATAATGATTTGCTTTAATATCATGTACTCGTTGAATTTGTCAGTATTGCATGCTGACAAATTCAACGAGTACTTTGTGCAGATAAAATTAGTGTTTCCTTATTTTATAATCTCGATTAATTTGAATAAATTGGTGGACGAGGGGAGGGTTAAGAGTACTCGGATGCCTAGACGTGCGTGTATGATATTTCATTTATTGTTATATAAGGATCATGACGCATGACAATCTGTTATTTGTGGCTACTCCGACAGGGATTATGCCTGAAGATATAAATAAAAAAATATAGTTATCAAAATACTTTTTGTTTATATGGACAAAGAACTTTGGCTGAGTCACGATATCTGAGTGTTTGAGTGGTCGGAATTCAATTCGAGTCATGAGACCCGAATTCGATCCAGGTGGCAGGTGACCAATGAGTTTTTTCAAAAACTTATGTACGATTTATATTGATGGCTTAGACATAAAGACGGTGACGGGCTCACCAGGTTGTCTCCAAAAATGTCTTCGGTGGAAAGTGGGTCGAAAGGACTCAATCGTCTGGGCGTCTGACTACCCCTGTATTGGGGATGGCGTAAAGATATCGTATAACTTATGGCTTGTTTGTCAGCCAGCAGAGAATACCATCACGTTACTTGTATGTAAGACAAAGATATTCCGACATTTTTTAACATTACGCATTTCCCCTGAACTGGTGTAAAGGTACGTTGAACGCGATAGGTGGTGAGCCTATCGCCAGTGTTTAATTTTTTAGTGTTCAAACGAAATACAGTATACTTATATAAGTAAATAGTCAAAATAAAAGTAAATATTTAAATACAAACAACCATGAATAGAGTACAAAAATTCATATTCATCATACTAATATTTGTCCCTAGCGGGATTAAACGCTGAATCCTGAAACGCTGAATAGCATCGAAGGTACGATCACTACCAATTAGATTATTGGCTTATCGGTATACCGAAAATAATTGGTTATTTAATATTTTATAATTATAAATCTACGACTCTTCGGCCTTTCATAATGATTATGCAATGAATTACTAACATGCACGCTATGCATATTTGCAGACAACAGTAGAGTAGTCACCATTTATTGCTAACATATAATGCCTTCTAATTCGTAATTAAATGGCTCTTTACGCCTTCCAAACCGGAATACTGCAATTGTAACTGGCGTTAGGTGACATAAATTGCATAAAATAAATCTAACATTTATTATAAACGAGACTTGTCTCAGTAAGGTCAGGTAGAATAAAGTAGTTAGTTAAAAATAAAAAAAAAGTAGTACTAAAGAATGGAACGGACAAACTACCGGGCGCCGAGCGGAGATACGTGACCGCAATGAATATAAAGTACATGCAGTACTTTACGTCGCCATAGCCGTAGCCTGCAATACAATGAATAGTAAGGAGGCTATTTTTAACAAGAACTGTAGACATGTATTTCCGGAGGTTAGCTTTACTTTATCTATAATCTATATCCTTCACTAATACTGGCGACATTAAAGAGAAAAAATATAATATTGTAAAACGATTTTCAGTTGACCATAGATTTCAAGTGATTATAAATTACATATTTAATATTTTATAATTATAATATTGTATTTATAAACAATGATTGCATATCCAACATATATAATAATAATGTACCTAACGATACGAAAACATGATTATAATAGATGAGTCATTAATATAAACATAAATGAGGTGCACATGGATATTTTGAGGTAGGCGACGTAAGACGCACGATAATACCTACATGCAACTGTGTTCTCATCAAAGAACACAGCATCTATGATCTAAGAATGCCCAAAACAAAATGATACGATGATATCATCCTTTACGGATAATATAACAGTTTGTTAATTACTTTATGCATTGAGTCAAAATTTTGTCCTCAATAATGATTTGCTTTAATATCATGTACTCGTTGAATTTGTCAGTATTGCATGCTGACAAATTCAACGAGTACTTTGTGCAGATAAAATTAGTGTTTCCTTATTTTATAATCTCGATTAATTTGAATAAATTGGTGGACGAGGGGAGGGTTAAGAGTACTCGGATGCCTAGACGTGCGTGTATGATATTTCATTTATTGTTATATAAGGATCATGACGCATGACAATCTGTTATTTGTGGCTACTCCGACAGGGATTATGCCTGAAGATATAAATAAAAAAATATAGTTATCAAAATACTTTTTGTTTATATGGACAAAGAACTTTGGCTGAGTCACGATATCTGAGTGTTTGAGTGGTCGGAATTCAATTCGAGTCATGAGACCCGAATTCGATCCAGGTGGCAGGTGACCAATGAGTTTTTTCAAAAACTTATGTACGATTTATATTGATGGCTTAGACATAAAGACGGTGACGGGCTCACCAGGTTGTCTCCAAAAATGTCTTCGGTGGAAAGTGGGTCGAAAGGACTCAATCGTCTGGGCGTCTGACTACCCCTGTATTGGGGATGGCGTAAAGATATCGTATAACTTATGGCTTGTTTGTCAGCCAGCAGAGAATACCATCACGTTACTTGTATGTAAGACAAAGATATTCCGACATTTTTTAACATTACGCATTTCTCCTGAACTGGTGTAAAGGTACGTTGAACGCGATAGGTGGTGAGCCTATCGCCAGTGTTTAATTTTTTAGTGTTCAAACGAAATACAGTATACTTATATAAGTAAATAGTCAAAATAAAAGTAAATATTTAAATACAAACAACCATGAATAGAGTACAAAAATTCATATTCATCATACTAATATTTGTCCCTAGCGGGATTAAACGCTGAATCCTGAAACGCTGAATAGCATCGAAGGTACGATCACTACCAATTAGATTATTGGCTTATCGGTATACCGAAAATAATTGGTTATTTAATATTTTATAATTATAAATCTACGACTCTTCGGCCTTTCATAATGATTATGCAATGAATTACTAACATGCACGCTATGCATATTTGCAGACAACAGTAGAGTAGTCACCATTTATTGCTAACATATAATGCCTTCTAATTCGTAATTAAATGGCTCTTTACGCCTTCCAAACCGGAATACTGCAATTGTAACTGGCGTTAGGTGACATAAATTGCATAAAATAAATCTAACATTTATTATAAACGAGACTTGTCTTAGTAAGGTCGGGTAGAATAAAGTAGTTAGTTAAAAATAAAAAAAAAGTAGTACTAAAGAATGGAACGGACAAACTACCGGGCGCCGAGCGGAGATACGTGACCGCAATGAATATAAAGTACATGCAGTACTTTACGTCGCCATAGCCGTAGCCTGCAATACAATGAATAGTAAGGAGGCTATTTTTAACAAGAACTGTAGACATGTATTTCCGGAGGTTAGCTTTACTTTATCTATAATCTATATCCTTCACTAATACTGGCGACATTAAAGAGAAAAAAATATAATATTGTAAAACGATTTTTTTTGCAATTGCAACAAATTCTATCAGTTGCCATAGATTTAAAGTGATTATAAATTACATATTTAATATTTGTCTCGGATTGATTTTCGGTATTATATTTTCAGTGTTTTTGACTATTTACTTACCTTTGTAGGTTTTATATGAAACGTACAAAGATTTATTATAAATATTTACACAAATTTAACAAAGTAAGTATGTATATTACAGTTATAATTATTTTTTAATATATTATGAGCACGGTTTAAATAAACTCTGGCGGCATTAGTTAATACAGTAATGTAAACGAACAAAGAAATCTTAATGTAAAAAATGATTTTATTATTTTACTAAAAAATAATAACATCCAAAATCATGATTAATAAATGTTTTGGTTCAAGGTTACGTTACTTATAAGTACTTAATTTTTATATTACTTGCTTTGTTTCCGGAAATGAATGTATAAATAAGACAGTAAGTTTACGTAATTATAACGTTAGAGGTCGGTAAATCGATCGGCCCTCATGATATGATGTAATGTGACAAATATATAATATTCAATACCACGAAATTTTAATTGATTAGTGAATGACGTTGGCGTCGCACGTGACACAATTGTTCAAATGGCTCCTTTCAGTGCTATTTTTATCCAATGAATCGTTTATTAATCGATAATAAGAATTATTATTTACCACTATTTCGTAATGAGGCTCATTTAACATAGAAGAAACAGCAGAAGACATTCCAAAATAAGCATCAACTCTTAGCAGCTTATTCCAATGCAAAAATACATACATACCATATGACATTACTAAATCACTATATCTCCAATCCTCGCGAAACTTCAGTCCGTCAGTCAGAATTCGGTTCTCTTGACTCAAATTCAGATTACCCAACCACTCGGCTATCGTGACTTCAAATATCCTATGTAGACTATGTTACGTTAAGCGATCGCCATTATATTCAATGTCCTAAGTCCACAATATAAACATTCAAACGTCCCCTTTACCTCGAAACTTCCTCCCGAGAAAGGCTATTGACATCGGCACTTGATACGATCGCCTCGGAGCAGCGAATTGTCACGTAATTAGATCGTACTGAGGGGTTACCAAAATAATGTTATTTTATTAACTAGCAATCAATTTTAGTATATTTTTCTTAGTAATAATTTTATCTCTGAGAGTAATTATTAAATTTAAAGTTTAAGATATTTCCGATTCAATAAACACTTCCTTATTTGAAATGGAAATAATTCGTTTTTTATTTATTTGTAATGTTGTTTGAAATATGACAGCTTATATGCTTGATATTATTCGATAATCTATCGAATAATCTAGTTACTACTCGTACAAAAACTTTTTTTGAAGTTGATTTTTATTCGATTTATATATTACATAAACATATTATGGAAATATATTTTTGATAAGGCGAATTTGGGTGGTTTCAAATTGTATGACATTTGGCTGGCTTCACCCAAAAAGCTAAGCAAGAAGCTAAAAGAGAAATATAGTAATTAAAAAGATTGTAGAGTTCTATATACGCATGAAGTACATCGCTTAATCGTTAAAAATGTACTCTACATTTTTAAGGTTAATCAAATGTAATTGTATTACAAACCTAAGTTAAATAAATTGAGAATATCCGTTAAATTTATGAAAAATGGTTACTCTTATTATAATGACATCACGTCCATAAATCGGCGCAGTCTCTGACGCGCAGAAATTGCCAACTTTTCCGCTTTCACATTTTGTAACAGGAGTATATTGCTGTAAGTCTTTAAAAGATTCATTGTTCGAAACCGTCATTGACATCTTTTTATTAAAAATTGTTAGAGGAGATACTGCAATAAAATTCTTACATAATACTTAGAATAATACCCAATACAATTATTAATTTCTACAATTATAAATTTAGATAAACATTAAATTCCACATTTATATTATTTCATGTTTCAATATATTACATATTTTCAGAACTTAATTTCATTACCGGGTCTTCATTATTTGGGCATTTGCCTACCCAGAATATGCAACTGCGTGAAAAATATTATTTTATTGCCTTTAATCTCCATTACTAAAAGATGTTAATAAAGTTTTCTTAAATCTATGTAAAGCCTCTTTGTTTAAACGAATTCATTCTAAAACTGGCTAACTAATTTTCATATTACCATAAGTACTTAAAGTGTACACAAGAACTTAAAGAGAAATAATCACGTCGTTATATTAACATAGCTCTACATTTCCCCTTTAAAATGAAGGCATAAATTCACAGCTATTTACTGCTCGTTCACTATAGGATTTAAACGCATCTCTATCTCTGTCAAAGACATTTAGCCAGAGATTAGGGTGTTTTCTGAATAAATTTTGTTGCTTATTGTGCATTGTATCCTTTATCTTCCTATCTAACATGAAATGACTGCCGTCGGTCAGTGTTGTTATAGAATAAAAATATCCCTGAACTTGATATTGTTTTGTATCTCATAAGTCATCTGTATAATCGCAGTTTCGCACGGTGGAGTCTTTGTAGTTCATTCACAGGCGTTTAAATGATCTTGAACTTTGGCTCGCGAATAACATAATTAAGCAGGTTATACAAAATAACATGTTGACCTGTGTCAATACTTAACATGCTTTCTGAAAAGTCGCCTAGTGGTCATAAAATGTTGTGAGAAATCTCTATTGTATATATATATATATATATATATATATATATATATATATATATATATATATATATATATATATATATATATATATACATTTAAAAATTTTGCATCTTATAGCGTTAACTTCCGGCCAAATTAAGCAGGTTATACAAAATAACATGTTGACCTGTGTCAATACTTAACATGCTTTCTGAAAAGTCGCCTAGTGCTCATAAAATGTTGTGAGAAATCTCTATTGTATATATATATATATATATATATATATATATATATATATATATATATATATATATATATATATATATATATATATATATATATATATATATATATATATATATATATATATATATATATATATATATATATATATATATATATATATATATATATATATATACATTTAAAAATTTTGCATCTTATAGCGTTAACTTCCGGACAAATTATGATTCGATTCTAAACCGATTCTGGTTTTTCTTTGTACTTTTTACCTAGGTGTTTTTTATTCTCATCTGAACGAAGCGAAAAAGGTGTGTAAGGATCGTGACACTTGGCGACCTGTTCTCTCTGGCTACCCCGTCAGCGGCTGCGCGTGCAGATAAATAAATAAATAAATGATTTTTATCTAGGTAAAAAGTACGAAAGAAAACTAAAATCTGTTTTGGCAATTTACAAACGCACGCACACTATAATTTACCGTAATAATAAATCAAAATGATAATAGCTTAACAAGCCCTTTAAGTATTTGACTTCATAACGCGCTTCAGTAAAATTTCATTAAATGATAGCTCTTCTAAAATTGGTCGAAATACATTTTTAAAAATATGACATTCTTGTATAATTCGCGACCTGTTGTCGTGATAAGGTTTTTTTGCAGAATAATGTAATGTTTTAGAAATCATAAAACATCTATCATTCGGCCCAGAACACGTTAGTAGCCGGCTCGCGACTTGTACCATGGAGTGCTGGTTATGGTGTATTAGGGTCAGAGTCGTTGTCTACTTGTGGGCCGTGTCCGTTTCCTTGAGTGCCAGTCAATAATGAGGCTTGTTGCGATAAACTATTGTTTACTGGCTTAATAACCTTTTGTTCACATAACTGCGACAAAATATTAATAGCTTGAGGTTGATATCTAAAAACATTTTATTACATCAGATTTATTGTTACAAAGTCCTTGTCCTTAAAATAAAATAAAGAAATATCTTTACGCCATTCTCAATACAGGGGTAGACAGAGGTCTAGACAATTAAGTCCTTTCGAGTCAAATTCCATATATATACATGATATTTTTGAGACAATGTAACAGGTGGTGAGCCGGTCACCGCCTTCATGTCCAAGCCAACGGAATAAATTGTACATAACTTTTTAGAAAACCCATTCTCTCGAACTCTGGTCACTTGACTCGAATTCCGATCACTTAACCACTAGGCTATTGTGACGCGAAAGTTCTCGTCAGTAAAATATTTTGATTAGTTCTAAGATTTTATAACAATAATATAATATTAATTCCGAAAAATATAAGTTCTAAATTATAAAAATATATAATATCTTCACGCAATTCCCAATACAGGGGTAGACAGAGGTCTAGTCTAGACAATTAAGTCCCTTCGACCCACCTTCCACCGAAGATATTTTCGGAACAACGTGACAGGTGGTGAGCCCGTCGCCTTCTTTATGTTCAAGCCAACGATTTAATTCGTACTTAAGTTTTGAAAAACCCTGCCATGTACGAGCCTGCCAACTGGGGATCGAACTCGGGTCTCTCGACTCGAAATTCCGACCACTTAACCACTCGGCTATCGTGACTTTATAGCTATGCTTCTATTTTGCTGCAAAAGCAGTAAAACACATATAGCATTGGTTACCAAATAATGATGGCATTTGAATAAATGCCAAAACAAAGTGGTTTACAATATAAGGCATACTTAATGAATATTAACAGAACATATACTTTTAACTAGTTTGTAGAAGGTTTTAGAAGCAAAAGAAGATTTTGCTCTGACAAATATTTGTTCGAGTATAGTTAATAATTAGCCAATTGTATTTATTAAAATGATAATAAAAATACAATGATCAAGTTTTGCGTTCCATGAACATACAGCTAGCAAATTATGACTCTATGAGCTTTACAGAGATCTTCAAAAAGTGACAGTGAGCAATAATAGAGCCATATATCCCTTCTGAAATATAACTCGGTAAAAATGAAGGTTTGATTTACGGTCTGACGGGTCAGTGCAGATTTATATATTAGGAAGAGGTGAAATGCTCGCAAGATAAGGATTGAGATATATTCTGTAGTGTTTCAAAGGTGAAAATATATTCATTGTAGGTCTGTATATTATGAGTTCTATGGCGGTTTTAAATAAATATTTATCAATAGTTTTTGTCTGCAAATATTGACAAATAACATTAAGATTCCCACTTTATTCCGCCCATGAATTACGGGTGTAACTTGTAGCAATTATATGACAAAATATGATAAACAAATTAATTTCTGGTCATTCTGAAAAAATAAAACGAGGATAATGATCGGTGTGATGATAAGTGATCATCGCCGCCCATGAACATCCGCAATACCAGAGGCATAGCAGATGCGTTGCCGTAGAGTGCGGAATTGGGGGAGGGGGGTGTGTGGGCCTCCGGTTAGCTGCACTCACCAGACGAAACTCAGAAGTGTGTGAGGATGTTTATTACTCTTTTACACAAAAAGTCCTGAACGTATTTTAATGTTTTTATTCGCCGAAGATCGTTAGTATAAAATAGAAATAAGGGGTGCATATGTTTTTTATAAAAATTTGTACATATTTTTACAAGTTTGTATATTTTTATAAAAAAATGCATATTCTACTATATGATATTTTGATGTTACATTATGTTTTATTTTCAGTTACGAATTCATATCCACTAAAATTGTATTCAAATTAGTCCAACGCACCGTTTTGGTGTGATATGCGTCTTAACGTATTTCCGGCAACACAATGGCTTGATAGGCAACGAAGGGAAAAGCGTTGTTACCTTAGTTGCTTAGACCCTTAGTTTTCTGTAACTACTCGTAGTTAAAGCTCCTTAGTAGACTTGCATAAGCAGTAATCTAAGCGAAATAGTTAAAGCATTTCTTTTATTTTATGTACAAGTACGTTGTAAGGATTATGAAGCAGTTTTGGTACTAAGAAATATCACCTAGCAACTACAATTAACATTAAGATATGTTACAATTAACATTATAATACTTACGTTAAAAGATGCTTTTGTAAATTGGTTATTTTAAGATATTCAGTTCAAAGTGTCATTTATCTAAACAAATTCTATAAATAAATAAATATTTACAACTACAATTAACATTAAGATATGTTACAATTAACATTATAATACTTACGTTAAAAGATGCTTTTGTAAATTGGTTATTTTAAGATATTCAGTTCAAAGTGTCATTTATCTAAACAAATTCTAACTATACAAACAAACCGTTCATCACTTCGCAAGGAGACACGGCCTTTGCGACGTTACAATTTGTGAAAACATTCCATGTTTAAGTTATTGAATTCCATTTTAAGTAATAAAATGTTCAAGTGATGACTTTTGCATGTTTTAGACAAATACAAAATTGCTGTCTTAAAACTAGCAATTAATTTCTAGAATTTGTGTAAAATATAAAAAAAAAATAATTTAAAATTTAAAGTTTTTGATGCGGTGCCATACTAACATCTTTTTTTACTTATATACATTAATATTTTCAGCACCCTTATCTTGACATTGATTTGATTGTTAAAGATATTTAGGTTTAACGGATCAATTTTTATTCATAATTCACCCCTATTTTTGTACAATTTATCATCCCCATTTTAAACACTAGGATTTATTTCCGAAGATATTGTTCACTATATCATTTCTAATATAATCAATTGCCTATACATACCAACTATCATGCTTCTAAGCCCAGAAACGATATAGTTTCAAACAAATTTTGAACTCCTCCATTCTACACGTTTTTGGTTCTCGGAACTTCCTACAATCCTTTCTGAGCTGACATCTCTACTCGTAATCCTTTTCTGTGCTAAAATTAATCTTTATTAGTGTGTTCGTTTTAGAGATTTCTCGTAGTCTAGTTCTTCTTATAGTCGGGTAAGTAAATATGTTAATGAATAAACAAATACATCTCTAGCTCTTCTACATGTAGACTAAACAATTTGCTTGATAAATCGCCTTCATACCGTTCAGCGCGTACGTTCCGCATAACTTAATTGGAAACCACTTTCTGCGGAGGCACATGACTATCGAGCAGCACTTTATATAGAGGTGTAGCCACTAAATATACCTCGTCATTATAAGCGCGACTAATTAGGTATTATAGAAAGTAGATAGTGGTTTAATTAATTATATATGAACGTCTCGAGTCTGTTTTAAATACCCACTTTTATTTTTTTAATTATGTATACGTAAATGTTGTAATTTGTGACTTGCACAATGTTTGGTCCTCTTCTTTGTTTTATTATTGCGAATATACTTTCATGTTTTTGTTGCCTTAAGAAGAAATTTTAAATGACTCTTTTTTCTTATTTTATGGTTTGATTAGTGTTTTGTAACAAATTAAATCTGAATACTTTCGATTGGAATATAGTAAAAAATTATTAATATTCCATCCTATTGTAACATTATGTTATTCTAACTTTTGAGTTATAGGTGAAACAAAGACAAACCTGTGGAAGAAGATAGTTCCTCTCGCGTTTAATGTTCCGAAGACTTGAGAAATAAGTATAAATGGACAAATTAAATGGGAATTGATAGACTATATTTTTGTTTAAGTAAGCATTAAGTGATTGCTAATGTTTATGGTTAAATATCATGACTAAATAAGATACAGTTAAACGCCGGAAAAAGGGGAACGTTCATTTAAAAACTCTTTTACGTACAACGATAAGTTAAGTGTCTTGGAGTCTCTGTGACTAACATCACTAAAATTTTCAAAATCTGTTGTTATGGTAGACTGTGCGCGGTATACAAAGAGAATGAGTAAATAATTAACTTGTTAAAAAATTAATTGATTTTATTTATAGACAAATAAAATATTTAAAATAACAAATAATGAAAATTATAATTCATGATATATTTGCAAAGGCTGTAAATACCATTTACGTTTTTACTTGCGGCGTGCGTGACCTATTGCGGAATGTGTAACTGTTTGTAACGAATATTTTATTTATCTGTAGTGTTAGACATAAGGATGATATTTACTTATTACTTTTATTTGATTTTTATGTTTCAACGTTTCATTTAGTTCAGTTTAATTTAACTTGTAATCATATAACCTAGCATTTAAGTAATTTATTTTATTTTTTGTATACTAACAAGAGGGCCTAGTTCCACCAATTAAGAAAATTATTATTATTATATTATTTTTATTATTACTAAGTTATATTTGTCTTGTGTCGCTTAAGTTTCAATTTATTGAAACTAAATTACCAAGTCTTTTAAGTCATGAGTAGTATTTGTAGATACGTATGCTTCAAACAAAACATTTGTATATTGGCAATAATTGTATACATTCATACAATTTATGATTTCAAACAACAGATGCATAAAATTTTCATAAATTTATAACATATACTACAGAATTACAATCGAGAACTTACAATCAAATATAATCTTTATCAAAAAAAAAACATAATAGCATGTCGGTTTAGTTTATAAAATATAATGAGCTATTAGAAATCTGTTTCCTAGTTTCGACAGGAATCAATCAAATAAAAAAAACAGTAACAAATCAAACCTTGATTCCAATCGAATGTATCATGTAATAATTTTAAATTCGCGTGTTCATTAAATACGTAATTATTTTGCCAGACACACATCGAATGCATTACACATGAAATACAAAGCCGTTGTGTGTGTGTACGAATTGTTTAATTGATGTTGTGATTGCAACGTTCCATATTCGTCTCGATTATTTGGTGTGTTTTGTTTTGTATTTATTTATAACTTTAAGCGAAACGAATAGTTGATGCGTTTCGCTTAGTGAATGTAGGTTAAATAATATACTTTCGTAAGATAGCGTGATACTTTTTGTGTTATTTTGTTAGTACGCTTAGAAAGTGATAAACTAACATTGAAGTATCAACACATAAGAGGTTAACACAATACAAATAATGTTTATGTCATAATAACATTTTATAAAAAGTACTTATTTGTTTATAATAAATATTTATTTATAAACAAAGCAGTAGTTATAAATCGCTATGATCCCAAAGTAGCTAAAGTACTTGTGTTATGGAATAAGAAACAATGAAAGTACCAAAGACACCCATACCCAATGTGGCATAAATTTGGTTTTATTCATTGTCCCTTCCCGGAATCGTACCCGGGAACCCGGAGCAAGCAACACCAAGAACAATGGCGTTTACGCCACTCGTCTTTGGAGAAAAGTAAAACTAAATAAATAAAAAGTTTCTTGTTAATCGTTTATTAATTTATGTTGATTTCAAAACATCTTTTGTGTTTTTCGTCGGTTGAAAAGTATAAGCAGTCAGGTCTTTTTTATGTAAAAGCCAGAATAGTCATAATAATTAGAGGTCTTGACCATTATTCCTTCCTACCCCCACCCACATTATCAATGAGCCTGTCAGCATTTTAGTGTCTAAACCACAAGTGTTGCATACAAGTTTTGAAAACACTTATTGGTGCGTGCTTCGCACCTGGAGATCGTACTCGGGTCTTTCTATTCGAGGAATCACTCAATCACTCTGCTATCGCAGCTGCAAAGATTTCATGTATAGATATAGTTTTACAGGTTTTATTTATTTTTAGCGGTCTTTAAAGTAAGAGTCTTTTATTTTAATGATTACCATGGTAACCAAATGTAACAAAACTGGTAACTGGCGTGGAAACAAACAACAACAAAGGACAAGTAGTGTAACAAATTATATTCCTTCCATCATCGAAAAACTACTATTTAAAAAAAATTAATAACCTACTGATTCTTAGCGAATCGTGGCATGGATGCGCTAGTAGGTAAAAACCAAAGAACATACTAGTCTAATTTTAATGAAGAAAATATTTTTTCTAATAGTATTATAATACGAATACAATATATAAGAATTTTATACAATAAAATTTTGTAATGATTTTGATGCCATTGACTTGTCTCATCCGGGATATCTTTATGAATAAGCGTTAATGTTTTATTAATGTATCCGGTTATCCGACTTAACTTCTTTCAACGTCGACCGTAAAAATATTATTAAAAATCTTGTGCTAACGATACAGGTTAAAGGATCGGGAAAACATAAAGAAATAACTTGAACCCAATAACCAGTATTTGTTAATAAGTCATTCAAGAATTTCGATCTTGAATTTCACGCTGTCATAGGAATATTTTCCACCAGAAAAAAACTCATCTTAGTAATATATCACTGCTGCTATCACAAACGCACCTTTGTGGATATATAATATATTGGATGATGATGATGGATGATAATCATGGAAAATACACAGGGCGGATCTTCTGTATATTGTGTTTGTTCTAGCTTTATTCTGTATTTATTTCTATAATATGATAAAATAATTGTATTGGTAATTAATATTGTATTGGTATTTCGCCTAAATTTATTGAGTATATGGTAAAGAAATTTATGACATTTAGTGTGTATCTACTGTCAATAATTGTCGTTTGCAATATTTTGGCATTAAGTTTTATTCCGAATGATTTCGACCAGGAATTAGTCCAAATTAGATCTTTACAAAAGCAATTGTTAGCATAGAGATGCTAATTGGAAGAAATAACTGTAGTGACTGAGTTAATAAAAATAAAATAGATTTTAGAAGAGAAAATGCCGCCAAGAGGCACGTCGGCACTTATTACGCTAGAGTTCGAGAAGGAATTTAAAAAGCCTACTGAAAATATGCACCAAAGTAATATGAAAGATATACACCTCCAAATAATAAATAGCAAGGTGAAGCAGAGAATATATTAATAATTTAAGCCAACTAACGTAATAATTAGGTAAATGAATGAAAACTTCAATGTAACTGAATATTAACTCTTAACGCTTTGGAATTTTCAAAATGTAACTAGTCAGTAAATTACATTTTTAAAAACCTATTCCGTTACGCTGTAAGATTTCATTGACACATTTAAACGTGATTCTATAAATATAATTTTCCAGTTAAATTTTCACACTTGCACACAGAAACCGCATGTAGGCCGATTGGAAAACCGCGGCTCGCGAGAAATCGGTTCTGTAAACATGTTTAATGTCCATGCAAACTGCTCCGGGAATGCGAGTGAAAATGTCTCTAGAGATTATATTTACATAAATCTTTATCTATGCGGCAAAAAGTATCGTTGATACTTAAAACTGAAAAAAAAACTTGAAAGAAGTCTTTCGGGCGACACTGATATTTTAATCTGTATAAAAATAGACATAGATTATGGTATCTTTTCAGAAGAATTTGTTTCGCCTAACCTTAACTATGAAGTAACAAACAAAAAGAAGTATGCGCAAGAAGCAAGCGAGGAATGAATTTATTCATTCCTCGCTTGCCTCTTTTAAGAGGTCTTTAAAACTTGATTTGTTTTATGCATGATGGACTAACAAATTAATAGGCCTTCATATGTAAATTCACACATAGGACTTTATACCTTTAAGCTTTTAAACTTTCCAAAATTTCATTATTCAGTTATATTATTATAAATAACATGCCATATTCATAAAAGAATGCTGCAAATATTAATAGAGAGAGTAATCTTCTTCCCGAAACTTACGATAATAACAATCCAAGTTTAGTCGACCGAACAGTTTATGGTGCTCAATTCCGTTGGACACAAATATTTGAACGATTCCAAATAAAATTTTAACTAACACTGGCACACTTTACAACAACTTATTACGTCGAAGCAATTCGGGAGACGTTACTATTTGAAATTGATTGCCACCGTCTCCGAAGAGAGCGCGCGTACTTTAAAGCGATGTAAAACACGTCCGAACACCCGTACATCTACTTTCGAACTGACTCTACTCGAGAATCGAGATTCTCCGAACATCCAATCCAATTCAAACCTTAGGAGAAGCAATGTATAGTGTACACAACTTATATCTTGTTGGAATGTCGCGCTACAACCTCAGCCTCGGCTTTGCCATAATATTGTTTTCTGGAAGAACTGGATATCTGGATAATGATGCACAAAAGCCGCCAAGTATTGTAAAGAGTTTAATGTAATCGATTCGTGCTTAATATTTTGCTAGCATTCTTGATACCTTGCCACGAGGAGTAATACTTTACTATAACTTTATTTTTATCACGTAATTTTGTTTAATTTTAATTTATGACAATTTTGGAAGTGTAAGTTGAGTATCTATTGAAAGTTTAGATTAAGTTTTTAGCTTTCGTTTGACTATGCATAACAAATAAAATTCAAAAAATTTTAACAAACCACCAATTTTATTGTGAAAAAGAATGCAAATTACACTAATTTATGATCGATTCTTAATGAACAAAACTCACATAAAGGCAATATTCACACGAGATGATAGTGAATAACATCGCTAAATTAAGTTTATGTTGCGTACATTTAATTGAATTAATTAAAATCGAATACGACGAATTCAACACACGCATTTAATAAGGGACCTCCCAGGTAGCGCCTACCTACCTACGTTTTTCTTGAAGAGATATAAGAGGGAATCATGTTTTATAGGTGATTACCGACGATACAGGATCGTTGAGGTGTAAGTATGCGGTATGTTTGGAATGCGAACCTATTTGCGGGATCCCTTTGCCGTTTTTGCCCCTTATACTTGTAGTGTCGAGGCTTTGCCGCTCTAATAAATTCAATTATTTATACAATGAAACCACGTGTTAACTCTAATTAAAATACGTTTATAATTAAATGTGAATGGTTTAAAATGTATTCGAATATAATACTTCTATGGCGTTTTACAAATATATAGCTATAATTATGACTTGTAAAGTTCACTGACAGATATGAGATTATCATGTATGGGAGAGTTTGCCATAATCGCCATGCTTGCTAAGCCGATTGCGATTGGCGATCGCAATACCAGACACCTGGCATTATAGACGCTGCTGTCCGTCACCGGTCTGCTGAATTTTGATCTGTATTTTTCGAGATGGTCATCCCACAATGATGGGATGACCATTGTGGGTCGGTAGCCAATTGCATTTCGAGGCTTAATGCAGCTTAAGGCAAGCCTTAGTCGGCCCTTACGACACCCGTGGAAAAAGAGTTGCCATTATTTTTACTCCGGAACCACAAAAGTAAAGTGTTAAATCCCTGGTCCGTAATTAGTAAAATATTAACCTTACCTGCCGTATTTTATAAATCTGGGCTTAGTTTTTGGCCACTTTAATAACAATAGACCACAGAGTATATAAAATTGCCTCGTATTGACTCATCGTAACATTTTTGCCATTAAAAATTAAAGTAGGAAATTAGGTAGTCACGGTAATATATGAATATATAAATATAAAATAAATAAATATCTTCACGCAATTCCCAATACAAGGGTAGACCGAGGTCTAGTCTAGACAATTAAGTCCATTTGACCCACCTTCCACCCGTGTGGTGAGCCCGTCGCCGTCTTTATGTCCATGCCAACGATGTTATTCATAGATAAGTTTTTGAAAAACCCATTGGTACGAGCCTGCCACCTGGGGATCGAACTCGGGTCTCTTGACTCGAAATTCCGACCACCCAACCACTCGGCTATCGTGGCAAAAAAGTTATAGTGGCCATTCCAAGTGTTATTGGCGTAAGAATTACTCAAGACCATTACTTATTTACATCCATGGGAATAACTCTTTTGTGTTAAGACTAAGAAACTACGGCGGCCAACGAACATTCTTTTATAATTTTAATGTCTAGTAACCGACAGATGGCGGCATAAGCATCTCGATAAATACGAAATCAAAACTAAGTGGACACATGATGGGTTGCAGCGTCAAGGGTGCATCTTGTACAGTAAATCCAATCCGCAAACATGACAATTATGGCCAATGCTTGTTATGGGAGAGATCTTTGGTCCTAATTTTTTAGACCATTATGTCAGTAATTAAACTACGAAATAATACGAACACTAACATTAACATAATTTCACAGTGTCAATAGCCTGGTAACAGAATACTGAATTTCCAAGTAATATAATATAATGTAATATAATACAGTATAATATATCTTCACGCCGTTTCCTATACAGGGGTAGACATAGTCTAGTCTAGACAATTAAGTCTCTTTGAACCATCTTCCACCGAAGGCATTTTTCGGGACAACGTGACAGGTGTAGAGCCCGTCATTATGTACATTATACAACGGTATAATTTATACATTGTTTAAATAAATAAATAAATAAAATAATAAATAAATATACCGATAGGGACAACATCACATACACAGCTCCGATCCCAATGTAAGATGCTAAAGCACTTGAGGTATGGGAATCAGAAATAACGAAGGCACCACAAACACCCAGACCCGAGAAAATGTAGACAAAGTGGTTTTTCTACATTTATCCGACCGGGAATTGAACCCGAGATTTCGAGATGACGGCCCCTTGAAAACCGGTGTTTACGCAGGAATAGAGAGCGCTTTAGTAAACAATGCCGATACCTTGAGAGTTATTAAAATAAGTCGGAGTAAACTTTCGAAGAATAGAATAGAAATCTTGAAAAGTTTATTATTCGCTTACTTACAGATAAATATTTTTTGACAAGCTATGAATCAAATTAGTTACATGTTGTATGATTATGGGCAGGCAGGTTATTCCTGCCCCACTTTTATTTTATACTTTGCTATTCACTTAGGGGATTGAAAACTCATGGAAAAATTAAGTTAAGGTAAGAAGTTGATTTGATTTGAATATAATAGTGAAAAATACCAGACCAACAGCTAACCTACAGTCGAAATTAACCAGACCAGATCAACCGGTCCCGTGATAGACGGCGTCTAAGAAGAGGTTTAATCGGTACTGCGACCTGCTTGTCAAGCGTCGCGATTGGCAAACTCTCACGTATGGGAAAGGATTATGTGCTGCAGAGCCTGAATGAATGAAAGGCCTAATGAGTTAGTAAATGTTTTTTTTTCAACACATATAAAACTTTGTAAAAATATATCTTCACGCCATTTTCAATACAGAGGTAGACACAGGTCTCGAACCACCTTCCTCGAAGACATGTTTTGGAACAACGTGACAGGTGGTGAGCCCGTCGCCGTCTTTATGTTCGAGCCAACAAAACTGTGTGGATTTCATATTCTTCGGGGCCGCATATCTTTTCCCCTTCCTCCTCCTTTTCTATGTCCAGTTTTTCGAAGGTACCAAATTTTAGCCAGAATGTTACGTATGTATGTACGAAAGACTTGATCAGAAAAGCGTATTTTTACATGCCTGCAATTAAAAAAATAAATATGAATTTCAATCTCAAGCTTTTTTGTTTTCCAGGTAGGTGCTAGGCAGCTCTTTCCATGTTGCAATTTACGTTATAACAGAACAAGGTAATTTGTGTGCTGTCACTGTACGTTGCACGCGTACTATTAACAGAACACTATAATTTAAGCAAGCATTATATAGCTTTACACAACATGTGAATGTCGGCACAAGAGTTTGTAATAAGCATACCCGTCGAAGCCTGAAATGCTTTAACTGTTACCTATGTAAAACAAGATTAAACTTATTATTTTTATTGAAATACTTTTAATTAATTATATATATGTAGATCACGATAGCTGAGTGGTTGGGTGATCGGAATTTCGAGTCAAGAGACCCGAGTTCGACCCTCAGGTGACGGGCTAGTACCAATTGGTTTTTCAAAAACTTATGTAAGAATTATATCGTCGGCTTGGGCATAAAGACTTCGACGGGCTCACCACCTGTCACGTTGTCCCGAAAAATCTACGGTGGAAGGTGGGTCAAAGGGACTTACTTGTCTAGACTAGACCTCTGTCTACCTCTGTATTGGGAATTGCATGAAGATATTTATTTTAATGATATCTTGTATTTACGCGAATAATACCCGTTTTTAAATAAAACGATTTTCGGTTTTTTAAAATCTGAAAATCGTTTTATTTAAACATATTTATTTTATATTTATGTATGCTATCAGGTAGATCATGTGGACACTCTCTGGTATCACAATCGTATATCTAGATGAATGTTTAAAAGAAAAATCCTAGGTAAAGTGGAAATATAGAAATAAATACATACATAGGTAGACAACATTGCATACATTGCTCCGATCCGAAAGTTAGCAGCTAAAGCATTTGTGGCATGGAATCGAAAACAACGAAGGCTAGACTAGACCTCTGTCTACCCCTGTATTGGGAATTGCTTGAATATATTTATTTATTTTATTTTATCATGTGGTGGTAAATCATCACAAAAAGGCCTTGAATGGAGGTTTATTACCCGTTCCTCCAACATACTCGGATTACCGATTTCAGACGTGTTACCGGCTTTGAAGGAATGAATTGAAAAAAAGAGCTGAGGGAAGTGAGTCCGCTTACCTTAATAATGAGATAACAACCCAAAGTACCAAATATCTTAGCAAATATTTAAGCTTACTGAGCAATTTAATACCAAAAGTTTACCAAGAATTATAAAGATTTACCCGATCATATGTGATTCAACAACCCGATCATATGTGATTTAACAAGCAAATTTTCTGAAGAGAAATAAATTAAGGAGTGTAACACAAAAAGAGGAACATACATAATGATAACAATGATTGTGTGTGCCTATTTTCTACCGGATAAAATATAACTATATAAATGGCAATAATTATTGGCACATATGAATCTGTTAGATTACAGATGTAGGCTATGTTTTTGTTAGAAAGTTAGCTGTAAATATAAAAGCTTCCGCTGTAAATATAAAATATTTAAGTGTAGACAAGAAAATTACTTAACGAGCATATGTATTATTACCAAAAGGAGGTTCCAGGGATTAAACATTATTAATACGAAACAAAATCACTGTGAATTTGAACAGTTTTTACTTAAATGGTTTTATTCAAGACTATGTCGTCGTTTTTTTCTTGGCATTTGGTTAATAATGAGCTAACATATCCAAGGGTTTTTATTTAGATATTATGTAATCAACTGTTTTAATTAACAAAAATAAACATCAATTTAAATTTAGAGTGTATTATTATATAGAAAATATATAATTAAATATATAACAAATGGTAACAACGTGGCATACACGTAGCTTCACAAGCATTGTAAACTATCCCAAATACTAAGAATACTTGGATACTAATTTAATTTAATGTTTGTAACTTGCATCATTCATTACTCAAAAAAAAGACACGATACGATCTGCAATTATATTTAATTTGTCAGCGGCTTCTAAGTGAAAAGTATTTTTATAATGCTACTGGTTTACGTAACTAACGGTATAGAAAGGAGCAATATTGTACTAACTTTGCAATTCCGTTATGTTGAATGGATGCTTTCTTTGTTTTTATAAAAAAAACACGGTAGCAGCGTGGTTAGGTGGACGGACTTCTAGCTAAGATACTCGCGCCCGATCCCCAGGTGGTAAACTCAAACCAATGGCTTTTTCAATATACTCGTAGTCAACATAAATACATCAAATCTGATATTTTTAAATGAAACGGAAAAGCATTCTAGCAATTCTGCGCGCGTTGCTGTTTTTCGCTTAGTTTAATAGGTAACAGGACAGTCCTGTCAGCACTATATTTCCGGTATAGACAGAAGTTTTTATTGTATTCTGACGTTTAAGTTAAAGCAATTTAAAGTTTTATAAAATTCCGTACAGTTGTTTTTCTCGAAATAGTAACACACATCTTTCAACCATCCATTATAATAAACTTTTTCTATTTATAATTTTTTTTATAACACTTGTTATCCTGCCTCGATGTAGTATTCTGTGTCTTAGCAACTGACAGTGACACATATTTGATAATCATCATATCAACATATATACTATTTATATGTTGATATGATGATTATCAAATATGTGTCTTTTATGATGATTATCAAATATGTGTTATTTAACCACGCATCAGCTTTTGTTGTTGCATGAATGGGCCGGCTCGACCGGGGAAGTACCACGACCTCACAGAATACCGGCGTGTAGTAGTAGTCTGACACCCCCCACCAATTCTGAGGGGGGGGGGGAGGGAGGGCACTCTAAGGCCGGCAACGCATCTGCTATGCCTCTGGTTGCGGGTGTTCATGGGTGGCGGTAATCAATTACCATCACGTCAGCCACCTGTTCGTTTGCCTTCCTTATATATATAAAAAAAAAATAACATCGATAATTGTGTAAATTGAAGTCTCGATAGCCGAGTGGTTGGGTGGTCGGAATTTCAGGACAAGAGACCTGAGTTCGATCCCCAGGTGGCAGTACCAATGAGTTTTTTCAAATACTTATGACATAAAGACAGCGATGGGCTCACCACCTGTCACGTTCTCCCGAAAATGTCTTCGGTGGAAGGTGGGTCAAAGGGACTTAATTGTCTAGACTCTGTCTACCCCTGTATTGGGAATTGCTTGAATATATTTATTTATTTATTTTATCATGTGGTGGTAAATCATCACAAAAAGGCCTTGAATGGAGGTTTATTACCCGTTCCTCCAACATACTCGGATTACCGATTTCAGACGTGTTACCGGCTTTGAAGGAATGAATTGAAAAAAAGAGCTGAGGGAAGTGAGTCCGCTTACCTTAATAATGAGATAACAACCCAAAGTACCAAATATCTTAGCAAATATTTAAGCTTACTGAGCAATTTAATACCAAAAGTTTACCAAGAATTATAAAGATTTACCCGATCATATGCGATTCAACAACCCGATCATATGTGATTTAACAAGCAAATTTTCTGAAGAGAAATAAATTAAGGAGTGTAACACAAAAAGAGGAACATACATAATGATAACAATGATTGTGTGTGCCTATTTTCTACCGGATAAAATATAACTATATAAATGGCAATAATTATTGGCACATATGAATCTGTTAGATTACTGATGTAGGCTATGTTTTTGTTAGAAAGTTAGCTGTAAATATAAAAGCTTCCGCTGTAAATATAAAATATTTAAGTGTAGACAAGAAAATTACTTAACGAGCATATGTATTATTACCAAAAGGAGGTTCCAGGGATTAAACATTATTAATACGAAACAAAATCACTGTGAATTTGAACAGTTTTTACTTAAATGGTTTTATTCAAGACTATGTCGTCGTTTTTTTTCTTGGCATTTGGTTAATAATGAGCTAACATATCCAAGGGTTTTTATTTAGATATTATGTAATCAACTGTTTTAATTAACAAAAATAAACATCAATTTAAATTTAGAGTGTATTATTATATAGAAAATATATAATTAAATATATAACAAATGGTAACAACGTGGCATACACGTAGCTTCACAAGCATTGTAAACTATCCCAAATACTAAGAATACTTGGATACTAATTTAATTTAATGTTTGTAACTTGCATCATTCATTACTCAAAAAAAAGACACGATACGATCTGCAATTATATTTAATTTGTCAGCGGCTTCTAAGTGAAAAGTATTTTTATAATGCTACTGGTTTACGTAACTAACGGTATAGAAAGGAGCAATATTGTACTAACTTTGCAATTCCGTTATGTTGAATGGATGCTTTCTTTGTTTTTATAAAAAAAACACGGTAGCAGCGTGGTTAGGTGGACGGACTTCTAGCTAAGATACTCGCGCCCGATCCCCAGGTGGTAAACTCAAACCAATGGCTTTTTCAATATACTCGTAGTCAACATAAATACATCAAATCTGATATTTTTAAATGAAACGGAAAAGCATTCTAGCAATTCTGCGCGCGTTGCTGTTTTTCGCTTAGTTTAATAGGTAACAGGACAGTCCTGTCAGCACTATATTTCCGGTATAGACAGAAGTTTTTATTGTATTCTGACGTTTAAGTTAAAGCAATTTAAAGTTTTATAAAATTCCGTACAGTTGTTTTTCTCGAAATAGTAACACACATCTTTCAACCATCCATTATAATAAACTTTTTCTATTTATAATTTTTTTTATAACACTTGTTATCCTGCCTCGATGTAGTATTCTGTGTCTTAGCAACTGACAGTGACACATATTTGATAATCATCATATCAACATATATACTATTTATATGTTGATATGATGATTATCAAATATGTGTCTTTTATGATGATTATCAAATATGTGTTATTTAACCACGCATCAGCTTTTGTTGTTGCATGAATGGGCCGGCTCGACCGGGGAAGTACCACGACCTCACAGAATACCGGCGTGTAGTAGTAGTCTGACACCCCCCACCAATTCTGAGGGGGGGGGGGAGGGAGGGCACTCTAAGGCCGGCAACGCATCTGCTATGCCTCTGGTTGCGGGTGTTCATGGGTGGCGGTAATCAATTACCATCACGTCAGCCACCTGTTCGTTTGCCTTCCTTATATATATAAAAAAAAAATAACATCGATAATTGTGTAAATTGAAGTCTCGATAGCCGAGTGGTTGGGTGGTCGGAATTTCAGGACAAGAGACCTGAGTTCGATCCCCAGGTGGCAGTACCAATGAGTTTTTCAAATACTTATGACATAAAGACAGCGATGGGCTCACCACCTGTCACGTTCTCCCGAAAATGTCTTCGGTGGAAGGTGGGTCAAAGGGACTTAATTGTCTAGACTCTGTCTACCCCTGTATTGGGAATTGCGTGAAGATATTTATTTATTTATATATAATTGAGTAAAACTATTTATTTCCTTTACGCAAATGTTTTATTCATACCCGATACCTTTAGTTAATCTCTACCGTCTCTAGGGACACTACTGGGTCACTTGACCGTCAACAATATGTCGAAATTACATTCATCACCCAGTCCCAAAGTCAAATTCCCTTTGTTAAGGTTCAGTAAATATGAGCACCAAAAAAGCGTATGCTAACTTATCCTTGTATTGACCATATCCTAAACTCCCGGCTACTCCTAATATCTCCCCTGGCCACACTTACCTTAGTTGCAACACCTGTACAGTCCCTTTTCTAAATTTAATCAAACGTTCATATACAAAACACAGCGGTTATTTGCCGACAAATAGCGTTATTCCAATACAGGTCCCGTTAGTTCGTGCCTTTAACTTATACCATGTAAATTGACCATGGAAATACAACCACCAAATGTAGCACGTTATTCATAACGGTCTAAAGAGATATTGCAGTAGTAAAATATAAAAAAAAAATAATCTAGGAAGCTGTAGTATACTATATTTTCTGGTGGAGCAATAATTGGTTTATAATTTGATAAGGAAAGTTTTCATAGCTTTAAACTGTAATAATATTGTAATTGTAAATTTTAAAATAAAAATTCGCTCTACAATCTCTTATTAATGTTAGTATTTTTTCCTTCGTGTTAATCTATTTATTGTTGATTAGATTTTGGTATTTTATGTTTACTGTGTTTTATATAGATTGTTTATCTAAAATAAATAAATTATTATTATTATTTCAAAATCTCGGCGCCTCATATGATGTTATCCACAGGAATATCCAGAAGGTTTTTTCGGTTTAATAACGTTACGGAATTTTTATACAGGAATAAGAATTTTTATCAAGTATTGAAGTGGTGTTTTGGTCCTTTGGGAAATAACTTTTTACGATAATTAATTTTTACCTATTGTAACTATATCTTTTACTAGTTCATAATAACTGTAGTTCGTTATGTAGGCCAAAGATTTTGTGATATTTACGATGATCTAGAAGAACTTTATAAAGCGTCACGTTATTCTTGTGTTCAGGAAGATTGCTTCGCGAGTAAACTAGGTTCGACACCTGGGCTGGTTTCCTTAGAATTGATAGAAACATTAATTTTTGGTTTAGTAAGTTTAATACCTTCGTTTAAGAAGGCTTATTTTTTGCTTTTTTTGTTTTTTCATTCGGCCGTTAATGTGAAAAGTTTTATACGGGACCATGTCATCTCTGGACTTGGAGTATAAAAGTTTGTATGCAAGTTATAAATTACATTTCAAAATTACCTATTTTATGTCAATTTTGGAATTACATCCTTGGGGATGGGGGAAGGAAGAAACAAAATATTGATAAAGGTTTGTTTAGAAAAATCATTTTGAGCATGGAAGTCCATGCCGATAAAGTCGCGGTCGCAAAGCTAGTATAAACTGTGAGCAATAAATAAACCCTTTTCCCTTTCTTTTACAGGTTGCAGTTAGTTGGCCTCCGGTTGCCCTCTCACCGATCGAAATACATTAGCAAAAATACCTCGACCTTACGCTTCGGGCCATCGTACTACCACGGTCAGGTCAACTCATTTGTGTAGCAAGAAAGTCACCTGGCTACCACATTCAAATTATTTGAAATTTATACGTCTTCTTTAAGACTGCGATACAGGAAAATGTGCGCGTACTGTACAAAAAGAAAGTTAAATTGGCGTTGAGAAATCTTTAAATTTTATGGCGGCATTATGATTTTATGTGTATAAAACTAACTCAGTAACTTAACTAATTCATTTGATGTTAATAACGCGAGGGTAGGGAGCTTGTACAACCGTAAAATGTATTACTTAAATTACGGTAACAGTAAAACGTGCGCTTACACCGTTTTATAGACTCCTGTTACCCGAAGTCAAAGCGTTTATTTTTACACGTTACAGTCACGTGCATGCACGATATTTATCATTTGTTTTACTGCTGGAGTCGAAACGTTTTATTGTACCCCTTCCTCGCACTTTGTTTATGCTTTTGTTAAAGATTCTCGAAGTTTCGAATATGTTCTTACAATATTAATACTTTAATATTTTACTGGAGTACAAATTTATTATATACAAATACGTTTTTCTTTTATATTGTAAATTTGTTCGAAATATAAATAAATGCTAGCATATAGAGTTATGAAAATTTGAATTTTTTCAATCGGTACTTTTTCAGAAGATTTGATATTTATTTTAGCAATCTTTTGTCCGGCTATAATTGGCCTTTTTTATATATTGATTTGTAATTTTGCTTAGGCTTGCAATAGCAGCGCAAATATGTAATAGAAATAAAAATTACAAAAATAGAAACAAGACAATTTTTTCTAAGAATACATCGCGATAGGCCCAGGGAACTCCATATGTGGAAATTACTGGAAGTTAGAATCAAGACACTTAGAATTTCTGACATGAATGTAAAAGTAAATGATGAATCGAATAAAAGCGAAAGGTATATGTGAGAATCGTGACACTTGGTAATCTGTTCTCCGGGTAACTCCGTCAAGGATATCCGTATAAAGATGTATAAATATTAAAAATGCATAAAAGCGCTATCTATCTTTTACCACCGCCATTTATCCTTCGTCACACGTACTTCTGTTTATTTGAAGTTGTTCGTGTTATGTTTTGTGTAAAGTATTTAAATTTTAACTGCAACTGCCATAATATTTACTAAGTAGGGCAGGTCTTTAGGTATCTACAGGTCTACTAACAGACTAATCCTTATGTGGAATACAATAATGAGGTTACTGATTTGACCTTTTGCATTATGGTCAATGAGATCAATAGACGACTGGGCAGATCGTAGATCGTTAATTTTATATTTCAAATGGAAAACACTGGTCTCTTTTATTAAATAAATTAAATTAAATATCTTCACGCAATTCCCAATACAGGGGTAGACAGAGGTCAAGTCTAGACAATTAAGTCCCTTTGACCCACCTTCCACCGAAGATATTTTTCGGGACAACGTGACAGGTGGTGAGCCCGTCGCCGCCGTTATGTCCAAGCCAACGATGAAATTCGTACATAAGTTTTTGAAAAACTCATTGGTACTGCCACCTGGGGATCGAACTCGGGTCTCTCGACTCGAAATTCCGACCACCCAACAACTCGGCTATCGTGACTCGGGTCTCTTTTATACATTTCTGAATTCGATATTTGATCAAATTTTTGAATTTAATTAATCATAAACAACAAATATCAATAGATTTAAATAAAATTGCCTAGATAGTTTATAACCAAGATAAATAAGACAAACGGGACACGCTTTCCATTCTGGGATAGACAGAGATATCTAAACAACTAAGTCCTTTCGACCCACCTCTTACCAAAGACATTTTTGGGACAACGTGACAGGTGGTGAGTTTGTCGCCGTCTCTATATACAAGCCAACAATATAAATGTCGCAAAGGTTTTGAACAAATACGAGCCAAACACCTGGGGATCGAACTCGGGTTCGATAAAACAAATAAATATCTTCACGCCATTCCTAATACAGGGGTAGACAGAGAGACAATTAAGTCGTTTAGACCCACCTTCCACCGAAGATATTTTTGGGACAACTTGACAGGTGGAGAGCCCGTCGCCGTCTTAACGTCCAAGCCAACGATATAATTCGTTCATAAGTTTTAAATAATTATAATAAATAAAAATCTTCACGCAATACCCTATACAGGGGTAGACCGAGGTCTAGTCTAGACAATTAAGTGCCTTCGACCCACCTTCCACCGAAGATATTTTCGGGACAACGTGACAGGTGGTGAGCCCGTTGCCGTCTATATATCCAAGCCAACGATGTAATTCGTACATAAGTTTTTGAAAAACCCATTGGTACGAGCCTGTTAACAGGGGATCGAACTCGGGTCTCTTGACTCGAATTTCCGACCACCCTACCACTCGGCTATCGTGACAATAGAAATCAAAATCGTGACAAAATTCATAAGTTAAAAAAAAATAAAACCATTAGTACGTGCCTGCCGCCTGAAGACGAAACGAAATTCCGACCACCCAACCACCCACCCAACCAAAAAATATTCTATTGATGCTGCTCTTTTTTGAGCCGCTAGTCCATTTCAATTTCTATTTACGTGGTTACACCAAAAACTAATTTTTTCCTCCATTCGGTTAAAAATGACGACAATGTGCGAAACAGTGAGTGCCTACTTCTGTTCTCCACTGCCTCTCGCGGAAAACGGGACAGCTGCCAACTTTTATTCAATTTGCAACTCGCACAAATTACAATAAAACTGCAATTAAAATGCATTTGCCTGGTATTTATAGTACATATTATTCACTCAAAAAAGCTTTCAAATTTAATAATACCTTTATAATTTAGAATTTAATTGTGTTTCAACAAATAACTGCACACTTTTATAGATATAATAATTATGATTTTTATAGAGTAACTTTTTAAGCGTTCAAGATATATAAGACCTTTCACAAAAAAGGTCGATCAAAAGGACTTAATTGTCTAGACCTCTGTCTACCTGAACTGAGTTTAACTGTTATATCATCATATATTAAAAAGTAAAAAGAAGATATAAATATATATATAGGGTCTAGCCCCTTTTTAATGTCAACGATCTGCTGATAGTCTTTGCTATATTTAATTTCATAGTTACAATATACTAAATTATCAAAACAAACTTTTTTCAGAAACATAACGGCGCATTATTGAGTCCTGCATTTAAGTACTACTAACTATTCCAGACCCTAAAGAGAAATGCTTTCGGATCTGGAATAATTTAGTTGGACTTATGTAGCTTAGTTGACAGAAAACCTTGTAATTTTATTTTGAGGTTTGTTGGTATTATTTCAAATAGAAATAAAAAAATCTTGCCCATTAATACTATCGTTTATTTAAAGGCATCGTATATGTGTTATGTTATTCCACGTTAGGACAATTTTCATGATTCATTGTTACGTTTTGGCGTAGTGTATGATGCGAAGAAAAGCAATTTTTTGTTTTGATGGGACCTCATTTACTTTCACAATAAACGCTTATATTCTTTTTCGGGTTTCAAAAAGTAAAGTAAAAAAATATTTTTTCAGTCATCTCTTATAAAATACAAAAGAGTTTATCTTTTACAGGGACTTATTAAATTATATATCATACAATGTTTAAATACATACGTCCAGCCCACTCAATTTTCAATTAATGTATCTTATAATCTTAATGTAATGTAATGTATCTTATTTTTACTCAGTTACTAATTATTTAACAGATGTTAAATAATTAGTAACTGAGTAAAAATATTTTTTCATCATAAAAATTCTTTCACTTTTTTTAAATATGGAAGTTTATTTCAGAAATGTTTCCCTAAGTATGTTTTATTCTTTGTACATTTACTATTAGAAAACATTCAGATAATTCATCATCACATTTACATTCACTATCAGAAAACTTAAAAAGTTTATATTTATTTCTAAAAAAAATATGTAGTAAGGACAGTTTATTTATTTTATGTTTTATTTATTTATACTTTATTGACACCTAATAAAAGGTAACAATGGGCGGACTTAATGCCTTATAGCATTCTCTACCAGTCAACCCTGGGCGAAACAGAGAATAAACGGCAGGTGTGTTAAGTGGGTATAATTATCTTAATATATAATAGATATATACGCAGATACTTATGTATTATAAATATACACATACCATACACATATAAATATATTTATATATACATATACATACAAACACATACCTACACAAATAACTACTATACTAATAATAAAAGTACATAACGTTGAGAAGATAATAAAAAAAAAAATTTAATTTGTCAGCCTGAATCACTTTTCTGAAGATACTCACGAACCATTTTTTTAAAAGAATGTTTATTAGGAGCTTTCTTGACATCAGGAGGAAGAGCGTCCCAGAGGAGCGTGGTCAGTCCACGAGGTAAAAGAGGAGCTAAAGAATACAGTACTATGCTGTGGAATATGAATTTTGAGACAATTTAAGGAACGTGGTACCCGGTCATGGGTAGAATGAAGATATTCATAATTATTCCTAAGATAGGATGGGGGCATTGGGTCATTTAAAATGGAATACAATAGTAGTAAGATTCTGGAGCTACGCCTTTGACGTATGGTGAGCCATTTAAGCTTAGAACGATAATAGGATATATGATCATACTTACGTAGACCGAAGATAAACTTTATGCAACTGTTAAGAAGGCGCTCCAATTTGTTGAGAAAGGTTTTGGGATAGATCAGGGTAGCACACATCTGCATAATCAATAATGGGAAGTATTAGAGAATGAACAAGCATAAGCTTTGTTTTGAAAGGTAAAAATGTTTTAAACGATAAAGAGAACGCAATATGGCATTGACTTTACGGCTAGTCTCAGTAACCTGAGTAACCCAATTTAAGGTGTTGTCCATATGCAAGCCAAGATTTTTTATGGAACTACTGAATGGTATCAACACACCATTAAAGAATACGGGAGAGAGATTCACATAATCAATCTTGGCCAGCATTCTTGGACTACCCACAACCATTGCTTTGCATTTAGCAGGATTAACTGAGATGCCATGCCTATAGGACCAATCTCTAACAGCATCCAAATTGTGGTTTAGACTACAAATGCCATTATTAAGCTCATTTACGCTTGATTGCATATAGAGCTGCAGATCATCAGCATACAGATGGTACGAACAGTTGACAACGGAAGTAATAGAATTTATAAACAATGAAAAATAATTGGAGAGAGTATACCGCCTTGCGGCACGCCAGATTGCAAGTCAGTCCAAGCAGAAAATTGCTCACCTACGCGTACTGACTGCTGCCGGCCGCGAAGATAGGATGAAAACCATTCCAAAGCTGAGGATGAAAATCTGAGGTAAGTTAAGTAGGATATAAGGATATCGTGGTCGACTGTTTTAAAAGCATTTGAAAAGTTGACAAGTGCCATCACTGTTAATTTCTGCTCATCCATTCCTTCCCTTATGTCATCAGTGACTTTGAGGATGGTAAGGTGGTGGTACTATGTCTAGAACGAAACCCGGATTGATACATATCCAATAGGTTATCTTGTTATGAATGTAGAAATTTGCTTGTGAACACAGGCTTCCAAAATTTTAGATAGAACTGGGAGAATTGAAATTGGACGATAATGAGTTGGTAACACAGGATTAGGTGTTTTGGGAAGGGGTTTTACTTCTTTCCATAAGCTTGGATACTGACTTGAGTCTAGAGAGTAATTTATTATATGTGTAATCGCAGGAAGAAGGTAGTCAAGTATCATGTTCAACATATGCTTACTTACCTCGTCACAACCCACAGCTTTGGTTTTGATTGCTAATACTGCCTTCATAATTTCATCTGGAGTTACAGGTGAAAACTCAAAAAGGGATAGAAAGTGGTCCCAAAGACTCAATAGAAGCTATTGTTTGAGAACGGACCACAGGGTCAAGTGAAGGAGTGGATACAAAGTGACGATTTAAGTCATCTAGAGAAGACCCACAGTCCGATAAATGAGGCTTGGTTATGCCTAAAGATTTTAGAAATTTCCACATATCAGCGGGCGAAGAGTTACATAACTTATCATGAATAAAACGGCGTTTAGCATTTCGTACCATCTGATTGCATTTGTTCCTTAACAATTTAAAGTAAGACCAGTTGTCGTCCGAACGATCTCTTTTAAATTTACAGAAGGCCCGATCCCGCCTAGCCATAGCCATTCTTACGCCTCTTGTCATCCAAGGGGCGGGGGGACACTTCACTCTTATCGCGTGTTTGGGTGCATGAACATCATACAATTCGATAATTATATTATTTAAACGAGAAACCTTGTCGTCAATTGTAGATGCGTCAGCCAAAGGGGTAAAATCGATAAGAGAGGCGTCGTTCTTGAGAATTTCCATATTAATTTTGGAGAAAGATCGAACGTTTAAAATTGTAGGAATGTGTTTCAGAGGTTCAAGTTTATAAGAGAAATAAATAAGATCATGCCGAGAAAATCCAGGGGCTGGGAGCTGACCATGTTCATAAACACGGTCAGGAGAAGCCATAATGATGTGGTCAATCCACGAGTCATCCCCGGTAATATTGTGATGAGTTGCCTTTAAAGGAAGTATAGTGAAATCGACCGACTCGATGATAGACCGAAGTTTTTGAGATCGCAAACTATTACTTAATAAATCTGTATTGAAATCGCCCATTATCATGCAGTGTGCGTATTCAGACCCAATCTTATCCATGGCAGTTTCGAGGACAGGAAAGTAGTCCACGCCAGGTGGGCAATACACTACTCTAAAATCGCCCTAACACTCCTGATGTCAATCTCCAAGAACAAAAACTCAGAAGAAGCGCTATATTCAGAAGGAGAGGCTAAAACGATTTTATACGGGATATTTGATCTAAGGTATATAGCGACTCCTCCCCTCCTTCTCCGTCCTATCATTGCGAATAAGTACGAAGTCAGGAAGTAGATATGTGCTTGATAGTAATGAGGGTTTTAGCCAAGTTTCTGATATTAGAATTGCGTGGATGCAATTTAAAGAAAATGTATCTTCAAAATCAGAAAAATGTCTCGGAATGCTTTGAGCATTTATATGGCAAACTTTAAAAAAATTTCTTAAAGGCGAGAAAATGGAATTCAATTGTTCCCGTAGGGAAAGCGTATTATCGTTTGAGAGATCATGACATGAAACAAATGAAGTATCAGTGTCGTTCGCAGAAAAATGATTCATCATCGGACATATCTCAAATAATAAAATTATATGTACCTATTTATAAATAAAAAATGTATATATATATAAATATATGAATAAATACAATAAACACAAATGATTAATTAATTAATATGTCTGTAAAATATCCATGCAAAACAGCAAACTTCTTTATTCTATGCATCAACCCAACAGTTAACTGTTAACAACATAAATAAATAAATAAATATCTTCACGCAATTCCCAATACAGGGGGAGACAGAGGTCAAGTCTAGACAATTAAGTCCCTTTGACCCACCTTCCACCGAAGATATTTTCGGGACAACGTGACAGGTGGTGAGCCCGTCGCCGCCTTTATGTCCAAGCCAACGATGAAATTCGTACATAAGTTTTTGAAAAACTCATTGGTACTGCCACCTGGGGATCGAACTCGGGTCTCTCGACTCGAAATTCCGACCACCCAACAACTCGGCTATCGTGACTTTTTAACAACATTGTTAACAACATTAAAAATGCTAATTTACAATGTCTAAAATGGTAACTCTACAATGCTTATTTTTATAAAAATAAAACAAAAGAAAGCAAAGGCACAATACTACATACATATCCGAAAGAATATTAGAAAATAGCTCAAAAGGAAAAATATTACATTTTATTTAATAATATATATCCTATTTGCAAAGCAAAATATTTGATCCTTTAATTACAGAGAAAAAAAAATTAACTACTTATTAGCCTAAAATAATAAGTAAACAAATCTATTGTAAAAATACATATAAAAAAGCGTACGAAAAATGTTATACTAAAATGACTAAAAAGGAAAAAAAATTACAATAGAGGCAAAGAGTTAAAGCCATAGCTATAATATACTGAGTAAAAGGATAAGTATAATCTGTGACTGACAATTGATATTAAAAATATTTATGTATTACTCTGTGTATAACAAAAGAAAACAAAAACATTAAAATGTTTGTGAATTACTATCGCAGTACATATATCGCAGTTTATCCGAGAAAAAAAAACATTATTTACTTTTTCGATGGCATACGTCGAGTTCTCTTGGTTTCATCGCTAGGTGAACGCGGTTTATTTCGCATCACTTCTTGGCCTTGCTTTGTCGACGGAACCTTACCAGTGGAAGTCTTGACAAGGACATTGGAAGAATCACTAGCAGTAGAAGAAACAATTGAGGGCCAAGTGGTAGCCAGCCCATCAAACTCCTCCTCGGTTCCTCGGAGAATTATCAGGAAGTTTGATGTATATTGCACCGTCGAGCGTCCACACATTTTCATGCCAAAATGCTTACAGGATTTTTTGTGGACACTTTGTCGCACCTTAGTGAGGAATTCAGATAGCGTAACTGGAGTCCCCTTCAGCTTAGACTTCAATTTCCAGACCTCAGACTTGTTAACATGAGAACAAAAATGAACAAGCACAGCTCTTACATGCCCATTCGTCTGGGAACCCAACCGAAAACATCTCTTAATGGATGTTCTTTTAATATGTGAGAGACCCATTTTGTTTTGAACAAGATCTAATATTGTGGCCTCAAAATTAACGGCAGGATTTTCGGGAACTCCATTAAACAGCAATAACTTTTTCCGATGCCTCATATCTAACTCATCAACAATGTTAGCACATCTCTTAACCTCCTTAAATGTATAAAATTCTTGACTGAGCTGGACCAAAGTTGGATTCGATGGGACTAATGCCGCCTTTAACCGGTTCTCAAAATCTGACATCTTTTGCATCCAGCTAGCTTCAAGATCCTTTGGAATGTGGTCTACATTGGAGACATTTGCCATTGTGATAGCAGTAGTAGTTGTGGAAAAGTTAAACTAAATCTGTTATTGTCTTTAGATAAGATGTACTGAAGGTAAATGCAAGTATATTCTAGTTGCTGTTCACATGGATAATTATATTACACATCCATAGAAAAACTGGTTAATAACTTATTTAATTCATTTAAAGTTTAAATATGAAATATATTTAGTTTTAATAAAAAAACTAATTCAGAGCAACAAAATCACAGCTGTCTTTTATCACACCTACCCCAAAAAAAAAAAAAAAAAAAAAACAAAAAAAAAAAAAAAAAAACAAAACAAACAGTTTAGTATATTAAATTTATTAAAATAGAGTCTGCTTAGTCCGTGGGTTTCAAATTATATTTAGAATGAACAATATAAAAAAATAAATATAAAACTACTTTCTTAATTCAGGTAATTTTTAATATAAATCGTAATTGATTATCGTAAAATGCTGATGTAGCAGAAAATTAAAGCATGTACCCAAAAACTGAATAACAGTAAGTTAAGGCGAGAATCAAGCTGGAAAGAATATTTCAAAACGCTATCCTTTTGACACAATTTGACATACATTTAGGTACTGGCGAACAATCCTCCGCCTTTCGAAATTTGCCTAAAAGGCACGCGACACTAAAAATCGCAAAGAAAGTGGATCTGACATTTTAGGAGTGCTTGGTTTTTTCTCTACCAACAACTAAGATTGTAATAAAATATTTTTATCGGATTACGTATTCATATACAATTATTAAACATCAACCACGAAAATACATACTGTATGTATGTATTTTCGTACATACATAGGCATAACATCACATACATTTCTCTAATTCAAGAACCAAGTAAGTTGCTTGAGCTAAAGAACTTGAGTTATGGATTCAGAGATGAAGGTGGTACCTTCGTCTTCGTCAGACACTGGGACCCGAGAAAACGGAGAAAAAGTGTTTTTCTACATTACCTGATCGGAGATCGAACCCGGGACCTATTACTGACGGGATCTGACACGGGAATAGTTTATTGATAAAATTATACTTATTTATATTAAATCTTGCGCGGGTTGGCCAAGTTGGTTAGGCTGTA
Source organism: Sericinus montela (assembly GCA_029286605.1). Lineage (NCBI taxonomy): Eukaryota > Metazoa > Arthropoda > Insecta > Lepidoptera > Papilionidae > Sericinus > Sericinus montela. The sequence continues at coordinate 3,005,618 of JAGSMR010000040.1, forward strand.
TGGGACAAGAGGTTCAATTGAAAAGAGTATCGCTTTAACCCGTGCGCACAGCCACGGGAGAGAAATATTCAAGGGACTTTAAGAAAGTTATAGCTTATTAATTAACTAAACTCGCACACAATGGTGCAACATTAAAATACAAGGGTACCACAGTCGTCATAAAAAGTTGTGGCGCCCGACGACCAACATAACTTTGGAATGAGTTAAACTACCTCTTGAAATTAAATTTGAGTTCTCTAGAACCCGAACGCGAAACGTGTATTACACTTTTTAATGTTTTTTTTTTTGGTAATAATAAAGCTAAAAATTTAATTTCACGATAATTGATAGTCATGATAGCCGAGTGGTTGGGTCTTCGGAATTTCGACCCGAGAGACCCGAGATCGATCCCCAGGTGGCAGGCTGTATCAATGGGTTTTTTCCACCGAAAAAACTTCGGTGGAAGGTGGGTCGAAGGGGCTTAATTGTCTAGACTAGACCTCAGTCTACCCCTGTATTGGGAGTTGCGTGAAGATATTTACTTTATTTATTTATGATAATTTCAAAATAATGTGAACTCCATTTAATATTTAGCTGTCAATAATATATTTAAACTTTTATTCAATAATAATAAATCTTAGCTCTACACGTCTCACCAATTCTACTGTTAAGAGGTTGCGTTGAATGACATTTTTTTATGTTTATGGGATCTAATCTATTTTATCTATCTATATATTTTCTTCATAAAAAGTATTAAGATGAATAATAGAAGATTATAAAAAATGGGAAATAATTTAATTACATAACTAAAAAGAAAGTGAAGTAAATGGAATGTAGAGCCCTAGTCTAACATAAAAAAGCGGATAGTACTTTTTTAACTTTGTAAATATTTTATTTATGTTTATTGTGTTGTTTTAGGTATATCTTTTGAAGTAGTTGATAAGACAATAGATTTTTGTAGAGTTTATTGAAACATGAACCATCATTAGTATAAATAACAGTTCCAGTTAAGGATAGAATGTTCTAGGAATTATTCCTACAGCGTAATTTTTATAAAGCTAAAGTTTGTATAAAGCTGATTTTATAGTTACTGACGCTTTCTTCAATATTCTTTTTCATATGACTTAACTGTAATTTGTGAAAATGGTGGCATGCAACGAGAACCTTCTTATGGTAGAGTCGAGCGTGGTTCTGCAGCCGCAGAAATGGGGCGGCATACCAAGGATAGGATCACGATCTTGAAGAACACAGGAGTGCTTTTCTGTGTTGTTTTTAAAATTATAAGTTATTAAACAAGATGTAACGATATTTTTAAATGAAAATTGGAACTTTTTATTTAAATAAAAAAAAAACGTTTGGATGTTCATACGGAACATCCAAACGTTTTTTTGTAATTGAAATTGAATGAAATCAGGCGGAAATTTCATTCAATTTCAATTACACTCTTGTACACTGGGTAACTGCTCCTCTATTCTATCTATTATTTGTCAAATTAAGGTAGGCTTTTGCGAGTTATTGTGAATTTTTGGTAACATTCTAACCATTACTCTGCTTCTTACGAAGTCGCATAGATTATTTTTCTTTGTAACTCACTTGAAGTGTGTTATTTTTTTTATTTGGAATGTTGGTCATATTATTTTTTAGATTACTTCAAAAACTTGTTATTAAAAATGTAGTGGAAGATTTATGAAATAAATAAATAGTTAATAGACTTAGGCACTACTTTGCGGAAATTCATTAATAATACCGTATATAACAGCTTTATAAATAAATAAATCTTAAATTTGCTGAGGAGTTAGGCTGAAAGAAAATACTATTTTCATATCTTTCTACTCGTTAGTATCCTTAGAGACGAGTATGGGAAACAATAGGCCACCGATGGATAGTAGGTAAGCCATCGTGAAAAATAAGAAACCAAAATACAGTAGATTGGTGATGGGCAGAGTCAAAGGTGCCTGGTATTGTGATCGTAGTGGCTTGCTAACAGTCGCTGTTATGGTCAAACTTCCCGTATATTCGTATTATCAATTATAAATAGAGCTACGCTAAAAGATTTACCAATTAAATATATATTTAAATATAAATTATCTTCACGCAATTCCCAATAAAGGGGTAGACAGAGGTCAAGTCTAGACAATTAAGTCCCTTTGACCCACCTTCCACCGAAGATATTTTCGGGACAACGTGACAGGTGGTGAGCCCGTCGCCGCCTTTATGTCCAAGCCAACGATGAAATTTGTACGTAAGTTTTGAAAAACTCATTGGTACTGCCACCAGGGGATCAAACTCGCGTCTCTCGACTCGACGTTCCGACCACCCAACAACTCGGCTATCGTGATTTACCACTTGTGAATATTAATTTATTGTTGAAGAAGTAATGGCCTTTGTGACTGATATCAGGACCACGGGGTTAACAAGTACTGTTAATTATTTTTAGCAAATTCCTTGAAAGTTTTTGTTTAGTCATATAAGGGTTACGTCGTATGGTTCAGCAGCAAGCGACTAAAGAAAAAGCGTTGAAAATAGCTTTGGCTACCAACATATGGCGCAATGTTGAAAAATTGTCAGATTAAAAAGTAAGCAGGCAGTAGCCTCTGTGGTAGGAGGTATCGGGTTCTGCAATCGCCCATCTCGCTGTCCAAGCTTGGCGATGATGGGGAACCTTCTCATACGGGAGTGGTCTGCAGTAGAATGTAACAGGCCCTTATGTATGGAATATGTTCAAACCTCTAATATGTGTAAATTTTGTGTATGTACGTACAAAGGTTATATCATAGTTATAAGTCGCTTTTGTTTTCAAAACAAGTAAAGCTCTATCAACAAATATATTTATGTAAAGTGCAATTAATTTTATTTATTTATTTAAACTTCATTGTATCATCTTAAAAAAAGGGATAACAAAGGGCGAACATAATGCCTTATCGGCATTCTCTACCAGTCAACCCGAGGAATTAATTTCAACAAAGAGAAATTTTTTATTTGATTTGTATTTGTTATTGCTTATTATTCTCGAAGCTTAGCTACAATATTATTCGTGAAGCTTTGTTAACTAACTTGAGATTTTAATGAGAGAAATACCTACTGCGTTAATTATATAAAACGTGAACAAAGCGAGCGCTTCCAGGGAACCTACACAAAAATATTTATAGTACCTATAAGTATTAAAACGGCAAATAAATCCTGCATTTACTCGAGGTAAACGTTCTTATTAAGTACATAATATTTATAGTATAGTGAATATAAGCGCTCTCTAGTGTCAGAAAGCAAAATCACAAAGGCTCTGAAAGAATTCTTTAAATACTGTTCGTTTCATATATTCATATTAATTTATAATGCATGGATATTCCCTAAAAAGGAATTTGCTGGAAATAAAAATACCATTTCATACATGTCCTGTTATAAATGTACAGTGTTTTAAAATATATCTCAAACTTTGAAGGAGAGCCGAGGGGTCATTTTAGTTCTTTAATTCGCCACTAGATGTACTTCGAGTCGCTCTTGGAGTCAGATTCAATATGGCGGCGCCATTCGCCTCTGGAACAGGGCGGGGAGAACAGTTGCCGAATCGACATTACAATATCTACGCGTATTTTTGTTGAAACCGTCGTGTTCGTGACTCGAACGCGGGTGATATAGGGAATTTATTGTGTGTTTCTGTGTTCATGTATGCTGTTTGTGTTACCAATTGTGCGTAATGGTGTTTTTTGTGTGAATATTGTAAAACTACTTTAGGGTAACAATGTCTAGTAGTTGACATGTTTATCTGTGTCGTGTGTGAAGATTTTCCCTTCGCGTGAGGAGGTGTGTTGCGCTAGTGTGCTCGCTGGCGCTCTGTGTGTGTGTGCTGCGACCGTGGAGAAGCGGCGATCCAATGATGGATTGCATTTCCATGGATGTATAGGTAAAAATGGCCAGTCAATTTGTGCCTCTATAATTTAATGTGATATGGCCAACTGCCATGTACATATAATAACTTATTTTGGTTGCATTACACGGACGCTTCGTTTTGTAGGCAGTTCTTTATTCTGCAGCGCATGTTTTAGTTTAAGGATGTGTCTTTGAATCGATAAGGATAATGTAGATTTAGTGAATATAACGCAAAGCTTTTTTTCTTCATTCAGTTTTCTTATCACATTGAATAAGGTCGATCAGACCTTGGAGTCGCTTTGATCTTACGAAATGTTTTTTCTCCAGTGTTCATTGTGTAACATGACATTGGACTTTGATTCTTTTTACAATAAATCTATTTTTACTACTTTCTTTTTATCGAAATGTACACAAGTAAACGTTTATAAAGTAATGAGCTTATGTGTCAGAAATTCTTATTAGTTAACATGCTCTTTTGTTTTTTTTTCTTTAACGAATTTTAATTATAGTTTCCGCGTGTAAAGTCATTAGACTAAAGCTTTTTTATTAAAAGCTATTCATACGCACGCAGAAACTCTTGCTTGTACCATTGAATCTTAATTCATTACATTCATGTAGAGTCGCGCGAGAATATGGTTCCCCTCGCTCTCTTCACTGACTCTGGTTATCAGTTTACAAAATGTTTGAAGCCGTCTCACTCCTTCAGGCAGCTAATCTGTATAACCCCGTCCCTTTTTGCTGCATATTGCGCGTTTTTCTTCTTTTGCCGCGTCATGTGCCAGTGTTTGAGGTACAATCATAGCAGTTTTAAAGTGTATTGGATCGGTCTTTACCAATGGCTTTTATTGAAAACAAATGATAGTCCAGTAGAGGCAACTTGACTCTTAATGATTTCGCGTCCTTTGTTTAAGAGTTTGGTACATAATTTTAAGGGATATGTTAAGGACAACTGCGCATCTGAACGGCGCAGTTAGAGGTTCGGTGCCCGTCCATGGCGCACGTGGACCTTTCCCGACCTGCCATCAAAGCGGGAATATTACTGTTCTAGTAAATAAGTGTTCAACAGATGAGATTGTGTTATATCAATAATTAATCAGCGCTCGGAATTTTAAACGAACACGTAAGTGTTATTTTCGTAATTTAAGTCTACTTTGATGTTGACTTTTATCGCAGACCGAGCTTATTTCTTTTCCATATGCTACTTTAATTTTATAACTTAGATGCATTATCATATTATCAAATATATATATATATATATATATATATATATATATATATATATATATATATATATATATATATATATATATATATATATATATATATATATATATATATATATATATATATATATATATATATATATATATATATATATATATAAATATAAATATATAAAAGTTTTCAAACATGTTGTTGTCTTGTCTAGACTGCAAGTTTGTTTAAATGTTTCTTAATTTGGGATAACGTTTTGCATGTCACGATAGCCGAGTTGTTGGGTGGTCGGAATTTCGAGTCGAGATACCCGAGTTCGATCCCCAGGTGGCAGTACCAGTGAGTTTTTCAAAAACTTATGTACGAATTTCATCGTTGGCTTGGACATAAAGGCGGCGACGGGCTCACCACCTGTCACGTTGTCCCGAAAATATCTTCGGTGGAAGGTGGGTCAAAGGGACTTAAGTGTCTAGACTTGACCTCTGTCTACCCCTGTATTGGGAATTGCGTGAAGATATTTATATTTATTATGTCCATATTGTACAAAATGGGATAAAAATGGAATCTACTTTTGCATTAACAACAATCAGGGTTTCTTTAAATCTACTTTAATTAAGGCCTATATGAAAGATAAACAAGGTTTTATCGATTATACACATGAGATACTAGAATATTACACATTTTAATCAGTAATTGTGAGGCATAATTTATAGACTATTTATTTATATTTATTTTATTTTATAGTTTATAGGCTAAAATTACTTAATTCTTATGAAAACTGAAAGACATCCTGTCTAAAATTTGACAAAAAGGAAAACCGACTTTTACTCGTCGCATAAACTTTTTAAAGAAGTTCATATTTACTGTATACTAGATGACCACTTAACATATTATGTCGATTGCTTTTGAATAGATGTGCATAAATTTACAATTATTGTGTCTTTTTTTATTCTGTCATTACAATAAAATGAATGAAGAACATTAAATCTGATACAAGGTATATATACAGGTGATACTTAATTCTTAGAAAGAAATGAAGCGAAAATAATTAGAATTGCGATTGTGGTTAAGTGAGTTTTTGTGATAAATGATGATTACGTTCCTTAATTAATTCCTTACATATACATATTACACTAGTCATGCTTTCTTTAAAATATCGGGAGTAAGTTAAACACTGGATAAGATATACTAGGATTGTTAGAGTTAGAGTGAAGAGCGAGGTAACAAGACTCCTCACGGTGGCGGCTGCAGTCAGTCATCTTCAACAGACTTCAAAAGAAGAAGAATACGGCGGGTTTTCATGACCAAAGGATCAAGAAAAATTCTTTTTGATTTGCTCGTAATTCTTCTAACTCTCTGTATGTTACAAACCGAAACACAAAACAGTTGCCACAATGATATTTGACAACATAAATAGGTAAGAGTGTGGTAGTATCACCTGTATGTAGAGCGAAAATTCGATAGCTGGTGTTTAAATTTCGGTGTTACTTCAAATTTAATTTGTAGTGATTTACCTACACGAATTATCAACGTATGAAACTTAGAGGCTTGTAGTTTGATTAATTGGACATTGTCGGATCCACACCTAAATGAACTAAACTATAATATGCTAATTACGCGATGGGTAATTCTAACATTAACAATGTAATACAATTCAACAACATTGCAATGTATGTGGAATGCAATAATGCTATGGGCATAACACCGTCTTAAATCGGCGGGACAACTTTATTGCAAGTTAAAGCATTTTCATTAAATGCTTTGATAGACTTTCAAGATAATCGCAATAAACAAAAAACTTATCTATTAACTTTTTTCTAAGATTCTTAGAAATTAAGATTGTTAATAAGTAAAATATGAGAGTTACATGAACTTTATTTATTATTTTTCATAATATGACTGTGTATAGAATGGTGGAATGTTTAATAATTGCTTCACGCTGGAATCCACATATAAGTATACTTTGAATAAAACTAAATAAAACTAATTGCATAGGCTGAAGTAAACGAGTATTTTAACTATGCACTATTGAGGACGCCTAAAGTTAACCCTAGGCATTGAATACCATCATAAAAATGTTAATCGATCTTACTTATATGAAACTTTTAGACGATAATATGGGCAAATAGTCTGTAAGCTGCTATCGTGTTCACGAATCAGAATTAGGAAAAGTTAATTGTAAGCTATATATTTCTAAATATTTCTATAATGTTGGAAAGTTCCCAGATTGACAGGGATCCGCAAATTTCCGAAACTTACGAAACTGGGTCAGCAATTAAGTAGGTACATATTCTAGCGATATTTAACTATTGTCAGAACATTTAAAAGTTTTACCCATTATAACTTTTAACATGTTAATGGACTGCGAATACTCAAATATTTTTAGTGTAGGCAATTTTAATTGCTAAATTTTAAATTACTGTAGAACGTAAGTTCTACATTTGTAAAAATGTATCATCAACAACCATGGTGGTAACCAATATATACAACAAATAATTTGTTTAATTAGAAGCTATTCATAGAAGATTTTCATGTATATAGTTTGAATTAATTAGTTCGTAACAGCGAACTATATACAACACTAAGATTTAAAAATGTTACAGCTTTTGGAAAATTTCAAATTGAAAATGTTCCAAATCATGATGCTTATAGCGAATAAGTTAATTACTTCATAAATTGATCCAAAAGTGCTATGTATTGAAAATGCATTCAATTTACAAGTTACAGTTCGGATATCTCCGTCACGGGACACTGTGAAGCTCGCTCACAAATCAGTTTGTTCATCTATAAAATACGATCAAACGCAATGCAACGCACGTGCAAATTTAAATACTGCTATATATATCAAAATTACTGTATATGGAACGGTATGCCACGGGTTCCTCAAGCATAATATTACACAGCCTCTGAATTATTATAAAAATGTATTATATTATGTTTTTAAATGAAATAATAAGGAAGTTCAAAATTTAACACCAATATTATACCAAACATGACTGTATCCTACAATGGTACATATTATAAAATAGATCAACGCAATCTGTGTGAATTGGATAGTAAATATAACCTGTCAACTATACGAACAGTTGAAAGGATACATGTGGATGTTGTTTGTTCTGATTACAGTTAACATTATTATTATCTGTTATAGTTGGAACACCTAAATATCTGAGAGATTGATCTATGTTCGGAGTCTTTATAGTTCCCCGAATCCCAATTATAAAGTAAAAGTTGAAACGTCAATGAAAGGTTAGCGAAATTTGCATGCGCTGAATGGAAACATAAAATTACAATAATGACACTATTATAGTTTAATACATTATGCAATTTTTCGTTCAAACTTACATGAAAACTTACCTGTACATATCCAAATTGTTTACCATTCTTCATTTTCTAAGTAATGTGTTTCAATATAATATTTATTACGAAAATTTTAATGTGATGTGTGCTTGTGATAAAATTTCGAAAGACTAATTTTTTTATACCACTTTGTACTCCAGTATTTGAAAATGCGTTAAGATGATAACGTTCCTTGTAGTTTTCATGAAACAACTACAATACTCTCAATACTACAAAACTACAATCTCAGTTGCATTGCATATTAACATAATATTTTAAAAATAACAATAAAATAACTGATCAAAACTTAGAATGAAGGTTAGGAGACAATCCAGAACGGGTCGAGGGAAATATATGTATTACAGTTAAATTAATGCAGTCCAATCTTCTTGATAATTTTATGAACACATGCAAAAGTTTATATGGGGGTATTAGAGTAGAGCTAGAATATTAGGTCTTTTAAGACCTAATATTTTAGCTCTACTTTTGGCTCACTTCATAAGAGTTAATTTTCGTTAACCGGATGTTCCAGACTAACAATAAAAATCAATCATTAAAATCATTTCATTTAAATTATCATCATTTAAATTTAACTTTATTTTAAGAGATAAATCAGTATCGATTATTTCCGAATTTATAGTAATGCATACAGCGACAGATAACCACAAAAGGATATTTATGAGAATGTATTTAAAAAAAAATGTTAATAAATAAAATAAACGGTTGGGTGGTCGGAATTTCGAGCCAAGAGACCCAAGTTCGTTCCCCAGGTGGCAGGCTCGTACTAATGGGTTTTCAAAAACTTATGTACAAATTATATCGTTGGCTTGGGCATAAAGACGGCGACAGGCTCCCCCACTTGTCACGTTGTCCCGAAATATCTTCGCTGAAAAGTGGGTCAAAGGGAAACAATTGTCTAGGCTAGATCTCTGTCTACCCTGTATTAGAAATTGCGTGAAGTTATTTATTTACTTTTTATTTTTAATCTGAAAAAATACTTCTAATTGTAATAAGATATACTGTTTCAAAATTCACAAACTGCTTTAATTCAAGGTTTATGTTAGGTATACATTTGCTGCCTGTTTGCAAAGTTAAACCAATACGATTCCTTATCCTTTTAGTTATCAAAATGCATTGCGGCGTTCTTAAAATGAAAAATATACTTGGAAGTAAGCCAAGAGCGCGTACAAAATTCTTTCAATATTATATATGGCAAGTAAAGAGAGTTAACCACGAATATTTGGAGATAGACGCAGTTACATTATTTTGACAAGATAAAATGATTTCTTTAAAGGATATAGAACTTTTTTAACATACACTTGGTCTCTGGGAATCCTTAATACAAAAAAACACTTGGGTAATAGTAATAGAATATATTAATCACTCCCAACTTCTTTTTTATAATTTTAATTGTTATTTGCTTGTCACATTGATCTTATATGATTTAAAGGATTAAATTGTCTAGAATTCAGATCACTCTAGTACTGAAAATACGAACGTGAGCTTGTTTGCTATTGATATAATTTTATTTTTTAGTAAAGAGGATACTGATGGAATTTCATTGATAAAAAAGGTTTGCTAAATGAATTGGATGTTATGCTTGTCACGATTTAGCACAAATGATAAATTTATTTTTTAGTAAAGAGGATACTGATGGAATTTCATTGATAAAAAGGTTTGCTAAATGAATTGGATGTTATGCTTGTCACGATTTAGCACAAATGATAAATTTATTTTTGAATTTTGTGGTTTGAGTGACGATAGCCGAGTGGTTGGGTGGTCGGAATTTCGAGCCAAGAGACCCAAGTTCGTTCCCCAGGTGGCGGGCTCGTACTAATGGGTTTTTCAAAAACTTATGTACAAATTATATCGTTGGCTTGGGCATAAAGACGGCGACAGGCTCCCCACTTGTCACGTTGTCCCGAAAATATCTTCGCTGAAAAGTGGGTCAAAGGGGCTTAATTGTCTAGGCTAGATCTCTGTCTACCCCTGTATTAGAAATTGCGTGAAGTTATTTATTTACTTTTTTATTTTTAATCTGAAAAAAATACTTCTAATTGTAATAAGACATACTGTTTCAAAATTCACAAACTGCTTTAATTCAAGGTTTATGTTAGGTATACATTTGCTGCCTGTTTGCAAAGTTAAACCAATACGATTCCTTATCCCCTTTTAGTTATCAAAATGCATTGCGGCGTTCTTAAAATGAAAAATATACTTGGAAGTAAGCCAAGAGCGCGTACAAAATTCTTTCAATATTATATATGGCAAGTAAAGAGAGTTAACCACGAATATTTGGAGATAGACGCAGTTACATTATTTTGACAAGATAAAATGATTTCTTTAAAGGATATAGAACTTTTTTAACATACACTTGGTCTCTGGGAATCCTTAATACAAAAAAACACTTGGGTAATAGTAATAGAATATATTAATCACTCCCAACTTCTTTTTTATAATTTTAATTGTTATTTGCTTGTCACATTGATCTTATATGATTTAAAGGATTAAATTGTCTAGAATTCAGATCACTCTAGTACTGAAAATACGAACGTGAGCTTGTTTGCTATTGATATAATTTTATTTTTTAGTAAAGAGGATACTGATGGAATTTCATTGATAAAAAAGGTTTGCTAAATGAATTGGATGTTATGCTTGTCACGATTTAGCACAAATGATAAATTTATTTTTGAATTTTGTGGTTTGAGTGACGATAGCCGAGTGCTAGGTTGATCGGAATTCGAGTCGAGAGACCCGAGTTCGATCCTCAGATGGCAGGCACGTATCAATGGGTTTTCCGAAAATCTATATAAGATTCATATCGTTAGTTTGGACATAAAGACGGCTATGGGCTCACCACCTTTCTCGTTGTCTCAAAAATATCTTCAGTAGAAGGTGGGTCGAAAAGACTTACCTGTCGAGACCTCTGTCTACCCTGTATTAGAAATTGCGTGAAGTTATTTATTTACTTTTATTTTAATCTGAAAAAATACTTCTAATTGTAATAAGATATACTGTTTCAAAATTCACAAACTGCTTTAATTCAAGGTTTATGTTAGGTATACATTTGCTGCCTGTTTGCAAAGTTAAACCAATACGATTCCTTATCCCCTTTTAGTTATCAAAATGCATTGCGGCGTTCTTAAAATGAAAAATATACTTGGAAGTAAGCCAAGAGCGCGTACAAAATTCTTTCAATATTATATATGGCAAGTAAAGAGAGTTAACCACGAATATTTGGAGATAGACGCAGTTACATTATTTTGACAAGATAAAATGATTTCTTTAAAGGATATAGAACTTTTTTAACATACACTTGGTCTCTGGGAATCCTTAATACAAAAAAACACTTGGGTAATAGTAATAGAATATATTAATCACTCCCAACTTCTTTTTTATAATTTTAATTGTTATTTGCTTGTCACATTGATCTTATATGATTTAAAGGATTAAATTGTCTAGAATTCAGATCACTCTAGTACTGAAAATACGAACGTGAGCTTGTTTGCTATTGATATAATTTTATTTTTTAGTAAAGAGGATACTGATGGAATTTCATTGATAAAAAAGGTTTGCTAAATGAATTGGATGTTATGCTTGTCACGATTTAGCACAAATGATAAATTTATTTTTGAATTTTGTGGTTTGAGTGACGATAGCCGAGTGCTAGGTTGATCGGAATTCGAGTCGAGAGACCCGAGTTCGATCCTCAGATGGCAGGCACGTATCAATGGGTTTTCCGAAAATCTATATAAGATTCATATCGTTAGTTTGGACATAAAGACGGCTATGGGCTCACCACCTTTCTCGTTGTCTCAAAAATATCTTCAGTAGAAGGTGGGTCGAAAAGACTTACCTGTCGAGACCTCTGTCTACCCCAGTATTGGGAAAGGCGTGAATATATTTATTTATTTTATTTTATTAATTTTGTGTTATCGAAGCAAGTTGAAAGCTGTAATTATGAGGCTTTAAATTTCAATTGAGCATGTTATCAACACATTTTTCTAAATGAAGATCGATATAGGCGTCGTTAAAATTCAAAAAGGGCGCTTAATTAGATACTAAATCTTCCATTTAAAATTAAAGTGCATAGCGCTTATAGAACAATAGAATCTATCACACTCATTCTAATTTATTTATTACAAATACGTGATAGTGGTATGGTGATTCATTTAAAATAAATCGCGAATTATTTATTAATCTCTACGTTTGTAAGGACACGCCTTCCTATACATAAGCCAGTGTTGATACCGACTTATATCACAGCGAAACCTGGGTATGCCAGAAGAAGTATCAATAAGATACAGTTGGCTTGGCGAAGATGGCGATAGGCTCGCCACCTGTTACATTGCCCCAAATAAGCTCTGGTGACAAGTGGATCGAAATTACTAAACTGTCACGACCTTTGTCTACCCGAGTATCGGGAAAGGCGTGAAGATAAAGGAGAACATGTATTAAGGTTTTTACTATATTTACTTACGTATTTTTTTAGAATGATATTAATAAAATCCAGAGTTTAAGGCAGAGTATATGGCACAAACTTTATTGTATATTTTAAAAATATTGATCTTATCGTAATATTTTGTGCGTTTCCTTGATAATCCGAAAAGAAAACTACAAGTTTTCCAATATTTTGCCGACCTTCGGGGGCGTAGACATCGGTGGTATCGCCAGCTTTTGATGTTCCGGGTTCGATTCATTGATAGGTCAATATAAAAAGCCACTTTTTAATTTTTTTTCGGGTTTACTTGTTTTGTTTGTTTCGTGGTTGAATCCAATGATGTCCAATCCAAAACACACTCAATAATGATTATCCCAAATCAGTAATGATACATCAGTTTCATTTTCTAGTACCTAAAATTAAAAAAATATATATCTTCACGCAATTCCCAATACAGGGGTAGACAGAGGTCAAGTCTAGACAATTAAGTCCCTTTGACCCACCTTCCACCGAAGATATTTTCAGGACAACGTGACAGGTGGTGAGCCCGTCGCCGCCTTTATGTCCAAGCCAACGATGAAATTCGTACACAAGTTTTGAAAACTCATTGGTACTGCCACCTGGGGATCGAACTCGGGTCTCTCGACTCGAAATTCCGACCACCCAACAACTCGGCTATCGTGACTTATTAAAATGTGAGAATATTTGTAGGTCTATCTATAGAATGGTTACCATCGAAAAAGTAATAAAAATAATAAAGTCGAAGATGTACTTTATGCTGCCATTTTTAATTCCTTTTTTGAGTTGACGGATGATAATGTTAGAGTTTATTGAGTATATTATTTTCTCATAACTTTATATGAAATCTTCTAAAATATTTGCTTTCTATTTAAATAATTTTACATTAAGCTAATATTACCGGTTACCAACAGATAGCAACATAATTATCTCGAATGATATCAGACCAACAAAATTCGGCCCAGTGGCAGATACCCGCGCCTTCCGGGGCAAAATGTTTGATACAGCGATCACCAATCTAGGAGTGAGGCTTATTTTCTTGAGGCTTTAACATATAGTTGTGTATTTAAGTGTGTATAGTTGTTTAAATAACAATTTTTCAATCATGCGTCTACCTTGGCCAACATCTTCATTCATCACTCATTCTCTACTTTTCTTTTTAAACATTGATCATTGAAAATTCAAATTTCATTCTAACGTATCAATTTGTCAACTTGCATTACCGTCTACTAATATTGAGCTAACGCTCTCGGTAGTTTCACATAATAGAATTTGCGCTGCGAACGGATTTAGCATCTATCAACGGTGACATTTAATCGACCATCATTTCGGCGGTATAAACAGGATTATGATAGTTTGATTTGAACTTCAAAAAGGTTAGATTTATCTTTCGTCTGTTATTTTTTGTAAGTTTCTAATTTCAAACCGATTTCGTAGGTTATTTATTTATATAAATGATGTATGGGGCAACCGCTGTGATAATTCTGTGATATTTTCATTCAATAGTTCGAAAAGAAAACTACAAGTTTTCCAATATTTTGCCGACCTTCGGGGGCGTAGACATCGGTGGTATCGCCAGCTTTTGATGTTCCGGGTTCGATTCATTGATAGGTCAATATAAAAAGCCACTTTTTAATTTTTTTTTTCGGGTTTACTTGTTTTGTTTGTTTCGTTGTTGAATCCAATGATGTCCAATCCAAAACACACTCAATAATGATTATCCCAAATCAGTAATGATACATCAGTTTCATTTTCTAGTACCTAAAAATTAAAAAAAAATATATATCTTCACGCAATTCCCAATACAGGGGTAGACAGAGGTCAAGTCTAGACAATTAAGTCCCTTTGACCCACCTTCCACCGAAGATATTTTCGGGACAACGTGACAGGTGGTGAGCCCGTCGCCGCCTTTATGTCCAAGCCAACGATGAAATTCGTACACAAGTTTTTGAAAAACTCATTGGTACTGCCACCTGGGGATCGAACTCGGGTCTCTCGACTCGAAATTCCGACCACCCAACAACTCGGCTATCGTGACTTATTAAAATGTGAGAATATTTGTAGGTCTATCTATAGAATGGTTACCATCGAAAAAAGTAATAAAAATAATAAAGTCGAAGATGTACTTTATGCTGCCCATCATTGGTCTGATTATTTTGCTCTGATATTTTTAGAGATAGTTATCCCGCCGTAATTGATGAATTAAAGTAAACGAAAGAATTGTTGTATGTGGTGATTTGAATGGATGGGTTGGTACCGCACGGCCAGGGTGCGAGTCGGTGCTTGGAATGTTTGGTGATAAAAGGGTTAACGATGCTGGCAAGCTTATACTGGTTGTATGCAAGGAAAAGGTTTCTTCTTGTGACAAAAACTATGTTTAGTCACAAGAAAATCCATATGTATAATAGAACAAGAGAGAATGAGAGAAGTATGATCGATTTATTC
This sequence comes from Sericinus montela, assembly GCA_029286605.1. Classification (NCBI taxonomy): domain Eukaryota; kingdom Metazoa; phylum Arthropoda; class Insecta; order Lepidoptera; family Papilionidae; genus Sericinus; species Sericinus montela. Next base: position 3,020,922 of record JAGSMR010000040.1, read on the forward strand.
CTGGACCGACTGCGATAACAGGTGATGGATACGCGAGTGTTCCGGAGTGCTGACTTGGGAACGGATCACTATCTAGTGATTACTAGATTTAGGGGTCTGTTCGCGGGTTGGCGCCACCGGACGGCGATACCAGAACCACAGTCGGTCGGTAGCATCCGAAGCTGGAAGCTTCAGGAAGCGGACACTAGGGTAATATCAAGCAAGGGTAGCCGAAAAGCTGGACAGCATTGATGTTAGGAAAGAATGTGTGGAAGAAATATGGCAGAGCCTTAGAGATGGAATGGTTAGTGCAGCGGAAGACGTGTGGAACTGTGAAAAGAGGAAGTAGTAAAAGGGTGATGCATGGTGGAATGACGAAGTGAAAGAAGCAGTAAATAAGAAGAAGAAAGCATGGTTAGACTACTTGGCCTCTAGTAATTATAAGGATATGAGAGAGAAGAGGAAAGAAAGATATAAGCTCCAGAAAGTTCACACGAAAGCATTGATTGAGGAAGTGCGTGAAAGAAGTAGACTGGAAGCGGACGAAAGGTTGTCGCACAACTTCAAGGAGAACTCAAACTCTTCTGGAAAGAGGTTGGAAGGACCCAGGTGGTGCGACAGCCTTAGAATGAATAAAGTGCTTTCGGGAACCAATGACGTCCTCTCAGAAAAATCGGACGTCATGCAGCGATGGAGCGAATTTTATAGAGATGTATGCGTGTGATGATCTTAGTGGGGATCCGGGAGTGACGCCGTGACTGGTACGCCAGACTCGGACCTCAGTGACACTGAGGTCATCAGTATGAAGGAGATTGAATGTGCGATTAGAAGTTTCAAATGTGGTAAGGCTGCGGGACTAGACAGATGTTGTTTACTTTAATAAACTTTTATGTTTATTTCATTGCTTCAGTTGATAACACGACTTGATAACAAGGATAATTTCCATTCATAAACTCAAACATTAATTACCTACATGCCTGCCCAGGACATCTTGCGGAAATTTTGTTTATAGTTTAGTAATTATGCCCCACGTTTTCTGTCGTTTCTTCAAATTCAAATTCAAATTTATTTATTGCAAATACATGATAGTGGTATGGTGATTCATTTAAAATAAATCGCGAATTATTTATTAATCTCTACGTTTGTAAGGACACGCCTTCCTATACATAAGCCAGTGTTGATACCGACTTATATCACAGCGAAACCTGGGTATGCCAGAAGAAGTATCAATAAGATACAGTTGGCTTGGCGAAGATGGCGATAGGCTCGCCACCTGTTACATTGCCCCAAATAAGCTCTGGTGACAAGTGGATCGAAATTACTAAACTGTCACGACCTTTGTCTACCCGAGTATCGGGAAAGGCGTGAAGATAAAGGAGAACATGTATTAAGGTTTTTACTATATTTACTTACGTATTTTTTTAGAATGATATTAATAAAATCCAGAGTTTAAGGCAGAATATATGGCACAAACTTTATTGTATATTTTAAAAATATTGATCTCGTCGTAATATTTTGTGCGTTTCCTTGATAATCCGAAAAGAAAACTACAAGTTTTCCAATATTTTGCCGACCTTCGGGGGCGTAGACATCGGTGGTATCGCCAGCTTTTGATGTTCCGGGTTCGATTCATTGATAGGTCAATATAAAAAGCCACTTTTTAATTTTTTTTTTCGGGTTTACTTGTTTTGTTTGTTTCGTTGTTGAATCCAATGATGTCCAATCCAAAACACACTCAATAATGATTATCCCAAATCAGTAATGATACATCAGTTTCATTTTCTAGTACCTAAAAATTAAAAAAAAATATATATCTTCACGCAATTCCCAATACAGGGGTAGACAGAGGTCAAGTCTAGACAATTAAGTCCCTTTGACCCACCTTCCACCGAAGATATTTTCGGGACAACGTGACAGGTGGTGAGCCCGTCGCCGCCTTTATGTCCAAGCCAACGATGAAATTCGTACACAAGTTTTTGAAAAACTCATTGGTACTGCCACCTGGGGATCGAACTCGGGTCTCTCGACTCGAAATTCCGACCACCCAACAACTCGGCTATCGTGACTTATTAAAATGTGAGAATATTTGTAGGTCTATCTATAGAATGGTTACCATCGAAAAAAGTAATAAAAATAATAAAGTCGAAGATGTACTTTATGCTGCCCATCATTGGTCTGATTATTTTGCTCTGATATTTTTAGAGATAGTTATCCCGCCGTAATTGATGAATTAAAGTAAACGAAAGAATTGTTGTATGTGGTGATTTGAATGGATGGGTTGGTACCGCACGGCCAGGGTGCGAGTCGGTGCTTGGAATGTTTGGTGATAAAAGGGTTAACGATGCTGGCAAGCTTATACTGGTTGTATGCAAGGAAAAGGTTTCTTCTTGTGACAAAAACTATGTTTAGTCACAAGAAAATCCATATGTATAATAGAACAAGAGAGAATGAGAGAAGTATGATCGATTTATTCCTGGACCGACTGCGATAACAGGTGATGGATACGCGAGTGTTCCGGAGTGCTGACTTGGGAACGGATCACTATCTAGTGATTACTAGATTTAGGGGTCTGTTCGCGGGTTGGCGCCACCGGACGGCGATACCAGAACCACAGTCGGTCGGTAGCATCCGAAGCTGGAAGCTTCAGGAAGCGGACACTAGGGTAATATCAAGCAAGGGTAGCCGAAAAGCTGGACAGCATTGATGTTAGGAAAGAATGTGTGGAAGAAATATGGCAGAGCCTTAGAGATGGAATGGTTAGTGCAGCGGAAGACGTGTGTGGAACTGTGAAAAGAGGAAGTAGTAAAAAGGGTGATGCATGGTGGAATGACGAAGTGAAAGAAGCAGTAAATAAGGAGAAGAAAGCATGGTTAGACTACTTGGCCTCTAGTAATTATAAGGATATGAGAGAGAAGAGGAAAGAAAGATATAAGCTCCAGAAAGTTCACACGAAAGCATTGATTGAGGAAGTGCGTGAAAGAAGTAGACTGGAAGCGGACGAAAGGTTGTCGCACAACTTCAAGGAGAACTCCAAACTCTTCTGGAAAGAGGTTGGAAGGACCCGGAGTGGTGCGACAGCCTTAAGAATGAATAAAGTGCTTTCGGGAACCAATGACGTCCTCTCAGAAAAATCGGACGTCATGCAGCGATGGAGCGAATTTTATAGAGAGATGTATGCGTGTGATGATCTTAGTGGGGATCCGGGAGTGACGCCGTGACTGGTACGCCAGACTCGGACCTCGGTGACACTGAGGTCATCAGTATGAAGGAGATTGAATGTGCGATTAGAAGTTTCAAATGTGGTAAGGCTGCGGGACTAGACAGAGTTACTGCTGAAATGGTCAAATATGGTGGGCCACGCGTCTGGGACAGCTTTCATCTGCTGTGCAATTTGTGCACTAATCAAATGTTTTCTTTCTGTGCTTTTGTGAATCTTGAGAAAGCGTTTGATAAGGTTGTAAGGAAGAAAATGTGGGAACTGTTGCCGGGGTATGGTGTGGATGGTCGATTGCTAGGGGCTGTGCAGTCACTTTACTGTGACTGTAAAGCCTGTGTGCGGGTAGGGCATGACCTGTCACCCATGTTTAGCGTCCTAACGGGCGTAAAACAGGGTTGTGTCATGTCTTTCTGGCTGTTCATACTGTATCTCGACAGCTGTTTACAGAAGCTGAAAGATAGCTGTTTGGGTGTGAAATTGGGTGACATAAAAGTAAATTGTCTGCTATATGCTGATGATACAGTGCTTATTGCACCATCAGAGGCAGAACTGCAGGCATTAGTCACGTGTATGAAAGAAGAATGTGAAATTAATGGTCTCCGTTTGAATGCTAATAAAACTATGGTTCTGGTATTTGAAAGGGACGAAGAAAGAACGAAGTGCGAAATTTGGGTAAATCAGGAATGTCTAGAACAGGTGAATAAAATTGTATACTTGGGGAGTGCGTTTAGCCGGGATGGAAGATGTGATTTAGTTGTGGACAGGCGTGTCGCTGCCGGGAACAAAGTCAATGGTGCCCTGACTGCGTTAATCAAAAGGCAAGGCGTTGTGAAAAGCGCACGCCTTGCAATACATAACGCAGTGTTGGTACCGACTTTGTTATATGGCAGCGAAACCTGGGTATGCCAGAAGAAGCATAAAAGCACTTGGCGATCTGTTCTCTCTGGCTACCCCGTCAGAGACTGTGCGTGAAGATAAATAAAAGTTATCCCGCCGTCTATCGGTTGCCAGAACGATATTTAAGGCTGCTTTCCTCAGTCGCCTCTTACATTCTGCGGAAGAAAGGGCGTTGTAATATTCTTACGCCGTTACCACACGGAACTATATTCTATATCTGTTCTGTACATATTAAGTCATCAAAAAAATCTTAGATAAACAATTAAGTCATCTAGGACCGCGTAATACTAGTATAATAATATGCTTGGAACAGGCATTCGCAATGTATACCAGTTGGCTAACAACGTGGATCTATTACTAGTTCATTGTTACTAATTATTTCAAATTTATTTTATTTATTTTCAAAGTAAAATAAATTTATTTAAAAAAAATAAATACACACAACATCACACGCTGCTCAGATCCCAAAATTAGCGGCTTAAGCACATGTATTATGGAATCAGAAACTACGTAGTTACCATAAACACCCATGCCGTGAGATGAGCTGACCTCGTCAGAGTTCAGTGATTGGAATAATTTTATTTAAATGTCATATGTATTTTTAATAGAGTTTATACAAAGAATAGTTTAATTAAAAAAAAGTCACAATAGCCACTCGATGTTTGTTACTTTGTATGATCGTTATTATTATTATTTAATTTTATTCTTATTTTTTATATATTTTTATTATTCTTATTTCATTATTATATTATTTTCTTAAAAATATTCATGATAGCCTTGGGGTTGGGTGATTGAAATTCGATTAATGACACCGGAGTTTGAGCTCCTGGTGATAGGCTCATACCAAGGGTTTTTTTTACCAATAAAAGATTATTTTGGGACAACGCGACAGGCTCACCACCAGGCACGTTGCGCCAAAAAAGGTCTTCTGTGAAAGATGGGCCGAAAGGACTTAATTGTCTAGACCTGAGTTAAAAAATTTAAAGCCAAGTCTTATTGAACTATAGGGGACTATAGGGAACTTATGAACGATATGGGAACGGAACTAGTCGCAGAGACACATCCTGATTTACTTTTTAGCATTGTCACGTATACGTAGGCTAGCTTAAAATTGCTTAACTCTGTGTCTTGAGACTAAACGCTGTTCGTGTTTTCAGTCACACAAAATTAACTAACTGACCCAACAAATATGTTTTAAAGTTAAATTTCAAGGCATCACAAATCTCAGTAAATCTCAGTTGTCAAAGCAGCGGTAATTTGTGTGTTCTCGATAGCAGCGGTGATATCGCTCGAGGGCAAAAGATATAAGATCGGTCTGATCCCGCCTTGCTGATGTACCGCTGTCGCTTCATTCGTTCCGTCGAATTCATTTCGCGATTGACAGCGAACTGCACATATTAATATTTTTACTATATCAAGTAAAATTTAAATACTCTGATGAAAAGATGTCCTACAACGTATACTTGGAATTCACTCACTCTTTGTTGCTTAGCCAGTAATTAATGTATTTCTTAGTAATTATATTGACTACATCTAACTTCATGAATTTCAATTAAAAGTGTGTCTGGTACGTTGAAACTGTTTTAAATTGAATAAGAACACTCAGTTTCAATAAGTCATTACTATACTGAATGTGTATTTTAATCGTAATTATGTAAGAAATGAATAAGACATAATTAATAGTATCGTTAATTTAATATATACATATTAATTATTATATTAATTTGTTAGAACTTAACTGCGGTATATATTACAGAAATTCCACTTACAAATACATTATCCATAACAGATGAGCTCTATACACTTAAGTAAAAAAATAACAATAACACTTCATTTCAGATTAATGATATATTTGAAATAGATGTTAGTTAGTTGAACATAATCATAAAAAAACTATGTTAGTATTGTTAGCATTTACATATAGATCTAAAACTAAAAAAAATCACATGAATAATGAATAAAATTAAAAAAATATAAAAACAAAATGTCCTCTCTGGGGAAACCGAGGGTTTTGTCTGTGCGATACAGTATCAGGTTATTAAGACGAACAACTATCGGAGATATATCCTAAAGAATGGCACCGTCGGCATCTGTCGAGCTTGTCGCTATCCTGATCCTGTCGCGATGAAATATCTTCGGTTATTCCATGCTTTCTTACTCTGAGTATCTGCATAGACACCTAATTTCCAGGATTTTACATCATGAGCTCGCTCTTAAATACGGTCGTGGAACGGAAACTGCCTTACTTTAAGTACTCTTCGGAGGCCGAAATCCGAGTCGACTGGGACTCCGTGACGGAACGCTCCGAGCTCAAATTTAGAAGGCGGTGCTCATCGATAAGGCCCGCCTCGTACGCCGGGTTCTCTCCCTGTCGCGTTAAACCCTAGGCCGTTGGTCATTCCTGTCGAGGGCTTCCGACTTGTTGTGCCTGTATTTATTTATTATATTGTATTTATTAATTATATATATCTATTGGTGTTTATTACGTTATAATTATGAAAACCCCTCCAGACGAGAACATATAACAAATACCCCACAATAAACATATATTATGAATAAAAATAATAAATGAAAAACAAATAATAATTTGTTCATCCACTTTATTTTAAATGTTTCTTGTCGCGTTTTCCCGATGTTGGGGTCGACAGAACTAACGTTTCACCGAAGACATTTTCGGGACAACGTGACTGGTAGTGAGCCCGTCGCCGTCTTTATGTCCAAGCCAATGATGTAATTCGTACATAAGGTTTAGACAAACCTTTTACAGTGGTAGAGCCACGCATCAACTTTTGTTGTTGCATGAAGTACCACGACCTCACAGAATACCGGCGTAAAGTAGAAGTCTAACAAACTTCTGCGTTTCGTCTGGTGAGTGCAGGTAACCGGAGGCCCACAGACCCTCCTCCCCCAATTATGGGGGAGGGGGGCACTCTAAGGGAGGCAACGCATCTGCTAAGCCTCTGGTATTGCGGGTGTTCATGGGCGGCGGTAATCACTTACCATCACGTGAGCCACTTGCTCGTTTGCCTCCCTTTTCCTATAAAAAAAACCTATTGGTACGAGCCTGCCACTTGGGGATCGAACTCGGTTCTTTTGACTCGAAATTATAACCACTCGGCTATCACTGTACTTTAGTTTACCTATAAAAAGTATAATAACTCAAGTATTTAGTTTATAGTACATTAGATTTACCAAAGTTGCCAGTGATCCTAAACCTATATTACGAGAACACAGACTGTTTTAGATAAATGTAGTTAAGATAATGTAGTTAACATTATCTTAATAAATATGTAAGTGGCTCCGTATAAAACTAAGAAATTGATCAAAATATATTTGTCGGTAGATTGTGGACACGTTAACGAACTGACATAACTACTTGATGAAACATCTGTAATTCCAGAGTAATGATGTTTTCCGAGAACGGTGTCGTAAAAGCGATGGGAGACTGCTGTAATCAGAGAAACTCGAACCGACTTCATAGTATTAGTGTAAATACAACGCTTACTTAAGGCGTTTTTGGCACGTGTTGCTGCCTTTATGTACAGCTTAAATAGGAATTGATACTTAATTGGTAGACGGTTCAGTGAGAACCCATTATTAACATAATATAATAATTTAAATAATAGAATTACGTTCCCATACTAGTTAGCATTTTATTTTTTTCTATTTATTCAAAACTGTAATTCCTATAAAGTGTTTTCCAGACTGTTTCGCCTACGTGTAATGTAAATGTAATCTCTAAACTCGTCGTTGTCATGGGCCCGAAAGTTGGCTTTGACATTTTCAAGGCTTCCCTTTAGTTGTTTCTTGCGATACCTTCAACAAAGGGAAGAGATTCCGGCCGTGTCTGTTGATTTTTTCAATTTGAAGTTACTCTCAGTGATTTATTTTCCTATATTTTTAGTAAATATTTTAATAATATTTAACTTACACAATACTTAAATACAATACTTAAATCACAACTTATCTCAAGTTATATACAATAAACAGAATTTTTGATATTCGTATGAAAACAGACGGGGCTTTAATACTTGCTCATCAGTATAGTGTAAGCCATATTAACAATCTCTAGCGCCTCATAATCCACCAAGCTGTGAGCCAGCTAAACGTGTTGTTTTATAGTATTATGATGATATTATGAATAAGTCTTATGAAATTAAAATACCTTTTTTAATATAATTACGCAGAGAGTATGCTTGCTATGCCAACATAAAATAATATTGAGAGTTGTTAACTATGAACAATAGCAATTTTAGAAATGTGTAGTTTACCTTATTGTATGGTTTACCAGCGGCCCGCTCTTACATTGACCGAGTTAAACGATAGTAAAATGAAATCAAAATCTTTATCTTTTAATATAGGATCACAAATTTCACTTGTCAAAAGTCATTATTTAATAAGCCGAATAATTTTTAGTCCACTCCAAATAAGAAAGTACTAAATATGTTACATATTGGCAAATTAAGTCACGATAGCCGAGTGGTTGGTTGGGTGGTCGGAATTTCTAGTCAAGAGACCCGAGTTCGATCCTCAAGTGGCCGTACCAATGGGTTTTTCTAAAACTTATGACCGAATTACATCGTTGGCTTGGACGTAAAGACGGCGACGGGCTCACCACCTGTCACGTTGTCCCGAAAATATCTACGGTGGAAGGTGGGTCGAAGGGACTTAAATGTCTAGACTAGACCTCTGTCTACCCCTGTATTGGGGAATTGCGTGAAGATATTTATATATTTATTTATTTATTTATATTGGCAAAGCTGTTGTGCTAAACAAATGTTGGTGATTACAAACCTCATTGTAAATGTCAGTGAATGGCGTATTGGTATTAATGATTTATTAATAACATAAACTTGTTATGCTTGTCATATAATTACAGCGCATTATATTTTTCACTTATTTTTAAATGAATATTTTGACTCAAACGAGATAACATAGCCGAAACACATAAATATTTTGTCATCTCCTCGGAATTACGAATTAGAGACTAGGAAATCTAAAGGGAATTCAGTACGAAAATTATTTCGAGTATGTGATTAAAACTTTCCGTGTTAGGAAGGTAAATTTGCGTGGTCTCAAGTTTTCTTCCGAACCCTACACCTTCGTGGCCCACACGCACTTGATCGACTTTTCTTAATTCGCCGAGGGATTACTCGGGATAAAATATAGATATTAATTTTATTAATAAACGTGAGTTTCAAATAAATTGTTCTGTAACGAAATTATTTAACATTTAGAGTCTGTCACTTTTTATATTATACTAACAAAATCTCAGGTTATTTTGTTTCTCTGCATTTCTGTGTTTCCATTAGTTTCAGGACGATTATTATTATTATTATTATTTGAAATTGTGCATTCGTTTATCTATTATTCTGTACTTAATTTGCAAATAGGGTTATTTTTTGTGTGCCCGAAAAAGAAATTTATGATTGAAAATCTGTTCTCAGGATCTTCTGGGAAAATCTGTTATCAAAAATGATGTAATCGACACAGCAACAATTAACAGTAATTAATACAGTAAACGTATAGAATAAAATGAATCGGTCTGCTGTATCAAGTACGCAAAACTGGTTCTCAAAAAACAACTGCATACAGATAATACTTAGTGCAGCTATATCTTTTATTGGACATTATAATGACAACCTTAGCAATGTTAAGGAGGAACAAATGTATCAATTTTCATACCTGCGGTATGATTGTGACATTTCAGGTTTTGTACGAATAATGTACTCTGATATATTTTTAAGTTATATTCATGCATTACAATACCTGGGTAGATAGAGGTCTAGATAATGTAATCCTTTCGACCATTTGGGTAAAGCCAGCAATACTATATGTATATAAATCTGCGAACGAATTGCTATATAAAAATGTAGTAGAAACGCGTGCCATTTTCAAATTTTAGCCATTCGAGGCATCAAACCACCACTCTTGTAAGTGCTATAGTTTAAATTTAATAAGCGAAATAAAGTTCACGAAGTCATACAAAAGGACAAAAATCGCATATCTTAATTTTATATAATATTAACAGCGATAATTAGCAAAAATTTTAATTTAAAATGATTTATTATTGCCTTTAATTGAATAAAATTAAAGTTAGGTTTAGTTTTTATAATCGACATAACTAACAATGGAGCAGGATGTAAACGACGAGTTAATTTAAGCGGTGTCAAAATGCTTATAGTTCGTATTTTAAATAAAAAATTGCAGGAAACTTAGCTAGGAACTTAAAACTCTTGAGTCAAGAACCCACTACCCTGCTAGATTGATAATTCGGTTTTGAGTGGCAATTTAATTAACCAGTACTACAAAGTTTGTTTGCTTATGACATTTCGCTTTGGGAAGGTTAAAGAACGCATTTGTTTATTTAGGCAATTAACTTGGTAGATGAATTACACGTACCTAATTAATTACCGTCAAAAGTTTACTGGCGCTTTTTTGGGTATGCTGTGTGAGAAATATCGATGTGATGTTATTTTTAACTTTTATTTATTACTTCTTTATTAAGTCTGATTACCATCTTTTTCTTTTTAATTTCCAAGGCCTATTCCATATCACGATAGGCGAGTGGTTGGGTGATCGGGATTCGGAGTCAAGAGACCCGAGTTCGATCCCCAGGTGGCAGGCTCGAATCAATGTTTTATTTTTCAAAAAAACTTAAGTATGAATTATATCGTTGGCTATTACATTAAGACGATGACGGGCTCACCAACTGTCACGTTCTCTCAAAAAATTTCTTCGGTAGAAGGAGAGTCGAATTGTGTAGACCTGTACTAAAACCCTAAAAAGTTCTCATTTAATACTTTTACAACTGTTATTCATTTAGATCTCATGTACAAAACAAACTGCTATCACCATTTTGTTTCTTAAGACGCATCCCCAACCAAAACCTGCATTTATGAATTTGATGGCTATAAACTTTAAATAGAAAAGATATAACATTATATTTTTACACTTAGAAGTCACGATAGCCGAGTTGTTGGGTGGTCGGAATTTCGAGTCGAGAGAACTGAGTTCGATCCCCAGGTGGCAGTACCAATGAGTTTTTCAAAAAATTATGTTTCATCGTTGGCTTGGACATAAAGGCGGCGACGGGCTCACCACCTGTCACGTTGTCCCGAAAATATCTTCGGTGGAAGGTGGGTCAAAGGGACTTAATTGTCTAGACTTGACCTCTGTCTACCCCTGTATTGGGAATTGCGTGAAGATATTTATATTTATTATTTTTTATTTTTACACTAAGGAACCTTCAAATTGACCAGAATTGATTATTTTGGATTAAAAATAAACACTAATTGACTTTTTATGTACTGAAGAATGATTTTAATTTAAGACCAAAAATATTATTAGTTTTTACATTTATTTTTAAAATGGTGTAAGTGCTTAAGTATATAATTCAGAGGTTCTATGTTGCCAGGTAAAAGAACCACCTAGAGGGGTTTCTTGCCCAAAAAAACATGAGTAAATGAAACTCTGCCTCCTCTCCACCTATATTTTTTTTATAGAAAAGGGAGGCAAACGAGCAGGTTGCTTACGTGATGGTAAGTGATTACCGCCGCCCATGGACACCCGCAATACCAGAGGCATAGCAGTTGCGTTGCCTCTGGTATTGCGGGTAGAGGCGTAGAGTGAAGAATTGGGGGAGAGGGGTGTGTGGGCCACCGGTTGCCTGCACTCACCAGACGAAACGCAGAAGTTTGTTAGATTTCTACTTCTCGCCGGTATTCTGTGAGGTCGTGGTACTTCCCTGGTCGAGCCGGCCCATTCATGCAACAACAAAAGTTGATGCGTGGCTTTATCACTGTTGCTTATATTTTTAATAATGAACAGATGAGTAGCATTTTTTTAAAAAAGAATAGAAATTTGAAACCGAATTGCATTTGAAAGACACAAAAGTGTTCTGTTATGAATGAAATTCGAAAATTTGATATTTGGTAAAATTTTGGGTGATAGTCAGAGCCAATTCCCTTTTCATCACAATGTGACTTTGTCTATCAATTTTTTTTTTTTCGAAAACTTAATATAATTGTTAATATGTAGGAACTGCTTGAATTGAATAAATATTTTTTTCTATTCTATTCTCGCACAAAAAGGAACAATCATGTTCTATTCTTAGAAGTCAGTAAACTAGCTACCAATTTTATTTTATTAATCATATTTGACTTCCACCCAGTCAATGTGTATTTCGTTATTGTTATCTAACTATCAAACAATTTATTATTGCTCGGAGTTGGTGGAGTGTTTTTGTTTGCCGACGTACGATAACAAACGCGTATTGGATCTAACCTACGCCAAAGTTTTCGTTGATTTTCTGTCATAAACTTTGATGTTTACAAATGTTATTTAACGGTTATAAATAAAATCCGGTTTAGTGCTGATTTTTCAATCAAAAGATGAAGTTGTTCATATCATAGGATACGAGCAAAACATACGTTACAACTATTAGTATATATAATCAGTAGCTAATGGTTAACTCTTTAAAAAGTTTATGTAATATTTTAATATTACATAAACTTTTTTAACTATAATATTATATAAAATTGTTTTAACATAATGTAATATGAATTATTAATAGATAATAGGTAGCAAGCCTCCATCGGCTGTGTGATATTGGTGTAAAAATTAACTAACCCGTTGCTTTCCCTGGGCGTCATTAATTAAAAAGAAAATATATTTAGTAATTAAATAGAAATAGCTGTCTATATTAGTGAGAATAATTTTTTTTCTTTTCTTTCTTTCTGCCCACAACTAAGCGGACAGACAAGGAACAGCGACGAACGTGTAAGGTATCTGGTACTTCAAGCGTCAAATAAATAAAAGGCTGTAAGACCTGACTAGAAAGCCTAATCGACGTGATATCCAGAAGATCTTTGAACGGAGTATCTCGTAGTCATAGTGAAACAGGCCTACTGCTTCTACGTTTGACCTTTGTGTTCCGCTTGTTGCCAATAACGATCAAAACTTGAGTCTTGTTGGCCCTAAGTGTTAAAAAAATAGTAATTTTAATGTTAAGTTTATTTTGAGAAAATGTTTCGGTATTTGGTAGAATGCAAAATCAAAAGTTTATATTTAAAAATCCAATTACATACCGAACATGCGATACCTATATTATTATGATTGTTTGAGCGCATAAACTCGACTTTAGTTGAATGAATGCTAAGTGAAATAGCCTTTTATGACCTTCCGCTGCATTAAAGTGTTTACATCCGTTGGAATTTGATACCTCTTGACTAATTACTTAATGCATACCTTTTATATTTAATAGTGTAAATTTTAAACTTTTTAAAGTATATTTGTTTGTTCAAATACTCATACACTACACAACTTCTTACATTTTAAACAATTTCATGTTTTATAAGACGTGAAAGATAAGATTGACGCTGGTTGATATTTCCACTAATTGATGGAGCAAATCGTGTTGTTAATAAATAGATTAAAGGCGATGCAATGTTATTGTGGATCCACTTTGATAATTAATTACTGCTCCGTTGTGATAGGGTGTTGTGCGAGTTGCCCTAATTCACGGATATCCGGCGCAGCTCGTTACAATTACGCAGAGATGAACGTAGTAGCCTGTAATTAACTGCGGCGAGCTTCGTATTCGTCTGTATTAAATATTAACTGATCGACAGTAAATTTTAAACCTAAATTAATTATTTAGGTTTAAAATTTACTTTACTTTATTTAGGTTTAATTCAGGTTTAATATTAAGTAAGAAGAAAATACTAAAAATAAAAAAAATCAAAGAAATTTGAAACGAGTTGCATTAATTTTATAATATAGATACGTATTTTATTTTTATTTTTACGGAATTCTATTCAAATCCTATACAGGATAATCCACAAACAACTACTATGGAGCTTCTTAAATAGATATGTTTTTCTTTATTGTGAAGTTATAATTAGAAGGAATTTAAATAACAAAAAGAAATTAAATTTCACATTTTGCTTTCATTCGCGACGTCTTATCAAATGTTCAGAACTTTGCAACAAATTATCCAAGGATTTGAATAAAATACTAACCTTACATATGTCAATTAACAAAGAAAAATGACGACCTCGGTGAACGAGTGGAGTACATGCCGGGTTTCATCAAGTCGCCAGCTCTGAGGTCCTGGGTTCAATCGTGTCAATGTAAAAGCCACACTTTCTACATCTTCAAGGGTCTGGGTGTTTGAGGTACTTACGTTGTTTCCGATTCCATATTACAAGTGCTCTAGCTATTTACTTTGGGATCTTACTTTTGGATACTTAATGTATGTGATGTTTGTCCTTGTCTATGTATGTATTTATTATTATTATTATAAAAACTAAAAAAGCAAATATTTTCAGGTAAAAAATAGTACCCAAAAATATAACAAGCCTGGCTCCAAAATAATCAGGTATTAAACTAATACGCTATTTTTTATTTTCAGCAAAAAGGCACAAAGCAAAGAGGCACGTGAGCTATTCACACTACACACCAACACAAAGTTTTATTCTTTCTTCTAACCTGAAGGAAATGAACAAGTTTATCTTGATTCTTCTTACGGCTAAAACAAATATCGTTATTGTTATCTAACTCATCCCAAGATTTATTATTGGCCCGTGTTCGCGACATGTTTTTGTTTGCTTACGTAGAAGAATAACTTCATACTTGGTCTATTCTTATTTTTTTCTTGCACTAAATGATGAGCTCTTGTTGAGTAATGTTTTATTTAATAGCCCATACACCAAATTAAACAAAGTGGTCTAAGTGGATTTTTACACTCATTCCACTGAAGTTTCGCTCCGTCATTTAGAATTTAAGGCTCTAAGAAGATTGGTGATATCAGTAAATTTTTTTATAAATAATTTTTTTATTTTTTTTTATCGTAACGCAATTCCCTATACAGGGGTAGACAGAGGTCTAGTCTAGACAATTAAGTCCCTTCGACTCACCTTCCACCGAAGATATTTTCGGGACAACGTGACAGGTGGTGAGCCCGTTGCCGATAAATATTATTAATATAAATATTATTATTAGATATTTATTTATATTTATAAATAATAAATATAAATAAATATCTTCACGTCGTTCCTAAAACAGTGCTGCTAAAACACCTTCCAAGATATAAGTCCTATACGTACCGCCCTATCATCTTAAATTTTGACGAAAGATATTTCTTAAGTAAAAAATAACGTTAAGAAGTAATTTAGATTGAATATGTTTGTAGACTCAATGGTGTACCGTGTAACAGCACCTCGTGATAGTATTTAAAAGTGTACACACATAAGTATTATCTGTTTTCTAGATATGTGGAATCCACAGCGTTATTAACATTGAGAGATTCTAAAACTTGAACTGTGTTAGAATTGCTTTCTCGTTTTCATATATGTATTCCGCATTAAAATAATAATGATTACCAATTTTATTCTATACAATTTGGCTGCGTTTAGTTTACTAAACTTTATATCAAAAATAATTATTTTGTAGAATACAAAAAGCAATAATAGTTTTACATAAATGATAAAGTGCATTTACTTTCAAGTAAAAATCGCTAACTGTGTGCCTGTATCACTTATCATATATACTGATGAATATCATACATCAGTATGTATGAAGATTCTTTTACGAGTAGTATTGTAATTAATTATATCGATATTCAACGACCTCCATGGACAACTGGCATACACATTGGTTTCCATGATAGAGAGCACTGAGATTGGGGTTCGATTCCCGACTCCCCTTTTTCTTTCGTTGTTTCTGATTGTATAATACAAAGGCGTTAGCTAATTACTTTGGGATCAGAGCAAATCCCTGTTTATGTGTTCATTGATTTGTTAATGTTAATGAAGAATACGTCCTCCCCAGGTCACGATCGCCCGACCTGGCGGGTAGCTACCCTTTTCCTGCATCACCTCAACCGCTACATTGGCTTGGACATAAAGACGGCGACGGGCTCACCACCTGTCACGTTGTCCCGAAAGATCTTCGGTGGAAGGTGGATCGAAGGGGCTTAATTGTCTAGACTAGACCTCTGTCTCCTTGGTAATGGGAATTGCGTGAAGATGTTTATTTATTTAATTTATTTATTGATTCGTTAATAAACAGAAAAATATCGGACTGGAAATTAAGCCAATACCAAAATACTTATCACATGTACATAATATATATATATATATATATATATATATATATATATATATATATATATATATATATATATATATATATATATATATATATATATATATATATATATATATATATATATATATATATATATATATATATATATATATATATATATATATATATATATATAAATATATAAATATATCATATCTCATATATAGTCTAGACAATAAAGTCCCTTCGTTCCACCTTCCACCGAAGATATTTTCGGGACAACGTGACAGGTGGTGAGCCCGTCGCCGTCTTTATGTCCAAACCAGCGATTTAATTCGTACATATGTTTTGAATAAACCTATTGGTACGAGCCTGCCACCTGGGGATCGAACTCGGGTCTCTCGTCTCGAAATTCCGTCCACCCAACCACTGGCTATCGTGACTTTTATCGTGGCATGTACATACATACGTTTTTAACAATTACATATTTTAGAGAAATGGAAACTTAATTTAATTGGCACACGGATAGCGTCTATCAGCGCACGGCGTAATAGAATGTTGGCCATGTTTCTTGTAAAATTCAACTTTTATCCCTCAAACTACGGTACTAAACGGTAGGGATAACTTAATTTAATTCTCATATGAGTTTAATTTAGTCCAGTTCTAAACACGCGAAAGTGATTGTTATAACAAGATTGAATTGCCCTTTTTGTGTAAGTGCCGCTCCGCAGAGAGTGATAGCAATAAATTAATCTCGTCCGTTTCGCATTTAGTTATCAAGAGCAAACTGACTAAGAAATTGCGTATAAAGGGTTTTTCACTTTCCGTTTCGCCGGTGCCATAAAACTGTAACAAAAGAGATTCTACAGTCTCTTTGTTATTGGATGTGTATTTTTAAATGTGCTGAGAACATTTGGTCCGTAAAATTTATTCTTGTTCATGTATACTTCTGTTTATAAATTTGTATGTTTATTTTTTATTTTTAATGTAAATATCAAGGTCCATAATTTAAAAAAAAATATCTACGAAATGTAGAATTAATGAAATATTTATAATTTCTTTCTTTTTAACTCACTTACTAGACAATGGAAATTTCATAAAAAGATTACACTTATTACACAAATTTTTCCGAGCAAAGCTTGTTTATCCACCTGAATGTGAACAAATACATACCGAGATATACGTACAGAGATATTCAAACAGAGATAGTAGGTTGAGACTATTAAGTCCTTTCGACACATATTTAACCGAAGTCTATTTTGGACAACGTGACAGGTGGTGAGCCCGTCGTCAATTTAGTAGTTTAGAGTATTTATTTCAATTTCATTTCAGTATTCATCACCGTTCTCGTGAGTATGGTTTGAGACTATTAAAGGAAAAGCTTTAAAAATTTCATTATCTGCCGACAGTTGGCGGAATAACAATCTTTAAATATACCGGACTATTTTATTGAGCAGATTGATTACAGGCAACTGCATCTGTGGAAAGATGTCTGTTACGCGATCACCAATCCGCTTGGCAAACGTGGTGATAAAAGCAAATTCGTATGGTAGAGTATTCTTATGTTTTGCAGTGGACTTTTACGGGCCTATTTAAGTATAATATATACTCATAATTATAAAGTTTATATCAGTTATTATCAGCTATAAGCCCTGGAACCAGAGAATCCCGACCACTCAACCAATCGGCTATCGTGACTTTTTTATAATAAATATAATTAAATATATAAATATAAAATTTACGATAGCCGGGTTGCTGGGTAATCGTAATTGAATTCAAGAGACGCGATTTCGATCAGGAAAGAAAGAAAGAAACATTTATTGCACATAATAAACCGCGAACATAGTAAATTAAAGAGAAAATTATCAATGAAACAAAAATTAACAAACTTAGAGACGAAATTAAACTAATGACAATACCTATAAATAAAATATAAAAATAACGCTTATTTTATTAAATTAAAGAGAAAAAATAAGTCACGATAGCCGAGTTGTTGGGTGGTCGGAATTTTGAGTCGAAAGACCCGAGTTCGATCCCCAGGTGGCAGTACCAATGAGTTTTTCAAAAACTTTTGTACGAATTTCATCGTTGGCTTGGACATAAAGGCGGCGACGGGCTCACCACCTGTCACGTTGTCCCGAAAATATCTTCGGTGGAAGGTGGGTCAAAGGGACTTAATTGTCTAGACTTGACCTCTGTCTACCCCTGTATTGGGAATTGCGTGAAGATAAACAGAAAAAAAGTTAAAATTTCAGCTGACACGGGCGGGTTTGTATCCCGCCCGTATCAGTTGAAATTTTAACTTTTTTATCTTTAATTTAATAACATAGAAGTTCAGCTTAAATATGCTTTTAAATCAATAAAATTGCATAATAACGCTTATTATTATTAAAATTTTTCTAAACTTATGCACGATTAATAGGGATTCCTATCATTGTCAAAAAAAATGTCTGTCGGTGAAAGCTGGGTGGAAAGGACTAAATTATCAGGACCTTTGCCAGTATTGGAAATAGCGTGAAAATATATTTCTATAATATATAATAAATTGAAAACTAAAAGCTTTACGAGAGCTAAAACTTTTAAGCAGAAAATTTTACTGCAAAACAAGTTCAAGTAAAACAGGAATGTAATAAGTCAGCCAATAAGTGAACTAATCGACTGGTCGGTTTGGATGCACGTCAGAGTGCTTCACTTTATTTCGTCGTGTTTTCTGGGGCGTTTTAGACGAGAATATAACCGCTGCACTCTGTAAAATCTGTTGCAACGTGTAAATTGTTGAAGTTTTTCTTTGAACTACATTTTTCTTATGAACAGGCTATCAAGACAACAATGTCTTGGATTAAATGATTGTTTTAAAGCTTCGTACGAATATAATATTAATGACATAATTTAATTTGAGTTATATTTTAAATGCTTTGCGACTTTATAATAACTATTTTTAGATTTATTAGCAATAAATACTATAAAAATATTTGCTTATCTTATTTACCACACAAAAAATCACTACTGTCTATTATTTTGACGCATGGGTAGTAAGTTGTAAATAGATATAATATGTGTAATAGGTAAATAGTTAAATATAATAGTTGGTAGTGACTCTACCTTCGAAGGATTGGAGGTTCGAGTCCCGCTAGGGGAAAATATTTGTGTGATGAATATGAATGTTTGTACTCGAGTTATGGAGGTTTATATGTATGACAAAAATATATCTATATAGATACATAAGTATAATGTACCGTTCAATGGGCACTGAGATGGCGACGGGCTCATCACCTGACACATTGACCTAAATAAACTTTGGTGAAAGTATATAGCAAAAGTATATAAAGAAAGCAATATAACCCTGTAAGGTGTTATCAAAAAAATTAGATAATCGTTAATTTTAAGTTGGAGAACTAATATTAATATCGATCGCTTTGCTGAAAAAAAACCTTCAATACTTTAGAGTGTAGCTACGACACTGGCTTCAGAGTACAAAAGCTACACTTTAGTTCAAAGCATTTACCCTAGAAGTAGGCTTACTGTATATTACGAGTTGTATTCAATAGAATTGCAAAATCTTTAAGAGCAAATATTACTGGCATACATGCGGATGGCAAGCATTGTTGTATTGTACCCCGAGTGTACCCCAAGATCAATATCATGGAGATATCATTAAAATTGATAATGGCAATTTAATATAAATATATCTTCACGCAATTCCCAATACAGAGCTCTAGTCTAGACAATTAATTCCCTTTGAACCACCTTCCACCGAATATATTTTTGGGACAACGTGACAGGTGCTGACCTCGTCGTCGTCTTTATGTTCAAGCCAACGAGATAATTCGTACATAAGTTTTTGAAAAACCTATTGGTGCGAGCCTGCCACCCGGGGAACGAACTCGGGTCTCTTGAATATACATAATATATAATACATACTGTGAGGTTAGGAAGAACTTCGTTGGCCAAACCTACATGTCTGAAAATGATAATAAAAAAAGTATCATTTCGATGGCGCGTCAGATCCGCCGACGCGCACTAGAGTAGCATGGACGTTCCCTTTTCCGTGCGTTCCCGTATCCCATGTATCTCTCTCGAGGTACATTTGAAAAGTACTCTTCTTCCAAATTCTCTAAGGCTAACTTCTAAGTCTTCTTTTAACATTGACAACTAGCAGGTTTAGCGCCAGAAATATTATTGTAGGAATGGTTGAGAAAGAAGTTTTTTGTTTTAAACAAGAATGAATCCCTTGCTCCTTATTCAGATAAAAACAATTTAACTGAAGAATTCTTCTTGCGTCGTTGTTATTAAACTAATAAAGAGTAAATTTTGTACGTCATGTATTTAAAACCCAATACAAGTGTATGCTGGCGTAAGACCTACGCGTCTAAAAAAGGGTTAAGCAATCTTACTCGTAAATAATAGCTTCATTAAAAATAACAACCTTCATAATTTCTAGTTTAAGATCAAGGATTAAGAGCTTTGTTAAATATAGAGACTTTGTAATATAATTTACTGTCTTTGAAATATTGCTATTTTAATAAGGTAATTTAAGTAAGTAAGGTTTTAGTTGATATTCAATTTTTTTATTTTAAAGACACGATAGCCGAGCGGTTGAGTGACTGGAATTTGGGTCAAGAGACTCAAGTTCGACAGGCTCGTACCAATGGATTTTATTCAACTTATGTACTGTTTATTTCATTGGCTTGGACATAAAGACGGCGAAAAACTCGTCACTTATCAACGTCACAAAAAATGTCTTCGGTGAAAGATGGCTCGAAAGAACTCAAAGGACGCCAAAACTACTTTCTTCCCCAGTACTGGGAATGGCGTGAAGATATTTCAGATTCATTTATGACTTATTATGACTCTGATTCCGAACAGATATGATAAATGTGTAAGAAAATATAAATTAATATAATGTATTTCACATATTTAAAATAATTATCCCTACTAATATTATAAATGCGAAAGTAAGTATGTTTGTTACGCTTTCACGCGAAAACTACTCAACCGATCATCATGAAACTTTGTACACATATTCTTGGAGGTATTAGAAGTAAACATAGGGTACTTTTTATTAAAAAAAAATTTTTTACGAAAAATAAAAAAAATTTTGGTCAAAAATATTTGCTGATGTTATAAGTAGTAACTTAAGCTACTTTTCTAGAAATTACCATTTTAGAAATATAATTAGGATTCCGCATTAAGTGTTATACCGCGTGCCGTGTGGGGCAACTAGTAAACCTATGAAAAGAACTGTGTTTTTAATCTATATAAATAACATAAAAGAGGTCTGCCGTTGAGTGTCACTGAAAAACTACTGGATAGATACCAATAAAGTTTCCTAAGTTTTATTTCTCAGGCACTTGGTCCTTATCTTTATCGATTATTATTTTAGATATAATCCATTAGATTATGAAAAAAGTAAGGGAATAAAAAATACAAATAAGATAATATATAAGCGGCAATAGCCTAATAAGGTTTAGGGTGCGGACTGCGAAACATGACGTCGCAGGTTCGGGCCCCGCTATTCGACTATTGACGTAAACCAACTCCTGACACAAGCATTGCAGCTTAATTGGAGTGGTTAACAGGAATACTAGTAATGATATTCGGCATTGCTAGTATTCTTTTAAAAAAAAATATGTATTTTACGCGGACGACGGTGCGAGAAATAAGTATTATTTTTCCACTTTTTGTTTTAGCTTTATGTTTTAAACTGTACCAAAAATAAGATCATGGTTTGATTATAAAGGAGACTTGTAAATCTAACAACAATTGAACGTTATAGAGCAGTTAATGTGTATAAAGCAGGTAACGTGAGTCGATTCGGGCTAGCTCTAAATTTTTCGAACTTTAACTTATTTTTTTGAATTCGAAATAAATATCATTAATAATTTTATATTTTGATTAAAGTTACACAATCTTTAATGTTACACATTTAAATAAAAAATTAACTCCCAACGTCGCCTATTAGAACATTAATAAGTTTATTGTTGTTATAATAATTTATCATAATTATTCAAGTGGCCAGTTACACAGAGTTGGATATAATCAGGCGTTCGTTTTATTTCATTCGTTTAGTGTAGCTCAGTCGTCCAGTTTGATACTAACTCTATGTATTTATCGTTACTTTGTACGTGCGATGAGTCAATCCGAGTCCATTCATGAGTCGCCAGAGTAGATTAGCGAGGAACATAATTTACTGTTATATTATTAAACATAGTTTCTTTACCTTAACGTCTTAAAGCTCTCTCTTGCCTCTTTATACGTTACACAATAACATTAACAAAACATAGTGATCAATCTATTAACTATCTCTCCACATATTTTAACGTTTTAACAAATACAAATAATTTGTTCATTTAGAGATATTTAAATTTTATTATCTATTTAACTATTATATATAGCCAAATCAGGTCCCGCTTAGTTGTTGCTCGGTCTTTTATCAATATTTGAAAATAGCAACGGTAAGATAATCAAAGAGTAACTTAACAAAGAATGTCATACATATTTTCTGCAGACAACAACAACAGTTGCCATAATAATCTATGAAACAAATTACTTAATGTAAAATAAATAAAAAAATATCGTCACGACATTCCCAATACAAGGGTAGACAGAGGTTTAGACAATTAAGTC
Source organism: Sericinus montela (assembly GCA_029286605.1). Taxonomy (NCBI): domain Eukaryota; kingdom Metazoa; phylum Arthropoda; class Insecta; order Lepidoptera; family Papilionidae; genus Sericinus; species Sericinus montela. The sequence continues at coordinate 3,043,732 of JAGSMR010000040.1, forward strand.
GTTGCGACCTTCCTTCCATCGTAATATTTTTAAGGTGACAGGTGACAATATGACAGGTGGTGAGCCCGACGCCGTCTTTATCTCGATATAATTAGTACATACGTTTTTTAAAAACCCATTGGTACGAGCCTGCCACCTGGGGCTCAAACTCGGGTCTCTTGACTCGAATTCCGACCACCCGACCACTCGGCTATCGTGACATACCTTTATTCATGTATTTTTAAATATATTTTCCCCGTTTCCATGGAACTATCGAATACAAAATACAAAAAATAATAAAATATAATACAAAAATATCGAATACAAAAAAGTATTTACAGTACTCTTGGTTCCACACGCAGCGACCTGAAAAAAATTAAGTCCACCCTTTGAGTGTTTTTGGAGTTTTATGACAGCAATCATAAAATCACCGCGAGAGTTCAGCAACAACATACAATCTATTGTACATAATAAACTACATTTATCTATAAAGTAATTCATTATTATCGGCATCCATACTGAGTAATAAATGATTAACTCTCCCTGAATAAAAGAATTTTCATAACCTGGTCAAAAATCCCAAGGATTAATCCCTATGTATAAAATACAAAATTAGTAAAGCATTTGATAAAATCAATATGATATTTTAATCTTTCATTTAAAGTCTTTAACTGACTATAAAATATTGTCTATGAATCATGCTACATTTATTTAATGCTATATTTATATTTATTTAAATTTGCTGTATAAAAGGATGTTAACTGGAAACGTAATCAACGAGTTTTATTCATAGTCATAAAGCCTTTTAGATTAAAATTTGCAAGGTTCTTGTAAATTTATGAGGTGTCATTGAGAAAGTTAAGTTGTTGATCAAAGTTGCCTCGCTTGCCGGCTAACAGATTATCTCTTTTAATAGTACTTAATCGTGTTCCATTTAATTTACCTAAACACAGTAACTTTTAATAAAATATTGTTGCCAAACCCTTCATCCCGAGGGGTTTACTTACTTAATTGAGATACTTATTTCGTCGCCTGTAAAATATTAAATATTTCTTTGTTACCACATTTTATTATAATAGTTGTCAGAATTTAAAACATTCTATATTTTATTAAAAGCTTTCGAGCAGATTTAGTCCTAGAGGTAGTTTATGGTGTGTTTTTGTCATAACAATATTTACGCAAGTAAATTACTGATCAAAGTAACAGACACCTCGTAACTTACACGTCACTTAAGATGATTGGTTATTCCCCCTTTTTGTCGGTAGTCAATGATGTTTCCGAGACTATTCACATTATCGCGTCTTATGTGATGGGTGTCCCACGGTAAGAAATGGGATGGAATCGCTGTAAAAAATTATTACTGTCCGTTATCAATTAGACCGTAAGGCTGCTTCAATTATCTGCTCAGCAGCCTAAAATGATGATGCCGAGGTTAATTAAATCACGAAAAGAGCTGAAATACCCATAATGTTTTCTTGGTTTTCTTAGAATTCCACCACCCCTTGGTGAAATTAGGTCTTACCTAATTGCAATCCAGTAATATATTCTATTTTAATCTGTAATTCTTAGCTATAACCTTTATATGTACTGTTTTGTGGCAATTAATAAATCTACTTTCTTTCTTTCTAATTGATAGTACACTCTATCAAACAAAAAAGGTAAGACGAAGTTAAGGTAACAGACATAAAAAAAACATGCAACCAATTTTTTTTAACTTCGATTAAAATGTATTGGAAGGCCGAAAGTGAAATATCGTTTTCTATAAATTGAATACGTTTGGGACAGTAGTATTTATATCATTAGTATCCGAGAGTGTTGACATGTTCGTGGCATGTGTCCTGTCATATTGCCCTCGACTGCGTCAATATCAGAGGAAAAATATATCTCTAGCGGTGGACTAGATTTTATTAGCGTTCAAACTAAATTCTATGAATTTGACGTAAACGTGTCATTTAACATGAATGATAAATGAAAACATGAACTCTGTTTAAAATAAATAATAGATGATGCATTAAAATTAATTAATTTTAGGAAAATCATGACCTATTTTCTATGATTACTGTCCACCGTTCCAAATGTATCGAACAAAAATAATACTAAGACGAAGAAGACAGAGACAATCTCGTCAAAGGCGACCACATTATGAGTTATTTTTAGTTACGGCCCCACGGTGTCTCACACGTGTCAAGTGATTGACATATCTGATACAAATGCTTCCAATAAACCATTTAGTTGTTAAGTTGTCTACGTACAAAACCGCCCATTAACGAACCGAGCTTGTAACACCTTCAATAATAAATTAATTGCTATAAACTGAGATTAGTCGTTAAAACTCGATTAAGATGTTAAATGATTAAGTTAATTATTAGGGGCTGTCTGTAAGTTAATGATTTATTTCAATCGTTTACTTTGTTTGATGAAATGCTTATTTAAGAGTGGTTTAAAATGAAAAATGTAAACATGAAATCTTGTTAAAAAATTTTAAAACCATTTATCTGTAATGAAAATTATGTCCCTTGATAATTTTTCTTTAATGCTACGCTTGGCATCATCAGCATTGTTGCTTGACGGAGTATATTACATCTGGCATAAATGTGTCAAACGTATTATTGTTCAAACGTTAATGGTTATATTTTGCTTAGTTTTTGATATATTAGCTTTATGGTTTTTAATACATGTAAAAAATGTTGAAATAATTAAATTTAAACCTTAGTTGTAGATTTTATCCAAAACCGCTCAGTTCTTTCTTCTTAGATCTTACGTATGTAGAGAACTAATGTGTAGTAATATTAGGCCCTAGTAAGATGTATATTTTAATACCTATATTATGAAAGTAAGTAATTAGTATTTAGTAAAAAGTAAGTAATTATTATAAATTGTCTGGTCATGGTTGCGCATAGTAAATTGAAACAGGTGTTTTAAATTACGACATTGGAACAACGCATACCTTCATTAAAACAAATTCAAATGACGAACAAGGTCGTACGGCGCTGCTGTCAAACGTCGATGTAAAAACCTGTCAACTCTATTAGCTTTATGAATAAATGCCAATATAATATTGACGGTCAACTTTAACATAGAATCGAAATGATTGAAACTAGTACCATACTTAAAATTAATTAATAAATTAATGTCTTCACGCTGTGCGCAATACAGGGGTAGAAAGATCAAATCAAATCCTTTATTCACCGGTATATGAATGGTACCGGTATACGAATCAATAAAGCTTTTGTTATACTTCTTTTGCATTTAAAAGTAGACCGGGTTAGTAGTTAGAGCCACCGTTAGAACCACCAGACTACAGTAAGATAATTGCCATGCACCTTTATAATAACGGGCAGTGAAGCATTCTATCTCATCATCATCAGAGAGTACAACACTTCATAACCCATTTAGATGATCGAGGGAACGTTATAGCAGAATATTTTTATTGGATTATGCTATTGGATACCTTACTTCCCTTACTAGACGGAATTTCGAGTCAAGAGACCCGAGTTCGATCCCCAGGTGGCAGGCTCGTACCAATGAGTTTTTCAAAAACTTATGTACGAATTAAAGCGTTGGCTTGAAAATAAAGACGACGACGGGCTCACCACCTGTCACGTTGTCCCGAAAATATCTTCGGTGGAAGGTGGGTGAAATTGTCTAGACTAGACCTCTGTCTATGTCCCCCTGTATTGGGAATTGCGTGAAGATATTTATTTATTATTATTACTATATAAATCGTACGTAAGTTTCTTTAAAATCCCATTGGTACGAGCTTTGGGGACCGAACTCGAATCTCTTGACTCAAATTCTGGTCACCCAACCATTCGGCTATCGTGACTGTTCTACAGATCTCAGATTCTAAGCAAGATTTTGATGAATGCTGTATGATCCTAGTGAGTGGTATGAGCTAATTTTTATTACAAGGATATAAAGGATCCTACGAGATTTTCGAAATAAATGCGCCGACGCATTCGCGAGTAGATATTATTTCTCTATAAGCTTAATACTTTGAATGTATCAGTAGCAATTTGCTAAATATTTTACTAGTTTTTAACCTTCATCTTCTACATCAAAAGTTTTTTTTGCTTGTAATGTGATCTGAAAGGTTTATTTTTGAAATAATCTTTCCATTGAAGTAAGTGACAACAATATTTAGAAGAGTAAGCTCTCTAAATTCACCTCATGTAAGTGCTTTTATCTAAAAATACCTGCTCGGTAAATGACGCAAATGTGTGCAAAAATAGTGATAGTTTTCTAACTCATCACATACATTACACAAACGAGCAAAAAAAACGTCGTCAACGACGTAGAGAGGTAAGGCCGCTTTTGTATTTTTTTTCAATGCATTATTTCAAAGTTGGGTGTAGATTAACTATTAAAAAACACTGGCGTACCGTTTTGTCGTTATATACAGACATTTAAATATACTCTGTTTAAAAGGACCTCTGTTTATGCGTAAACTGACGACCAATGAGTACAAGTTAATTTTTCCGTAAAGTTCGTTCCACTGAATATTCCGTGGCGAATAGTAAAATGTTTAAGCGTTACTATGTAGGAAGAAGGAAGAAGACAGCTGAAGAATATCTTACTATAGTTTCAGTGCTATCTACGGACAATTTTAACTGTTAAAAATTTGAGTAACCTACAAATATTATGCCTTATACCTATATATAACTATATATACACATAAATAGTATACATATTATGTATGGCAAAATAAAATAACACCGCTTTTATTTCTTTTTATACATATTATTTTATTCTGTTATATTAGTTGAACGCGCATATTAAATATCTAAATAAATCTGGTACATTTATAATACAATGGCTTCCACCCGCGGCTTCGCCGTGATTTGATGTCAAAAAAGCCTATGTCTTGCCTTTGCCTGGGAAAGGCTTCAGTCTAAAACAATTGCAATATCTCAATATAGGAAAAACTATGCCCACTTCTTACTACTTATAATAGAACCTGTTCCAAAAACTAACCGTTATTCTTTAAAAAAATATCTTCACGCAGTTCCCAATACAAGGGTAGACAGAGGTCTAGTCTAGACATTTAAGGCCCTTCGACCCACCTTCCACCGAAGATATTTTCGGGACAACGTGGCAGGTGGTGTGCCCGTCGAAGTCTTTATGTACAAGCCAACGATATAATTTGTACATAGGTTTTTAGAAAAACCCATTGGTACGGCCACTTGAGAATCGAACTCGGGTCTCTTGACTCGAAATTCCGAACACCCAACTACTCGGCTATCGTGACTTACCGTTATTCTTAAACTAAAAAAGAGCCAAGAAAACTCTCAAAAAGCAGGAATTATTCGTAAATTGTAGCCTATGTATTATTCTGATGTAAAAGCTATATATACTGTAAATTTTCATCAAAATCCGGTCAGTTGTTTTTGCGTGAAAGAGTAACGGACATCCATTCATCCTCACCAACTTTCGAATTTATATCAGGATGATTCTATCTTTCCTTCTCTCCTTCTTCTCTTTCTTTTCGTCATCAGATTCACTACTAGGACATCTAAATATATTAGGTATGATTTAATCGTATATATTATATTGTTGATAAATAATTTAATTGAAATTAAAATGTAGATAAAGTCCCGCTTTGAAAGCAAAAATCATCTTCTTCACGGACTTTACTAGAAACAATATAACGAGCTCATGATATAATATAAATGCTTCTTTTGAAATTTTTGTCGTGTCCGTTTGCGTAAAAATTTACCATCGTTTTTCCCCAATGGCTACCATTACTGAGCGGACAAGCAAAAGCGTCTAAGTAGCATACTCTAAGTGTCTCTTTCTACAATCTCTAATCCGCTTGCAAACTGCAGCGATTATGGCAAAGCCTTCTTTACGAAAGATGCCTTTGACCTGAAGTGGACTTTTACTGACTTTTAAGTAAAAGGAGAATTATTATGCAATTTTATTGATTTTTAAAGCTAAACTTTTATGTTATTCAATTAAAAAGAAAAAAGTTAAAATTTCACATGACACGGGCGGGGTTCGAAATTCAACTGATACGTGTAAGTCACGGTGGCTCGGAGCTAAGAGCGTCGCCGCGGATCGGCGAAGGTCACGGGTTGGAACCCCGCCCGTCTCAGTTGAACTTTTAACTTTTTTTCTCTTTAATTTAATAACAAAAGGTTTTGTGATTTTTTTTATCTTTAGTCAATTTCCTAATAATGGGGTAGGCAAATGTCTAGAACATTAATTTATTTTGATCCACTTTTCTCTCCTATTAGCGACAGCGAGACTGTTGGTGAGCTTATCGCAGTCGCAGTGCAAGCTAATGGTACGATATTCTTATATATACATTACCAATTTAAAAACTGCCAAAATAGTAAAATAACAACGGCCAAAAATACTATTAGAATATTATACCAACTTTTATCTAATTTATTCGATCAAAACTCAATGCATTCATAACATATTGAGTTAGTATTATTTATCTTCACGCACAATCCCTGACGAGGTAGCCAGAGAGAACAGATCGTCAAGTGATTAATCATTTTGTAATTTTCGTTTTTCATCATTTTTGGTCTGTGTTAGAATTTTCAAATAAAAAAAAAAAAACAACTTGTTAGGACAATTGGTATAAATATGCTATAAGCTACGGAGCAAACGGGCTAGTGGGTGAGTCGCGAGTTTATTTATATTGAGTAAAACAACCCAGCGTCGTTTAAGCCGCGTCTTTTGGAACGAGGGGATTGCGAGGGTGGCCTCGTTTCGCACTTCCTCCGAGTTTCAAGCCCACATTATGAGATTACAACAATATTATTTAGTATAAACAGGTTTACCCTTTAATCTTACACTGCCGTTTAAATTAACAAGCATAATTCAAATCTTGGATGGACTTAATATTTTACAGTCAACGTATGCACGACCGGAGTGAAAGTTTTTATTGCTGTTAAAGATAGAAATATAAAAAAAAATATCTTCACGCAATTCCCAATACAGGGGTAGACAGAGGTCTAGACTAGACAATTAAGTCCCTTTGACTCACATTCCACCGAAGAATTTTTGGGGACAACGTGACAGGTGGTGAGCACGTCGCCGCCTTTATGTCCAAGCCAACGATATAATTCGTACATAAGTTTTTGAAAAACCCATTGGTACGAGCCTGCCACTTTCGGGGATCGAACTAGGTTCTCTTGACTCGAAATTTCGACCACCCAACCACTCGGCTATCGTGACTTCAAAATGAAGATAGAAATATGATATTAAAAATACTTGATGATTGATTGATTGATGAATGATTTTATTGATAGATGATCACGGCCCGATAGCCTAGTTGGTGGTCACGTTGCCTTGGAAGTTAAGGTTTGCGGGTTTGGATCTCGCTCGGGGTATACTCGAGTCATTTATATATGAAAATAAATAGAGATGCAGGATTTACGGTGACCAAATATTAATGTCCTAGGATTCTTAAAAAAAATATCTTCACGGAATTCCCAATACAGGGGTAGACAGAGGTCTAGTCTAGACATTTAAGTCCCTTCGACCCACCTTCCAGCAAAGACATTTTCGGGACAACGTGACAGGTGGTGAGCCCGTCGCCGGCTTTTTTTTATATTCTTTATATAGTATACTAGCAACGCCGAATAACATTACTAGTATTCCTGTTAACCACTCCAATTAAGCTGCAATGCTTGTGTCTGGAGTTGGTTTACGTCAATAGTCGAATAGCAGAGCCCGAACCTGCGACGTCATGTTTCGCAATCCGCACCCTAAACCATTAGGCTATTGCCGCTCAATCTTTCGTCTTTATGTCCAAGCCAACGACATAATTTGTACATAGGTTTTTAGAAAAACCCATTGGTATGGCCACTTGAGGATCGAACTCGGGTCTCTTGACTCGGAATTCCGACCACCCAACCACTCGGCTATCGTGACTTATCGTGGCCTAGGACATTTCATTACAAATTCGATATTTTATTTTTCAAACAACTAAAACATATGATTTCGGGCTCGATTTTGGCCTATTTCCTTTAATTACTCTTCGAGCGATACAATCGCTGGAATGCGGTCAACGGGGTCTGGTCGCCGACGTAGAAAAGCACAGTTACTTTGACGTCTTTTTTTTAAAAGGAAATTCACGCGTTAATTAGCATTTTCCCTTATGAGCAATTTTGTGTTAAATTTCATTATTTCATTTCCGCCTTTAAAAATATCTGTCCGACAGACTGTCTCCAACCAGCATTTTTTTGTTAAGAACCCCAAAACACCAAATTAGAAAAGACAAAAAATACAAAACATTATTAACAAAATTGGATAACAAAAGGCGACCTTATTGCCACGTAGCAATTTCTTCCAGGCAACCTCAGGAATAATAATTAGAAGTTTACTTTTGTAACAGCTAAAACATCTTTATTTTTTTTCGATTAAAGGTTTTGACGATTTTACGACTTTATCGGAGTTTTCTTTGTCTAATTATCAGGTATAGATTCATTGAAGAAAACTGTTTACTGCAATCATAATTATAACGGCTTATTAAAGACCACTACAGGACATAGTCCGCTCCCGTAAGAGAGGGTTTTCTATAATTGCTACGCTTGACAAGCGGATCCGCGATCGCAGTGTTGGGTAATTTTCACCTCAGACGCTGCTGCCCGTCATCGGTCTGCTGAGTTTTGATTTAGTATTTATAAAGATGGATATCACGCGACCTGTCAGTAGCCAATTGCATTTCTTAGATCTCCCTTTGACGCTTCTTACAAAAGTCACGGGAAGAGATTATTCTTACCATTATCGAAATCGAATAAAAATAAAAATAAATCTTTACGTAATTCTCAATACAGGGGTACACAGAGTCTTGTCTAGACAATTAAGTCCCTTCGACCCACCTTCCAAAGAATATATTTCGGGACAACGTGTCAGGTGTTGAGCCCGTCGCCGTCTTTATGTCCATGCTAACGTTATATCGTTCTTATTCTTATATTCGTACATAAGTTTTTGAAAAAGTCCTTGGTACGATCCTGCTGCCTGAGGATCGAACTCGAGTCTCTTGACTCGAAATTCCTTGAAAAATCGTGACTCTTTCGTGACAATTTATATTTTCATTTTAATTAACTATTGTTAATTACAATGTTACATACTTAAATCGCATAATGTTTGATTTAACTAAATGCATTGCCTATTAAAGATATTCATGGTGTATTTCATGTGAGATTAAAATGCTAATAGCGGAGAGATGCTATAATCAATATATGGTAATGATTAATTACTTTTTTAATAGATGTATTTTGTGCAGCTATTTAAATGTATCATTTAGATTTTAAACAATTTACATTTAGGCATCAATAACATAAACTTGAGTTAATATTAGATTTCATTGATAAACGTAATTGAATAAAGTGTTGGCTTACTATTACCACACATATTCTACTCATAAACTGTAAAGTTTGATGAATGTTAACCGAAACTTTTGTGTTAAGTAAAACAACAGAGTATTATTTACGCTTGTGGCGTGTTCCGTAGCGGCAATACGAGGGTGCGGGTATCGCTAGCCGTGGACATGAAATATTGTTGAAAGGGATACAGTAATAGGTAACAGGCTACAGTTTTAATCTTATTGACATCGCTATGAAGATAGAGGGTTTAGTGGCTAAGCCTCTGAATCTAATAGTGGGTTCAATATACGTATAGTCCAATATTTTGAAGGTTTAAAAAATATCTTTACGCCATTCCCAATACAGGGGTAGACAGAGGTTTCGACAATTAAGTCACTTCGACCCATCTTCCACCGAAGAAGTTTTTGGGACACCGTGACAGGTGGTGAGCCCGTCGCCGTCTTTATGTCCAAGCCAACGAATCGTACGTAGATTTTTTGAAAAAAAAAATATTGGTTTCACGAGCCTGCCACCTGGGGATCGAACTCGGATCGGTCGACTCGAATTCCGATCACACAACCACTCAGCTATCGTGACGGCTATTGAAGGACGGACTTAATATTTTTTTTATAAAAGAAGAAACGAAATCACTAAGATAAAAGCTTTAAAACTGTCAACTTTACAACAAAGCTTTAAAACTGACTAAAACTGTCAAGATCTATAATATGATACACATTGAGGAGATATAATTTTGTTTCGATCCGTTTAAAGCTATTACTGTCGTTGCGATCCATTGCGGCAAACATCTGTAAATATCAGTCCCAACAGACTACAGAGTTGGGTACATGACAGCTATGCTACCAAATTGAGTTGATTAATGTCAGAATGGGGTCACAGTGCGAATACGACGTATTAGCTGACATGTTTATCGTTAAAGTTAGTGCATTAACTTTAATAATAAACAATACTCGAAAATCCTGTTAAATTACGCCAATTGACCTTGTCGATAGTTAAGGAGACGAAAAAATTAGGTATTATTATACTTATATACAGGCGAAAGTTTCGCGCCAATCATCTTCAAAATCCTGATAATAATCTACCATCCAACGACCGTTTTACAGACAAATAGGTATGAGCTAACATCTCGGCTCGCTATACATAGATACATAGCTAGGGACATGATCACATACATTGCCTTACCCTAAAGTAGCGAAAGCATTTTTGGTACGAAATCAGAAGCAATGAAGTTTCCCCAAACATTCAGACTCGGATTCGAACCCCGGAGCTCAGAGCTGGTGAAACCTTGGAACCCTGTGTGTCCGCCACTCGTCTTCGATGGTAATATTATAACAGCTTTCGTTTAGTGAGTAAAATTATCAACTCTAAAAGTAATTACATGTTATAATTTTATTTGTATCCTTTCATGGGGGAAGGTGGCATTCGTGCAATCAGGTTAGCTGATGGTAAGGGCACCTTGCATAACTAAATAATATAACTTTAAAATTCATCGATCTGTTTTGTTATATTATATATGACCTATGTACCAACCTTGTGGTAACGGTGTAAGAATATTTTTTTTTTTATAGAAAAGGGAGGCAAACGAGCAGGTGGCTTACGTGATGGTAAGTGATTACCGCCGCCCATGAACACCCGCAATACCAGAGGCTTAGCAGATGCTTTGCCTCCCTTAGAGTGCCCCCCTCCCCCAGAATTGGGGGAGAAGGGTGTGTGGGCCATCGGTTACCTGCACTCACCAGACGAAACGCAGAAGTTTGTTAGACTTCTACTTCACGCTGGTATTCTGTAAGGTCGTGGTACTTCCCCGGTCGAGCCGGCCCATTCATGCAACAACAAAAGCTGATGCGTGGCTCTACCACTTCCTATCTTCCCGTGGGTGTCGTAAAAGGTGACTAAGGGAAACACCCTTGAATATCGTTATAGCAACCGATAGATGGCGGGATAATCTCTAAAAATATCAGACCGAAGATGGGCAGCAGTTTCTGAGGTGCAACTGTGATCGATCCAATCCGCTTGTCAAGTTGCCGCTTGGTGTTTATGGCAAATCTTCCCTTTGGGAGAGGCCTATGTCCTGCGGTGGACTTTTATAGGCCGTTATGTATGTATGTATATGATCCAGCTTATATTAAAACTCGATTATCATAAACAAACTATGAAAACGTAATAAATCACTAATGAAGCCCGAGCGTAGTCTAAAGACTACACAGGTTATGTAAATAGGCTACTGACGACTGCAATATGACGTAACGCTCTTATAAACTTATGATGCTGTATCAACTACCAACTTTGCGCAAACTTTCAGCTTGTTTGGAAACAAGATAACTATGATCGTCTCAGGTTTACACGCGAAGAAATATATGGATTTTTATAACATCATAAAAGAGAGCTCTATTTTATCTAATAGCTTCTGATATAGAGCTAAGTTGTCAAAAATGTAATAGATTGTTTATAAAATTGACACGACAGTGATGGCAAGTGATACGTTGTGGTCACTTTGTAAATTATGGATATCATAAAAGATATATCAATGAATTTTGAGAGTAAAAAACAAGTTTATTTGACACTCGTATAATTCAAAAGAAAATAATTCTTTGCATAACGTGGTTTCATTGTTGCTTGAAGCCTGGGAAACATTAAAACAAATTACGTAATATCACAAACTTCAATGGACTTTGACCAGTCGAACAGCTAAAAAAACTGTGAATTATAACGAGCAACTCATTAACAACAAGGCGAAGGCCTCTATTCACGTTTTTAAGTTGATTGCCTGTTACGTAAGTGCATTATTAGAGAGCTTCCAATATCGATACATAATAGACAATGTTAACCAATATTTGTTGTAAGCGCGCTCACCATTAATTACTTATTTGACACTTTACGAGCGAAGGAACGCGGACAAATTGGATGTAGGTCAGTCAGTGACTTAATTTACGAGTATATGTTATCAGGTATCCCTTACCGTCGTAATGTGAACTATTCTTGTATCTAGTTATATTAGATTGGATTATTTAACTGTTATTACAAGAACATTAAGGTTATTAATAAAACAAATTAAGTAAGAATTTATTAAAGATAATTTTAATTAATAATAACAATAGAGTAACCATGTGGTTTAAAATTTTACAAATATTTCTACCATAACCTGGTGTTAATTTGGCCTTCCGAAAACGAAAACGAAGAGACATATAGCGCAAAAGTGCACACGTAGCGATCTGTTTGGAAATATTTTTTATTGTTATATTTATAAAAATTTCATTACTGATTTTGAAAATAAGTAACTCATAAAGAAATTAAATATCTCTTTTACAGTATTACAGTATTTGATAGCACATTGATACCGCAGTAGTGAATATGTTTCATTCTCTTCGTAATTCTATCACTGAAATTCACATTTTAGTAGTTACTTCGAAAAACCAATAAGAAATGCTTCATTGTCCGTATGACGCTGACCTTTCACGCCGGAACAAATCAGTTTTTAGGCTGCTGTTTCGCGACAGCAACAATTAAGCTTGTGATACTATCCAAAGTGACTCTTAAGCAGAGTAGAAATCTATAACCTTGGTATAACAAAATGATGCATATAGTTTTATATTAAAAATTTAGGTATACTTAGTCATGACAAGCATGAAGCGCACCTTCTACAATCACACAGAAATAAAACCTTAAACATACCAATAAAATATTTACATAAATATTCTTTTTCGCCCGCGGTTTTCGTGTAATCTGTGAAGAAGTTTTCCCTGCGGACCTATTGAGGTAAGAAGTATTCTGTATCTTATTAAATGACGTGCCTTTTCGGCACGGTTACGGATACAAATTTTAATTATTCACGTTTTTAATGGATTCTAAATTTATTCAACATATTTATTTTGTGTTTTGTTTTAATGTATAGTATAGCATTGAAACAAAGCTTTTCGTTTTCTAATTAAAACTTTCATTCAGCAATAATTTCTCGTAAAAAATATTAAAATTACATATAAAACTACATATCTTTATGCCTTTCTCAATAGAGGAGTAGACAGAAGTCTAGATATATTATAATCAAAACCTTTAAACCTACTTCCATCGAAGAGATTTTTTCAGACAACGTGACAGGCGGTGAGCCCGTCGCCGTCTTTATGTTCAACTCAACGATATCAGTCATAATTCAGTAAGCTTAACTGTTTTTGTGTACGTAGGATGACAGTTTATCTGATGGTAGGAAGATACTGCAGCCCATTACACATTGCAGACTTCCGGACAAAAACACAAATCTTAAAATTACACATATAAAGTATGTAGGTACGAATTTTGGTAATGTATGAATCTTAATCATCGTAAAACTTATATAAAGTAATTTTATAATTATACGACTTTATCCATCGAATCTTGTCATGAATAGCTAAAAACTAATATTAAGGTATTAATTAATTGTAGCAAATAATTAGTTAAACGCAAACGCGGTCGCGGTTTATGGCTAGCGTTATCTATATAAGCTTTATTATAGTGTATTATGTATTTAAAAATATGGCCAACTGGCGGCACGTTGCTGGTCGAGGGAGGTGTGGGAAAGGGTGGGCGGTACATTGTTATATTCTTCCCCCAATCCTGGTTTAATATCACTAGATCAAAGGATAATACTGCACTTAATGTAATCAAGCTCCCCTTTAATCATGCATATATTGTTGCGGACACTGTTATTATTAACTCTCTGAATGTTTAAACAGCAACAGATATACAACGGTTAAAACCATTTATTAGCAGTATACATTTTGTTACTTTTATTTTAGGTTTATTATAATAAGTGAGTGTTTTGATGTACATCTTTTTCTTGTGTAAATGAACATGAATATGAAATCATTCCTCTAAAAATCTCGAGAATGACTCGAACGATTTTAAATTTTTTTCGTCGCCTCAAGACTATAGTAATTGAAGAAGAACACATTTGAATAAGAGAACATACAACCTTCTGTTTGGGGCTTCATAGTTTTTTATTTGGTACATTATATTATTACACAAGACCGAAGGTAAGTGATTACTGACACCCTTGAACAGCTGAATTTGTTAAGGTGTAAAAAAGTGAGGATACGGTAAGGCTTTTGGTTAACCTTCTTACCAGACGAAGCGGAGAAGGATACATTTCTTCCCTTCACGTCACGTGGGTATTCTGCGAGGTCGAGGTATCAATCCAATCGATCGGTCCATGTATGTAGCTTTAAAAACCACCGCTAGATTTTATCAAGTGACATATGTTTAATGCATAAATGTCTATATTAGATTAATTCCATTTATATTACAAATGTAAAACAACATTTTTTACTTCAATCAGAATTGTACAGCTGCACGTATTTCAATGACATTTGAAACACAGGTAGTTTATAAATTGAACAAGCGTAATGGGATACTTTTTATTCTGGAAAAATGTTTATGCGGGAAAAAGTAAAACATGATTCTTTTTAGCGGGTTTTTTTTATATTCCAGAAAAGGAGGGACTTTGGAAATTTAAAGTGTCTTGCAGGAATTTCTGAGACAGACCGTTACGTTAAAAATAGAAAGGTTTCTTCAATATGTTTTTATACTGCACATGCCTAGATGCCCGCATTCAAGCAAACACTACATAAAGAACTTGCCGAGGTTATAGCAAGAATTTATTAAAAATAAATTGTTTTTCTGTGAAGATGTATGCAAATAATATCTTACTATTACGTTCATCATGTGTAAATTAACTAAGTAAACAGAAATGTAATAGAGAACTAATATATTTTTATGCGGACAAGGTTTGCAATCAACATAATAAATTAAGTATTGCATTATAAGTAGATTATTATACATAGAAACTATGGGATTGTTTGTGTCACCACATTGTACTTGGATTTGGATTGGGATTGTTTAATATCCACCAACGATTAAGAGATACCCACCCACAAAGGCAATGACTCGCGATTCTTATGTCCGAATATAATATAAATGCTAGGAGATTATCTGTATGTAATTTGCATCATAAACTGGTTTTTTTTGCTTCATCAAGCACATCGTCATTTGAAGATGTATGAAGTATTATATTATTTTTATTTGCCACATTTATCTGAAATAAATGAGGCAAAAAGTTGGCAATCGCAATACCAGATACCTCGCATGTTACTACTTAGACGCTGCTGTCCGTTCCAGGTCTGCTTAATTTTAGTATCTCTATCTATCAATAGCAATTTTTCATTTGAAATTTTAAAACTTCCTGGTATAGTCCCAATAACATTAAATACACTCATACATGTACATATACGTATTATACTCTAAAATGCGTTGTATCTCGACATAGTATCATTTAACACATTCCAAGGCTACGGAGCAAACACTAATTGACCGCAATCAGACAAGAATATTATTAGCATATTATAGATATGTTACTTAATGTTACATTAAATGACATTAATTTATTAAAATGATTGAAACACAGATAAGAGTATTTAAAACAATAGTATCGAGTTGGATGAACCAATAATCGTAGGAGTACCGATAAGTTTTCGTCTTCTGTACAGCCTACCAAGACTCCACTGGTATAGGCCTCCCCTACAGTTTCATTCAAAGAACTATCTTAAGCCACTGGATCCAATGACACCCCGCAATAATTTGCAGGTCATTCCGATAAGGTTAATAAATTTGTTACTTGTGAACCAACGGTTCTCAGTTCTTTGAGCTATGTGGCCGGCCCATTCTACGATCATCAATTGCTGTCGAAAAGAGTGCTGATCTCTATGACTGTGTCGATGCGTTTTACGAATCTCATCGACATCATAAATCCCAACCGAATCAAGCAGTGTAATTTACTACTGCGCAAAGAATCTTAAAGAGAATCTCAAAGGCTCGATCGAATTAATATTAAAGCATCACAGAATACCGGCGGTATTGTACTTTGCGATTCATTCAGTTAATGATGTCACTTTATTTCTTCCTCTCATTCCTGTTCCCGATGATCCGAGTCAGCCAAGAAATCTTAGATAGGAAAAAGAGTTTTTTAATTGGAACAAACTTATCAGCTATTTTTATGTTATGTTGTTCAAAACTTATATTCGTTTCACCATTTGTTTTCACCATCAAAATGTTTGTGATTTTGTTCTTCTTATATCTGTTCCTTAAGTAATCATAATACTACACGTTGCTAAAACGCTGCTTCCCATTTTGGGTCGGTCGGTTTTGCTTCGTCTTTTGTATTAAAGTTCGGCAACGCACATTCACGCTCAATATCCCTAGCAAGCAACATCTGTAATCGCTATAACGTGAGTTGCAAACTGTTTTGGTAGCCAATCGCATTAAAATGTAAGTACTTGCGTACTTTTTGTGTATTTTTTATGTTGTTGTGTTTTCTAACTTCTTAACATTTTTCTGTCTTCATTTTCAGAGGCCATTTTATAACGGATAATGTAAAACATGGTTTAATATAAAAATCACAGCGCACATATCTTCTTAGCATGTGCAAATGTTACCATTTTACCCTTAGAATTTCTTTTCATAATGTTATGAAATTGCTAGGCTCTTTACGCTCGCTGTTGAAATGGCCTGTCACCCCACTTCATTGTTTCAAGCGCTTTTACTAAAACAATCTTGTACGGAACGAAGCATAAAACTTTCAAAGGCATGACTGGGATTCGACGGCGATGTGAAATGACTGTCTAACTGGCTGTGTCGACATGAAACATGACTTAATAATATGTGGCTAGGGTTGGCAGTGTTTAGATTATTATTGCAAAAAAGTTTAAGGTAGCAATTAAATATGCCAGACCTGCCTGTGACGTATTCATTCGGAAACCTAATGACATATGTTAAGGTTAGCAATGTTTAGTTTAATATTTAATTTATTTGTTCTTAGGCTAAAGGAATTAAGAACGCTGACGCTGTACAGGATTGTTAAAATATTCCACAAACATAACGAAGTTGTACCTCAGACACAAGGCCAACCGTATTGTAATTACCTTGTTGACAAATTATCTGTTTCATCTTGATTTTTATAATATTAAATTTGCCGTTATTACATCTAAGCTTTAAGAGTTAAATATAAACGAGAACTAATTTCAGTTTTGGTAGAAACTGAACGTGTACGTAGTAACTATTTAAATATTTTAGTCACCTCATATATTGAAATCTTTCAAACAATTTGCCTGCAAGCGAGCTAGATAAACAATTCCAATTACAGTCTGGAAAAAATTTTAATGTTCCTCATGTCCGGTCGGATGATACTTATACATTCTTTCTCTTTATATTTCTAAATTTTCCTCTACTTTCTTGGAGCTAATTTGCTTTTTTATTTTTTTGAAAGACGAACGTAGTTTCTAAAGCAAGACAAGTCTCTTAAAACAAGTCTTACATGAACTGCTAATTATCGTTGAAACAAAGGTAGTAAGAATAAGATATCAGCAATCTTATTCCAAATTCCATATCAAATTTAATATCAAATACGTACATAATCTAAAAAGAAATAACAGACATTCAAACACTCAAAAACTTTCACACTTAATTACTGTTCAGTGATGTGGTTGAAAATACTACGCGTACATAAGTTCTTACAGCCCTGAATACACAACAGTCATAAAGTTGATATCATAATAGCTCTATTACTTTGACATTTCGCCAACGTGTGATTTCAATTGACAAACGTGCAATTTCTAATGATGAATCTTGTACCGGCTCGTCAAGAGTTACGGACTTCATATAGAAGAGGAACTTTACAAGCCTCTTTTGGTTTCCGACGAAGCGCTCAAAGTAACGAAAGGGAAAATAATGAAAAGTATTTGATTTACTTCAAATGACAATCTGCATAGTGTTTCCTTTTGAGGATCGGTTACTGCAGGCTGGTATTTTTAGTGTCATTTGTCTGTTACCTTCGAAAATGGACGACAGCTACGCTCCCGCGCAGTCCAAAATGAAGAATTCAATATTTGACTATAGATGTCGATATAGTTATCCGCCATATATTCACGACTAGAACAAAAGATAAATTAGTGAGTGATATTCACTTTACGAGACCTGCAAATGCAGTGAAATGCCACTAAGGAAGAATCGGCCCACTGCCGTTCTTAGTACATGGATACATTTTCCATAGAATGCGCCATATATTGAGACGAGCGGAGCCTACTTTGAAAAATGTTTTATATTATTACCTTTACTTTTATATTATTACCTATTTACCTTTACTTTTACTAATTACTTTACTTAGTCTAGTAGGCTGATAACAATAATATTTTATTGTAAATCAATTTTCTTTATATTAGTTTTATAATCATATTTAATTAAATTTAAATTGAAATAAGTTTTATTTTAAAGATTGTCAAAGTGTCAATACTAGTTAATTTTTATTGTAAAAAGTACAATTATCTAAAACAATAAAATAATGTACCTAAATTGAGTGCAATTCAGTTAGCAAATTGGAAAGCAGAAGAAAGGAGATATTATACGTCAATAAAAATCCGAGACAACGCTACCAATATCAATATGAATGTCGATATGAAATATTCAGCACTCCTCACACATTTTAACCAACTGTACTCGAAGGGGAAATCGCTTACAGACACTCGCGGATATTGGCTCAACGGAACCAACTGACGTAAAAATGATTCTGTTTCGTCGAACCTTACAAGTGATTTAATTTTCCAAGGGACTTTAACAATTGACGGAAATCGAAATTTCCTTCAACGCGGCCTTTTGTGTCCTAATCTTGAAATGCTTGAACAAATTGATCCGTACATTGGATTAGGACCGAATAAAGAAATTTGTTTCGCTTAACAGTTTTTGCTTTCACTTTTTTTGTTGATCTAATATATTGTTAAATTAATTCATCGTGATAAATAATTAGAATACTGTTTTTAGTAATTAAAAAAGAAATACATTATAAAATAAGCCCTCAAGGTCTAAATTTTAATTGAGAATATTAGCTATCATTATTTACCTCATAGTATTTTATTGTATTTTATCTAAATTTAATTTTTGTGCTATAATTATATATGCAAACTATTAATAAAAATATCTCATAGCAAACTTTATGCGTTCACCTATTTTAAAATTCAATTATTCCTTGGGGTGTATTTGGAGCGTCTTTATAACTGCCAACAATGCAAAGTTTCTGCTTGCTACGGCAGAAAACGTATCCCCTTCTTGCGATGAAAGGCACCACAGCACAATTGACTAGCGCGTACCCTGCTCAATACTGGTGAGTGTGTTTAACAATACCAGCGAATATGCATTTTCCATTAATACTTCTTTCTTTGCTTATAGTCCTGAGAAGTTTAACAGACCTACTTTTTTGAAATTAACATGTAAGAGTCATACGATAAATGCAATGTTTCACACCGTGTTTATCAAAATATTTAATATTATTTCTAATTAATTTTATTTCGCTTACTTAATTAATTATAAAAAACAGCAAATTTCAAAATAATACAAATAATATTATCTGAGAATATTCTTCGCTTGATATATGTTATCGGCACTTTGGGATAGTGTTGTGTTAAACTCTACGCGTCCGCTGTTTAACACTACGCGAAACCATAATTATTTTCTTAGATAAAAGTAGCCTGTGATAATCCTTAAAACATCAGCTATTTGCCTATGAAAATCTTGTTAAAATCGGTCCAATCGTTTCAGAGATTAGTCGGAACAAAAAGACGGACAAACACAGTAAAAAAAATGATTTTTTTTTTGTTTTAAGTAGTGTATATAGTTTCATATGCATTCAGTAAAAAGCTGTTAATTTGGTATTATAAACAGACACTTCAATTTTATTTTAACAAAATTCACTTATTTCACAGTTTATGAAATTAGGATCTCTACTAAAAATCACCCAAATTTATCGTTCTCAAGTACTGCTCCGTCAAAGATACTCGTATGATAATTATTATACACGCTCACTATGATAAAATTATACGCAAATTCTCTCCAAAATTAATTTTTCGTGTATCATCGTCATTTCTGGAGTTGTACATAAGGGTTGTTCGTATGGGTATCCGCTATCCACACGGTAGAATCCGCAGGCGGAAACTAATTTAAAAACAAAAATCACTCACTGATTAATCACGAAATCTCTAAAATTAATTGACCTATGGAGATGAAACTTAGGATGGAGATGGATTAGGAATCATAGACGACAACAAAGCAAGATTTTGGAAAACTTTAACTTTTACCGTAAAGGGGTAGAATGGAGAGAGAAAGTTTGGGGGAACTTTGTCATTTCTGAACTTGATAAGTGACTTCTGAAGCATGAAAATTGGTTTACTATTTGTTATCGGTTCATTATTTATTAACCAATAAATAATATTATTAATTACAATTATACGATGTGATATTCGGCATTACTTCCTTGGCGGGTTAAAATGGGGATAAAGGTTTTTAGGTATTTTAACGGCTTCTGATTAACTCATTTATAAACGTCATTTATAGTGAAGATGAAGATGGAAAAGCTAATCATATAAACATAAATATTATGTATAATAATATTGGTTTTTTTTTAATAGAAAAGGGAGGCAAACGTGCAGGTGGCTTACGTGGTGGTAAGTGATTACCGCTGCCCATGAACACCAGCAATACCAGAGGCAAAGCAGATGCGTTGCCTCCCTTACAATTGGGGAAGAGGGGTGTGTGGGCCTCCGGTTACCTGCACTCACCAGACGAAACCCAGAAGTTTGTTAAACTTCTACTTCACGCCGGTATTCTGTGAGGTCGTGGTACTTCCCCGGTCGAGCCGGCCCATTCATGCAGCAACAAAAGCTGATGCGTGGCTCTACCACTGTTAAAAAATCTTGTAAATCATTGTAAGTGGTTGATGAATCTTTTATACATTAATAGAGTTTTAAATTTAAAATGTAACTATTTACATAACACATTTAAAGTTAACGTTATTAAATATCTTCACGCAATTCCCAATACAAGGGTAGACTGGTCTAGTCTAGACAATTAAGTCCCTTCGACCCACCTTCCACCGAAGATATTTTCGGGACAACGTGACAGGTGGTGAGCCCGTCGCCATCTTTATGTCCAAGCCAACGACATAATTCGTACATAGGTTTTTGGAAAACCCATTGGTACGAGCCTGCTACCTGGGGATCGAACTCGGGTCTTTCGACTCGAAATTCCGACTACCCAACCACTCGGCTGTCGTGACTTATTTAAAGTTATCGTTATCATTTTATAATTATGACCTAACGCATTTTCACACACTATTGGGATTTGACAGAGGTCTAGACAATTAATCCTTTTCGACCCTCCTTTCACCAAAGCCTGTTTGGTACAACGTGACAGGTGATGAGCCTATCGCCGTTTGCCAAAGCAGTGCTCAAGCCAACCGTAGATTATACTTATATAGATACATGTTAAGATTGGCAAATATTTCTGATAAACACCGTAACTCAAGTACAAACATTAATAACACGAAAACATTCATTTTCATCACACAAATGTTCCTAGCGGGACTCAAAAGCGCACCTATCGGGTGTATGAAAAAGTTTAGATCATATAAATTTATTATAGAGCCATTTCTTTCACATCAAAGTAAATTTTATTACTATGGAATTAAGAAACTATTACCACTAACTCTAAGTACTATACTCAATGATTTCTTGTATTTACGCGAATACACATTTACAATAAAACGATTTTTACAAACTATTTTTATTTCCCCACGTTTCGGATTCTTTACAGCAACCGTGGTCACGGGGGGAATAGTTTGTAAAAACCAATTAAAAACGCGATAAAATCAGAAAATCGTTTTATTTAAAATATTATTTTAAATACTATACTGAAATTAAATCTTTTTTCAATTCAAACTCAGTTATTTAATAATTATAATATGCAAAAGGATGTGCGAAGATGTGTAAAACGTAATTATAAAACTGATCCAGCAATTTATTTTTAGAATCGAGCTTCCTGGAAACCAACTGATAAAGTCATATTTGTTTAGGGCATCGTAGTGGCGAGCGGAAGTGACGTCATGATGACCCGGCACGGACCAACCTGGCTAGCACACGTCATGTGTTGCATAATGTTTGCGTCAAATCATTTATTTTGAGCTTTGGATGATTACGAACTTCCGTTTAACTTATGAAGATGAGAGAGAATACCTTATTTAGATTCAGAATTAAGAATAGACAGATATATAAAAATATAATAATAATGATTTATGGTAACCGAAACAGAAAACCAAATTGAACTGGGAGCTATGGATGTAATTTCTCTTGATGCTTACTTCTTCTTGGTTGAAGAGAGTTTAATTAGAACCACTGTCTTCCTTATCTCCGCCCTTAAACATTATTTAAAAATATTATTTTTATGATGATAAAACATCTTTATAAACAAGACAAGATTTCTTTTTCTCATTATTTAAAACACTTCGCTGGCTCACTAGTTAAGATGTAAGTAATTTTTATAATAAAATATTTAATGGATATTCTTAAAAAAAAGACCCTACAAGACATTTGACAATAAATTCGCCTGTTCGCTTTCGTTTATGATCCTGTCTTCCGGCTTGGTCCCACTCAAAGTTCATTGTCCGGAAGCAATCAGAAAACAGGACGTTGTTAGAATTATAGAATCTAAACTTGACATATTAAGCTGAAAAGTGCAACTTAGTTCATTATTAGAGCACCACACGTGCGTTAAAGATTGTTTTTTTAATATGATTGTTATCATCTTCTAAAATAGTAATCAAATATTTGCCCTACACGACAACCACCAAAAAACGTGTCTATAAGTGATGATTAAGCGGAGTATTTTAACTACTATAGCGTCTGCTTATAAGTGGCCATCCAACCTTGCGCAGGATGAAAAAACCTTTCCATTCCTAATGTAACTGGCTGTCGATAAAATCAGAAAATTATATTATAAATTTTTCCAATACAGGGGTAGACAGAGGTCTAGTTCGTCCGAAGATGTTTTTGGGACTACAGGTGGTGAGCCCGTCGCCGTCTCAATGTTCAAGCCAACGATATAATACGTACATATTATTTATTTTATTTATTATTTATTTTATTTATCTTCACGCACAATCCCTGACGGGGTAGCCAGAGAGAACAGATCGCCAAGTGTCACGATCCCTACATACCTCTTTCGCTTCTTTCAGATTCATCATCTTCTTCATACATGCACGTGGTATCTGAGTACTCTTGACCCTCCCCTCTTCGAGCAATTTGCTCACATGGTCTTCGAAAGTTAATATTCAAAGGTATCGAGGTAGACCGAGAGGTCTACCTCGACACCTTTGAATATTAACTTTCGCGCTATATATTTTCTTCACCATTCGGTCTTCACTCATTCGCTCAACGTGCCCAAACCATCGAAGCACGCCCTTGACCATTTTTGAGACAAGGTCATCTTTCAAACCTGCCATATTGCGAATCTCTTCGTTTCGCTTTCGGTCCGCCATGGTAAGGCCGCACATTTTACGAAGAGATCGCATCTCCACTGCATTCAACCTGCTTTTATGTTTCTTCTGGCATACCCAGGTTTTGCTGCCATATAACAAAGTCGGTACCAACACTGCGTTATGTATTGCAAGGCTTGCACTTTTCACAACGCCTTGCCTTTTGATTAACGCAGTCAGGGCACCATTGACTTTGTTCCCGGCAGCGACACGCCTGTCCACATCTAAATCACATCTTCCATCCCGGCTAAACGCACTCCCCAAGTATACAATTTCATTCACCTGTTCTAGACATTCCTGATTGACCCAAATTTCGCACTTCGTTCTTTCTTCGTCCCTTTCAAATACCAGAACCTTAGTTTTATTAGCATTCAAACGGAGACCATTAATTTCACATTCTTCTTTCATACACGTGACTAATGCCTGCAGTTCTGCCTCTGATGGTGCAATAAGCACTGCATCATCAGCATAAAGCAGACAATTTACTTTTATGTCACCCAATTTCACACCCAAACAGCTATCTTTCAGCTTCTGTAAACAGCTGTCGAGATACAGTATGAACAGCCAGGAAGACATGACACAACCCTGTTTTACGCCCGTTTGGACGCTAAACATGGGTGACAGGTCATGCCCTACCCGCACACAGGCTTTACAGTTACAGTAAAGGGACTGCACAGCCCTTAGCAATCGACCATCCACACCATACCCCGGCAACAGTTCCCACATTTTCTTCCGTACAACACAAAAGCACAGAAAATCTTCTGGTTAGCAGCCAGAAGCTTCTCCGTGATCATGCGGAGAGAAAACATTTGCTCCGTGCATCCTCTTCCAGGTCTAAATCCGCATTGTGCCTCCCATAGAAATCTTTCCGATTTATCTTGCACGTACGTACATAAGTTTATGAAAAATAAATCATACTCTAGTACGTGATAAAGTTAAGCAGCGGTTTTTGCGGCTGTATGAATAGAACTGCTCGATCAGATTAGTGTCACCAGCTCGCAGAATATCGGCGTAAAATACGCATTAATCACTTCATTTAATTTTCCTGCTGCTGTCTTCTCTACAATTCTATTATAAAGGTCGGTAACGCATCAAATGGGGGCAATGAAAACGAAGAAGGCTTGCCAATAAGTCGCAATGAAATACTATTCCAACAGCTATTTAAATGGATCTAATCAGGCTAACCAAGCCCATCTGGAATGACCAACAGAAGCCAACTTTTCTGTTTCATCACCGGTGACCTAAGCCCCTTGCTTATCCATCTTCGCAGACCTATATATCGGATAAAGTTAAGCTTGAACATATTAAAAGCGTTATTGACTCTGAAGAGTTAGTCGTCATTCATTGGAAATTTTATAGAGTTTAAAGTACTATTAACGATTGGAAAAACATTGCGCGGAAACAATTATTATAGGAGTATAATTGACAACAAAACTTGCCCCGTTTACCTCCGCTAACGGTATAAATAGTGGAACAATCATTGGTAATTTAATGAGCAAAGTTGTTATTAATTAACTCGAGAGTTTAAAAAATAATTAAAATATTTGTGTTCAATCATTACAATCATTACAAAAAAATTATACAAATATTACTGTTATATTTGTAAAATTTTGTTTTCCGCTATATTTGTGTAAAATTTTATTAAGTGTGGAAAATAATTTTATTAACTGTCCCAAAAATATCTCCGCTGGAATGTGGGTCGAAACGACTTAATTGCCTAGACCTATCTCTACCCCTGTATTGGGAATGACGTGAAGATACTTTTTTTATTAACTGTGAAAATATTTCAAGCTTCACCCACATAGAAGTCGAGTATTGAACTAATAATAAAAGCTCTCATGTTCGACAATGGCACATAACGACTAACGTATACTTTATTGACGGTTAAATTTACGATGTGTAGCCAATGCGACCCTTCTACACAAACCCGACATCAAATACTTTGGTTTTACGCATGAAAGTAATCCGGAAGTATGTGGAGTGCTCGCCAATTTTTGGCCGACGAGTGCTTGTGATGTTTTAATATTACGGGTATTTTACGGTTATGATTTTTCTTTTTATAAAGTTACCATATTTTGTTTGTAACATAAATAACAGGTTAATTATTTTATTGTGTGCTTCATAATCTAAGCAACGAACAATTTTAATTTTCTTTTTTGTTATGCACTAAAATGTTTCCAAAATAATGCTCTCCGTTGGGAGTAGGGAGCCTTTTTATATTATTTACAATAAATACTGAATAACTTTTGGCAAGGAGGACAAGTGTTCTGATGACTCCTCACGTTATCATCATAACGGACTGTGAAATTCCACTACAGGACATTGGTCGTTGGTGATGAAAAAAAAAACATTAAATTTAGTACGGTGGTGCATTGTAAGTAGGAGACGTCAGCAATGAAAGAATTTTAGAAATTTCTCCTTGAATGTAAGGTGACATTTTGTATTAGGTGTTATTATACAGGAGTAGGCAGAGGACCAGACAATTAAGTCCTTTCGATCCGCCTTCCACCGAAGATATTTTAAGGATATTTCATGACTTAATTTCGTAGGCTATTAATGATTTCAATTATAATTGATAAATTGTTGTTAGTATGTTGTGTGTATGTTAGTTGTTATAATAGTAGATAAGTTGATATTTATAGTAGTTCAAGCGGCAAGCAAGCGGATTATACTCTAATATTAGACCGATTGGTAAAATAAATATATAGATACATAGCTAGATCCCAAAGTTAGCAGCAAAAGTACTTGTGTAATGGTATCGGAAACAACGAAGGCACCAAAAACACCCAGACACGAGAAAATTTAGAAATAGTGGTTTTTCTACATACACCCGGGAATCGAACCCGGTCCCTGAGAGATAGCGATAACTTGAAAGACGGTGTTGGCCACTCGTCGCCGAAGGTTGTTAAAAATAATATCTGAGCTACTTCACTTACATAAGATTCTTGTGTGTCTTAAAAATATAATGGAGTAGAGTTACGGTCGTTTTGATACTTTTTTTGTTATTTTTTAAACGTATTAGTAACAAACGTAGTAGTTCAAGCAGTTG
Source organism: Sericinus montela (assembly GCA_029286605.1). NCBI lineage: Eukaryota > Metazoa > Arthropoda > Insecta > Lepidoptera > Papilionidae > Sericinus > Sericinus montela. Next base: position 3,070,478 of record JAGSMR010000040.1, read on the forward strand.
AATTTAATTTTTGGGTGCTTCTTTGTTAGTAGCACAGTAGAAATGAAAGTTTCAAATTGAAAGAGGCGGCGCACAAAAGAATTATACTGATAGAGTCCGCTTCGCAGCTTAAAAATATTATTGTGATTGAATTCCTTGAATAGAGTTAACTGGATACAGTTAAGCCACTAAAGCTTTTTGTTTTCGATTTCTTTTTTTAATGGAATAGAATGGAATAAAATTGAGTATACATGATTATGTATACTCAATCATCAAATTATGGGTATCGTATATATATATATATATATATATATATATATATATATATATATATATATATATATATATATATATATATATATATATATATATATATATATATATATATATATATATATATATATATATATATATATATATATATATATATATATATATATATATATATATATATATATATATATATATATATATATATATACACACACTTTAATAAATAAAAAAAACTGTTATAACTCTATACTCATTGGTATATTGATTGGTATATATATATATATATATATATATATATATATATATATATATATATATATATATATATATATATATATATATATATATATATATATAAATATAAATATATATATAGATATATGAATATTATTTATTTTTTCAAAACTTTGTACAATTTATATTGTGCTTGGACATTTGGACGACAACAGGCTTATCGCCTGTCACGTCGCCACAAAATAGGTTTCGGTAAATGTCTAGACCTCTAGCTGCCCCTGTAGTAGGAAATGCGCGAAGATAAAAAAAAATAGTCCAAAACTGAGTTTGAAATATCAAATTGTAATTATGACTACCTAAAATGAATTGGCGGTAATCCCCCGCTCAAGTGTAAGGTTTACATTAAATTAATGTCATTAAGAGAAAGGTCGGTCTAACAATGGTATTCATTCTTAATTCTTGTGCCTGACAATTATGTTCATTCTTAATTCATGTGCTTATTCTTCACGCATTGTAAATACCTACTTCATAACAAATTGCACAACACATCATTACTAACTTAAGAACCTGTTAAAGTTTTGTAATGAACTAGACCCTTTTTTATTTCGTTATTGTGAATTAAATGTTGTAAAATAGTTTAAGATGCGACGGTGTACTAAAAAAATATATTCTTTGAGTATTTGTTAAGCGGTTTTTTTTAAAAAAAAGAAAGGAAGGAAGGGTGTTTTTCGATGCGTAATATACATTTTATGTTTTAGGGGCCTACTTATTTTCTGCGATGTCTCAAAACTCGTTTAACAGATTTCAATCCCATATAAATTTGAAGAAATTATTCCATCCTCGAGGGTGGTAAAATGAGATTGAAATTTTACATTGTTCTCCCATTGGTATTAACTTCATACATTCTTTAATGTGTCTATAATTTTGTTTTCATTAATTTGTCTTTTAAATATGATTTGATGTGTAGAAAAATTATATTTTATTCTATATAAAAAAATGATAAATAATGTAACAGTTTTGACACAAATTTCACATAATACTCCATAGATTGAGTTCACAAAATCGCACTTAAATATGGTGTATATTGTACTGAATCCGCTCTCTTTCATTCACATCTAGTGGTCTTTTCTTGTCCTCTGATGTTTACAAAAGGATGAAAAATTGTGAAGAGACGTTAAGTCTGCGTTCAAAGTGAAAATGAATGGCGACATGCAATAACCGTAATAAAAGAGTCGTCTTGCGAACGCTTGCTTATAATCTCGACCCTAGATTTTGTTAGACTAACTTCATTAATTTTATTTAACACATTTGACATTTATATCTACGTGTTCGTATTTTATTTTTATTATATACTAATTTTACTTAAATTCACGAATTTCTCAATACAGATAGAAAACTAGCTTATTTGAATTAACTTGATAGATCACCTGAGATCAAATTTCCATCATCCATAATCTAAAGTGACTAAGTCGGCGATAAGACCACCACCCTCGGTACAACCAACGGTACTCTTACATATCTTGAATACAAACATTCATATTCATGAAACAAATGTTTGTCCCTTTTTTTCTTTTCTGCGTGGGAAAACCCGCCCTTGTGGAGGCAAGCACGGGTGATGTCATCCTCGCACCCACTAAAACGCCATGGTGTTCGGCCCTCGCCGCATATTGGCAGGGCCTGGGAAACGGTTCCGCGCGAGAGAATAACTTTTCTCCCATTCCCTCCTGAATCCACCAATCCACTGAATCCACCTGAGTTCACGCGCCTCAACACGGACGCACCTGGTGGTGAGCCTGTCGCTGTCTTTATGTCCAAGCAAACAATGTGTGATGATGTTATTATAAAATTGTATTGCACAATTCTGCATGTAAAAATAAATGGTTAAAAAGCATGGTGTGCTCTTCTTTTCTTTGGACCAGGTTACATTTATGCTTTTATTTTTACATATGGAATTGTGGAATAGAATGTATAATTATCATATATTTGTCATTAAAAATATTTCTATTATACTGAATTTCCGCAAAACAACCTCAGAGTCTATTAATTATCGGTTTAATGTCTTATCTTTTTTTAGCAACAAGGTGTAGTCAGGACCAAAAAGAGAAAAAATAATGTGGAAATTATTATATTCACTCGAAACAAAAGATCATCATGTTATATTGAATCCTTTTTTTTCTGACATCCTAAAGTTTCCACTTCGAGTCTTCAACTACTACTGCTGCATTATGAAAGAATTATTAACTTTTCATCCGAGTGAATACTTAATGTAATGGAGACATTTCGCATGCAATTTAAAAAGTCGAGCGCGACCCACTCGTTGGGTGCATTAATACGTTCCAACAGGCGTGTCTTGTAATTACGGAATTTAACTTAATGTTTAATTCTTCCATTCGAATACATCTGCATGAAATTTCTTACGTTATGGTTATATTTATAATCGAAGATGTTTGTTTATTTATTACGTACATTCGTGTGATATAATTTCTATTATTTGTAGAAACATTAGTCGGTTAGGAAGGATACCTAATAAGTTGCGCTAAATTTAATCTCGCAGTTTTCATATTAGTAAAATTAATTTTTCGTCTGCATAACTCATTATTTTACCATTTTAGCTAAATTTGCATTTCTATTTAACAGCGTTTTTATTTCCGTACATTTTTACTTGCATAGTAAATTATGTCTCGATAAGATATTTTCGCTAATATTCTTTCATTTATCACCTCAATAATTAACACTTGTTAACCTACAACATTGTTTGCGTATTATACTGCAATTACTGGGGGATCCTTTACCGTTTTAAAAATCAAAACTATTCTCCACTCAAAACCCTATTACATTGCATTATACTTCAGATCTAAAAATACCTTATATTATAAATCAGATTGTTATCTGTTTGCCAAATATTGTTCAAATGTTTTCAGTCGTATTATTATTTACTAAATAACACCGTTATTTAGTAAATATTCAGACATCGAATTAATAACATATAAAATTATACGTATATTTCAAAATCAGGTATAATCAAGTTCAAGATTTCTCCGCAAAGGAACCGCGCATTATAAGTATCCTAATGTAATTATTTATAGTTATAAACAGTTTAGTCATTTTTGTATGATTGATTATTAAACATCCAAACATACGAACTTACATATTTATGTAATTCTAGATATAGAAGGATATTAGTAATATTAGTAGGTATATAGTACGACAAGAAGTAGGATAAAACTAAGCACAGCGAATCGCGACCGAGTTTAGGTGGTATATAATACTTAAATTTTGTTATAAAACGCTAAAGTTAATAAGTGCACCGAGTACCGAGTTGCTACGCCCGAGCGAAAATTATTAGATGCTGGCCGGAAGCATTTTAAAAATTCGTTAGCCTGAAGAGTATTTCAGTTGCAAATTATAATGATGAAAAAGCAAAAATGTTTTCTTTTTTATTTATAAATTGCCGTATGGCCAGGTATTTGTATTTAAATATAATACTAATAAGAATTAATTATAAATAGTAAAATAATGGATGGTCTTACAGCCTAATAATAAAGTCATATGGATCAGAGTTTGAATACACAAGCTGTGTTTAATATTATAATTTGTACTTTCACGTTTTATTTAATATAGACCTGCGATAAAGGATTCTCGGTTTTCGAACGGGAAGGCCGAGTTCTATCCCTAAAGATGCTTAAGTTTGTTCGAATTTATGTGCGATAAACATTATGTGTATTCTTCAATTGACCGCATAGATGACGATAGACTCACCACCTGTCCCTTCGCACCAAAGAGTCCTGAAGTTAATTACCTCAGTATTGGGAAATGCGTGAAAGTAAACAAAGAAGAGCCTAAGTTTTCATAATAAAATTAACCTATTAGGTACACATTTTTTTAGGTACACAACTTTGCCAGTATTAAAGTAATTGAAGTTCAAATGGCGTAAAAGTGAATCTGAATCTCGACTGTCGGGAATATGGCTTGGAAGCCGATAACTCTGTATTTACCGCTTTAGTTATTTGGTCATAAAATAGCAAGAATGATTTATTTAGTTTTAATTATAAATTAATGATAAATAAATTATACGAAACGAATCGAGCCGTGTGGTGTGGTGTAAGAATTCACCATCCTTTTTTTCCCATGATAGTTGTATGAGACTTCTAGAAAGTCTTACAAAATGACAATCTTCCGATAGATGGCGGGACAGCCATCTCTCAAAATACCAGACAAAGAACAGCGTCTAAGGTACAAGATGTCTGGTACTGCGATCGCCAATCCGCATACCCCGCGTGACAATTATAGGAAGACCTGCAATGAACTTTTATAGGTCGTTATAATGATAATGATAAATAACTAGAAATGTACCTAATCTAGCAGGTTCGTGTGCTAATAAACAAATTTGCAACCTTATTTTTCATTGTGCTAGGGTGGTTTAAACAATTTGGTTCTTTCAACGCACATGTCACATTCATTTTGTTATTACACACCGTGACAAAATAACTTCTGTCATGTTACGTGTTACGTCAGTGCATTACCGTAACTTGTTACGTAGACAACGTATACTGAAGGACTATTGTCTCAAATTTCGAAAAGGAATACAAAATGCGGAAATGAAGAAGCGGGTTAAACCAAGACCAAGCCGGCTATAAAAATTATATTCTCGTAAAGATTAAGTAATATAATAAGTAATTACCAATTATTATAAACACCTGGTATCAAGCGACAATAAAGGATGATAATGAAGAAGAATGATTTGTACGGTGTCGTAATAATTAAACGACGAGTCCGACTGGCTTTTGTCAAGTTAATCTAATAAAAGCGGGCTGAGCGCGGTGCAAGCAGACCTTTGTTTGAAGCTCAACCTTTATTATATTGTGGACGGCTGGGTCGGGTGCGGGAAGCTTCGTGGTTTTCTATTTTACGTAAATTCTTTCCCCTATACAAATATCTGTAATAATATCACTAATATTTATTAAAACATCGCTTATGTTGACAATTTCTAAGAAAATTGTCTGGTGTTGAATCCGTCATAATTTTTACAAATACGCCTATGTAATTTTTATCGTTATTATATTCCTTTGCCTGAAATATTTTTTTACTATTATAATTAATAATTTGGCACTTGTAGAATATTTCGATTCATCAGCAGAAAGTAGGATAATAATTAAGCGGACAAGTGCGTGAAATACAATTAATAAATTTTCCCAACAATAAAAACATCAACGAAGATAGTAACGTAACCGTAATTTTACAATGATATTTAATATTCGCTGGAAAATTCGCGTTTCCAACTTTAATTGGAATAGTTTGACCGTCCCGTGATCTCTGTTGTGTATATATATATATATATATATATATATATATATATATATATATATATATATATATATATATATATATATATATACATATATATATATACATATATATATATATTCGCATATTTCCTAATCCTGTAGTACCTTTTTCAATTGAATTATAATAATTGTGATCAATATTGTGATTAAAACACTTTAATAAATAAAAAAAAATTAATGCTTTACAAGCTAACACAATTTGAAATAAGTTTGAAATAAATAGTTATATGATAGTTGACACTTGATAGACGACACTTATATGATAGTTGAATGTTGACGAAACCTTTTATACATTTTCGTCATAATTTTACAGAAGCCAAGAACCTCTTTAGCCATTTAATTTCTTGTATTCTAATAATGTATGTAAAATCCTACTAAGCTAATATAATTGCAAGTATTAACGTTATTTTTTTGTTGCAGAATGTGAAATCCCTCGTCAATCCATCAATGACGGCAACTCTTACATGACTACAATAGACAATGCGGTCACAAGCTACAAAAACCTTACCTAAGAAAGGGGCTCCAGTAAAAGCAGCTATTAAAGGCAATTCTGTTTCTAAAACTACCAAGAAGAAAATCGTGACACCGAAAAAGGCAAAAAATATTCAAAAAGCTTTATCAAAGAGTCCGAAAAAAAATGTGTCAAAAGATGAGGCTTCCTTTTCGAAGAATGAAGCAAATATTCTGTTGGAAGAAAAATGTGATAGTTCATCAGAAGATGCAAAAGCTGAAACATCTAAATCAAGTCAGCCCAGAAGTAGCTCGCCATCTAAAAAAGTCAAAAAGGAGTCTAAGGAAAAGAAAGATTCGGCTAAAATTTCTGCTATCAAAGTAAATTCAAAAACTATTATAGCCAAAAAATGTATAAGAACACCTAAAAGAACAAAACCATCTAAAAAACTTAATGAATCTGTAAAGAAAAATGATGATATAAAGTACAAAATTAATATAGAGACAGACAAAAAACATTCACATTCTTCTAAAATAAAATCTATTAACAAGAAAACAAATTTGCAAACTCAGAAAAAGAAAGGATTCACAAAGTCCGAAGCCGACGATAAAGAAAAATTTACTGATGATATTAAAAATAAAGCGGAAAAATTAAATGAGAACAAAGACAATCCAGACTCATCTGTAGACAGTGCACCACTCCCACAAACTCTGGATGAAAATAAATACGATACTAAACTACAAGAAAACATTGAAAGTGAAGTTACTGGTGACAACTCTACATTAAACTCCACCGCAACTAGCACTTCATCAAGTAGCCAACAAGAAACCCCAAAAGTTGAAACAGAACGTCCTCCTAAATTTTTTACATCAACAAGATCTCCTAGAACTGTTGATATAGACGTAAAGTGTTGTAAATACTCAAAAGCAAATATTAGCGCCTCTGAACGATTCTTAACGATGAAATGTGAAACTAAAAGTGATGAATACAATAAAGACAAAAGTACATCGAATAATCTAGTTTCACAGGGATCTGAAATTGATGTTTATACTTTTACTGAAAAAGTTGACTCACCAAAAAGCATTTTATCTGATTTTCGAAATCCTTCTAATAAAAGCATAGGCCGCGTACGCCCTATAGCTCGAGTCAAAGGAACTGTAATTGATAAAAAGACGGAGTCGGAAAGAAAGAAATATTCCCCTCATAGACCTATTGAAGAAGTGGTGAAGCAGCTTAAAGCCAATAAACGTTCAGAGGAAGTTACATCTAGTCAAAACCAAGTCGATGAGGTGACTTCTAACTTTGTTTTGAGTGCACATAACAATGATAAAGAAACAGAGGAAAAACCGAAACCAATCATCAGTAAATCATACAAAATGGTGGCTCGAAAGTCAAGTATCACTGGAAAACCATTTAGTCCAATTAAATTCTTAGAACAGGAGCCATCGTCTCCTAAAAATGATAAACCGTTACCTTTAAAAGTAAATGTGGCAAAGAAGCCCTTAATTAAAAAACAGATAAAGAAAAATTCGTTGTCTGATGAAGATATTGATATTTCTAAATTTTCCATTAACAAGAAGTCGCTTCATTATACTTCATCTGAGGAAAGTGTAAATGAATCCAATGATGACAATGACTCAAAAGAATCCTCTGGGTCTGATATTCCTAAAGTTAAAAAGACAAAAAATAAGAAATTTAAAAAAATTATGGATAGCCAGAAAAAGCCAACATCAAAAGAATTAAAGGAACTGTCAAAAGATTCTCTGACTGATCTCAAAGACAACTTTGCTGTATTATGTAATGAAAAGCCAAGTAAAAGACGATTAAAATTATTATCAATGTGGACTGGCCCTAAAAAACACAGAATGGCATCGTTAAATGCGATAGCAAAAGTTCACTGTTTATATGAAAACGAAAGCCGAACTCATATGGAACTAGGTTTAATGAAAACTGTAGATCGACAACCGATACCAAGTACATCTAAAACAACATCAATAAAAAAGAAAGATACTAAATCTAAAGAAACGGAAAAACAAGATAGTACTTCAGAGTCTGAATATGAGATAAAAAGAGATAAAAAAGAGGAAAGCTCTGAGAGTTCTGATGATAATCTCCCTCAAAGAACATTACGTGGTGTACCTGGTCTTAGAAGTGCAGGAAAATATTGGGATCCTAAATCATCTACATCTTCAAGTGAAGATAGTGAATTGGAACTGAAAACAAGGACTAGCAGTCCGGAGAAAAAGAAAAACACTGCTAAAGCTTTTACTGCAAAATCTGATTCCGAAAAGCCGCCGAAAATGAAAAAGACTACTGGCGTTCCGATTAAAAAGAAACGTAATAGAAACGAAGTGGTCATGGACTTAAAAGATATGGTGGTTCAAAAGCGTATGGCAAGCTTGAATGCCACTGCTATTTTGGCAGCTAGCTATGAAAAGCGATCTCCGAAGTCCAGCAAGGATGATACCACCTCAGATTCATGCAGTGATGAATCTTTTACGCATAAATCAAAAAATGGATCTAACACCGCAGTGAAATCAGAGGTGAAAAATGAAGACACTAAGAAGGAAAACGACGAGAGTATAATGACTGATAAGAAGCAAAAGGTAGAGGTGATTGTTAATCAAGACACTGACGTGACAATAACGGGAGTATATTCAACTCACCATCATGAGGGTTTTTGTACTGTATCTGGAATGCAGTACCGTATTTCCTCTACTAGTCATACGCAGACAACAGCAACAGCGAACTGTGAAAAGGTAAATATCACTCAATTTTAATTAAATTACTACTAGAACACTTTGTATCAATTAGGTTATTTTTTGCAATAGAAAATATTCCCCTAAGCGTTTCGAACCTCATTAATACCCGGTAATAAAGTAAGTTCTGTGTAAACACGCCTCGGGTCTTCATCCTCATATTACCCTTCATCGCTTACAGCAAACGAATATTTACGAGGAAAAATAAACCTTCTGAATAGTCAGTGAATGATGAATTTTGAATGTGAAGATGAGTATCGGGCGGTAAGCGATTTACGTGAAGAGAGTTCCAACGTATAACCCTTAATGCAGATTATATTGTCTAATGTTTTAAACCCTATTAACGTTATGTAAAACAATTATCTTAAGGATTTGAGATCTGGTGTCACGTTTTTGATTTTTGTAGTTTATTTCACCGTTTTGTTTTATCATCTTACTATAATCTGCCCCGGACATCGTCCACGCATCATATAGAAATTCCCGCTTATTATTTCAAAAAGGAATATTAACCATCCTACAGCAAAAATCTAAATTCGATAAGTAAAATCTTGCTTTTAATCTCTTCCACAGTAACCGTGCATTATTTGATTAATGGATTGGATTAAAATATATGGGATTAAAATAATCCTGTTTATCCAGATTATAAACTAAGATCCAAATAAAACTAGTATATTTATAATATTAGTTTCTGTCCGCAACTTCTTTCGTATGTTATCTCTTGCGGGATTCTATAATATCCTGGAGTAAAACCTAGTCTATATCTTTCTTCGGGTTTCCAATACATTAAAACGCCGCTAAACAAAATCAAAATTCGGACGTCTCTCATAGGAAACGTGCATTTTTCCGATGTAAAAAGTATCACATATGTTAATTATAAGACTAGCTGACCGTGTGCAAATTTCATTTCGGTCGGTATTTGGATCGGCAGATTTGTTTTAATGAGATTAAGGAATTAACTTTCAAACATTAAAAAAAAACTTTACAACTTCCAGGACTAATGTAGGACTTATTTATCATAGGACTAATTTTAAATGCCTCATAGCCCATGACTGCACTGGTAGTCCATACCAATGAAACTGGAACACAACAGTTGTTTCACTGCTATTTGGCGGCAAAAATATAAGAGTACGGTATTTAGACATAGAACAAGTCTACCATCCTCAAAGGTTGATTACGAAGTATATAATATAATTGGGAGTAAATAGTATAAAACTAAATAAATAAATATCTTCACGCAATTCCCAATACAGGGGTAGACAGAGGTCTAGTCTAGACAATTAATTCCCTTCGACCCACCTTCCACCGAAGATATTTTTGGGACAACGTGACAGGTGGTGAGATCTTAAAGTTCAAGCCAACGATAGTAAAAAATAATAAATAAATAAATAAATATCTTCACGCAATTCCCAATACAGGGGTAGACAGAGGTCAAGTCTAGACAATTAAGTCCCTTTGACCCACCTTCCACCGAAGATATTTTCGGGACAACGTGACAGGTGGTGAGCCCGTCGCCGCCTTTATGTCCAAGCCAACGATGAAATTCGTACATAAGTTTTTTTGAAAAACTCATTGGTACTGCCACCTGGGGATCGAACTCGGGTCTCTCGACTCGAAATTCCGACCACCCAACAACTCGGCTAAACGATAGTAAATAGTATAATTTTTTTTGTTTGTATTTAAATTATTTTTAATTAATATAATATTTTCTGATACACAGGAAGAATGTCCACGGGAAGACGGATCCCGATATACGCCTTTATCGGCTCTATCGTCTATGCAACCTCCGGCGGAGCATATTCATACACATCCTCATCCTGGTAAGTGTCAAAATTTCATCTTTAGAGCCAGTTAAGTTCTTTGTTGGTTACCGACTTTTGGACATTATGAAAAACATTTTATTATACTCCGGGCATTATGTACAATGTCAAATGACACTATTTCATTACATCAAAAGCAAAATATCAATTTCACTCAAAGATTATCTTAAAAACCATTTTCATGTTATAAGTTTATTGTAATAAATAATAAAATAAATAAATATCTTCACGCAATTCCCAATACAGGGGTAGACAGAGGTCGAGTCTAGACAATTAAGTCCCTTCGACCCACCTTCCACCGAAGATATTTTCGGGACAACGTGACAGGTGGTGAGCCCGTCGCCGCCTTTCTGTCCAAGCCATCGATATAATTCGTACGTAAGTTTTTGAAAAACTCATTGGTACGAGCCTGCCACTTGGGGATCGAACTCGGGTCTCTCGACTCGAAATTCCGACCACCCAACCACTCGGCTATCGTGACTCAGTGTATTTATTGTGTAAATAATAGACGCTCTAGCTTGAACATAAAATATAGCACACTTTCGCTCGAATCATTTCCGCTAGCTTCATGGTATATTAGACTTTGCGGATCTTAAAACATCATATTCTTGCTCAGATAACGGGCTGGCTCGATGCCAGTCGTGCAGATGTCAGTGTAGAGTCTTGGCCTCGGGAGGTGCCCCCTGTGAACGTAATAACACATATTAACTTAGTATAATTGCTTTGTTTTTCTTTTCCTCGCAAGAGTTTGATAAACGCTGTCTGCATGCTATTACTGCGTATTGCATATTATTATTTATATTCATGTCAGATTAGTCTCACGAAGGTACTAACTAAACAAGCGATCTAGTAATCTTTTTTTGATTAGAATAACTTAGCTTAAAGTTTTACTACTAACATTTACTGGTATTTAGATTACATTGAAAACTAGCTGCCCCGCGGCATTGCGCGCAGTTTAACACATAACGCGGAACCCTAATTATGTTTCTAAAATACTTCTTGTCACTTTAGCTATCTGTCAGTGAAAGTCCTGTTAAATTCGGTCTATTCCTATTAAACTCCAGTCGTTTCAGAGATTAGTTCCGGCAAACAAACAGACAGACAGACACAGACAGACAGACAAAAGAAAGAAAAGACAAAATTGTAAAAAAAAATTTATTTTGGTGTATGTATCGTATATATTCATATACATGATGTAAAAAACGGTTATTTCAATACTACAAACAGACACTCCAATTTGATTTATATGTATAGATAACAGGAAATGCATCTCATTTTGGTGTATGTACGTATATATTCATATACATGAAGTAAAAAACGGTTATTTCAATACTATAAACAGACACTCCAATTTGATTTATATGTATACATGTATAGATAACAGGAAATGCATCTCAGTCACAGCATCATGCTGCTAATACAATAGACACACTTTTTTGTTTAGGTCAATCAATTATATAAATTCGTATACAGTAGAAATTTATTCTATATAATTTAAATAAATGAGTCATTCAATGTCTGTTAATTATTTAGTAAAAAAAATATCTACACGCCATTCTCGTTATATGGGTAGACAGAGGAGTAGACAATTAAATCCTTTTGACCCACCGTCCATCGAAGAATTTTTTGGGTCAACATGTCAAAATGTGGTGGTGTCCCGTCGCCGTCCTTATGTCCAAGCCAACAATATAAATCATACATAAGTTTAGAATAACATGATGACTACGAGCCTTGGTGATCGAATTCGGGTCTCTTGACTCGAATTCCGGTTAAAAAACCACTCGACTATAGTGATTTCTAAGTAATCTCCTCAGTAAATAAAATTGATCAATACAAAATCAATTTAAAAATTATGACCATGGAAATACCCTGGTCAACCAGAAGCAGCAAAAAAGCAAACTGAAGTATAAATGCGTAAGATGTGTTTCTCTTGATAAATTTTCTGTTCATAAATTGGGTAGCCTTACTTTGAACGACCGAAACGAGTCGATTCGAAATGTATCTTGAAAGGTGACTGTAGTTGAGGCAGGAAGAAAATGATGAAGAAATCTGAAAGAACTATGTAAGGATCACTTGGCCATCTGTTCTCTTTGCGATCAAACAATGAAAAGTACACAAATAGTTTATAATTTATGTTAATTTTACCATAGTTTATATAGATAACTCAATATAAACGGTTATTTGCGTAAACAATGTCGATGGCACGAACTGATGACAATGCATTCATTTATTAAACGATATTACGTTTAGGTTTCTTTCTATAAATATATAGCATCTCTCCTAGATGCTTATAGATAGAAAGAAATCTAAGTATTATCTTTCAAATACGATACCTTTCCTTAATTAATACAAGCATTTACATTTTTATACATTTAATATTACAATAAAAAAGAGTTTTTCATTTGCATCTGTTTACGGGTTGGCGCTAGAAATATAAATTGTTTGTTAGTCTTTTCACTCGAGTGGTATGCATATACTTTCTCTGTTCGGATTTTCACATATTTTAAATCTTTCTGACGAAGAAGAAAAGTGTTTTCAACGAAATGTAATGTAATGGTTACGCCGACTATGGAAATTTTGTGTCTTAAGTTATAAGTGATTAGACTTTTATTATGTAACTATTTTTTAATACTTACTTTTGCTATTAAATGATAGTACATTTAATTACGGTTAGTAAAAACAAGAAGTCTTCTTCTTCATACTTTTGCCTTTTAAACACGCTAATATTAGTATGGTATTAATGTTTGTTGTATGTAAAGGTATCTTTGAATGTGATCAGATCGTCAAACTTATCAAAGACTGATGACTATAAAATATGAATAAATTAAGTTCTGACAGTACTATATAAAGTTCAAAATATTATTGTGTTACCATTCCCATATTGTATTGGATTTGTATATAATCTTTTTAACAGTGGTAGAGCCACGCATCAGCTTTTGTTGTTGCATGAATTGGCCGACTCGACCGGGGAAGTACCACAACCTCACAGAATACCGGCGTGAAGTAGAAGTCTAACAAACTTCTGCGTTTCGTTTGGTGAGTGCAGGTAACCGGAGGCCCCCACACCCCCTCCCCCAATTCTGGGGGGCGGGGGGCACTCTAAGGCCGGCAACGCATCTGCTATGCCTTTGGTATTGAGTGTGTTCATGGGCGGCGGTAATCACTTACCATCACGTGAGCCGCCTGCTCGTTTGCCTCCCTTTTCTATATAAAAAAAAAAACTCTCTCTCATTGTATATATGTCATAAGGCTGACAAAGAAAAAGACTTTCAGCCTTAGGCTGCTTAATTTAAATGCTAAATGCTAAATTTAAATGCTTATAAAAGTGGACATAACGGATAAAACGGACATAACGGACAAATGATAACTATTTTGAAAAATACCCAAATAAAATAGACTTGTGCCAAGTGTCTAAAGTGCGTAGTGAGACTGCGATTTACATTGCCAAATGGCAAATTCTAATTACGACTGAGATGGAAAGAAAGCCGTTAAAGCAAGAAATTCATGATTCTTCTTAACTTAAACATTTGTTTTGCTTAGAGAAAAGTTCCATCAACGTTACCTACGTATCTTAACCTTTTATTCTTTTTAAAATTCCATAATTTTATCTTTTACATTATTAGTCACGATAGCCGAGTGGTTGGGTGGTTGGAATTTCGAGTCGAGAGAGCCGAGTTCGATCCCCAGGTGGCAGGCACGTACCAATGGGTTTTCAAAAACTTATGTACGAATATCGTTGGCTTGGACTTAAAGGCGGCGACGGGTTCACCACCTGTCACGTTGTCCCGAAAATATCTTCGGTGGAAGGTGGGTCGAAGAGACTTAATCGTCTAGACTAGACCTCTGTCTACCCCTGTATTGGGAATTGCGTGAAGATATTTATTTATTTATTTACATTATTAGTTATTATTTTCCGCTATTCTCCCTTATTTAAACGTTGTGAAGGTTGGATTCGACCCGTGCGATGGCAACGTTCCAACTTTACCAATTCCGCAGATATTAAAGAGCTACCACTTATCCAAGCAGCCGTCCGACGGCCAGACTCCAAATCAGCACTATCGGGACTATTTGATATTCAATTTAATTTTGATAACAGGTAATATACCAGGTGCATATAATATTTAATAAATAATATTTTCGTATAATTTGCAATTTATGAAAAATGAGGATGGTCTAAATGCTTTAAAAATCTAAGTTCTCGGATACGTATAATTGTATTACATCTTCATATCTTATATCTTCATGCTTTCCCAATATTTGGGTTGAAAGGTTTAGTCCCTGTGACCCTCACTTTACCGGAGTTGTTTTGAATATTATTATTAATTTATGATTACTTATTTATTTAAAATATTTCAAATATTTATACCGTGTATTCGACTTTCAAAATAACCGTAGAAGCGTACTTAGTCTAATAAAATTTAACAAAATTTCAAGCAAACGTGATTGCCTTTCCTCGAATTAATAAGAAATGGCATTTAATTTTAACGGCTTAGCGGAATTCCATTTCAGTAATACGGCTTCATTAGCGTCTAAGCTACGTAGCCTATTTGTTATCTCGCAGAGAAAAAACACCACCATCGTGTCTTCGTACAAATAAGCAGATACAAAGAGGGAAAATAACGGGAAAATGAAAACGAGGCAAACACTGAAGTTGTTTGAGTTAATCATGAAATCCTGACGCTAAGCGACTTGCCGGCTCTACGTTTTTGTTTTGTCTACTTAATGGATAAATGTATAGACACACAGAAGTATGTTTAAATTGTGAAACGAGCTTGTAGAATAATCGTAGTTGCTTCTTATTAAAGTTCAGCAAAAATTATATAATTTACATTAAATTTATAGTAGTATTTTAAGTAAATGATGTATGAGTTTAAGATAAAAAACAAAAGAAGTTTGTCAAGTGTGTAAATTGCTTTGCGAACCTATCTGAATAGGTATTTTTTTATAGAAAAGGGAGGCAAACGAGCAGGTGGCTCACGTGATGGTAGTGATTACCGCCGCCCATGAACACCCGCAATACCAGAGGCAGATGCGTTGCCGGCCTTAGAGTGCCCCCGGCCCCCAGAATTTGGGGAGGGGTGTGTGGGCCTCCGGTTACCTGCACTCACCAGACGAAATGCAGAAGTTTGTTAGACTTTTACTTCACGCGGGTATTCTGTGAGGTCGTGATACTTCCCCAGTCGAGCCGGCCCATTCATGCAACAACAAAAGCTGATGCGTGGCCTTACCACTGATAAAAATTTTGCATCTGCATTGAGTACATTAATGAATTTTTAACTTGTAACACAAAAAAAAAAAATTTACTTTGACACTATTTTAACCTATAATCCCAATATTTTAGTTGCCTATTATAGCCGCATGGTTGGATGATAGAAATTCTTATCATGAATCTGGAGTTTCAACCCTAGGGGCTCTTACCAATGAATTTTCCCAAAACTTAAGTGTCTCAGACGGAGAGGAAGAATTCTATTAAGATGTATACTAGATATAAGTACTATGTATAATATAATAAGATACTACATAAAAAAAAGAAAAGTTTATAATAAGCGAATATAATTCCAAAGAAAGTCTGATCATTATATATTCCATTGTAATGTTTTTTTTTGTCACTAAAAGCTAAGGCGACTTTCGACGTACGTCTAATTTTAGATTTTCATCGATTACGACTCTGAATGATAAAAATAAATTGATGAAGAAAAAAAATTGTGTCGTTAACAAGGGATTTAATTCATTGTATAACTCAAATCTAAAATACGCTTTGAAGTTTCAAATGCTGAAGAATTTATTAGATAAAAATAGAATATAGAAAGGGTTCTGAAACGGTTATTGGCTACTTTTATAAAAATTATAAACTTGAACGAAGGCGCGGTTTTGATATTGACAAACATTTTTCATACCTTTAGTAGAATATAAATTGCTTTCAATTTATATTTTCACAGTTTCTTAACAGTCGTTGTGTAGCAGACTCTCAGCTATAATAATGTAATTTATGCGCATCTTGAAACAGTGCTCTCGTAAGCCCCTTGTCTCAAGCAGACATAATTTTAATTAGATACATATACATTTGCTTTAATAATGTTTACATAGTGGCATAGCGACGATTTCTCAAATCTAGTTGACAGGACATTTAATGTTAGAATAAAAGTAAATTTGGCAACGGCGGGAATTTAGTTGTCGCCTCAGTGTTACAAATAAAATTTTATGTTTGATGTAAGTTTCTTTAACATTATTTTATCTTTACTTAATTAAAAAATAAAAAAAAATATCTTCACGCAATTCCCAATACAGGGGTAGACAGAGGTCAAGTCTAGACAATTAAGTCCCTTAGACCCACCTTCCACCGAAGATATTTTCGGGACAACGTGACAGTTGAAGAGCCCGTCGCCGTCTTTATGTCCAAGCCAACGATGAAACTCGTACATAAGTTTTTGAAAAACTCATTGGTATTGCCACCTGGGGATCGAACTCGGGTCTCTTGACTCGAAATTCCGACCACCCAACAACTCGGCTGTCGTGACTTTTTTTACTTAATTAAAAATCTTTTATATTGTAAATAACTTATTATATGGTTTGAAGTATCTTATTTCTAAAAGAATTTAACTTTTAATTTTTTTTTAAGCCCCGAGACCGATTCGGGAAAATTCTTATCTTTGGTTGATAGGGTATTGTTTCAATTGATTCACCTTATCCCACGGCAGGATCTCATGATGAAATCATACAATTACGAAAATTCTTCAAAATTAAAAAGCCTTCAAAAAATTAACAGAGAAGCAAAAAAAACAAAAATCTTCTTCTCTTAAATCTTAGTTAAACTTGTTGTTAATTAGCACCACAATTTTACACCAATGTAACCTTAACTTAACTGAATGTTATTTTAATGTTAATAATACAAATCTATCAACAGTTGGCGCTGATTTCGAGCACATAAATAGTGCTTATTAGAATATTCCGTATATAATAAATAAATTAGTAAAAAGTTTAGCTAAGAAAGTCATTTTGTGAGCTTTTTGAGGCGGTACAATTAAAAAATGTGTTTCATAAAAAATATTATATTATAAATGTCCAATATACTATAAATCACTAATTTAATATAAGCAGCGAGTCCTATTAAAAAAATATTTTTTAAATCTTCCAATATAGCAGTTTGAATTTTTTTCTTTAAAAATATTTTCGCCCTTTTTCTACATATGTTACATGATTTATCTGTTGCCTGTCACACATAAGGATAGAAAGCTCATAAAATACTTCGCAGGTTCGGGAAGTAATAGGTAACAGGTAGCGAGCCTCATTGATATTGAAATTTAATTTTTCCTTTGCCATAAATTAATGTTAATTGTAGTTAAAAAAGGCACATAAACAGGATTTTATTACAAGTTAGATCTGGATTATTAGATTCACACACTGAACGCAGTTAGTCGCTTAATCTTTGTAATTTATTTACAATTAAAATACTGAGTGACTAATTGCTATCATATTGTCATAGTTCCTGAAATTGGCGGGCTCGCTCGACGTGCTGGATGTTCCAGTGCCTTCTCTGCGCCATCACCATCTGCTCATCATGATCCAGGTATTCATCATTTATATTAAGCTTTTCCTATTACGGCAAATATAAAAAAGGAAGTTTAATTAACTGTACGTCGATCCGTTACTACATTACTTAAGCCAATTATTTGAACCTATACTTATAATTTGTGTTATTTGATTTATGTAAAACTTTATCTATTCTCGGGTCGCGGTTTAACATAAACAAACAATTTTGTTGTTTGGATAATATTGCTAATTTGAACCGAATCCATCTGACCATTCGTACGTGATTAATTTTGTTATTATTCGCAATGTTAGTTAATATTAAATGATTTTATATTTTCACGACAAATTTCCCTAGTAAGGCATTATTTTATATGACAAGCCTTTATAGCTATAAAAAAATAAAATATTTTAGACATTATGGTCGCATAGAAATATTTATTTCTTAGTTACTTGTAAGCTGATAATCCCCATTGCAGTGGTTAGGAAAACGCAAATACTAGTAGGAGTCTCCCTTTTTTGTTAAAAAAAATACAATCTGAAAATGTATCTGAACTGTCAACTGCCTCTGTCAAGTAACATGGGCGGGATTTGAACCCGTATTCTCCGTGGTGTGGTCTAATAAATTATTCAACATGGAGTACATGCTTAAAAATTCACAAAAGTGTACTAGGTATACATTTTTTCATAATTATCCTTGTACTTTCTTTTTACATACTTTCATATTTTAAACACATTATCATCATAGTAATGATTGTAACTACTTAAACAAAGACCAATGCCAGACAGTGGCCGACGGAGTATGAGCGCTATGGCAGTAGTAGTCTATGACAAAAAATGAGGCAGATGTCGTTTCCATTGTTGAGGGTGTTTTTGCTGACTATATAGAAAAACCGTGTAAACTTGAATTTTGTTACTAGTATCAAGTGCATATGTGTGAACCTAAGTTTTGTTGAGTAATTAATGGAAATAGAAAATATATCTTTTATTCTTATTTTCTTATTTTATAGTCACGATAGCCGAGTGGTTGGGAGGACGGAATTTCGAGTCAAGTGAACCGTGTTTGATCCCCAGGTGGTTGGCTCGTACCAAGGGGTTTTTCAAAAACTTATATACGAATTATATCGTTGTCTTAGACATAAAGACAGTGATGGGCTCACCACCTGTCACGTTGTCCCGAAAATGTCTTCGGTGGAAGGTGGGTCAAAGGGACTTAATTGTTTAGACTAGACCTCTGTCTACCTCTGTATTGGGAATTGCGTGAAGATATTTATTTATTTATAATCTCTTATTTTCTAAAAAAAAAACTAAAAGTCAAAATTATTAGAAAATTGTCAGATATTGTAAATCCTACGAACGAACCAAGTTATTGTAATCGTTGGAAGACTATTTTGACTTGAAAATAGTGACTTAAGACTGGGTCGACAAACTTTGTTTGAGTTTCTTTGACACAAAGTAGTAAATGAAAAAACTGGTGCGGAGTCAATTTACATTCACAGTCCTCGGAAGATGAAGTGTCATTTATCTTAACGTCGACTAAAACATTTCTTCTCGTTGTACGGGCAGGAAGCAATTAATAAACTGTTAAAAGAAAATACACTTCTACACTACACGACGAGACACATGCATGAAATTATCTCTCCATTCTGTAACATATTTTCTCATCTATTTATCGTTAATATCCATTACAACTTACATAAAGATATATCTTCACGCCAATTTCAATATTGGGGTAGACAGAGGTCGAGACAATTAAGTCCTTTTGACCCACTTTCCACCGAAAACATTTTTGAGACACTGTGACAAGTGGTTAGCCTATCGCCGTCTTTGTATCCAAGCCAACGAAATAAATCGTACATATTTTTTTTGGAAAAACCCAATGGTATGAGCCTACCACCTAGGGATCGAACTCGGGTAACACCCAACCACTCAGCTATTGTGACTAACATAACAACCTGTAAAAATAGAATTCAAGAAAAAGGCCTTTCCAATGAGGAGTATAACCGCCTCGCTTAACAAGCAAGTTGGCGATCGCGTTACCAAACATCTTACGCCTTAGACCCTGCCTGTAGCCTCTGCTTAATTTTGGTTCTGGTATTTTTCGAGAAAATTTTTCCCGCCACAATGACATAACCAAAGTATAATAATATTTTAGGTCAGTCGACTCTCACGAATATTGGTGTTAAATTCTTACATCGATATCACACTTGAATCCTTTATATGTTATTACATATTTATTGCTATTGATAACTAAATACCAGCACCAATAATTTCTACATAGGGCAACAAAACCACTTGACCTTTCTTGCGAAACATATTTAATTGCCTCTTATCGTTTTCCTAGATAGGTAACGTAGCCGTCTGAGGTGGCGCCTCAGCCGGGTACGTTACCACGCACATATACATGCCTCGTACCAATGAGATTTTTTTCAAAAATTGTGTACGAATTATATCGTTGGCTTATAAAGACGGTAACGGGCTCACGACCTGTCACGTTGTCCCAAAAATATCTACAAAGGATTTAATTGTCTAGACCGCTGTCTACCCTAGCGTGATAATATTTAAATTTTTCTTTCTATTCGTTGGACTGCGGTTTTTTTATATTACAACTACCCAGAGACAATTACAGTACAGTACATCGAAAACTTTCAAGTTTTCGTTAGCATTTATTTGCAAGGTTAAGACTCCGTACATATTGCTTAACTTTAAACAAATAAGTCTCGAGACAACGCTCAACAGATTTTCCGCTATTACACGAACGCCGGGAAATTCTTTCATTCCGCGGTCGCTCTGTTAAGTAATTAATTCCTTTGCCGGCCCGTTTGAATAAATCTTAGTCAACTTAAACGTAATAAATGTTGTTCTCAAGTTTTAAAATTTGAAATATGGGATATCTCTTGGATTTTCAGGAACTGAACTGAATTACATTTAGTTCTTATACAATTTTTTTATATTACAGTTCTTAGATATTTCTACGTGTTATGTTTTTATTTTTCCCTTTTTATATGTCACAATATGGAGTGTCCCGAAAATATCTTCGGTGGGAGGTGGGTCGAAGGGACTTAATTGTCTAGACTAGACCTCTGTCTACCCCTGTATTGGGAATTGCGTGAAGATATATATATATATATATATATATGTATATATATATATATATATATATATATATATATATATATATATATATATATATATATATATATATATATATATATGTATATATATATATATATATATATATATATATATATATATATATATATATATTTACTCATTTAAATTATATCAAAACTTGATACCTTACACATTTTAGTCTAAATAAATAATAAATATAAATATCTTCACGCAATTTCCAATAAAGTGGTAGACAGAGGTCTATTCTAGACAATTAAGTCCCTTCGACCCACCTCCCACCGAAGATATTTTCGGGACACTCCATATTGTGACATATAAAAAGGAAAAATAAAAATATAACACGTAGAAATATAAGACCTGCAAAATGTATCAGGCAGTAGATTGATTTAATGCTATAAAATAGAGTCGTTCTTTTAGCTAATAGCTGAACCTTGGGTACCAAGTTAAAATTTACCTTGTTCATTTAATTCATCAACAACAGCTGATTTGCATGTTTGTTTCCTAAATAAAAATGTGTCTGCCAGTAGGTGGTACAAAGGTAAAACCAGCTAAAGTGCAAAGAGCTGCTAAAATTTTAAACCTGGTACAAATGGCTATTTGTACCAGGTTTAAAACATTAATCGCCAATTCATTTTCCAAGCGAGCGTCAATTATAACAAATCTTTCTTATACAAGGCGCCAATGGCCTACAGATAGATGACTTTTAATGGCCGTAAAGTGAGATAGTAATTATAATAAGATATAAGATATTCAAATCTCTGCTATAGCTCGACACACCTTGGTCAATTTAGTCGCAATTCCACGTTTTACCGTGAAGTCTCGATAAACAAGACCGACGCGAACCGTACTATGGAACGAGTTTCACGGACTTGTTTGCGTCTGTAAAACTTAAAACTGGGACTTCACTTGTAAGGCGTCGAGAAGTTGTGTGGTCCCGGCGGACTATGAGTTAACTGCGTTACATTCAACTTGAGAGTCTTCGCGCCGCACTCAGAAGTCGCACGTTAATATTCAAAACAAACTTCGCAAAGTTCCCTCTTAATTTGCTACATTTAAAATGCAATTTATGTAAATTTGTTTCTTAGGGCACGGAGATCTTTTACAAATCATATTAAATGACGTAATAAACGTACACCGTTTCGTATTGAGATTCATCATTAGCTTTACTAAATTTAAATTCTGCCTTCCGAGAAAATCTTAATGTAGCAGTAGACTTTTACAGGCCTTTCAGTAAGTTATTATGCACTAAGTTGTTTAAATATGATGTAATAAGTAAAACATTATTAACAAGATTATTACAAAGAAGTAAACTTTTCACAAAGACAAAAATGTGTGTGTTAAATATGAATGTTGGTACTCTAGTCATGTTTACATACCTAACGTATGAATATTTATCTATTTTAAATAAGTATCTATGAAAGTATTTGTATCTATATAACCTTCCTTCTTTGACCTTCATACGGCGATAGGCTCAACCCTCTCACGTTTTCCCAAATAAGTGTGAAGATTTCTAACGTTTTTAGATCTACATGTATGTATGTCTGTATATAAATCACTATAAAATACCATACAAAGGCAATAAAAATAAAGTTTTTTTCTTATTTGGAATATTAAGGCAAATTTGTGAACACTAGCAAATCCATGAAATAAATATTTCTAAAAACTTACATACTTAGCAGTACGTAATATTACATTGAAATTGATAGGAATCATAATGATAGATTATTAAATACACCTACGAATCAAGTATTAAATGTTTATCGTTACAAAAATCGATTCTAAAATTTCCAGTAGTTTTACACTACGTCTTTGTAAAATAAAATGGTGCAAATAAATGAAATGAAATGCAAAAAATGTCCCCAAAAAATTAAAAATATGAAATGAGATTTATACGTCTGTTAAAAAGTTATTCAAAGGTTAGGAAAATATTCAACAATTTCGGCATTCCATAATTCATTTCAGCGGAAATTTCCATGACGCAGAGGAACCACTTTGCATTTCAATCTCTTTAATTTATTGAGTAATGGACACGCGTTTTGACATTTTAGCTTGTAAACGAATGAAATATTTTAATTACTTTTAGTTTATCTCTTTTTCAAGAGCATTTTAATAATAAATTTGGTATTATTATTTAGTAATAACAGCTTGAAGGTTCACGATGTTCTGTTGTTTGTAACAAATACTTCTTTAGAACGTTCTTCACAATATGAGTTGAAGAAAACGCATGGCGATACGACTTCCTTGTCAGGTCCATGTAACAATCACTTCAGATACCAAAACCAAGATGGTTTTCGACCAGTTGGGCCTCACTATTCACTTACAGTATAGTTAAACAGAGTGTGTATATAGAAGCTCAGCCTTGTACTTCAAATATATTGTTGCAATCAGTGAGTCGGAGTTTAAAACTCCTCCGCTCTTCTGAACTTTTTCAAGGCTAATTTAGTCTTCATATCTACCTAACAACGAAGCAATGGTCGAATAATCAATGTTAATACATCAATCATTACGTGATGAGATTGTATGCATTTATATAATTGCCTTTCACTCATACAAGCCTTTTAAAATAAATATTATTTTAGGCTAAATTTTTTTATTAATATTGGTCACTTTCAAATGTATTTAATATCAAATTGTTTGTATTTATTCCAAATTGAAATAAAATGTGTTCGCGGTAAAAATTTAATTAAATTACAGGAAGCGGATATCGTACTCGTCGTAATTGTTACTTTTTATGGAATATTTAAACATTTCCTACGTTTTATTGCAATGCAGACACAATATTTTCGTTCTCTGGAATTAACTTGACATTTATCTTCAAGTCATGAATGAATGAATGAGTGAAAATACTTTTATTGTACACCACGAAATCGAAAAACGTTAAAAATTATAAACTAAAAAATCTGTACAATATGGCGGCCTTATCGCCGCCAATATAAGTGATACTAATTCAAGTAATATTATTTATGTTTATTGATACTATTCTTAATTAAAAATATGATCTGGGCATCTCCTCGATGGACGTTGGTGCTTTTTTACTGATCAATTCCGATTTAGTTTTTATCCAGGTAGAAGGAATAAACTCGTACATGTAAACACGTACTTTATTTGGAGAGTTCATGGAGACAAGCCGGTTTTAATACCCTCAAGAAGTTTATCCATACCAAAGTGGTATAATAATGATGTTAGCAGAAGTAAGTTTTGGCGCTAGAACGGACCTTTTGACGACTGCCGAGAATGATTCTGTATCTCGAATGATCTGCGCAACGTTCAAATTTTAACAAAACCAGGAATCAGAATTTTGAAAAAACCCATTGGTACAAGCATTAGGGATCGAACTCGGGTCCCTTGACTCGAATTCCGATCACCCAACCACTAGGCTATATATCGATTATATATCGTGACAAACTTTTAAACAACTATACAAGTGTAGATTAGCGAAGACTGACATAAGAGAAGATATTTATGCCTTACGAGAAAATGAAGAGGCCAACTTTAATACCAGGGCTTCTGACTGCAACCGTTCCATAAATAGCTTCCAGTTTATCGTTAGTAACCCAAATAGTTCTCCTTGGCCGAAAACTCTGTGTAATAATTTTATGTTTACAACTAAACATTTATTATTTATTTTTAAAAATTAATTTATCTAAGTATCTGTACATATAAATTTTCACACAACTCTAAGTATTTAAAACAGTAATAAATAAAGTACGAGCATCGGTACAGGTAGGAACTTTGTTAGCAATTTCGGGATTAGTTCCAGTCTTTACTAAAATATCGTAAAATTGTCGTATGTTATCACATACTCAAAGTAACAATTATGCCATGAAAGTTATGTGCGTTTTATAACAATAGCACTTATATGATGACCGGTTCACCGCATGTAACATTGCACCATAAATCCTCTTGACTATCCTCGTACTGGGTAAACAATGAATATCTGTATTATTTACAATTTGGACCGTGTGGTAACGGCGTATGTATATTGGCCCTACCTTTTTCCCGTGGGTGTCGTAAGAGGCGACTACAGGAAACAGCCTTGAATATCGTTTTGGCAACTGATAGATGGCGGGATAACTCTCTCTATGAATATTAAACGAAAATAATCGTACCGAAGATGGGCAGCAGCGTCCGAGGTGCGAGTGGTCTGGTACTGTGATCGCCAATCCGCTTGCCAAGCGTGACGATTAAGGCAAATCCTCCCTATGGGTTAGGCCTATGTCATTTAGGGAACTTTAACAGTTACGTTACAATTTTTTCTTCGTTTTTTTTTTTTTTTTTTTTTTTTTTTAAAAATCGAATAGAGTCTTAGAGTATCGTAAACATCCAAGTTATACTACAAAAAAGATATGATTTAGTACAATAAGTAGTAAGTCGTGTGACTTACGATGTCTTACAGAAATGTGTAACTACCTGCCAGGTTAAGTATTCGTAACCAGCAGAGGACGTCTCCTCCAGTAGTATGTTTCGGTATTCGTCCTTATCTGAGGAAGAGAATGAAGTAACCAAGCAACGTTTCAAGATTGAATTCGCACTGAATTCTTCCTTAGCGCAATTCTGCATGATCACGGAAATGCCTTCACCCATATCAGAGCAGCCCCTCATCCGGAAAGAGCATAGAACACATTTTTCACTCTCCTTTCTGATTAAATATAAAAGAAATAAGCTTCTCCTATAAAAAAAAGTTATAAAATGTATAATACATTCAACATAGAAGTCACGATAGCCGAGTTGTTAGGTGATCGGAATTCGAATCGAGAGACTCGAGTTCGATCCCCAGGTGGTAGGCTCAGAGCAATGAGTTAAAAACTTATGAACTATTTATTTCGTTGGTTATTATCAAAAAAATGTGTTCGGCGAAAGGTGGGTCGATAGGGTTTGTCTTGACCTCTATCTACCCTTGTATTAGGAAGATCGTTAAGATTTATTTTATTACATTTAGCATCTTAAACCATGCAATGTGTATAACCAAATAGTTTTTAATAAAACATTTCAGTGCGACCCGTGCCATGAAGTTTCAGTTCTCAATATCTTATGAATGTTTATAAACTCGGGCTGAAATATTTAGTATAGTGTGCTGCGGATGGCAATAATAATGTAACTTGCTTACAATGTTGCGCTGCTTTTTCTTATTAAACTAAAGCGAATATTTCTTTTTAATAATGCTGTTACAAAGGCTTTTGTATTTGTATTATATTTCATTATTCATATATAACTACATTTGTATTATATTTCATAACTTTATGTTAAAATTATACTATTATCTAGATGTTGTCCGGTGCTCCGCCCGCGTGGAAATCCTTTAGCAAATATTTTTTCAGGCGAATAAAAATATCATGGCTTTCTTAAGGATTCAAGGCCACTTATACGACAATTCTACTGATTCCAAACTGACAACTAAAAAATTATAAAGCGTATTCACCCCCGAAGAGTAATATGGAATGCCCAAACACACAGCA
The DNA here is from genome assembly GCA_029286605.1 of Sericinus montela. Classification (NCBI taxonomy): domain Eukaryota; kingdom Metazoa; phylum Arthropoda; class Insecta; order Lepidoptera; family Papilionidae; genus Sericinus; species Sericinus montela. The sequence goes on from JAGSMR010000040.1 coordinate 3,097,454, forward strand.
ATTGTTACACTATTATTGGGCAGAAATATGTTCGAGTGTGGTACTGACCCAGACGCAGAGGTAATGGCAATATGCAGATGTCCATCATCGCCTTGAAATATTTAATTATGGAAACGTAACAGATAGATAGGCAGAGTTCACATGAATGAATATATGTAGTATCGTTAAATAAAATATCTTCACGCCATTCACAGTAGGGTAGACTGTGGTCTAGACAATTAAGACTCACAGTTCACTGGGGCCTATTTTAGGACAAGGTGACAGGTGGTAAGCCTGTCATTGCCTTTATGTATAAGCCAACGACATAAATCGTACATAAGTTTTTTGGAAAATCCCTTTACGATACCAATTTTAATAATTTCAATTGATTAATTAGATTAGTTAGTAGCAGCATGTTATCTTATTTTTTGCACATTGTAAATATGTCGTTACCGTTAAAGGTGGTTATCTCGTTAGAATTGATGAAATGTCAAAATCAGTTTGGTTATACATTCAACTTATAAAGTATTGGCGTAAAAATTTACCGCTATGATTCTTTGGTTGGTGTAGATAAAAACTACACGAAAATAATAAAATACCAGAACGTTGACGATTAGCAGCTTTTAAGAACCTTAATGCCAGACTCAGCGTGGAGCTTATAAATATAATTGTAGGGGAGTGAGCAAGATTTTGCAGTGAACTCCATCGTTTTTTTCCTTAAAGCTACAAAATTCTAACAATTTTTCAAAATTGACTTTAACTTCAACAATAGCCAATTATGCCTGACTTCTGGTGAAAATTGTTCAAAGCTTATAAAAAAAGCTTTAATTTTTGGAATCCATTATTCATTTAGCGTGACTTTCCTCAACAGAGAACCTGAAGGGGAAAAGTTTGCATTTTAATCAAATTAATTAATAAAGTAATGGATACCAAATTTTAACGTTTGACTTGTAAATGAATAACTTATTTTAAACAGTATATGAATCAGCTTTTTAATGCATTTTTATTTATTTTTTTCATGTAATTTTTTTTTGATGTGAAACATCTATAGCCGCACGTAAAACCGATTTCTGGCGTGGCGACGCTTGCCGTGGCGACGGGTCGCCACGCTATACAAAGGTATACTAATTTACACCCTATTACCTGAGAGTTAAGGTTTATAGTTAAAAACTGAAACCCTTTTTTATATTTAATTAATTATATTCATATTATTCATATTAGTAACTATATAAATTATATTAAGATTTCATTTTTACATGAAAGGTCATTTCCTTATAGTCAAAGAGGTTCAATAATTTTTAAAACGAATAAACATAAACTACCATTAATTTTAGCTGGAGATTATAATGTTAATTTGCAAGAGCTGAATCAATGCCATTAATGACATTTCTTCAAAAAGAATTTCAATTGCAAATCAACAACAATCCAAAAGAATCTACTACCAAATATGGAACAACTATAGATGCTGTATTTGTGAGATATCTTGATAATGTTTCATCCAATACTTTTGTAACGTAGTTTAGTTATCATCGACCAATCGTCACAGTAATACCGGCAGAGGAAACAACGAATATAACTATTACTGAAGTCACAGAGAGAGAGAAAATATTTAAATTGTGGCCACTTGATTTTAATATCGAATTTTTATATCAAATGTAAATAAATGTTTATTAAATAAAGTTACCATTTTTTGTAAGAATACTTCATTTTTTCATTAGGCTTTATTTAATTTCTGTAATAATATTATCTTTTATGCATATTACTTGTACACACACGATGTTTCACATCTGCCAGGCGGCTCATGACGGCTCTCATTTTTTTTTGACGTTGTACGTATAAATTATTTTCATCGCAAAATCCAGCAGAAAGTTTTTCCGATACAAATTTTCCCTCACAAATTTTTATCGGAGTAAAAATGGGGATACAGGAAAAAAGAAAAAAAAAGATAAAATTACTATGCACCAGAATAGTTACTTGAGTGACTTGAGTTCAGAGTGTCCTTGAGCAATCATGAGTTTAAAAAAAATATGTACCAGCCAGCCAGCCAGCCAACCAACCAATCAGCCATCTTGTACCATGTAGTATGAGTAATTCTTCCATGAAACGTGTGTCGACTATGATAATCTTAGGGAAAAGCGGAGAATGGACTACTTCAGACTGTGAAAGGAAGAGAGAAGTCGTTTCGTAGAAGCAGAAAATTTTTAATCAATAACTCTTCTACGTTAAATAATTTAGTAATGTAGATTATTAAAATTTTTAAATTCTGCCTCGGTCTACGCCTGTATTGGAAATGGGGTCAAGATATTTATTTAATATATATATTAGCAGCTACGACACGGATACAGTTATCTTTTAATTTTTTACCTCTTAACTGAATACACGAGTAGGAACCACTCAAGTAGAGCTATATTATGAAGGACTTTTATTTATAGCCAAGCATCAGCTTGCCCTATTTTACTGGCAAATTAGTACTTTATGCTGAAGTATTTAACGTTTACGCTCGTGCTAAGTTAACTCTAATTAAATAATTCTAAAACTGTTTTGTCACTTAATCCAAAATCCACAAATCCAAAATCCAAAGAGGTTTGTTTATTATTTATATGTAATTTATAAAAACGTTTTTTATCAAGTATTTCTTTTTATGGTTATTATAAAACGTCTTGACTTGACTTGACATCTTTTATTTTCCCCATTACATAGATATCAAAATATAAGGAATTTCCGCGAGAATTTCAATATGATGCGTGGAACAAATCGCGGGTCATGTCTAGTCTTAAATAATTAGTAACTGCTTAGTGCCGAGACTGTAAGCTATAAGTATTGAATTTTTCTTGTTTTCATTTTCTAATTCTCTGCGAATTTTGTTATATTAGTTACCTGGCTTCGTTTTGTGATAATGTATAAATCTTTAAATATTTTTTCATTAAACAGTATATGCATGTTATGAATTTGATATCTTCAGTTAGTCTTGAAAATAGATTATTACATTTTAAAATTATATTTCACTTGTCTATTTTATTGTTTTCGCTTGAGGCGCGTACCAATGAGTTTTTTCAAAACGTATGCATGGATTATATCGTTAGCTTGGACAAAAAGATGGCGACAGGCTCCCCACCTGTCACGTGTCCCAAAAAATATCTTCGGTGAAACGTGTTCCATAAGGATTTAACTGACCTCGGTCTGCCCCAGTATTGGAAATGGCATGAAAATTTTTATTGTTTTCAATAAAGATTTTATTTATATTTTGTATGTTGTACAAGTGAAGTGGTGCACACCGGTAGAAAACCATTATACATTTATTTTCCTGTCACAATGTCTTTTCTACCTGTTGTAATAGCAGTGAGGTCTCGAATCGAATAGAATCAGATTAGTACTAAACCGATATTCCTCTGGCTTGGAATATAGTCATTGTCATATTTCAACCAACATACTTGTTCAGAACTTTATAAATAACACACTTAAAGCTTCCCTTTGAATCACCCGATTTATTGTTCGTGTCAAAATATGTAGTACATAGAATTACTGTACTATTTAATAGTTTGTCGGGTTTAGGCGGAAGAAAAGCGGGGAGCTGAGTTTTAAAATATGTAGTGTTATATATTATTTGTTATGGATAATGGTTTTCCTATGTGTCGGAGACCTCTCTACTTATTAAACACGATTCTCGATACTTATTATACTTTATTTATTAAACGCGATATACATGACTTATAATCGCATTTACTGAAAGCCATCTTTTTCTTTGTTAGAATATTAACAAGTTTTCATAAGTAAATACTCAATTAATTAAGATTTGCATAAGATTTAAAGTGACTTTTAATTTATGTTGGAGTAATCTTTAAATACACAACGGGTTCCATCTATAAATAAAACATGCGTACGCGATATGAATAAATGCCGAGTGGAGGCTTATTATGAAAGCAAAAGCGGACATCGTGAACTGAATTTCTATTCATTTGCTAATTGACTTTCATTCACAGCTGATTAGTGAGCCGTAGTTTTACTGAACCAAGAGATAATTAAAGTAAAATTTAGGTTATTTGTTATTTATGGAAAAACAAAAATAATTTACATACATATTATGATAATTCTGTATACACTTGCACAACGGTGTAAACAGTGGTAGAGCCACGCATTAGCTTTTGTTGTTCCATGAATGGGCCGGCTCGACCAGGGAAGTACCACGACCTCACAGAATACCGGCGTGAAGTAGAAGTCTAACAAACTTCTGCGTTTTGTCTGGTGAGTGCAGGTAACCGGAGGTCCCCACTCCCCCCTCCCCCAATTCTGGGGGGAGGGGGTCACTCTAAGGCCGGCAACGCATCTGCTATGCCTCTGGTATTGCGGATGTTCATGGGCGGCGGAAATCACTTACCATCACGTGAGTCACCTGCTCGTTTGCCTCCCTTTTCTATAAAAAAAACGGCCTACCACAATCCACTACTGAACCCAGGCCTAAAAATAGAGAAACTTTAACCATTACTTGATTACCAAAATCGCGTATTTAATGGTTTTTTCATCAGACAATATGGTATATGAGATTTGAAACCTTACCTACCTAAAGGATTACAAAATTAACAATTAAAAAAACATAAAATTTCAATCCAAACCCCTATTGTATTAATCAGGGTTTTTTACATCTTATCAAAATCAAATTAATTACTTTTTAATTTAAATATCAAAATAATTTACATCTTACACCAATCACATAATTGACTCTTGGGCAAATTTATTATTATAGGTTTTTTTCGTCTTTTAGTAACTTGATGCCCTTGGCATTTAATCTGTCTTAATAGTTTGTTTTTAATCAAGGCCATGCCAATAATTTTATTCTAATGAACCGTTCTAAAGTACATATTTTCAATGTTAGGTTTAAAACTAAATTAAATAGAACATTGCGCACCTACAAATGTGTAGCGTAGATTGTCGGTTATTTACCGGCAATCTACACTAGACTTTAAAAACATTTGCCACTTAATACTTTCGCCACTGGTATTTAATAAAAATATTATAATTAAATAAACTTCCAGGACCCTTTTCCTAATATTAGAGTAAAGTCAAAGGTCTAGTCAGTTAAATCAAATTAATTTCATTCAATCCATATTTTACCACGATTATTAACGTGAAAGACGGCGAGTCTTACTACGAGTTTTTTATTATTTGAAAAGTTTATTGCTACGAGTTTTCTACATATAGATCACAATCTGTAAGCAAACTTCTAACCTTAAAACTTGCTCTTTGTTTAATTAAAATCAAAGTTATACTAAACGACTATTTCATGTAAGTCACGATAGCCGAGTGGTTGGGTGATCGGAATTTCGAGTCAAGAGACCCGAGTTTGATCCCCAGGTTATCAGCTCGTACCAATGGGTATTTTCAAAAACTTATGTACCATTATATCGTAGGATTGGATATAAAGACCGCGACGAGCTCACCACCTGTCACGTTGTCCCAAAAATATCTTCGGTGGAAGGTGGGTCCAAGGTACTTAATTGACTAGACTAAACCTCCGTCTGTGTCCTATATTGGGAATTGCGAGAAGATATTTATTTATAATTTTTTTTTTTTTTTAAATTTATTTTTTTATTTTATTTATCATTTTAGGTATGATATCCAGCAACACGTCAACTCATGATAACCTTGTATACAAAAGCATAAAGTTTTAATATAACCGATTCAAATTCAGTTGAAGCTCAAACGTTATTTGTTACAAAAATATTATTCTGCAGTGGAATAATACGTTTCAGGCCATTTTTCAGTTCACAGCGGATCGCCAATAGCTCGAGCATCTATACGTCCGTTTAAATATTTGATTTTGAACAAGCAACAGTCGCATACCACAATTTTATTGTATGCCGGCATTCTTATGTTTCCGCTTCATAATTTTCGTGTATTATTCATGTAGTTTCAGAATGTTCAAATTTATGATTAATATTAAATTTATTAGTCAGAGTTTTTCTTGCTGTTTAGCGTAAATTAGAAAACATATTAATTTGTTTTAGAAAACCATAACAGTTTGTTATTAAATAATTAATATCTTTTATTCAAAATTTAATATCTAAAATTATTAATTGGTTGATTTTAAAACAAACAATCAATAATAAATTTATTTTATACACTAGGTAGCATAGTTACGTATAAAAATTGAAATTTGTATCTTATTTAGGGTCTAAAATCAATATTTGGTGTTCATTTTTCTGTACTACTTAAATTTAATATAAACGGTTTTTTTACGTTAAAAGAATACCAACAGAGAACGGCACCTGAATAAAAATATCAAGCTGTTACAGGAGAGGCTTATTATAAAGATAAAAGGCGTTACGAGACCAGAATTTATATTTTCCCTGCCTGCTTTTTATATTAGCTTTACTAAGCTTAGATCGAAAATGAGTACTTTTACTGTCAGTTATGAAGGCTTATGCGTTTACATAAATAAGAGAAGGGATGGATTTTGATCTAATAATTGTTTGAGGCAACTTTATTTGGGAACGAATTTATTACGTACGTAATTCTTTAGTGATGTTTAAATAATTAACAGTGGTAGAGCCACGCATCAGCTTTTGTTGATGCATGAATGGACCGGCTCGACCGGAAGTACCACGCCCTCACAGAATACCGGCGTGAAGTAGAAGTCTAACAAACTTCTGCGTTTCGTCTGGTGAGTGCAGGTAACCGGTGGCCCACACACCCCCTTCGCCCAATTCTGGTAGAGGGGGGCACTATAAGGGAGGCAACGCATCTGCTAAGCCTCTGGTATTGCGGGTGTTCATGGGCGGCGGTAATCACTTACCATCACGTGAGCCACCTGCTCGTTTGCCTCCCTTTTCTATAAAAAAAAACATCTCATAAATAGAATGAATTCCCGAATACAAAAAAATATATTACTATTCTTTTAAAATGCTGATAGTTTCGGATTTTTATTCTAAAGGAACCATAACTTTAGAATCTGTGTAATCAAAATTCGCCTTGTATCGATTGAGTGCGGTACAGTGATTGAATTATTATTTTCATATGTAAGTTTACGAAATACCAACGTAAATATAAACAGCAGTCCCCCTGTGACCATGGATGCTGTAAAGCATCCGAAACGTTGGGGAGTAAAAAAAATATTTTATTGAAATCTTATAAAAAAAACGCGATGAAATCCGAAAATCGTTTTATTTAAGATGTGTAGCATTTGCGTAAATACAAGCTGCTAAATAGCTGTATGAATGATTTTACAACATTTCATTTAAGTATTTGTGTAAATAAATGTAAATTAAATGTTAACAATTAATAAGAGGTACTACTATAATCCTCCCCGGGAAATTAATCAAACAATAAATCTCAGACCAATTCGTACTTTTTTAAATGTTCGTCTTGGATTTACGATAGCTTTTTTATTTAAAATGAAGTCATATTTTGTGCTGCACAATTGACCAAACTTTGGATCAAACACAAATTAATATCCTTTTTTTATCTTTTCGCAATGTCCCATACTGGGGTAGACATGTTAAAAATGAAGTCCTTTCATGAAATCATTATAGCTGTATGAATGATTTTACAACATTTCATTTAAGTATTTGTGTAAAATTTCGCCTTTTCTAAAGCAAACTTCAGCTTCATTTCCGTCTTATTAAGCGTTGTACCATGCGACCTATTTCTGTGTAATGTCGTTAGTCGTACGCTGTTTCATCGTCATACGGAATAACTAAATCATTGTTCCTTTAGATTTTATGGTATTTATTCAATATCACAGGAAAATCTGTGTACTGTACCTCTACAAAAAAATATTGTACGATAAAACGTTCAAAATAATTGCAAACATTTTTTTTTCTTACCATCAAATTATCGCTTATATTTACGAGTAATAGTACTTCACCGTATACAAGTTATTTGTAGTTACGTAGACATACGTGCAAAGCTTTCTCAGAGACAAATTATTGAGGAAACAATGTTCAGAAATATGACGTAACCCGACGGACTGTTATTAAAGTCTTCATCGTAAAGGATTATGGTACGAATTACGGTTGGAGGCACATCGGGGTCATTCTTGTGATTGCTTTTTATTAGAAGGAACGCCTTGTATTTTGTTTATCCCATTGGCAGTTCACTTACTTTTACTTACTTTTAACCACCGCAAGAAAGGCGTAGCGATATAATAATACAACACGTATTTTTCTATCGCTACACCACTATACAACATTTTTTACGACCGTTTTTTGATGTAAGTGACCGTTATTATATATAGGCGTAAGAATCTAGTACGTAGTACGGAATATCCAAATATCCTTACCTCGACACCACACGGCCCTTTTGTGTCCAGAATTAAAAAAAGTAAACTTTATATTTGAATGTTATTTAATTTATTTAAATTAAAAAAATATGTTCACCGTGAAAAATCTTTTATTATCATTGGTTTATCGTACCTAAAATAATTGATTCAAATAAATATTTCGAGACGTTTTATACTACAGCACAGAATTCTTTAAGTAAAACTATCGTAACAAAGTTATTTGTTTTACGGTTTTGTCCTTAACTGAGTACGTGCTCCCGGAGGAATGGATTAGATTTTTATAAAGTGTGCTTGGCTCTGAGTAATAATCACCTATTAAGTCTTGTTAAAGTAGTCGATTTAGTCTTGGTTATCTCACCTCTGTTTCAAATAATTATTCCCCAGGTTTTACTCATTCAAAACATTAAGTTTTTATATTCACTTATTATAAATTTATCGTAACGTAGGTCTGTCAGGATATCCGAGTGGTTGGGTGATCAGAATTCGAGTCAAGAGACCCGAGTATGATTCCCAGATGGCAGGAACGTACCAATGGGTTTTTCAAAAACTTATGTACGAATTATATCGTTGTCTTGGACATAAAGACGGCGACGGGCTCACCACTTGTTACGTTGTCTCGAAAATATCTTCGGTGGAAGGTGCGTCGATGGGAAAATTGTCTAAGCTAGACCTTCGTCAACCCCTGCATTGGGAATTGCGTGAAGATATAAAATTTTACTTTATTTATTTTTCTAATAAATTAAAAAAATCGGCCCGTTTTGTCTAAGAACATTCGCTTACTTTAGCTCTTTGATTTCTGCTTGTAGCCATTTAAATTGTTAGAACGAAGGTAGATGTGAACTCCGTTGCGGAGCAGCACAAGACTTTCAAATAAGAGTTTTAAAAATAAGAGTTTTATTTAAATTAACAAGTAATAGTTTGAGCTTGTGGAAAGTGTTACATTGGTTATTGCGCCATCTGTCAAAAGACAATGTTATTTTTAACATTTTTTTCTCCTTTTTACGACACGGGATGAAAGCGGATGGTTTGTTTTTACGCATATGCCAAAAAACCAAAAAGAATGTTCCCTTCAATAAAAAGGCTTAACATTTATTTTCTTCGCTTATACAATTCTAACAGTCGTAGTTATCCCTTAATCCCAATTAGCGCCGTTATCGGATATTTTCTCTTTTAATTAGCAAAATGCCCTCAAGTCGTAATTTCTAAGAAAGTCTGAGATAAAGTCTTCAACTGTACGATAGTGATTCAATAATGAAAAAATCGTTTTATTTATTTCCAAAAGGTCTTTCAAAGGAGACAAATTTTTCGTTTATTTTTTTAAATCTTTAGTAATCTTCAACAATCGCATATTAATCTTGCGACCCGCACGGGTTACACGTCTACTTTTGTTTCTGTTGTGGTGTCATATCATCCAGTTGTGTCGAGTACTTTTTTAAGCAGCTGCTTGCAGCATGCTGCTGATATTTATTCCATTTAAAGTACAATTTTCATCATATATCAGCCAATCTACATAAAACTTTAATGAATTATTCACTCTAGTCATGTAAAGGACACGATAGCCTAGTGGTAAAGTGATCGGAATTGGAGTCAAGAGATCCGAGTTCGATCCCCAGGGCTCGTACCAATTAATTTTTTCAAAAACTTACGAACGATTTATATCACTGTCACGTTGTCAGATCAGGTGAAAGGCGGGTCGAAAGGACTTTATTATCTAGACCTCTGTCTGCCCCTGTATTGGAAATGGCGTGAAGATATTTATTTATTTTAATTCTTCACTCAATACTTCCATATTCCTCCGCCAAAATCAACTCTCATCAGTAATTTTAAGTTTACGAAATTCAGACATACGCAGCGGGGGAATAATTAGATATAAGTGTAACCTCGTAATCCATAGCTAATTTTATACTTCTACGATACGTTTTTGGTTTAATTTTGGATGTTATTTCAATCGGAAACTAAGCGCGTCACTTGAATACATTTTTAATGTTTTAACATATTACACTTTTTACTTCATCTACCTGAAGGATATTTAAATTCTGTAGCATTAATGTTCGTTTATACGAAACGAAAGGTAGTTTTAACAGAATCTTATCAAATAGAGTACACGGCACATAAATCTTGGATAATCATTAACTTCTCATAATTAAATGTTAATAATTAATAAGAGGTACTACTATAATCCTCCCCGGGAAATTAATCAAACAATAAATCTCAGACCAATTCGTACTTTTTTAAATGTTCGTCTTGGATTTACGATAGCTTTTTTATTTAAAATGTAGTCATATTTTGTGCTGCACAATTGACCAAACTTTGGATCAAACACAAATTACTATCCTTTTTTTATCTTTTCGCAATGTCCCATACTGGGGTAGACATGTTAAAAATGAAGTCCTTTCACTTTTTACCAAAGCTTATTAGGGATAATGTGACAGGTAGTGAGCCTATCGCCGATAGATTTCTCTAGCTTAATCTTGCCCTTTTTCTGCATCCGACAACTATATTTTTACTGCACACAATAAGGTAAAATAGAATCACTTTTATTTTTGCCATCTTTATGTCCATAACACATTTATAGACTTCATGGTTTTTCTCGCTATCTTCACTCTGAAAGAACTGAGAAGCTAATACTAGGAATGTTTTCTTAATTTTAACTACGTCCTAGAATAGGATTCTGCGGGCCGTAATGCCTCTCGCATATAGAGGTTCACGTGTCACGTCGTCACGATTGCCCATTAGTAAACGATTTTGCAATTAAAATATTCTTTTCCGTAGCTGATACACTCTTTTCCAACGGGAAAAAAAAACGGATAAAAGATAATCAGTAAAACGTAGAGATACACGATGACAATATGCTTCTGATATCACGTCACGAACAATGGCAGATCTAATTAACATTCAATAAACAAACAAATAATAGCGAAGTTATGAATTGTATGATAATTGCAGCATTGCAGCTTATAATATCAGTTATATGTTGCGTCTATGCGGTTAGAAAATGAATTGCTGGCATCTATTGTTATGGAGGGATGCAATTGAAATTGCTTTCTGCTTCCATTTCTCGTGTGTATCTACATATCGGCTACATCGCAGAAATAAATATAATTCTATGAGTACATATATAACTTAATGTTGTTTTTTCAACAAAAAATATCGGAAATTGTTAAAATTGTCATTTTAATATATAGTTATACATTTATTTTCACATGTATTAGGGAAGATGAATAAAAGGCCGTGTTACAGACTTTTGATTATCTTCCCTAATACATATTTTATGATAAAATAACATACTACATTCACATTGCACCGTTTCAAATTCTATCAAATCAATGGACTGAATTCTCCGGTAAAAAGGATTGTTTTCAAGTATATTTCTAGAAGACTGTATCGTTATTTCAATTGATTAACTTCAATGCTATTGAGAAGATTGTTGAAATAGCCTTTAAAGGTAAAGGATATTATTATATTAGAATAGAAGATCACTCTGAGATATTCACAAGTAAATATATATAAACAGGCAAATAAATAAAATTTCGTGTTTATTATGTCAAAGTTACAGCAAAGCAAAAAAGTACAGGGACACTGTATACATATGAAAGTAAACAGTCCTTTTAACAAAAGAAACGGAAATTTTTTGCCCATCTCTTTGTTCTGGTTCTCTGAAACGAGCTGATGTTAAAATTGAGAAATTTAGGCTTTTTTATTTGAGAAAAAGAAACCAGCGTTGATTACTTGAATGTGGACCGCCCCGTGGCGTAAGTGCAACTCATATTACCCATCCAGAATTTTTATACTATATCAGTTAGAATCAGTTATTCAACAGTGGTAGAGCCACGCATCAGCTTTTTTTGTTGCATGAATGGGCCGGCTCGACCGGGGAAGTACCACGACCTCACAGAATACCGGCGTGAAGTAGAAGTCTAACAAACTTCTGCGTTTCGTCTGGTGAGGTAAGTGAGGTAAGGCCGGCAACGCATCTGCTATGCCTCTGACATTGCGGGTGTACATAGGCGGCGGTAATTACTTACCATCACGTTAGCCACCAGCACGTTTGCCTCCCTTCTCCATAAAAAACCCTCACCTTAACTTGACAACCTCTCCAAGCCATTCCATTAATGCTTAGTCATACTTAATTTTGTATACATTTATCGATAAATAAATATAAAAAGAATTTATAATTGGAGTGTCAAAACAGTCAAAATACATATTTATGTATAAAATAAAATAAATACAAAAGTAAAAATATTTTATCTTTCCCGTAAAATTGATATCTCTTATTTAAAGTACAGCATTTTATTTCATGTCGAGTACCTAAAGTTTGTTTTATACAATTTTTATTCGAAAGAATTTTCTGAGAGTGACATTATTTCTTACACTCAGTCAATTTCTTTTACACTGGTAAAATAGAGACAGACAATGTAACCGTACACCGATCCTGTTTGTTTAACCAACCGCTCTCTTTGCCAAAGTTTTCTAACTCGGTTTACTACAAAGAGCCATCCACACAGTGAATTCATCATAACTTGTTCAAGTTATTGCAGAACTGATTAATTGTTTTAAGTTCAATCATAATGCTAAGTGACTCAACTTTTAACAAACTCTAGTTACTCGCAAGTTGTATTTAAACGTTTAATAAGCTCTGAATAGCTGTCGAACTATCTAGTCAGGGATTATTATCGACAAAAAGCGTTTCTCTTGTACTTAACGGAACTTAAAAAATCACTTACGAACAACAATTTCAAAATTGAGAACCTTTTCCTATTTGAGAGGTCGAGTGGTTGGGTGGTCGGAATTCGAATCTAGACACTCGATTTCGATCCACAGGTGGCAGGCTCGTACCAATAGGTTTTTTCAAAAACTCATACAAATGTTATCGTTGGGATTAAGTCAGCGATGGGCTCACCACCTGTCACGTTGTCCCAAAAATATTTTCGGTGGAAGGTGGGTCATAACGACTTAATTTTCTAGACCACTGTCTACACCTGTATTGGTATTGGCGTGAATATGTATAATTTTTCCTATTTCAAATTGGTTATAAAGCCTCTACTTTCACAAATTGACACACCAGAATCACTTAAATAAAGATGAAATATAAAAAGAATCCAGAACCAGGAGAATGAAATAGATGAGCTACAGCATCCCTTTTATAATATTATTATTTTAAACTTTTCCTCGGTTGTCTTCAAATAAATATTTCAATAATTCATTGCTTTGTATGCGAACAATAAAAATGTTATCACAGTCGCTTTTCAGCGAGAGCAGAAATCACTTTAAACTGACAGTTATTCATAACAGCTGGCGTGAAAAGGCTCTGCTACGAAGGTCTCGTTACCAACCGGTCCTTTGTTGCAGACGGTTATCGTTTCAATATAAATGTTTGCAATATCAACAGATCCTAAGCTTTTAACAAAGATTACGAATGTTCTTTATATGTACCAATATGTAAGTGGTCTTCAGCGATCCAGTTTAACCACACAGCATTTCTCTCAGATTTCTTTTGCAGGTGTAATAAGACTTAATGCAATGAAAAAAAAATGGAGTGGAGAATAAGGCCAGGCACAGTTGTGACTTAATCCAGAGCCTATCAAGTTTCTATTATTGTTAAATTATTTCTATATAAAATATTTAAAAAGTTTTAACTATCGTTAAATATACCTTATTAAACGAAGTTAATTGAAAATACCATATTTCAAACATTATATTAAATTTATCCTCTACTATTTAAATCGCGTAATTTTTTGAACAGGAAAGATTTCATTTCTAATAGTACTGAAATTTCGCATAGCAAATAAAAAGTTCCTCTTTCGAGCTCTAACTCAAACAGTTGCTGAAATCTCACAATTAAAATGTTAAAGCAGTAAAGGCGGAACGGTTTGTAGACTTAAAGAACTTTACTTTTTAGAAATTTATACTAGCAAAAATTACATTACACGATTAATTCACCTTTCTTTTCTACAACGGTGATGACGTTGCTATCAGCTAGTTTGTGTCACCTTTGCGGCTAAGGTTCTAATCCCATTTGGGTTAAACATTTGTGTGATTACTGTGAATTTTTGTACTTGAATCATATGTATGTATGTATGTATATATATATATATATATATATATATATATATATATATATATATATATATATATATATATATATATATATATATATATATATATATATATATATATATATATATATATATTTATACTAATATCGATATTACAGCAATGATAGCATGTGCCTTTATTTTAATTTTCCTTATTTAATTTATATGAATGCTACTGATATCAATATAAAGATAAACGGAACGGAAACACCACTTTCAAAAATCATTTTATAACTGCGATCCCGCAAAGATTGTCAAAAACATTTTCGAAACAATAGGTTTGGAAGGAGTTAAAAATTCTTAACGGTCTTCCAATCTTTTAATTAGCATTTTTCATGTTTCTCATCTCTTCTAAATTATAGTAGAAAAGTAACATATTTTTTATTCTCTTTCTAAACTAACAGCTCGTATCTTTCTACCTTTCACTTTTAATCTATTTTCAGACTGTCATGTTAAAATATTAAGAATCTATCGTCATCGGATGTTATTCCTCGCATTTATTTTATTTGAATTATTTGGTCATTATCTTCAAAATTTGTTCCTCAGACATGAAAGAAAAATATTTTTTGAAAGCGGACTAGTGCTCCTTCTAAATATTGCCCCATATAAATTATTACGTTTAATTGATATGGAGCAATATTTGATATAATTATATTAATTATTACGGACGTTTAATTTTTGAAAAGCTTTGTAATTTCCTAAGTAAGAAATCCCTTTGGATTTTATTCTCCGAATTTCCAGAAGAATCTTAATTGCACAGACTTTCTTACTTCCTATTTTAGACTGATTTGATGTGTGTTATTCTAATATTAAATTTTTTAGGTATTTTGATTTATTACTCTCTGTTTTTTATTTACTTATATTTATATGTGTAGCTCGTTGTTAATAGAAAACTCTTTATTTTATGAATGTTTATTTTTTGTTATATATAATTGTTATCTTACAATTCTTAATCATACTCCTGTTAAAATATTTTTAAATCTCCTACAGGAAAGGTGAAGAAATTTAATTAAAAAATTAATTAATAGAAATAGCCCTTAGTCGCTTTTACTCAATTTATATATATTGACATAGGCTTAGTATAGACAGTATCCTTTAGACCCCCGAAGCTTATTTGGGGCAAAATCATACATAAAAATATGTAAGGATCGTAGCAAGTGGAAAGAAGTGGTATCTGCCTACCCCTACGGGAAAGAGGCGTGAACATATGTATGTATGTATATCATAAATTTTGTAACCTTTTTAAATATATGTTTTGTTTATTCTTTTTCTTAGATAAAGTTTGTAAAAATATACGTTACGCTGATAATATTGAAAACACAAAACATAGCGGGCAGAAATATGCCAATCGCGTATTAGTTATTTGTACGATCTAAGTAACACTTCAAGTAGTCTCTAGTAAATTATCTGAATGCATCGCATTCGTTTGCACTTCATTTCGAATTCCGTTAAAGCAATCGAGCGCCGCGACGAGCCCACGTGCGGAAGGGATTGCTTTTCAATGTATTTCTTGGAAAGTCGATTACAGCTCAATTTTACATGAAATGTTGTTCAGTTAATATTTTGAAAACGACAAATTACATTGTCAAAAGATCTATTTAAATTTTTTATTCGGGCATACTATTATTTTGTAAATATGGTTTTATTGCATACACCCGCAAGTGCATCTGTTTAATACCCTACGCCATGTTACTGAACTATACTGAAGTATGATATGTGCTGCAGTGGCAGTGAGCCGTCCACATAGCCTATATAACTGAAAACCGTTGAAGAGAAGGTTCATTAGGGAGGAGTTCATGTTCCTGCTAGGCAATCGCAGTATAGGAAGATCTCCTACAATAGGTGTGGCCTATAACGTTTATTTACTTTTTCATACATACAAACATACATAGGACAACATCTCAATGTAGGAAAAGTGGTTTTTCTGAGTTGACCCGTCCGGGAATCAAATCCGGGCCCACTGAGTTGGGGACACCGTGAAAACCGGCGTTTACCCCACTTGTCCCCGACGTCATCAAATATACGTATGAGTATAGTCATGGTCATCAAATATACAAATAATATATAAATAATTACATTGCTCGGAAATTAGACCTAATTTAAAGAGAATTTTAAAGCACGACCTTATTACAATGAATCAGCTCCGTATCCCGCAGACTCAGTTGATTTTTCTGTCGAAAGAAAACTTACAGCAGCTATAAAATAGTAAAGAAATCTTATGTGGCATCTCGCCTTCAGTATCCCCGTACGTTTTCGCGTCTGCTGCAGATTTACAACGTGGCTTCGAAAGTCTTTCCTAGCTTCAAGTATATTTTACGTTTATTAAATAAATCAAGTAGGTAGGTTTACGTGAGTTACAAATGTATATAGTATCATCAAATAAACTTTTTAGTGATTTACTCTAAGTTTTATATAGTTATCTTGTTGATTCTGTAAAATTAATACTGTAGAAGGGAATGAATTCTATTACATTTTACCTTTAAACGCTCTCGTATTAAAGTATCGTTCTTTTTTCCTGCATTACGATAATAAAATGTACTATAAATAATAAACTTTATTTATTTTAATTTTACCATAAAAAAATTAAATTATAAATTTACACATAACAAAATAAAATAAACAGTTTCAAATAATAAAATTATAGGGAAAAAAATAAATATGCATGCTTCTGTAATCCCACCAGAACTGGTAGCACTAGGCAGTCCTGCGGGATAGTATTAAACCCCCTCCCTCTCCATCCTAGACCATCGAGCCACAGACGCCAAGTTTTAACTGCTATTAATGATTACACTCAGTAGCGGAAAATAATTAACCTGAACTGCTTAATACAGCCAATGTTTAATATTTACTCTATTTCTTCTGCTACTACGGTTTGCAATAAAATATCATAAAATGGTACACGTAAATAAAACATTGTCACTTGACAAATTTCGAAAAATACTGTAATGATATTTAGCAGCTCTTAAGCATACATTATTATTGAAATACATCTCATAAAAATACCAACATCCAAAATTAGTAGCAATTAGACGTTTAATTAAATTTTCATTTACAGACAACAATTATACAATAACCATAAAGCGGAATTCTATAAGCGCTTTACGTAATTAAATAAGTAATCGCTTTAGTAGAAGGTCAAATTGCAGCATAAATAATTGAGTATATATTAACTTCGAGCAATTTCTCATAAGGAGGAAGGCAGAGTTCTAGACAGTCAAGTCCTTTCCCACCTTCCACCTAAGCTTATTTGGAACAATATGACCGATGGTGAGAATGTATTTACACATATATGTATATTTACATAGATAAATATTTATAAATACGTATAAACGTCTAGGACTCCAAAATAGTAATTTATAGTTATCATACAAATGTTTGCCTCTGGCGGAATCCGAACCCGCAAACATTACTCGAAGGCAAGCACCAACAATTATTCACTATCAACTCGTCTATCGGTTCGTCATTATAATTAAGTAAAATTATTACTTTTATACAGCTACAGTAAAAATTTTAGCAGAATAATTTGGATTACAGACGTTGTAAGTTATTTTCTTACTTAATATACGCAGAAATTTACCAAAATAAAAAATAAAGGTAACATATGACAAACCAATGCAAAAAGCATTGCTTTCTCATCCGACTCGCCTGAGCAGCGTTCAAGAATTTACGCCTCGTCTTCTCGTTGAGTGTACTCCAAAAAAAACATAAAAGACAGTGTATTATTAGAACATTGCCGGTGGTGGTAACGTAGTATTGTCATGGTTATTCACTGCCAGCCTAACAAGGATGCACAAAGTTGCTTAGCGGGCTATAAAAAGGGCTAATCTCAGTATTTATCTGCGTCAGAATCCGGAACGAAAATATCCGCAACAGAACTAGAGTGACACAGAGGTATTGCTACTAAAGTTGTTTATGACTTTTAAGTTCGAGAGGAAAGTTCTAGTCCTATGTCCTAGAATAACAGTCTAGTATTTTCCAGTTCTAAGTAGAAAGTTATAATAATGACGTTTCAATAAAAACTAGAATAAAATCTAAAATAGTCTTAGAAATCTCAAAGAAATAGTCTTCATCCAAACGTTGACAATCAAGACGTCAATCAAGTATTATTATATTAAAGAAATATTGCACACTGCATAAACAAGCTCTGAATTTTTAACCGACGAGAGTTTTCGTAGAAAGGAGTCGCTTGATTCGGAAAATATATGCAACAATTATTAAAATTGATAATTTTTTAACTTAATAGAATGTCATTACAAAAAGAAATAAGCCGAGGCAGATTTAATGTATTTTTTATGAAATGATTATTTGTTACAAATAATAATAAACAAAATAACAATAAAATCAAAATTAAATATTTTACTTGACTCGATTATAAACAAAAGAAATACTGTAGCAATGGAAGTATTTGATTTCAAGATTCTGAAGGGGTTGCGTTTACATAAAATATTTATTACTGGTCCTAAATGATTGGGTATCGAATTGTTTGTGTAACCTTTTTATTATTTACATGTTACATTAATAAATGAATAATTAATGATCCTGGTGATGATGATAACCTTTAAAATCGAAAATTCGTAGTTTATTGTGGACCAGTACTTAAAGTGAATATAAACCTTGTAATGTGAGGTAGAATGTGTTTTTTACATATTTCTATTATTTTTGAAATATACATTCTTAAACTACAACCGTTGTGTGCAAAGAGACATACATGCCTTTGAGCGTCTTCAATGAGAAAAATAAATTAAAAAAATGTCTTATATGTTTTTCGTTTTCTTCTTTAAAACTGACCTAATAAACAAAACAAAATAGTTTTAGCTTACAGTGTTCCACCAGCAGCGGTGAGATTTACATATTTTTTTACATTCTATAAAACCGCTTTGCACAAAAAATACTACAAAATGTTGGTATTAAAAATATTTTTCTAAAGTTCTTTGCAATAACTGGAACGAAGTTCGTATCGTGCATATCGCGATAAGGAACTTCGTTAAGGATAACGTAAAAATAGTGGAAGAGATTTCCATCACAGCCTCTTCTACAGATAGACGTTTATCCATAGCGCGTATGCTATTGGCTGTGCCCATAATCATAGGTGTACGCTTATTGGTTCTTAGTCCAGTTATATAAGTGTCAAGTTCACAAATATGTGAATAATTTAATTTTAACCTAAATTTTTTTATGTAACTACTCCCTTTTTTTATAGCCAATTAATTGACAAATTGACAAAAAAAAAACGATGCCGAAAAGTGCAATACATTTAATTGCTCTCAGACTTTAGTAATTCATTTAATTGTATTTCTTAATCAATTATAACATACTATGAAAGGAATCTCGTTTTAACCGTGTGACACTTAGGAATCTCGTTCCAACCGAGTGTTGCACGACACTCACGCATTTTTTAACTTTCAATAAGTGTCTAACTTTTACGTTTGCATGTTTTTTTTTAAACAAACCGTATCAAGATGTCTTTTCTTTTATTTAAAGCCCACACCAAACCACACAACAAACGAAGTTCAATTCCACAGACCTGACTTAGGTTTCTAACGTGAAAAGTGGATTGTAAGTCTCTTTGACATTTTCAACATTATTCATCCTTACAACCTATCAACTAATTTCATTGTCAAACATAGACCTTGCTAAATATACCCACAGAGCAAAGTTTATGGACTGACTAAATACATTATTTATGTACTGTTTAGTTGAACAGCAATTTTTTTAGGATAGTAGATATAAAACTAGACTATTATTTATTTCAGAAAGTTAACTTTTTCTATTCTTATTATTATATTATTCTAATAATAAATAGCCGAGTGGTTGGGTGGTCGGAATTTCGCGTCAAGAGACCCAAGTTCGATTCTCAAGTGGCCGTACCAATGGGTTTTTCTAAAACTTATGTACGAATTATATCGTTGGTTTGAACATAAAGACAGCGACGGGCTCACTGTCACCCCCTGTATTGGGAATTGCGTGAAGATATTTATTTATTTAATAATGTTATTTTTTTATTTTATTCCAATTCGTCTGATGAAATTAAACAAATCAATGTTTCATTTACTTTTCTTGTAATTTTCTTTAATTGCAATTTTCAATTTCCAGATAATTCGACTATTTATTTCACAAGAGTATTTCTATTACACGGCCACGTCAACGCCATACATACTCGTACCGTGTATTTAGAAGTTTATAATTATGTGCTCCATCTAGAACGCACCGGGAACCTTATGAGTTATTTAATCCTTTAATCTAACCTCCTGTAAAGTTTGATTGACATTAAATAATAATGAATATATACCCATTCCCGCCAAGACTCATTGTAATTCATAACTTAAATAGTTTTTGATTCAGGAATAGGATATAACTTGTGAACTATCGATACCTAAACCTAATTTAGTTAATTTAAGTTATCCTTAAGGTTGTTCAGGTAAAGTAAAAATTTATACAAAACTTGTTTTTTATAATACAAGTACTATATGTTATTAAGTACTTATGTTTTTTCTAAAATTGTGGAAAATGTATATTTTTCAGTGATAGACTTACTTTGTCCCAAATAAGCTTCGATGAAAAATGGGTCGAAAGGATTTCATTGGCTCGACCTCTACACAAGTATGGGAAATTGCATAAAAACCAAGGTAACCAAGTGTAGTGGATCCAAGTGGATCCCCAGTACCAGAGTTTTATCTAAAACTTATGCTCTAAAAATGTCTTCGTCACATTGTTTTTTTTTATAGAATAGGAAGGCAAACGAGCAGGTGGCTCACGTGATGGTAAGTGATTACCGCCGCCCATGAACACCCGCAATACCAGAGGCATAGCAGATGCGTTGCCGGCCTTAGAGTGCCCCCCTCCCCAGAATGGGGGGAGGAGGGTGTGTGGGCCTCCGGTTACCTGCACTCACCAGACGAAACGCAGAAGTTTGTTAGACTTCTACATCACGCCGGTATTCTGTGAGGTCGTGGTACTTCCCCGGTCGACAAAAAAAGCAAAAGCGTGGCTCTACCACTGTTAAACATTGTTCTAACAAACTAACACTATTCTAAAAACTGTTCTAACATTGTTCTAAAAATGCCTACATCTACTCCAGTATCGGGAATAGTGTATATAGCGGATATATCGGGACATAAAGATATACTTTTTTTATGAATCTCTATAACCCATTATCGTGTACTTCTTCTTTTCCAAATAAAAATATTCAAATTATTGAAATATCAATCATTGTTAAAAATATACAATGTCTGTACAATGATGATATATTGTTATTTAGGTAATGTACTGGGCCAATATAATTTTGAACAAACAGTAGGCTACGTGAACCGACAATCCGCGCGACCGCCAACCGTTTCGGCGTTATTATTTCACCACTTCATATTTCGGTGTTCATTAATGATTTTAAAACGGCTTCCCTGTCGCTCGCACTCGCATTTACGCGCTCCATTACTTTCGTGATGCCAAATTATTTCGAATTATTAAGCATCGGTTATTGCAGTCCTCATTTGTTTTGAATGTAATTAGTAATTAAAGTTATTCGTTTAACTACTAATCTTATGAAGTTCGATATTAAAAATAATGTAATTTTTGGTATACAATGAGATATTTTTTTTACTTGCGTATTATATTTAGTGTAATAAAAATCTTGCAAAAAATTTAAAAATTTACTTCTAACTTAAATTTCTTAAAAATGTTTATTTTTCAATCAATTGAAGGTGCTATCTGTTTTTCTTTCTCTATTTCAATATTCTAGATAAAGTAGTGAGAGTCACGATAGCCGAGTGGTTGGGTGGTCCGAATTTCGATTCAAGAGACCCGAGTTCGATCCCCAGGTGGCAGGCTCGTACCAATGAGTTTTTTTTAAAAAAACTTATGTACAAATTATATCGTTGGCTTGGACATAAAGACGGCGACGGGCTCACCACCTGTCCCGAAAATATCCTCGGTGGAATATGGGTCGAAGGGACTTAATTGTCTAGACTGGACCTCTGTCTACCCTGGTATTGGGAATTGCGTGAAGATTTATTGTAGATAAAGTAATGGTAAAATTGTGGAGAGTTGTTTGGTTTGTTAAGTGAATATTGTGTGTATATTGACACCAGAGTAATGCTCCCCAAGCACTTTAGATATTAACACGTTCATGACTACTGTAACTCTTCTGCCGAAGGGCCAATATCAAATTGTCGTCGGAACAACTGCTTGTAAGGTAGACTGCAGGACACGGGCCTCTCTAGTTCCTGTGGGGTTTGTCATCATCTTCACGCATGGCAAGCGGATTTGCAATCGCAGTACCATAAGCCATAGCTACTGCTGCCCGCTACTGATTTGCTGAATTTTGGTCTGGTATTTTGAGATGTTTATCCCGCCATCTGTCGGTAGCCGATTATAATTTTAAGGCGTCTTAGAGAAGCTTTCTGTTTCATATCTTACACCTATACCATACGGAATATATAAAGCCATCATAATTAGCAAACCAAACAATGATTTGATCGATTTGGTTGTATCGGAAAGTTCCGAATATTTGACATGTAATTTTGGAATAAATTTGGTAAGTTTCAATCGATGTGTACAAACAGAACAGTGTGTGTTGTTTTTGACCTACTGGTATGTATCTTTACCTAATTAAATCACTATTAATACTACGTAAATATTTACATGTATAATTGTTTATTAGTAATGTGTTTAAATATTATTTTGGAGAAAATTACAAAGGTATTACATTAAATGTATTTAGCAAAATGTATACATCAATCAGCCTACTTGAAATTGAGATGCTTCAAACCTTTAAGACAACTTGGAAACTAATATATAATTTAAATTTATCTAACCCTAACAAATTAAAGTTAATAGTAAGTTAATAGTTTTAGCATGTGCCGCAATACGTCGATAAAATGCCAATATTAAACAATATTGGCGTGTGCTAGTGTCGAACATTGTCGTATACGACAACAATTGAAACAACTAAATCAAACACGTCGGAAAAATACAGGCACTTTCCAATTAAGCGTTCGGCATCGGTAGTGCGAACGATCGGGACGTTTCCCTGCACCGACAAAACAAAATATTTCGACAACTTGGGCGTCCATTGCTCAGTCCAGTAGTTACTATAGCTTCCGTTTGTTTAATCGAGGTATCGCATGAAATCGATGTTCGTGGTTCGTTACCGTTAACATTGTGTATGTATAAGTATTTTTTTGGTACTCCGATTCAAAAATATATGTTTTTTGCAGGTAAGCCGTCATTCATTTTGTTACAAAAATGGGAATCATTAGGTGAGTATTAAAAAACATATTTTAAATGGTACCATGGATTTTAGTAGCTACCACTGTATATTGTAGTAAAGTATTAAGTGTAGTCATGCACTAGCATGACTTAACATCGGCCCGGCGTAAGTGTAAGTAGCCTTTTACTCTTTTAGAGATGCAACAGCATTAATTTTATGACAGAATTATTTAGATACTTATGTATATATATATAGAAATAAACAGACCTCTGACTGCCGCAACGTTATTTTTGCTTTACGAGTTATATCCTGTTTCAATAAATAAAAATAAAGAAAATAAACAAAAGAAAAGTTTATGTAGCAAGAAATAAATTATGATTGACGGAACCCAATACAGGGGTAGGCAGAGTTCTAGTCTAGGCAATTAAGTCCCTTAGACCCACCTTCCACCGAAGATCCTTTGGGACAACGTGACATAGTAATAATAAAAGTTATAATAAAAGTATTATAAAAATATCTTCATGCCTTTCTCAATAGACAGAGGGCCCAATTAAGTCCTTTCGACCCACCGACGACATTTTGGTACATGATATAGATATAACACGAATCAAGGCATTTTTAGTTCATTCCCGCATAGAACTTTACTAAAACAGCACAATGACTAATAACCACAGCGTGCTTTAAATAAGGGCTCAACAATTTTATCACACGTTGAAGCCAATTATCTTTCGAGACGTTTCGTTGAGTACCTCGTAAAAGACCCACTACGCTTATATTAGGGCAATATCAGAGATCTCGGTCATGCAAAACGACATTCTAGGTTCAAGACATCATCTCGAGATTGTTAAGAAAAACAGCCCTCACTTAAATCCACTTAATGTGCTAGATTGTATCGTACGAATTGAGTCCGTTCAAGACGCACGTATCCTGTAAAAGGATACTTGTGTTAAGACCTTCTTGTTGCTTTTACGGCAATTCTACTTTCAATCGTTGTTATGTTTCATCGAGTGGTACTCGGCTCTAATTTATTGAAAAGGAGCTCAAAGAAGCTTAAGTGAGAAAATTCCGAAACATTCTATTTTAGTATGAAAGAAATTTTACTTAATATTTAAATATTTTGTATTTAGAAGAATTATTTATATTTCACATACGCAAGTTGTGGGTACACTTTTTTGTTTTAAAGACGTAATTAATCGGTTTTATCAACGTTTAGGTGCGTGTGTCATTATTGCAGGAATTAATTTATTGGTAATAGAAGCAACCGCTACAATCATATTCTTCTTCTTCTTTACAGCCTATCAACAGTTCACTGCAGAACATAGGCCTCCCCCAAAGATTTCCATAGAGAACGATCCCGAGCCACCTGCATCCATCGACTTATATATTATATCACAGTATATCATTCAGTGGATAATACCAGGAAAAAATCAAATTGGCGTTGAATTACGGCGTCAACAATGTCTCAATTATAGTGGACTTTTAAAGTAGGTAATAATAAAAGTATTATAAAAATATTTTCACGCCTTTTCCAATAGACAGAAGATTCAATTAAGTCCTTTCGACCCACCGACGACATTTTGGTACAACGTAACGAGGTGATGAGTGATGAGGTGGTGAGCCCGTCGCCGTGTTTATGTCCAAGCTGATGGTTTAATCGTACATAAGTTTTTGAAAAAACCCATTTGTAAACCTACCACCTGGGAATCGAACTCTGGTCTCGTAGATTCGAATTCAGATAACCCAAACTCGACTATCGTGACTACTTTTATCGTGATTACTTTAACTTTATAGTAATAAAAGTAAATAACTAAATAATAAGAGAACACATTTTCAATTTCATATGAGTAAATCAGGAATGTCTAGAACAAGTTAATGGAACTGTGTACTTAGGGAACACTTTGGCAAAGGATGGACATGATTGCCCTCCTCTCCGGAGGCCTTGCTTGAATATGCGCCTGGCTCCATTGAGACCGGCCGAACATTACGGACAGGACAATTCTTGCAAACAAGTGTGTTGATGTACCGGTAATGATGTATTATTAACCAACCGATCGAGCGTATTTTGGTGGACATTACCATCCAATATGATGATATGAATGATGATATTCCCTCGATATGAACTTCCTCAATGCTGAAACAGACAAGAAAATAAAATATCTGGACCTGGCTCACGACATGACCAACATGAGGACTGGTGTGCCAGCCGAAAGTATCCCAATATCCCAGTATCATTCCGAGTCAGTCTCTCCAACCATCTGAGGCAACTGGGACTCCGTGACGTGATGGCTCCTCAATTACACCCCCGTCAGTTTCTCTCCCAGTCGCCCTAACCGTTCTTCTTTTTTTATATAGAATAGGGAGGCAAACGAGCAGGTTGCTCACGTGATGGTAAGTGATTGATGACGATCTCTGGTCTCCCCCCGCCAAGGCCTTCCACCTTGTCTTAATATATTAATCTGGATCTTAATATTTATTTTTTGTATTAATTTTTGTTGTTAATTTCGTATATATTTATTCATATTTTATTCACAGCGTCGCATTTTATGTAATTATGTTTTATATAGATAAAAACCTAACCTGAAAAGATAATTTAAGCAAATATCCACAATAGTAATAATAGAAACATTCTCATTGAGCTATATCTAAAAATGAATATCCATCTAAAATTTTATCGAACAAATTAAACAAAGATAAATTTTCCCGATGAATCTGTTACAACAATAATTGACACTCCAGTGCCCAAATCCGTTTAATAGTGTAGAGGTTCGAAGAGCCTCGGGGACATGCTGCCCTTGACCCGATATCCTACTTGTGTCGTGTTAACAGATCGGGGGCAGCCTTGAGTACGTGCAATTTTAATCAATTACGCACCAAACGAAGTACTTTAATAAATATAAACAACCCTTACTGTCCAATTACTGTCTTTTCTCCTAACGGCCATTGACATTTATCGAAATCGTCGAAGAGCTGTTAACGGAACGGTATTTCGTGATGTTTTGGCCTTGTTTTATTCCTATTTTTTTTTTCTATATGCCTGAAATAAAAACAGTTATTTTCGTGTCATTTTTTACGGAAATAGAGTGAAAACAAGACAACGATGCACCTAACTACTGCATCCCAGGTGCAAGAAACTCGACAAGGACAAAGGAGGTTTCCACATCAGTTTTCACCTCCGAAGAGTAAAAAGTAATGCCACATTGCCCATTCGAACACTGGTTGTAACACTCATTTGACAGCAAAAAAGAGTATGTCATAGTATTTGTCCATCTTTCCTTCAGAATGATCTTTCGGAATCCTGGACGGCTACATCTAAGCCAATAAGTAAATTAATGTAGTTTTATAAATCATTAATATTAAATATTTACTTTAAATTCATTAATTACCATGATAAACTAGTTATAAGTACTGAACTAACTTCATAATCACATAAAGATTATAAGATTCCCATCTAACCTCAATATCAGACCGCATGGTGTATCGCTCAAGCGATTCTCAATACAGGAAAACCGTTTCTAGAATATGCTTCCCGCGTTTTGATAGCGCATGCGTCACATGCGTCCCATCCCTTTCTCGCGCACTGCGCGGCAGTATCCACTGCGCACTAGGCGGCGTCACCACGCGGTAAACGCGTTCGCCACCAAAACAATTCTGATACGATGATTGCCGATCTACCACCGCTGCGGACGATGGAGCACCAACCGTGCACCGAAAGTCAAGTGCACACGGAGCAACAAGGTACTGGCTTACGTCTTCACACCGGTGAATTCAAGCTGCGGCGTCGGCTATTGTTGTATGCGCTTACGTAGTAAATGCACCGGCTTACTTGAAACAGACAGTCGTCTCCAATGAGTACCAAACGATCGTTTTGTGCATGTGCTTTTAGCGAAAATCCTACATTAATTTCTGATTCGGATGTAACAATAATGAAATATGTATAACCCCATATTTATCGAATGGAAATATTGCGGCGTAAGTATCGAAAGTCGTTGGCAGAGTATGTATGTAACGGTCAAAAAGGTCGTATACGCCCGGAAGAGGTTCGTGCGGGGCCCAAAACTGCCGTCGCGACT
Organism: Sericinus montela; assembly: GCA_029286605.1. Taxonomy (NCBI): domain Eukaryota; kingdom Metazoa; phylum Arthropoda; class Insecta; order Lepidoptera; family Papilionidae; genus Sericinus; species Sericinus montela. The sequence goes on from JAGSMR010000040.1 coordinate 3,125,078, forward strand.
TGTTGCTCTCCTGCTCGAACCGTGTTGTTTACAACGTAGGTTCCGTATTTCAGTTTCGATTCAGGCCGGGGGAAATAAACGAACGTGTTGAGTTACATACGGAACTCGAGTTCCACATGTAATAAGCGCCGGCTTACAAAGTAATCGCTGTTTGTAACAAGCACCGATGCGCAATACGTTAGATCTTTATGTATAATTGACGAATAAAAACTTCTGAGAATCTAGTGGGTCGTCATAATAAAACATTAAAAATATGATTTTATTATATTATTATTTCTAATATTCTGTACCTTGCTATATGCATTCAAAGTTAAAGTAAAAATTTATAATAATTTCAGAATATTTAAAGCTAATCTGAGGCTTATTTTCGGATTGGTATTTAGAAAAATATCTATTATTTTTCTATACATACGAAATGTTCCTTTATCTTCAAGTACGTAGCTGCTGATCATATATCTCAACTGTGTAACAAAATATTGGTGAAGCTATGACGGTTATTTTCGATTGTTATAATGATTAAAGAGTCACGATAGCCGAATGGTTGGGTTGTCGGAATTTCGAGTCGAGAAACCCGGATTCAATCCCCAGGTGGCAGGCTCGTGTATTTCAAAAACTTATGTACGAATTATATCGTTGGCTTGGCTTACGTCCACATAAAGACCGCGATGGGCGCATCACCTGTCACGGTTTCCGGAAAATAACTTCTGTGGACGGTGGGTCAAATGGACTTAATGACTAGTCTACTATACTATGTTTTGTCTAGACCTCTGTCTACCCATTTATTGAGAATTGTGTGAAGATATTTATTTGATTTATTACAAAGATTATAAATGCGTACTAACTAACAAATGTAATAAACGATTTATAGCGCGTCATAAAGAGTAGGCGAATAAGCCTGTCGACACAAAAAATACTCAGATTATACATACATGAAAGTCAACTAAATGCACCACACATCAAAGTCGTCTGAAGAATAATTTATACTGAACAATGTCAGTCGCTTACAGGTGACCAAAAGAGCCGAAAGGTCAGAGAGGTTGCGGTGACCTTTGCGCGACCGCTTTATTCAGCGGCGTCGGCGATGCAAACATTACAATGCAGCGTAGAATATTCTTAATCAAATTTTACTGAATTTAAATTAATAACTCGACCGTTAGACGAATGGACGTATTCATTAAATGAAGCTCAAAAGTCGCTGAATGGGAGACACAAGAGAACATTCCTTCAGCGATTTCGACCTCATTCCTGACTTAGTTTTCATTATTTCCTGAATAAATCCTTTGAAAACTAATATAAATGTATATTATATAATCATATTTGAGTAAAGAATGGCGTATATGGAGCAGTCAAGATCGGGCTGACAAGCGGTAACAAACAAACAACGGAAAGGTCATGGGACAACCTTAACCACGTACGTCAGTCTTTTGCGATGTATACAGGCCAATGTTAGTTTCTTTTGCAGAAACTCGGTTTTGTTTAACATATTTATGAAAATGAATCAGAAATTATTGCAGCATTCACTTAAAATATATTTTTTATTTATAAAATAAATATTTTCACGCAATTCCCAATACAGGGGTAGACAGAGATCTAGTCTAGACAATTAAGTCCGTTGGACCCACCTTCCACCGAAGAAACTTTTCGGGACAACGTGACAGGTGGTGAGCCCGTCGCCGTCTTTATGTCCAAGCCAATGATATAATCCGTAAACAAGTTTTTTAAAAACCCATTGGTACGAGCCTGCCACCTTGGGATCTAACTTGGGTCTCTTAACTCAAAAGTTTGACCACCCATTTGGCTATCTGATTTTTTTATTTATAATTGCAAAAAAACTTTTTAGCTGTACAATTTGAAGTCGAATTCCGCTGGAAGCATACATACATTTGATAAATATGAGTATTTATAATAGAGTTATAGATATTTATGTTTATTTTAAAATTGATGTATATACGTATATTATATCGTTGGCTAGTACACTAAGACAGTGACAGATTCACCATCTCTTACGTTATGCTAAAGTTTATTACAAAAAATGGTCTGTTTAAGAACTTGATGACAGATAGCAGATGCTAAACCAGCTTTTTTCAATTCAATTCAATTGGCTCGTTCCTTATAACGGATGAAGTAGTTTCCATTTAAAAAAATATGAACAAAATTATATACAATTAATATATAATATATAAATAATAATTATATACAATACATTAGAGGTACTAGCGAGGAGGCATAGTCGAAAGGCCAGGGCTTGACCGGAAATTAGTTTTGATCTACATCTTTGGGTGCTACTTTCACTGTGAGGAAATCTAATGAATTTTATAGTCATTTGCGATAATCAATTAAAAAACAATGAAATCGAAATATTCTCTAAAAGGTTCATCACTGGTGATAACAAGTGGAACTACAAAAAGAATACGCGAGAAATATGATCATAGGACAGGCAACCTCCACATACTATAACTACACACGTAATAACTTACCAGTGGGATTTTGTCACTTCATATATAATGAGCAAAATGTACTAAAATGAGTAACAAAAAATTATATAAATACAATTTACAGTTATCATCTTTACATTAAATAATTCTTCTGGAGTTAAGACTATGAATTCGTGTTTAGAACCAAAACATAGAGATACGTGGCCATGAATAACAATTTTCAGAAAGCGCTGAAATAATTCTATATATGTGTTTAACTTTGTTAGGAAATTAGTTATGTAAATATGAAATTAAAGTCCTTTTGCGCATTAACTCTCTGTTTATGAGAATATTTGAAAAGATTTATATTATTATAGCGTTTAAAGATCTAAATGAGAACGTCACGATAGCCGAGTGGTTGGGTGGTCGGGATTTCGAGTCGAGAGACCCGAGTTCGATCACCAGGTGGCAGGCTCGTACTAATGGATTTTTAAAACTTATGTACGAATTATATCGTTGGCTTGGACATAAAGACGGCGACGGACTCACCACCTGTCACTTAAATACCGAAAATATCTTCTATGGAAGGTGGGTCGGAGGGACTTATTTATCTAAACTAGACCTCTGTCTACCCCTGTATTGGGGATTCCGTGAAGATAAAATAAGAACAATGTTAGTAAAACGCAGTAAAATTAATAATGCTTCCTTTTTCTTTCTTTCACCAAAATCAACTTTTTTTTCTTTTCACTTGAGAATCATTTACTTTATGTACCACTACAATCATGAAATTCTAAACTTCCCTATTATCGTTTCATCGTGAACTTTAACTCATCGCATCACTAGTAGATTCACTTCGAAGAATTGATTATAAACACAAGTTGTACCTTTGCCGATGTTTGTGTGGCTCTGATACCTGACACTTGTTCCAATGTTTGTCAGTTATTGTGTACTGCGTTTTATATGCGTTTTTAAAACTATGTATACACAATATATGCAGGCTTTGCGAACCCTGCGGAGTTATGGCGTTCAGGTCATGATATTAATCTGGCGGATCTCACTGACGCATCATTTTCTATCACTACTTAGTTTATTTCTTTGATCATCAGCCGTGTTATCTAAACGGGGGTAGATACGCTATTAGAGAATTAGAGAATTATAGAGTATATACAATTAAGTCTTTTCGATCCACCAAATCAATGCTTATTGGGGACAATATGACAAGTGGTGATACCATCACAGTCTTACTGTCTAAGAAGTCTTTTTTAGGACAACGAGACAGATGGTGAGCCTGTCGCCGTCGTTATGACCAAGCCAACGATATAAATCCTACATAAATTTTTGAAAAAAAAACCCATTGATATTGTATTGTATGAGCCTACCATCTGGGGATAGAACTCAGCTGACTGGTTCTAGAGTCACGACAGCTTTTAAATATTCCAATAAATATACGAAGAAAATGAAGAATTAGAACTAAACGAAAGAGGTATGTAAGGGTTGTGACACTTGGCGATATGTTCTCTCTGGCTACCCCGTCTCGGTGAGTGTGCGTGAAGATAAAAAAAATTATGTAAATAATAAATGTAGGAAACAAACCCTCATCAGACTTAATGCGATCTTAAATATTTAAACTTATTTTAATATAACCTCATTCATTGTGAAAAACTTTTTCAGGAAATTAAAATGCATCGGCGATCCTCTTTAAACTATTGTTTCATGTTTATTAATGCAATAAATTTCGAACGTACGTACTGTCTTTTCAACGGTTGGTACTTTTTGTTTCAAGGATAACAGAATAATGTAATTTTAATATTGTTGTAACGGATATTACTTTTTTAAAATTAGTATCTAAATTATTTTAATATATTATAGTAATATAGAGTGGTCTTGGGCCATTATAGCATGATAATGAGACCACGCCATTTCTTCCCACGGGTGCCGTAAGAGGCAATACAGGTAACAAAACCCATAAAAAAGTGCAATTGGCTACCGACGTATGGCGAGATAACAATCCCGAAAAATAGTTCTTCTTATTGTTCTCTATTAGCGGAAACTTTTTGAAACGGAAATTTTTATGTTTAAAATAATTACGATGTATGTTACTTATATTGATGAATAAATAATTCGATGATTGTAAGAAGCGAAAATTTTGTCAGAATATAAGAAGAAAATGTCTTCACGCCATTCCCGATACAGGGGTAGAATTAAGTCTAAACCAAATAATTAGGTCTACGAAATTTTGTTAATCATACATGCATGCATAGTCGCGGGTAAAAGCTTAATAAATATATATTTAGAATATTTTTTCCGATTTCAAATTCTTTATTTTCCTCGTCCTTTTAATAATTTCCGACAATTTACTTAATTACGTAATAGTTTGAAGATATATTTAAGCGGATTTTAAATGATTAAATCAGTGACCCCCTAAGTAGTCAATACAGAGCGGCATATACTCGTAAGAGCAAAATCAACGTATAGCCTATAAGTATGTAAGTATTAACGCGCCTCCCCGTCCGTTTATCGATGCATTGATGAACTCTGGAAATCGCATCGAGTATCGACTTAGTCGTTATCTCATAACACCAGTTTAACAGAAGGAAGGAATAATCAGCATTATCTTCTATATTCTCTATTATTTTATGACAGAGGTCTGCAGTTTTGCGCCCATCACGGAAAAACTACTGGATATGTTACAATAAGGTTTTCTAATTTTTATATTTAGATATTGGACCTTCGTCTCAAAGATACTATATCGATATCTTTATTTACGATACATTAAAGAAACAATGATTTTCATAAACAATATGTACTCAGTCATGTGTATTTTCTTACCGCGGAGAAGTGGGGTAAGTGATGTAGAGTGCATTGATAGGAGAGGGGAAGACTCACCTACCTCTGCCTCTGCCTCTGATAAACTTTGGGTCAGCCGTGTATTATTTGCGCGAGCGACCTGATGCTGTTCAGTTATATCTTGTAATACGATAGAGTAAGACGACTAAAATTGTTAATTACATTAATCTTTATCTATTATTATTATTATTATTATTAAAGATATCATGTCTTAAGTATCTATGTAAAAAGTAACGGAATTAAAAATACATATAAGATAATATTTTAAACGTGGAAAAAATAGCTGGTATCATGCTATGTTTTGTTTATGCTCTTATTAATGCTTGTATAATACAAATATGTAGATATAACTATTTACTTTAATATGCCACGCGTTATGCACAATGCACGCAATTGTTAGTTGTGTTAATATAAATTAATATCTTCACGCATATTTCCAATATTGGTGTAGACAGAGTTCTTGACAGTTAATTCCTTTCGATCCACCTTTCACCGAATATTTTACATATATATAAGACATCACAACAAACATTATTTAAAAAAAAAATATCTTCACGCAATTCCCAATACAGGGGTAGACAGAGGTCTAGCCTAGACATCCCTTCTAGTCCCTTCGATAGTAGTAGTAGAAGTGGTAGTAGTAGAAGTCCCTTTGACCCACGTTCCACCGAAGATATTTTCGGGACAACGTGACAGGTGGTGAGCCTGTCGCCGTCTTTTATGTCGAAGCCGACGATATAATTTGTACATAGGTTTTTAGAATAACCCATTGGTACGGCCACTTGAGGATCGAACTCGGGTTTCTTGACTCGAAATTCCGACCACCCAACCACTCGGCTATCGTGACTTTACATTTAGCAGACACATGTTTAGACCCCTGCAGCGGTCCTAGCCTAGACAAATCCGCAATCTTTAGCTTTGAAAGCAGGGACACTACAGGCTATGCTTTCGTTTTGCGAGGTAATCATATTCGATTGGCGAGGTCTAGATACATAAATTACACTCTCTCTTCTTCTTCATAATAACTCTTTATATAGCTATAAATTTATAGCTCTTTCAGCTCTTCAAAATATTTTCTTTATTATTCTTTATTTTTTTATTTTTTTTTTAATTTAACAAACAATTTATTAAAAAGATTTTAGTACCGAATGCCTCATACAAAGTACACAAAAAATAAACAGTGTGTATATTCTGAACAAAGAGCACATCATACTACACTTTGAAGGTTTAAGATACGGCACTTCATGTACAGTCAGATACTGGCTTTAGCACAACATAATGATATTACAATTCCAAATTATTGAACATTATTTACTTACAAAGAAGGGACTGCTTTGACGTATGATATATTTAGACTATTTTTGCATTGAAGAGTATAATGACACAGTTTTAGTAGTATCTAAATTTATTTACACAGTTGAGAGAACAGAAATTACCAAATTTTTTAAATACTTAAATAATTTAAAATAAAAGCGTTTTATGTTTTGATTTGTTGTTCTGTACTCTTTACTATGTTTAATTAATACTGTCTTTAAGACAGTATATATTAAACATAGTAAAGCGTTGCTAAAAAAAACTATTAGAATTCTCCTGCAATAAATATCAAAATATAGAAATACGCAAAAAGGCTTTCACACTTCAGATTAATTTGTTTCTGCAAATTAATTAATGGGTGATTAGAATTATTGACAATAGGATTAACTTGAAAGCGCAAGCTTAACAGCCATTCCTAAGTGTATCAAAACACTGCATATTGAGATACTTTAAACAACGACTTAATAAATTATTCCCCTAGAATCAGTTTATACTTTTTAAAATTATGAATGTATCTATTTTATGTTACCTCTCCATTATACATATAGTTTAATCGTAAAATAAAGTATAACTGCACATTAAAAGAAGAATATTTCTTGGCTATTGTCTAAAACAGTGTCAAGTTACAAAGGAATCATAATTAATCGTTTACCTCCATATTATTGGCATTTAAGTACGGCTTTAGATATTTTACTTTGACATTAATTCGGATTATTTGATACAAAAGTGTTAAACAGGCGATAAGCAAGCGCCGATGTTAATAAAATCAACATTAAATCTTAATATTATGCGTAGGTTGAAAGGAAAAAAGCAAATACTAATTCCGCTGCAGTTGGCCGGTGGGCGGTGGGATCGTGGCGCGCGTCACACCGCCCACGTCCACCCACTCCACCTTCATAAAAACTGTATTACGGCTGAAGCAGAATTACTTGCCCCGAATGGGAAAAGGAAAACAAAAAAAGGATAATGACTTTATTGACTATTGTTGACTTGTAAAATGTTATGACTTACGAAAGATAATTTAGGCTGTTGCTGATACTCAGTGTAATAAACACATTAAGTTAGATTTCAATATTTTACCAGTATTTTTAAGAACGTATAAATAACGCTACTTTAAAAGTAATCTATTATGTCACGAGACTTTCGCCTAGTTAAAAAAATATATAAAATTTTGAATGCGAAATATGTGGATATAACGCGAAGTTCTATCGTTCAAGTGCTATCTATCTACAAAAATAATTCGACAGATATTGTATAGAAGCTCAAGTATAGCTGTTTTTAACTTCACCTTAAAGTATTACATTGATGTTGCTTTTTAAATTACATGTCCATCACAAGTCCCAACTTCGTATATTTCATGTTTTAATTTAAAGACAGTAGTTTTAATGATACACTAAAAGACGTTCTATGAAATCAAAATATTTCTCAAATAAAATACATAAATATCTTCACGCCATTCCCAATACAGAGGTCAACAGAGGTCTAGTATTGTCTAGGGGTCAGGTGGATCGAAGGGACTTAATTGTCTAGTAGACAATTAAGTCCCTTCCATCCACCTACCCCCGATGACATTTTTCGGGACAACGTAACAGGTGGAGAGCCCGTCGCCGTCTTTATGTTCAAGCCAACGATATAATCGTACATAAGTTTTTGAAAAAACCCTATACAAAAGTTTTTTTTTTTAAATAAATACAATCGATTCTGTCTAGGGTCGGCAGAGAAATAAAGAATTGTCATCAGCTCAAAATATTTAACAATATCTTGATTATCATGTTCTTTGGCTTATCAAGAAAATATCATAAGTTGAATATGTTAAGTCTAAAATGATAATTTCAGTAATATCTATATGGTTTTCACCAAATTTCTTAAAATGTATTAATATGTTATGAAAATATTTCTTATAAATTTATATTTCACTTAAATTGCATTCCTTTTGAAAATAAACATTGAGTAATACCTTTTCAAAGATATTTATGGTCTGTAGATGTGGCGCATGTAAACACAGGAACCGATGTGTGCGTTGCGCAATTGATGCGAGTATCGTAATAATATTATCCGACGTCGCTGTCCGACCGAACGGATCCATGCATTATTCATACGTTTCATTCGTTTACTAAACCCTCGGTTACCAGTTGGTAACCGACAGATTTATACACCTTTATGAGTGATAGTTACATGCTCGCTTATACTACACAGTTTATATGTTTTCATTAATGCTTATAAATTGAGGTTGATGTCTGATTGAGGAAGACAAAGATATAATTAAAATATTCGCATACTTTTGTTGTGTATTTATTAATCCTTAAGGATGTAGAGATATAAGTGGTAAAAGCTACGGGACTAAGGCAGCCTTCACGAACAGTGCTGGCAGCGGGGCGGAGTCGGGACGCAAGTGAGGCTGGAGCGGAGTAGCAGATAGTTGTGTATTCTGGATAGTATGCGAGCGATTTCGGATTAAAAACGAATTGAAGATGCTTCACAGTTCACATAATTTAATACAATATGTTTGAGTAAATTGGAAATTAGTTCTTGACTATCAAAATGATGCAGAGTGTTTGTAAAACCAATAGATGCTGTTGGCGACTTCGTTCAAGTATGTTATCGAGGTCCCCGCGGGACCTATAATACCCCAGTAAGAAGCCGATTCCCCTCAGTAGACGCCAAAATCACAACAAAATCGTACTTCAGATCGCTCCCACAGGAAGCTTATTTCAGGATGAGTAGTGTCCTATATCTTAATACAGTTTTCCAAATTTCTGTGTGCAATTTCATTTAGGTTCGTTTAGCATTTTTGGCGCGATATTACTATATAAAAATAGTTTCTATCCGCGACTTCGTGTGCGCATTATATCGAAATGTTACCGCGAAATAAAGCTTGTAAAGTACCGAAGTAAAAAGTAACCTAATCCCTCTTCATACTTAAAACCGCAAAAGGTAATATTAAAAACATGAATTCTTAGAAACATGGTTCATTTTTCTGGTATAAAAGTAACACATGCAATATTCCAGACTACAGTCTCTCTCTGTGCCAAACTTAATTCATCGGATCCGTTCAGCTATTCTGAACAAATCTATCCAAAATTTAAGGAGTTTAAATACTCCTAAATACTACGCTGTAAAATTTTATGTATATCTATCAATATTTTAAATGAATTTAAAGCTATAAAGTTTTTGAGTGGCAATAGCCTCTAGAGCAAATTACGGGGTATACCTATATAACTAAAAAAGAAAGCTCTAAGGGTAAATCACAGGCATGATGTAGTGTTGTGAAGTGTAGTGTAGTAATTGAAATGTCAACGGTCGATTGGAAATTTCCTCCTTATATTCCGCTCATAAAGTCGCATCACTTCCGCTGTCCTTGAGCAAACGGTTCTGCAGCCTCTGTCTGTCGACCTGCTGTGGCCTCGTCGCAGCTTCGCACTGGCTATAGCTGCGTTTGCGGTCTAAAAGTATAATTAAACTTAGTCAAATCTATACCAAATCCAGCGACTCAACCGATCCTGGGCCGGCTCCACTAAAATTGTTTATACCACTTTTAAGTACTAAATAAATCACGTACTCAACGGTAAAGGAAAATGAAGTCAGAAAATCAAAAATATTTAGACTTTGTTTATCATTTATTGCCATTAATAACAATTAACAACATAATGCACAATTAACAAAGCCAAAGCGTATTTCAACTATATTCATGTTACTGTCACAATGTTTTCACCGACAGTATGGTGTACGAGTATAAACTTTCACCATGTCGCTCTTGAGTTAGTATTAACTTTAGGGAATTTGTATGTGTTTTCACCTAATTAAGTGTACATAACAAGTTTAAAACTTATAACAACAAGAGTTTACTTTTTGCTATTTGTTTTCTTCTTCTTTTTTTGTGTGTTGCTCAAATTTTAATGTAAATTTTTTATAACATTTATTTTCCTGTACCATAAAATTATTAAATATTATATTTAAATATTTTCAAATATACTTCATGCGGTAGATATTGGCACGCTGCCACTTCATGTATCCGCATGAAGTATATCCTTTAACCTTCAGTCTTAAACGGAACATGATAGTACTCATATTCTTGCCAATACTATGATTTCTATAATTTCGTGACCTTTCGCATACACAGAGGTTCAATCAGTAACCAAGGCCTAAGTTTGTCGAAAATTATCGCTACATCTCATAATAAATGATCTTCTCGGAGGACACATCTTCTCGTTCTTTGTATTGGTTAGACACGCCGGAACGTGATCGCGTCTAGCTCCTAGGACTCACGGACTCCAATCCCACATCGACGATGCACCCTTCAAGTCTGCCACTGGCGGGGTCAGGGAACTCTGGAACACGGATATTTATAAGCCGCAGTCCACGAGAAACCACGCAATAAATCTGGACTTTAGCTCCTCTGCTAACAATTTCGACCGCAGATGCAAGCAGAGTGAAGAGTACCGTAATATTAACATACGCCTTACCCCACCGGCTCGTCTCGAGGATAGGGAGCATGGCAAATACCATATACTTACCATAATATATACCATAAATTTCCTTTCGCCGCAACTCCACCTTGACAGTGGAGGGCACGGATAGCGGTGCTGAGCTCCACAGTCCACCTAAGCGCTTCCGAAGTAGGTACGACTGCTATGAAATGATATATACAGTTTTTGCACCGTACCCGAAAAAACTAACATAAACCAATACTTTAAAAAAGTTTTTATTAAAGAACACAAGAAAACAATTAGTTATCTTAATAATAGGTCACATGAGTGTACTAAATCGAGTCGGATTTCGAATCATGTGACCCGTATTTGGTCACCAGGAGTTAAGTACCACTGAGTTCTTTCGAAATTTATGTACCTGTAGTGTCTGCAGATTCTGGGAAATACGAGTATAGGTCTAAAGGACTGAATACCCCAGGTAAATTGTTTACAAAGTTACTAATATTAGGGTTTATGATTTTTAGGTATTACGTGATAATATAAATAAATAAAAATCGTACATAAGTATCAAAAAAACTCATTATTACGATTCTTCTATACGTTGGGATCGGACTCTTGATTTAAATCCAAATTATCGAACCAGTCATAGATTATTTCAAGTGTCTTTAAATTACTAGATTGAATTACTCGTCACTTTTCAAGGATTAAACATTAAACCTCCTTAATTCTACGAAACAAGGCGCAATTTATACAGGCTTTAGTAAACAGTGGAGATCATTGTTGCGCGGCTGCGGGAAAGCTTTCTGGGTCAATCTGGGAGGTAATTTATTTGGAGAGAGTGAGCGTGAACTCGATACAACAAAATACGGACGACACTCTTTGCCTGCGCCATTACACTGAGCTTCGACTAGGAGAGAATCGCTTTTACAGGCTACATAAATATTGATAACGTTTCTACCTTTTATTAATGTTGATCTTATTTAATATATTATAATGACAGACATGTAGAAAAAGATAAGAACATTTATCAATGGAATCTCAAACAAAAAATTAACAACATATGTAAGGAAAATATCACATACATTCCTCTGATCCCAAAGTAAGTAGCTAAAGCCACTTTTGTTGTAGAGTTAGAAACAACTAAGGTATCACTAACACCCAGTCCCAAAACAATGCAGAAAAATTGGCTCTTTATGTAAAATATAGACAATTTTTCTGCATTGTCATTAATCCGTCCAGGAATTCAACCCACTCAGTACTGGCGACACCTTGAAAACTAGTCTATAAGCTACTCGTCCACGGACTTATTAAAAATCTATTATATAATATTAATAAAAATAAAGAGTCTAGATACGTATTATGATTTGAAACTGCAGGGTTCGAATTCTAAACAAAATATGCGATAATTCACATCAATCTATAGGCAAAAAATGTATAGTATATCAGTCTTTAGTTCACTGGTAAACTAGACCTAACCAAAATGTGCCAGCAAAACTACAATACGCCATTTTTAGGTTTTATTATCCTTTAATCGCCACTTACGTCAACCACGGAAAAAAAGGATAGTATATTCATAAGATAACCTACACAGCTAACCTCAATTATATCTTTAATAAATCCTGACTAGTTGAATTGGTGCGATGGCTTTGGTGCGAAAATTTTATTTTAATAAAATTCACCACAGAATAATACTATGCACTGATTTTGTATATTTAAACATGTGGCCTTGAAACCAATTAGGTTATATTAGTTAAATACAACCCATATTCTTCACTATTAATCGAAAACACATTCCAAAAGGCGGCATTGAAAAACGTAATTGGAGCGTATAACAGTGGTCGGGCTGACAGTGATAGCATCGAGAGCCAGTTCATTCGTAAAACTGTGCACGGGAATATATGCTTTATAGTCATTCATATTATTGCTATAAACGGCGTTATTTACGAGCGCACGGCGACCGGCGTCTTGTCACGTCTCAATTGATAGGAGATGATGATACGGCGACGCTTTATTGCGTAACTCCACGATCTTTGTGCTCTGTCCCATTTGTCGAAGCCCCAGTAATTTGTATAATGATATTTGCACGGATAAATATATTCTCGGTATGTCGAACGGGTTACAAATATAATTGTCTAAGGTTGTTTTGAATTATAAAAACATATTTAGACTGTTTCTCCTTATCATATTTTATTATCCAACTTAATCTGCTTGTGTTTTATTTGTTCTCGGATTATGTATGAAATAGGAATATATGTCAATGAATTCATATAATTGAGATACAAGCTTTCTACATAAATTTTGACTTCGCCTAGGGAATGCAAAATTTCTTTTATGCGTCGTGCATAGAAAATTGAGTAATCAAAATTAGTGAAAATGCGATCAATGATCTGGGAATTTCTTTAAAAAGCTGTGAGAGTTTATTGTTTGTCAATGGCTTATAATCATAATAATAACATATCTTTATTCGCGTAAAATAATAAATAACGCACAAATAATAATATGTAATATGTCACACATATTTGTGTGACATTTTATATAGTCCTGGTTAGTTAGTAGTTTATATAGTCCTGGAGTCAGCTTTGTTCACATTTAATTTAATTTTTCTATTTTATTTATTACTTTAAACATGATCAATGTAGCTAATGAATTTCGTCATCGCTGTACGGAGATGCGAAAACTACATTGGCGTCGCAGGGTTGGTTCCCTACGTTCACAATATAAGCACTGCCTCCTATGATATCCAGGAAGTAAAAGGAGTTAACAAATTCTTCCATCCATCCCAATGACAGACTTTTTATCCCACACTGACTAATTACTAGTGCTAACTGTAGATTCTTATGATCAACATTTTCATTATGTCAAAATTCCCGCGAAACCTTTAATTTTTTGGGATAAAATTTTGCCTACATCTGTTTCTCCAAACACCAATATTACACATAAAAATCTGCTAAAATATCATGTTTCGAATGTTCCCCCAAGAATCATATGTTCTTTCGATAAAAAGTATCCCGTATTTGACCAAATTTCCTTTAAATCCGATCAGCTGTTTTGGTGTGTTTGAGTAACAATTTAAAAAAATAATATTAAAACAAGGAATCTTCTAATTAATACACCAAAATACTGCAATGTACACGACAAAATAAACAAAATACAACATAAATAAATAATAAATAAATATCTTCACGCAATTCCCAATACAGGGGTAGACAGAGATACAGTCTAGACAATTAAGTCCCTTCGACCCACCTTCCGCCGAAGATATTTTCGGGACAACGTGACAGGTAGTGAGCCCGTCGCCGTCTTTATGTTCAAGCCAACGACATAATTCGTACATAAGTTTTTTGAAAAACTCATTGATATGAGCCTGTCATCTGGGAATCAAACTCGGGTCTCAAAAGATGGTCGAATTGGTCGAAATTCCGACCATCCAACCACTCGGCTATCGTAACTCTCTACAATATGATTTACATTTAAAATACTATATGATTAAATAAAAAGAAAAAAGATTCCGCAATGAAAATTAATACGAAATATATACCGGCTGGATATCACTTAAGAAAATAATATATATACCGTTCGAATAACACATTATCTTCTTACATATTTCACGGATTTGACACTTCACCTTAATCTACATATTTATTTGATAGCGGAGCACATTTTCCTATTTATAGATGGACATTTTAATTGTTTGACGACAGTTAATTACTGTCTGGATTCTGATTAATTTTATCATGCCAAGGTCTCTACTTAATATTTATTTTGTCCAATTAATTAAATCACGATTGCCGAGTGGTTGGGTGATCGGAATTCCGAGTCAAGAGACCCGAGTTCGATCCCCAGGTGGAAGACACGTACCAATGGGTTTTTCAAAACTTATGTACGAATTATATCGTTGGCTAGGACATAAAGACGGCGACGGGCTTACCACTCGTCACCTTGTCCCGACAATATCTTCGGTGGAAGAGGGTCGAAGGGACTTAATTGTCTAGACTAGACCTCTGTCTACCCCCGTATTGGGAATTGCGTGAAGATATTTATTTATTTATTACTTTAATTAATTAAATCGGATCCATAAATAATAAATATTATTGACGATAGCCGAAGAGAACAATGACAGCGGGACGTTCAAGACCTTAGTCCCCGATGCTGTAAAGCATCCGAAACGACGGGAAGTAAAAATAGTTTGTTAGAAACTAATTAAAAACGCGGTAAGATCCAAAAATCATTTTATTTAAGATGATTAAAAACTAATATAACGAAATGCATCATTAACAAATCTGCATAAAAATGTAATGTGTATTTTAAGTGATATACATATTTCAATTCGCAATGCGATGCGAAACAAATTCAAATATTTTGATGTGGCTGATAGGTTCAATAGAGATAAGCCTCAATTTGCAGCCGTGTTCCGTAAAAATATATTTTAAATCGGAATGACGACATATACGCGTTTTGTAAATATTCTGACAATATGGATGAGGGAATGTTAACTTTGATTTGTTAAATATTTGCGCTTTTATATTTTTAACGTAGCGCTTTTATTTCGCGCAAAGAGTAGACAATATTAGTTTTATGAAATTATTAAGAAACCATTTCTTTTAATTATCCTTTCACACTGATTGAAGTTATTTGACTTTAAAAAATATCTTCACGCCATTTCCAATACACAACCCCTGTATTGGAAATGGCGTGAAGATATTTTTACATACATAGGTCTAATCTAGACAATTAACTCCTTTTCGCCTCTCCTTCCACCGAAGACAGTTTTCGAGACAACGTGATAGGTGGTAAGCTCGTCGCTGTCTTTATGTTCAAGCCAACGATATAAATCGTACATCATTTTTTGAAAAAACTAATGGTACGAGCCCGCCACTTGGGGACGAAATCAGGTCTCTTGACTCGAATTCCGATCACCCAATCATTCGGCTGTCGTGGCTTATATGTGACTTTGGGCCTTAAAACTATATTTAACATAGTTGTAAGACATGTTAGTTAAGTATTGTGATCCTTACCATCTCTTTCGATTTTACCATGAAAGAGGATATATTGAGATCTCAATACTTATTTACGTACTTGATCTTAGCTAATAAACTAAGTCAATGAATTGGTTTCAGGAGACTGAGTCTTAACTTTTAAACTTTAGGATCATAATTTATAATCAACTGGATTCAATTTTCAAAGAAAAAAAAACACACCACATTTAAACAAATATGTGTAAGTTATTGTTTCTTTGCTTAATACGGTGTAAAATTATAAACAAACAACATTAAAAGGAATCTGTCAAAAAGATGACAAATCACATTAGAGTTAAAATAACTCATACGTCTTTGAAGATACCTTAATGCATGCACGTAAGACGTCTCGAAAGAGTTCCCTCGCAAGTTTGCCAAATCACTTTTACAAGTACGGAGCTCCAAGTTGGAGAATCACATCAAAGTTTGTTGGAGTTCTGCCTAAATTTGTAAAGTAGCGTAGCTTTATTCGTTTTCTTGCAGCGTTTAATAACTAACTAAGAGTAACATTAATTGAGTGGATTTAATTTAACCGTTTCAATAAGGGTCGTTAGGTCCCATAACATTAATCATTAAAGCTCGCTTTCAATTCAGTTAATTAATAAACGTCGACAAGATAAAATTAATGTACGATTTTTTGAATAAAACGCCAAGAATACCTTAATACAATATTCGATGCTGTAGTGAAATACGCAACTCTGCCTACCACCATTACGCTATTCGCTAACTAACATGCTTATTCCAAAAGGTCAATACTGACAAACCTACTCCTATCTGGAATTGCATCCTAGCTAATCTGGCAAGATGAAAATTTTAAGGAAAGCTCTTAAGCAGTTCACGAACAAAGACCCGTCGTTGACTAGTTTACTTATATGTCAAGAGGCACAATAACGTACTAAATTGGCCCACCCCAGGATGTCTACCGAGGTGTTTACTAAGGAATATGTAGGCGCAGTTCTGCGTTTAATATAGCGGTAAAGACGTGGCCGAGTGGTTGGGTAGTTGAATTTCGAGTCTAGAGACCCGAGTTCTATCCCCAAGGCTCGTACCAATGGTTTTTTTTTTTCAAAACTTATGTAAAACTTATATCGTTGGCATAAACATAAAGGCGGCAACGGACTCACCGCCTGTCACTCTGTCCCAAAAAGTTGTCTTCGTGGAAGTTGGGTCGAAAGAACTCAATTGTGTAGACCTCTGTCTACCCCTGTATTGGGAATGGCGTGAAGATATGCAATATTTTATATATTTATTATTAAACTAGTACATATTTATAAAAAACACAAAAGTAATTCTTCGATAACGTTCCATTATATTTTTTTTTAAGAATATTTATATAATGTTTTCGATACCAATAGCAATACTGCAATTTAAAACTGAGTACCTGTAATAAGATAAATAATAAATAAATAAATATCTTCACGCAATTCCCAATACAGGGGTAGATAGAGGTCTAGTCTAGACTATTAAGTCCCTTCGACCCACCTTCCACCGAAGATTTTCGGGACAACGTGACAGGTGGTGAGCCCGTCGCCGTCTTTATGTCCAAGCCAACGATATGATTCGTAAATAAGTTTTTGAAAAACCCATTGGTACGAGCCTGACACTTGGGGTTCAAACTCAGGTCGTTTGACTCGAAATTCCGACCACCCAACCACTCGGCTATCGTGACTCTCTGTAATAAGATTATATTGTTATTATGGTGTCTAGATAACATGTTAGATACCTGTTATCCAAAGAATTAAATAAAGAAGTGCGATTAAAAACGATAGATTCCCGATAGCCTAGTTGGAAGTACCCTGCCTTCGTAGCTAAGGGTGGCAAGTTCGAATCCCGCAGGGGAAATTATTTCTGTGACGAATATGTATGATTAAAAAAAGTATCATTAAAACGCTTGAGAGCGATAACTATACGCGACAATGTAATATTATTATTTGTAACGAAAAGTTGTGCTTTTCTATCTTAGATTCAAGCTAATAATCAAAACCACTATGTGTCATATCCGTTGATATCGTTTAAACGATGAGCGACAGTATGGAGCCTTTATCACCAGATAAGTATTATCTTATCTCCGTTTGTCATTGTTATACAAAGGGCCGACAGACCTTTTCAATGGCAAGCATCAAAACATTTTGTTCACGGTCCTTTTATTTACATTTCAAATTTCACTTGTAATATCTTTTTTTAAACTTAGTCATATTTCGTAAATTCCACTATTAGTTAAACAGATCAGTAATCATTAAGGGCTACACTCTAAAATACTAAAATTTTCACTCCAACTGAGCTGTATCTCTACAAATTCTTTCAACTGTTTTGTACATAAGATGCTATTCGTATTCTTTTTCATACAAGGGGTAAAAATTCGAGCTCATATGACACAAGTTTGTTTGCAATATCGCTTCAGTTTACATGGATAAAATACGACAATAGTCTTAGCTGGGTATTGTTTAAAAGCTCAAGAAAAATAAAAATACCAATAACGTAAACGAAATGCACATGTTATTAAAATTTAGAAATTTTAGTATCATTATTAGTAGACAATGGTAGTTATATTATCGGGAAAACAAAGAAACTAATAGTTTACCCGAAAATATCCGGTACCTTTAGGGTACATGCAAAGTCACGATAGCCGAGTGATTGGGTGGTCGAAATTTCGTGTCCAAAGACCCAAGTTCAATCCCCAGGTGGCAGGCTCGTACCAATGGGTTTTTCAAAATCTTATGTACGAATTATATCATTGGCTTGGACATACATACGGCGACGGGCTCATAACTCATAACGTTGTCCTGAAAATATCTTTGCTGGAAGGTGGATCAAAGGAACTTAATTGTCTTTACTAGACCTCTGTCTACCCCTGTATTGGGGATTGCGGGAAGATTTTTATACAGTACAATAAGATGCAGTAGGCACATACATACTGCATCCCGCGGATGTCTGGAAAGTACCTCTACTAAATGATGACCGATGCGCTGTCACCGCTGAAAAATAAGAAGGAATGTTACACAGCTCGTAGTAATACTGACTGCTTTGCCTTATTAACCGAAACTCAACATCAGTTGCTACTATACGTTCACGCCTGTCTTCAAGGTGTTACCAGCTCTAAGATCTTGGGTCCTATTCCCGAACGGTCAATGTACAAAGCGAATGTTTTACATTGTTTCGAGTCTGTCGGTCGGTCTTAGTCTTAGTGGTTCATTTGTTGTTTCTGATTCTATAACTTTTTTTTAGCTACTTTGGGATCGGAGAAATATATGTACTGTTGTCGCAATCTATTTAATATTTATCTGTGTAAACTCGTAGGCGAAGCCAGATCTATCACTCAATAACTAAGGTGGTAAGACTAGGTATGAGTTGATACATTTATCCTAGGTGCAATAAGAAATTTAATATTATTATTTAATCGAAGTCAACGGAGCTTCGTTATCTGTTTGGAAGTTGTCGTTACTATTTAACGATAAATTGTTTCGCCTGTCTGAATACTAATACTGCGACTGGCTAATCATTTGTCACGTTTTTTAAAAGAAGGGTGAAGTGTTTCAAACAACTATTATTAATATGGGTCATCATCCGACCAACCCAACACCCCGGCAACTAATGAGATTAAAGTTTACAAGTGTCAAAACATCTGGAATTCGTTGTAATATCCAATTTATACAATTCCATAAATACCTAACACTACAGCTTAACGCCTCGAGAGTTGAATACCATATAACTATAAGAATGTCTACTTAAATTATACAAAACACTTATTTATCATTTAAAAAAAATCGGAATTCTGTTATCAACTTCAGGTTCAGACTTTATGTAAACAAAATCTATGACTTTATCACAATTGATTAGTTACTCTTCAAAATAAAAGTCAAAACTTTTTTATTAAATTTAGGCTTGTTTAAAATTTAATTTGTAAATGTCAAACTACCAAAGTATCAGAAACCTCAGTGCAATGACGGACAGATGCTTGGTACTCTTTTGCCTCTGCTTATTTTCATCTGGTCTTTTTGAGAGTCATAACATCATCAGTATTCAAGTTTATTCCTTAGTTGTCTCTTGAGGCTACCGATAAATAAAGGAAGGGTTTTGTATTCTTACTCTATTACCACAGATTGGACATAATTTAATCGAATAGCTTTTTATCTAATAGTGCCTGAAACTGACTGAAATTTCCACAAAAACACTTAGAGAATAAATAATTTCTAATTTCTTAGTTTACCTTTAAAACAGCCACGGTGGACTTTTACGACGCTATCTGTTACTCCTCTCGACTTGCCTGCGCACGCTTCTGCGGTTTATTTTATTATTAATGCTATAAAGTTTTGTTTTTATTGTTTTTTAGCTCTAACCAGAGCATGTGTACTAGACCGTAGAGAGTTCTTACACAGGTAAATTATTTTGGTACTTATATGCAAATTATAACAATTGTAATTTGTTAAAATTAAATTAAAATAAAATTATTATAACCAACGCCCGTCTTTGACACTTACATTAAATAAGATTTTTAAATTTAATAATTTGCCTAAACATTAAATAACATAATAACAAGAATGTAACTTGAGACTTGTATTTATAATATTTGTAAACGTTTTTTATATCAAATTATTATAACAACAGAATGTTTGCTTTTCTTACTAATGTTTTTATGGTTTTCTATGAAATCATCCACAAAGACGTGCATGCATTTCTGAAGTTTTGCCAAAACCTCACATTTCATTAAATTATTTCACTGTACATGCATAACGGCCTGAAAAATTTCACTATGGCATATAACGCTATCCCTTAAAGGGATGTGCCATAATTGCCAATCTTGGCAAACGGATTAGAGATGCACCTCGCACCCAAGACGCCTGCTCGTCACCGGTGTGCTTAAATTTTTCTAGAATTTATCGAAATGTTTATCCCGTCATCTATCGGCAGCAATTATATATTATAATATAAAATTATTAGGTAAAATTATTAAGTATAGTATTAATAAATTTTTCAAGGTCTTAGTCGCCTTATATAGACGCATATATGTGTGAACTCTCACATGTCTATGCCCCTCTTTATCCTGCCCAATCCCAAATAGTAAGTTAGCCAAAATGGGGAACCATCAGGTAAACCATTTGTGCCTTTACCTTCCTTTTGGAGATTAAGATGACAATAGACGTACCACCTGTTACGTTGTTCACAAAAAGGTTTTGTTGGAAGTGGAGCCAAAAGTACTTAATTGTCTAAATCTCTGTCTACGCCACGGTTGGAAACATTCGTGGCGATTAAAAAGCAGTAATGTAGGCAATCAGAAGATCGAAGAAAATATCTCAGGTCTTTTATAAATCTAATAAAACAATACATTAATTTAAATATGTTGCAAATCAAATCATTTATACATCGACATAAGAACATACGTTTATCGATAGTCATTTTTAATCTACCACTGTTTCGTAATGCGGTTCCTGTAACGGAGAAGAAACAGGCGAAAGAAACTCCGTAGGTATCGTCATTTTTGGTTAATATTTTTAAAAATATAATGCGTTGCGTAAATATAGTTAATATTAACGTTTCATAAATTCTCTGTTCGTTAAAAGAAGACCTGAATTCTATGAATTTTCTTAATTTCGAAAATGTGCATCATAAGTTCATAATATCACAATTCCATTTTTTCTAATAACTGGCAGCTCACAAACACCCAGCCCCGATGATTTCCAAAAATCACCGTCCTGCTTCTCCCGAATTTATATTTCCAGCTTTCGACATTTTTTCATCCTAACTTTTAATTCTAAATTCTCAAAACTTACGTTAAGGATACCCATGGATAAATGAATGGCTATAAGTTCATATTGGATATATCTATAACATTGGATAGCCCATATAGATGTTGCTGTTTGGATTATCCATTAACCAAACGATTATATTTAATTATTTCGAAATAATTTGACATAATTGTAGTTTTTAACGATGAGAATCACTTGAAAGTTCTAGTGGTAAAACAATCGACACAAATTAATAAACACTTATTGGAATTTTATTAACAAGCTCGGGCAATAGTTGAATAAAAGAGCTGAGAACAAACAAACAAACGTTAGTTAAAACGAGCACAAGGGAATAAAGCTCCCTTTAGTAGAGCGATCGTTACGGCCGGATGCTTTTTAATTTAGCTTTCTCGGTATAATTAAAACCTGTGGAGGCTCGCTGTGGTCGTTTTCGAAAGCTAACAATAGATATTTTTCTTGTTTAAAAAATTAAGATACCACTGTAATAAGCTTTTTATTTCCTTTGTATTCATGTTAGGTTTGTTTAATTTTCACGATACTTTAAATGGCATTGAGATGTTTTAACAGAATTTTCTTTCTTTTCTTTTATAATACTTAACAAATTGACTTATACAAATATATAATTTGTTGTATGTTAATTATTTACATTATATTGTTATTGTATTTCTAGTATTATTTATTTATTGTTTGTTGTTTGTACTTCTATTACTAACTAATGACTGAATGTCGGCTTAGGATATTAATAGAATATAAAATCAGATAAAATCACTTTGTACAAAAATCTAACAGTGCCATTCTCGAAATGGCATCTCCAGAACAGCGCTCCCGGCGCTGAATTTACTAACTCAATCCGTCTCATTTCATTCGTATTGTTTTTTTGTTGAAATGGCCAACAATAGCAGTTATTTAAAAACGTAATTGATTAAATCTAAATTAATTCTTAATAATATTAACAAATTATTTTTATTAATTTATAAATTTCAACATCGGCGTCATAAAAACTTTTCTAACGAATTGCATAATATTTTGTAGTTACCTACCTATATTTATCAAGTGCACCATAATTTCTGTTACATATGAAAATGCTTTTTTTTTAAATAAGTAATGTAATATTATTAAATTAGTCTCAGCAAAAAATTTAAAAAATTGTCTATTCGAAATGTCCACGTCTGGCTTTTATCTGTTTGGATGAATCTATGGAATTACGCACTGTTTCCTAGGGAAATTTCACCACTGCTTGCTCCAAAGATTTTTTAAAAGACTCAATGTTGCCTGGTTGTTTAGAGCAGGGATTTTCCTCTAAAACTAGCCATAATTTGATGTCTAAAGGGTTGATGTCTGGGCTAGATAAGGGTCAGTCTTCAGATTTTTTTCAAGTCCGGAACGTTGTTTTCAAGCCAGGCTTAAGTAGTTCGTGGTAAGGCACGATTAGAGACAAATACAGAGTCCTGCTGGAAAGTCCACGGTATATTTTTAAAAAGTGAATTGCGGAGAGGTTTCACCACTTGATCAAAGACTGGCTGTATGTATTAGCTTCTTGCATAGGGATCGGAGCAATGTATGTGATGTTGTCCCTATCTATGTATGTACATGTATATATTATATGCATATGCATGTGTATCTTGGTACACTTGGCTGAAGTTTTCACTCCTTTTTCACAAAAATGTAGTTTTGTGACTTCTTGATAAGACACGACCACCAAACCATGACTGACGCAAGATGATGACCACGTTTCACCTTTCTGTCCTCAGGAGCAGCTTCTTTAGAACTGTGAGAGTAAACTGTAATAGTACGATATACGTACATACTGCTTGTAATTTTCAAAACATTAACCGTTTCGTAGATTGTAATTTCAGATACCCACGGGTCAAAAAGTTGATAGAGTTTCTTTCGCCTACATCATCATAGTATTAAAATATTTACTTACAAAATCGAAATTTTCATATGAACTTTCTCCCATGATGGTCTTATACTAAAATGAAGTGATATCATCACTTTCACCTCCGGAGGCGGTTCTTGTGGCATTTAACGGATGTTGACAGCTCGCCAACTAATTTTTCGGAACAATAGAGTATAACGGTATACGCCATGTATGAATTGCAATAACGGCTATTGCAAAACAAAATAACCTTCACGTTTGTTGCTTTCTAACATTTAGAGGAGTTACAATATAATAGGAATCTCATTTTGTGAAAATAGTTATTTCATCTTGATAAGTTATAGCCCATAGCATTGTTGATAGAGACCCTGTCTTTGAAGAAAGGGGTTAAGGCTTAGCGTTTGCCTGAACAATAAGACGGCGATGGGCTTACCACCTACCACATTATACCAAATAACTTCGGTGAAAGGTAAAATTAGGAAAATGGTTATCGTACTAATGAAAAGTGTGAGAACTATATTACCTTATAATGCTATAAAATACTTTCATATTATTATTGCTGTATGTTTTTAGAAAATGTTTGCCGTTCCCGAGAACGATGCAGGGCAAATAAATAGTTTAAAATAGTGAACGCTAAAAGAAGACAAATTTACGTAAGCGTAAAGGTAATTAAAATAAGTGTAAAATGTTGAAGTCAATCCGTTGAATTGTTTTCGAATTTTATGGTCACGAACATACGATTGACAAAGTTATATTTTTTTTAAATAAAGATGATAGAAGTGTCGGTGGCTTCATAAACTTAGTAGCCAGTTGGTTAGCCAGTCGTTTCCGCCTTCCTGAGAATGGAGTATCGGTACACCGAGGCGAGACTCGGCGATGTTACTCGCTGAAAATGTAGAGCAACTGGCACATTATAACCGTTTCTACATTTACATCTTTTAGCAGAGAAAATAAACTGAGTGTTAACGTTGACCCAATAGCAATAATTTAATGCAATCCATTTTATAACTTCAAAACATGTTTACATTGTAAACATTTACTAAACGCTACAATTTATTACGTCACTATAATTATTAACACTATTTATTAAGTAACGATAGCCGAGGGGTTGGGTGGTCGGAATTTCGAGTCAAGATACCCGAGTTCGATCCTCATGTGGCCGTACCAATGGGTTTGTAGTGGTAAAAAATATGGAATTTCCACTTTTTTAAGTCATTTATTTTTTCTATAACACACACAAACATATCTTCGAAAAGAATCGCCATCTTAAATTTATCGGAAAAAAAATGACATGGTAAAGATGCTTTTTCGTCTCTTTATAGTACCCAAATATTTTGTAAGATAATGCCAACACTAAAAACGTTAAACTTTTATTACGAAAAGATTACATCTAGCAGGATAAGAAGCTGAAGAAAAAAGTATTTCTTACGTCATCATAATAAAAAAAAGAATATGTAACAACAAATCTTGGAAATAACATGTAGAACCACATCTTTACCTGTAATCACTGTTAAAATAACACAAAAAGGTATTCATGTTATTTTAATTACGATTGGCCTTAGGGACAAATTCCTTTTAAGCCGACACGTAGTACGATCAACGGTCCGACTATGGTCCCATAAATAAGACATTATTGTTCTAGGTAATTTTAGAGGAAGTTCTGTTTGACGTTGTATTAAATGACATAGGTTTTGGTAAAGTATTGTATTTTTTTTTTTCAAATTATCTGTAACACTCTAAAGGACTGGTTTTACGCAGTACTGTTTATATATAATAAGTTAATTATGAAAAATTCTATTTCACCTTTAATACTTACTCTAATCTAAAGGTTAAAATAGAGTATTCCATCCCAAAACTAGGGAATTCTCTAATACTACGTGCATCACCTCTTTTTATTTGATCATGGAGAGAGTATTTTAAACACTATTTTAGTCCTCAAAGCGACATGAAATCTATGTAAAATTCCTGAAAACAGTTTAAAGCTCGTAGACAAATTACCACATAAATATAACGGGCAGCGAAATAGCGGATTGCTAAACTTTCGTTATAACTCAGAGTGCAAGTTTTGTCGGTTTTTGTGAAAACAACTCAAAATAGTTAAAGTTTGAAGCACTATAATATTTAAGCTTTGAAACTGCATTTTAAATTACGAATTCATTATTGATACTGTGAAGTGTCGGTTTCTTAAAGCTGCCGTAGTATTTTAAGATCTACATAAAGGTATTAATTTGGCAATCGATAATTATTATTTGTGATTGTAATTTATGTACTCGTCTGTAAAAATATATATAGATGAAATAATAAACATACCGTAGACATCCTAATGTATTTGTAATTATAATTATTGTTATTTTTATGTAAATAAAAGTAAAAGCTTGTACGTTTTTTGGTGTGGATATACCGTTGTAGGCATACTGGAGCATCATGTGCTTCAGGTTCGGGATAATCTTATTCATATTATCTTATCTGGTCCCAGTGCAGGCTGAATGTGCAAACTTACAGTTGCTTAGCTGGCTATGGGAAGGGCTATTCTTGGTGTTTATCTGAGTAATAGAATACGCATCGACGATATTCGCACCACTATAGAACAGACAACCAATGGAATGAGACGCCTCCTCACAGCTTGGAGTGTCGACCTTGTGGGGACGTATCGACGAATTGCGGGAAGTCGATGGATGCAGGTGGCGCGCGACCATTATTTGCATTGCCACAAATGATGGTTGCGTGCCAGTTGTATCCATTACAGTATGGCTTTTGACATTACATACTGTAAGGAAGAAAGTTTGTGCCCCGTACAATGATATCGAGCACATACTGGCGCACCATGTGTCAAGTGGCTCTACATGCGAAGGCAAGTATTTAAATAAATATTATTATTTTATTAAATCGTTGGCTTGGACATAAACACTGCAACAGGCTCACCACCTGTCATGTTGTCTCCAAAATAATGTCTTGTGTGAAAGGTGGGTCGTTGTAATTGTCCAGACCTCTGTCTGTATGGAGAAAGGCGAGAAGATATTTATTTATTTTATTTAGGATTATTTTATGGCTATGGGCCTAAAGTCCGAAATAAAAGTATTTTTTAATTTATTTGGAAAATCAAAGTAAATAAGACGTAAGTAGTGATTTTTGAAAGGGAAGTAAGTAGATAGATTGTGATATTTTACTAAAAGACTCAAAAGTCAAACAAGTGAATGAGTTTCTGTAGCTAGGTCCTAAGTTAACGAGAGATGGAAAGTGTAAAAATTATACCGTAACGAAAATTAGTGTCGGAAACTTGGTGAAAGGTGTTTTGTACGCGTTTATGAGCAGCCAGAATCCCAAGGGGTGCAACTGGCTGCGCATTTAGGTAGAGTTGGATCCGACACTTATGTACGGTTTAACGATAGAACTTGAATATTGGGTATGAACAAGATCTATATACATGGAGATGAGATGTCAGCATTAAGTAGTATGTTTGGTGTGAATTTAGTGATGGGATAAGAAATTATTCTGTACGAGAGCATTAAGAAGATGTAAAAACCCACGGGAAGATAAGGGGTGGTGTATGCGGCGTAACATCACGGCACAAATAACGTAATTTACCTTAGCAGCATAATTCATGCGATCGCAGTTATATTTTTTTGCTTTTAAGCTTCTACTTCTAGAAATGCTCGCTGCTATATGGTCTGCAACTGCGTTGTATGTCGTATATAACGCAGTGCCGACTTTATTTATGCTTATTAAATCTTCACTACAACCTTCCATTTGACTCACGCAGACAGGACATAGCAACCGGCAGCTATACACCTGTTAACATCTAGATCACATCTTCCACAACCAAAAAGTGATAAGGATATTAACTACTTAAATCACCAGCACTGAGGTTCCGGGTTCGATTCCCGATGTTTGGAGTACCTTCCTTGTTTCCGATTCTATAACTCATTACTTTGGGATTATAGCAATTTATGGGACGTTATTAATATCAATGTATTCATTTATTATTTATGTGTACTGTTTTTTAAAAATTTTAAATAATATCACAAATTGATCTGCCTCTACCAGAATTGGAATTGATGATCTTTCTTATCCAATCCCAAAAATATTGCTCGCCTTATTCGTAATAAAAAATATAAATATCTTCACGCAATTCCCAATACTGGGGTAGACAGAGGTCTAGTCTAGACATTTAAATCTTGACTTAATTGTATAGAAACATTAAGAATAAGTCTGTTATATGTTTTTATAAATTTGTTTTATAAATAAAATATATATAAAATATAAAAAATATCTTCACGCAATTCCCAATATAGGGGTAGACAGAGGTCAAGTCTAGACAATTAAGTCCCTTTGACCCACCTTCCACCGAAGATATTTCCGGGACAACCTGACAGGTGGTGAGCCCGTCGCCGTCTTTATGTTCAAGCCAACGATGAAATGCGTACATAAGTTTTTGAAAAACTCATTGGTACTGCCACCTGGGGATCGGACTCGGGTCTCTCGACTCGAAATTCCGACCACCCAACAATTCGGCTATCGTGACTATCATTAATAAATTTGTTTTAATTTTGTTAAATAAAAAATTCCAATGCACATACGTATGTGCGGAAATCAACATTTAAATACGCGGAAATATGAGTAGCAGAGTTGCAGTTATGATAGAAGATACATGGATACGGTTTCAATTCACAAAGACTAAGTAAATTGTATTTATAAAAACAATAACTTTCAGTTTTGTCAATTTCTTTTCAAGCTGTATCACTTTTACGAACTTTTTCGCTTATTAATTTAATTATTTGGAGTGGAAGTCTGTACAAACTTCAATAAATACGTCGATTGGTATACGGCGCAGTACAAACTTCAATTAATACGATAATATGTGATATTTTCTTGATAAAAGTCTACCAGTATTATAATCAATATTCGTGAAAGATTACTTTTTCTACGAAGTAGTTGACTAAAGTATCTCCGTTCACAACTTTTTTATACTTTACAATGTATAAATAAATAAATATCTTCACGTAATTCCCAATACAGGGGTAGACAGAGGTCTAGTCTAGACAATTAAGTCCCTTTGACCCACCTTCCACCTAAGATACATTCGGGACAACGTGACAGGTGGTGAACCCGTCCTCGTCTTTATGTCCAAGCCAACGATGTAGTTCGTACATAAGATTTTGAAAAACCCATTGGCAAAAAGCCTGCCACCTGGGGATCGAACTTGGATCTCTCGACTCGAAATTCCGACCACCTAACCACTCGGCTATCGTGACTTCTTCTTGACAATCTTCTTTTTACAATGTATAATTTTTATTTTATCGGAATTTTTATTCTATCAAAACAAAATTTTTATTTAAAATTAAAGTTAAAAAACCGATATAATTTCGGATAAAAATTGCGATGGTCTGTATGATATCATGTGTGGCCATTATAATAAGTTCAATGCTTTTACGAATCTCAGAAACTCTACTACAATTAATTCTATTTAATATACTACAGTCACACGTTTACGAGTACTTCATCCATTTCAACTATCCATTTGCATTCATTACTGCTGTCACTCGGAAGTAAGACTGTAAATGTTTGTAACTTGTTGTTACTACTAGTAACACGATTTCGCCCGCGTAAAGCACTATTCATAACTCATTATAAAAAAATTACCAAAGCAATTATTGACTGTGGATAACTTTGTTAATTTATCAGGACTAATGGTCTCTTGGTAAGTTCACATAGCTAGGTAAATAACCGGTCGCGGTAGGCCGTTCGCGAGCTTTCGGTAGAGAAAGCGGCATGTGAGCACCTCGAGATCGCTTTCGATAAACAATCATCATAAATATTAGCCTAAGAGGGGTTCTCAATTCAACAACAACATAAGATGCTATCCAATTGTTCTGTCATTTAATTAAACTGTGATTTATTATTGCCTATCTATAGATTTCTTTTTTAGGATTTTCAAAAGGTCGATAAAGAAAAGTAATCATTTGGTGGATGCCGACCGATTACAATAATTCGACTAGATTAGAAAACCATCCCTGTGTCGATTAAGATCGTATATATCCTCGACCCAAGATTTGGTAATTCGATTACTTATTCGCTTTTCTTCTCGGTAGTAAGGTTTCGGTAGTAAGTTGGGTTTCTGTAACACGAAACGTCTAGAATTAAAAGTGGTAGTTAAAACGGAATAAAATCCCTTTAATTATTTTAATAATTATTGGATTTGGACTTTAATATTATATAATATTGGATTTTAATATTATATTTCATCGAGCCACAGTTACCACGCTTGGTGTGCGGGTTGGCAACCGCAGTTTTTTTATATTTTTAAAAGCTTTATGTAGATGAAGATGCTGCGGCCCATCTGTTTATACTTAGAAATACCTCTGGCTACTTTCACGACATCTACGGGAGTCTGTTATGCCGCTACCATACGGCAATATTGGGGGAGGCCAGCTGCGGACACTTGATAGGCTGTGAAGAAGAAGAAGAAGATATTATATTGTTATGCAATAAATTATAACATAAACCATGAAAATTTATGGTTTTAAATAATTAAAATACATAAAAACTCACAGAGGATTAACTTGTAAACCACAATAATTATTGTTTCAAAAACAATTGTTAAAAAATATTTAAATAAAAATGCATTCTCTTTTATAAATAGAACTTGTAAACGAATAAACAAAGTATTTTGCAGTAACTGATGAAACAGGATTGTGAAATAAAATGTCGGGAGTGAATTTACTCACACAACTGGCTTTTGATTTAAGCGCGCTGAAAAATTTATCTCTGTTCTCCGTAATGCTCCTCCACTAACAGTAAAGTTAAAATAGTTTTTATTACATGAAACGGATTGAATTCGCGCTACTTATTAAGTTTAGCGGTTATAAATGGAGATAGCTTTCTAGCTTCTATGTTTTTTTTTTATTTTGCTATCCCATTTGTAACGTGAGAAATTAAACTATTGTTTTATGGTTGTCTTCCTGTGGTACAGTTTAATCTTAAGCGAAATATCAAGTTTGTTGCTTAACACGCTTCGGATGTATAGATAAATATCATCAGAAATGAAGTTATTTTTTGTCAATAGGTCCGAAGTGGATAATAAAAGAAAGTCACTATAGCCGAGTTGTTGGGTGATCGGAATTCGAGTCCCCGAGTTTGATCCTCAGATAGCAGCTTCGTACCTATGAGTTTTTTTTTTTTTCAAAAACTTATGCACTATTTATGTAGTTGGCTTGGAAATAAAGACGGCGACGGGCTCACCACCTGTCATGTGGTCTTAAAAATATCTCCGGTGGAAGGTGGGTCGAAAGGAGATAATTGTCGAAACCTCTGTCTACCCCTGTAAAAGTTTTATTTCTTTTATTCTGGTAAGTTCATTCTTCTGGGAATCTTGCGGCTTGACCACACTCTTTTTCTTATTCGTTTTTAATGTATAAGAGGAACGGATATTCTTATTCCGAATTAAAGGTATAATAATTAAAAATTCATTTCGGAATATGACTTTGCGATATTAATTGTTCTTATGTGACAAATTATAGACAAATAGCACATTAGATTGTTCTTTATCCCATTAAATTATACATTTGTTACTTATTATTTATAAATGGAAACAATCTTTTTTAAAGAATACTAGAAATGCCAAATAACTTTACTAGTATTCCTGTTAACCACTCCAACTAAGCTGCAATGCTTGTGTCTGGAGTGGCTTACGACAAGTCGATTGGCGGGCCCGAACCTGCGACGTTATGTTTCGCAGCCTACACCCTAAACCATTTTTTGGCTATTGACACTTAAAAAAAATGTGAGCCGTCATGGGACGCCTGGCAGATGTGAAACATCGTGTGTGTACAAGTAATATGCATAAAGGATAATATTATTACAGGAATGAAAAAATGAAGTACTAACAAAATACTAATGAAAAAATGAAGTATTACGAATTTCTTACAGAAAATGGTAACTTTATTTAATAAACATTTATTTACATTTGATATAAAAATTCGATATTAATATCAAGTGGCCCCAATTTAAATATTTGCTCTCTCTCTCTCTGTGTGACTTCAGTTATAGTTATATTCGATGTTTCCTCTGCCGGTATTACTGTGACGATTGGTCGATGATAACTAAACTACGTTACAAAAGTCCCGTAGTAGTAAAGTCCCGTTGTCCCGAAAATATCTTCGGTGGAGGGTGGGTCATAGGGACTTAATTGTCTAAACTTGACCTCTGTCTACCCCTGTATTGGGAATTGCGTGAAGATATTTATATATTTATTTAATACGTTACAAAAGTATTGGATGAAACATTATCAAGATATCTCACAATTACAGCATCTATAGTTGTTCCATATTTGGTAGTAGATTCTTTTGGATTGTTGTTGATTTGCAATTGAAATTCTTTTTGAAGAAATGTCATTAATGGCAGTAATTCAGCTCTTGCAAATTTACATTAAAATCTCCAGCTAATTTTAATGGTAGTTTATATTTATTCGTTTTAAAAATTATTGAACCTTTTTGACTATAAGGAAATGACCTTTCATGTAAAAATGAAATCTTAATATAATTTACATAGTCACTAATATGAATAATATGAATATAATTAATTAAATATAAAAAAAGGGATTTCAGTGTTTAATTATAAACCTTAATTCTCAGGTAATAGGGTGTAAATTAGTATACCTTTGTATAGCGTGCATACAAAGGTATACTAATTTACACCCTATTACCTAAAAATTAAGGTTTATAATTAAACACTACTACGTACGTGCACGGCATGCGTCGCCACGCCAGAAATCGGTTTTACGTGCGGCTATAGATGTTTCACGTCAAAAATATATAGTAAGTCCTCAAACAAATTGAGGTTCACAAGCTATTAGTTGTAAATGGGATGTGTAGTCAGAGGATAATTTAGTCCACTCTTTTTAAACAACTTTAGCCTATTAGCCGTATTAGCGTCGACACCAACACTACAATATAATTATTTAGATATATGTTTAAATAGACAAATATGCATTAATACATATAAACTCCCATGGCTCAAGTACAAACATTCATATTTATCATACAAATGAATCCCAATCCAAAAAAAATCCCGCTAGGGGCAACCTAGCGGGATTTGAACCCATAAATCTTAGCATCGAAGACAGGGGACCAACTAGGCTATCAGATCGTCGGGACGGATTTTTATATTTTCTTATTTATACACCTCCCCACTGTTGACATGCCTGCATATTTTTATTATAACTTTCGTTCGAACAAATTACAGACTTGTCTTCTACAACAGCGACTTTTAAATTCAATTTACCCAACATGAAATTCGAAACGTATACTCACCTGACGAGAACCGTTGAGCAAACGGTAGCGACGTGTGTCACCAACGTCGATAAGGCACGCACGCTGCTTTTAGCTTACCGATCACTATGTATGAATATTCTCTGAGCTTACATACTATATGCTGATAAAACTCTATGTTTACTTTTAAAGTTCTTATTAAAATATCTCTAATAAATTATTAAGATAACATGGATTATGTTTGGGTGACCATGATACAATTCAATATCATATTTTCGTCAGACAACTTATGTAAATAAACCTCTGCTGGAGAACTTCACATAATATTACTTTACTCTATGCCTATAGCCAGTATTTATTTCTGATAAGGTGTAGTTTTGATAAGGGGTTAGAGAACAAGATTTTTACAAAAGAAAAACTTCTTAAAAATTGTTAAATTAAAAAGTTTAAAAACAATTATACAGGTTCACTAGCATCTTCTTCTTCTTCTTTATCCACTGAGTCATGACTTTTTACCAACCAACAACACCGAGCATAGCTCTTTCCGTACCACGCTAAACCACTCTGAGCTTCCTTTTTCGGCCTGCAGTGAAAGAGCAATACGCACTGATTGTATACTTCAGACTTAAGACATTGAAGTATACTCGACTAGAAGATATAACGCAGTTTCCTGAATGCTGCCCAGCCGAGTTGGATCCGTCGATTGACCTCTGGGCCGAAGTTAGACTTACCTAGTCTGTCAATTTGCCCCAGGTATATATCCGTCAATAGCTTCGAGCGTAGTGTTCCTACTTCACTAACTAACAGTGAACAAAAAAGGTTGCACTTATTTTATTACGTAAGTAAAATTGTTTTGTCATGTTGGTGATGCAATTAATCTTCATATCGTCGTCATATTTACGCAAAGTACTTATAATACCGATATAACCAAATGTAAGTTAGTGATATATTAAAAGTATTACACCCATTATTGTTATATAACTCATCAAGTATTAATAATTTCAATAATCCCAACTGATACAATCAAGTAGCAATGTCCACAGCATCTAAATTCAAGATATCAAACGCGTAAATAAAATATTCCATAAGGAACGATAATACGATTTACGATCGAGCAAACTCAGTAAATTTAAATAGTCCTTGAGACTAGTCTGCACAGATGACTGCTCACCGGAGGTGACGCAAGAGGTTTTATGGCCGTTAGTCTAAGCGTATATTGATAATATAATAGAGTAGATAAAGAACGAGGTCAAAATTCGTTTTTAATATGAAACATACAGAGTCGATACGTAATGATTTTATTTAAGTTTGTTTTTTGATAAATAGAAATATTTGATCAACCACTTCAATTTTAAAATATTCTTATAATGAATATTCAATGTTTTTATTATCTGTACTTCGTTTGACTAAATTTCGCTTTAATAAATTTTAGCCGTGTGGTTACGGCGTGGAA
Source organism: Sericinus montela (assembly GCA_029286605.1). Classification (NCBI taxonomy): domain Eukaryota; kingdom Metazoa; phylum Arthropoda; class Insecta; order Lepidoptera; family Papilionidae; genus Sericinus; species Sericinus montela. Next base: position 3,159,437 of record JAGSMR010000040.1, read on the forward strand.
TACGCAACACCTCTCTTGTTCACGTGGTCGCTTATGAAACAAAACTTTAAAATATCATTAGGTAGGGTACTAACTGATAGCGGAATATCCATTTCGAAATATCGTAGGCCAAAATTGAACAGTCGGTGACGTGCATTAGTCCTGAGGTTTAAGATGTACTGGGATAGTCAATCTGCTTGCTAAACCCGGCAATTATGACCAACCCTCCCTTTCTGGAGAGGTTTATATTCAGTGTAAGAAGGTTTTAACAGGCACATTTGTTTGTAGTAACGTTCTAACAAAGAAATCATGTAAATGTTTGTACGCAAAGAAATGTTTTCTCAATTTATGTACTTACCACTTTTCTATATGTAGATAAATAAAGAAATACATTGATAGGGACTACATCAAATACATTGCATCCGTAAGCTGCACACAGCTTAAGGACTTGTGTTAAGGAATCAGAAACAAAGAGGGTGCCACAAACACCCAAACCCAATAAAATGTAGATACAGTGTTTTGTACATTGACCCGACCGGGAATCGAACTCGGGGCCTCGGGTGTACAAAACTCGTCCACAGAAGTCGTCAAATTTATACGTATATGTTCAGTGTAATCTACTAGGAATAAAATCGTAACATGTAAGTATTTTTCAAGCCTTATAATCTCCTTTTAAATTTTTCTATTACTTCACTATCTTTATAATATAACTATTCAGACAACTACTTTTATTAGATCATAAATGACACAGTTGAATTCCACAACTAACATGTGCTTTATTTCTATTAAACCGTTTATGTCATTCGCAGAGATTGCAGTCGACTATTTTATTGGTTTTGTTCTTGTGAAATACCAAGCATTCTTTAACGTTTTTGTTGTTTCGAATCAACTCGCTTTTAAAGCAAACAAATTTTGCAACATTTAAATTGAAATAGTTAATAGCACTTTCATCAGATTATTTTGAAGTATGTTAATTTCCACAAAATGAATGCAATGGGCGTCAAACAGAAAATGATAGTCTTTAGACGTCGGGTCTTGTAGCCATGATTACATTAAATAAGTTAAATTAAAGTGTAATGTTAAGTTATATATAACTTTTGTTCTACTGTGTTACACTTTTATTACCTTTTAATTTTCCATCCTGCAATCAACACATGTACACTTTATAAGGCGTTTATAGAAGGTTATAGGTTGCACCTGCTATTTACGAAAGGGTGACTTGACGTTTTATAGAAAATCCTTTGAAAGGGATAATAAATAAGCACCACCCAGGCATCAAGCATGTCCAGACATACTCATATTCAAGATATTCTTTTACACTTTTTACGACCAAGAATATTTTATAAATATGTTTATCACTCTATCCTCAAAAAACGCACGTTAGTCGAGTAGTTGAGTGGTCTGAATTTGAGTCAAGAGTTCGAGCCCCAGGTGGTAGGTTCAAACCAATGGGTTTTTTGAAAACTTATGTACGATTTATAACCTTAGTTTGGACAAAAAGATGTCTAACTCAGTTTTGGGAATAGCATGAAGATGATGATAATATACGATAGAGTGATAAAAATATTTTTAATATGTATTTTATCTATTTACAGGCTTTGTACATTTCACATAAAAATTGAATGAAATATTCTATAAGATAATGAATGTAAATATGTAATAATCTGTTGCTACTCACGTAGTACATCACATTGACATGTCATTATCTTAAGAACAAAGGAACGCGGACAATTATACATGACCATCTGCATAGCGTTTAATGTATTCCAGGATATTTCTTACGTATTATTTCTATAATTATATATTCAAACATTGTTATGGTGGTTGTATTGATTTCAAGTCGTTGTGTATCTAAACTTTATATCAGAATTAAGAAATATAACTTTAGGATTATAAAAAATGGTTAATCTATTGCTATAATGTAGAAAAAATGTGTTTTTGACTATTAACTTGAAACATTAATGTGTTACACTAGTATGGAAGGTTTGTATACAAATTAATTGAGTTTGTCTAAAATAAATAATTATTTATATAATATTAATGCGTATTATTTATGTAAGTAACAGAAATAAATAAGTAACGAGGTACATGTGTTGTAAATCAAAGGGAAAAAACAGATATTCCGATAAAAGTTGTATTTTTTTAGGATAATTTAAATTGTTAAGTACGACATTAATATTATGCTTCAAAGAGTGCAAAAGATTTTTTCGTTTTCTGGTAAACACCACAGAATGTTGTTCTTGTTGTTAAAGTCAATCCGTATACTGTTTTAAATTGCGATTTCATATAAACATTGTACAACGCTTAAAACCTAAACTATTTATTGTCTCCCCTTGTCCCTAGTCTCAGTCCCCCTGTGACCACGGGGTGAAACGTCGGGAAATAAAAATAGTTTGTAAAAATAGTTTTATTTTAAATGTGTAGTATTCGCGTAAACACAAGAAATCATTATTTATTGTCTATTAATATATAGTTCATTATATACTAAAATCAGGAATCGCTACGGAGCAAAGCGGCTCAATAGGAAAAATTTTCTAATGTCTGGCCACCCCAGTATAGGGCAATGCTTGAACCTTAATAAAAAACTAACGCCTTGTTTCATCCTTATTATGAATTCGATTTATTATTAGATAAACATTAAAATGTTTTAGGATAGAAAACGAGATAAATACTAAAAAACAACAAAAACAAACAGTATTTAAGTAAATGCTTGCAGAAGGGCAAACCACTTTATCTCGTTTATATAAACCAAAAGGAATTAGTCACACTGCTTTGTCGGCGAACTTTCTATACTTTTCAAGAGAAATCATTATTATTATACAATATTTTACTTCTCAGATTTCCTTCACAGGTTATCTTCACAGTGATTTTTTCTTAGTTGCCTATTTCATTCCCATGAAAAAGTGTTAAATACGCGATAAAAAAATATTACACGTTCATATTCAACAGAATCGGTCTAGTTCAATATTATAACATGAAGGCTAAAGATTATCTTCAATCGCGTCGTATTTAGTACAGAGTTCAAAAAGGAAGCAATAAGTTTACTTGTAAAATTTCACCAAGTTAATTCTATATAATTGATAATCTAATCGCATATTCATTAATTTTATACATCTATTAGGAATTCCTCCTATTTATTATTGAAGAAAAATTGTTCTTCTGGTCCTTAAAGTCCTTGTTAGTCTTTGAAATGGTTGTAATCACCTTAAAAGCTACCGATCCCACGGTATAAATCTTTTATAAGCATTTACGCTCTACTGTTTTTATAAAACACACATTCCCGCGTGGTGGCAATATCTGAGAACAAAGTTATCGAAGTTATTTTTGTTTCCATTGCTTCATAGTAATGACATATCGGAGAAGTTTAATAGATCAACATAAGGCAGGAAAAATATTATTTTTCTTCATTAACATACTTAAACCATTTCGGGGGCCTTCGATTTTATATAAATTAAAAATTTCCTGCTTTGTTTTTGTTATTGTGTTGTTAACACAGTTTTGTTACAGCAAAAATGACTATGACATAACCTTTCCATAGTCGCCTGTTACGCCACCCAAGGCAAAGAAATGGGGTGATTATAGAATATTCTTACAGCGTAAGCTCACGGCAAGAGTGACAGTCAAAAATTGTGTAAAAAAGTTTACATAGAAACTTATGCTTTTTTGAAGTCACGATAGCCGAGTTGTTGGGTGGTCGGAATTTCGAGTCGAGAGACCCAAGTTCGATCCCCAGGTGGCAGTACCAATGAGTTTTTCAAAACCTTATGTACGAATTTCGTCGTTGGCTTGGACATAAAGACGGCGACAAGCTCACCACCTGTCACGTTGTCCCAAAAATATCTTCGGTGGAAGGTGGGTCAAAGGGACTTAATTGTCTAGACTTGACCTTTGTCTACCCCTGTATTGGGAATTGCGTAAGCTCACGGCAACAGTGACAGGCAAAAATTGTGTAAAAAAGTTTACATAGAAACTTATGCTTTTCATTATATTTGTCGAAATCTGTACCTCAACGCATTGCGTTTATTTAGTTTTATGATTACTAATTAATATGTCTTTGTTTTCAATATACTACAGTTAACTGATTATGGGGAAGGTGGTCTGTGGGGAAGGTAGTCTGTGCAGTTGACTAATTCCCATTATTATCAAAGCTAGTCTTCGTAGATCAGCTCTGAGGCCACATGTGACGATGATTATCACTTAACAATACTTTCTAGTTTACATTTACAACAAGTATTCTTTACACTGGTCAGTAAGTCGCAAAAAGGTAATGGTAGTACATTAACAAGAATTATTATTTAAATGTGTATTCATTCATTATGGCTAGGTACCGAACAGTCATCGTTTCTAAGAAAAGGAGATAAGTTTTTCATTTCAGGTAGTAGTAGTAGGCAGCAGGTAATAAGTTTGAACGTATTAAATTTGAAGAAGACATTACATTACTTACTTAACGGCCTGTTTAATAACAAAGATTTGAAATAAATTAGTATATCTGTATATTAATTTCTGTTTGGTTTTATGTTATAATTTATACATACATTCACCACTCTTAACAAGTGGATTGGCGATCGCACTTTTGACATTGCCACACGTTACCGATCTGCCTAATTTTGACCTGGTACTTTTTTCTGATGGTTATTATCTATTAGTAGCCATTTTAAATACAAGACTTTTCCTGTAGTAGTTTGAAACCTGTTCAGTCAATGCTCTATAGCAGTCGAATCTTATAGTATATTCTTCTTATATTTTTACTATTTTTTAAATATGCTCTCAGCCTGTCCGGAATGAACCATAACTAAGTATAAGCCGAGTTTAAAAAGTATATATGTACCTAAATGATTATTTATCTACTAATTTTACTATGTTGCCCTAACACTGTAAAATAGCTAGTTTTCCAGAGGAATCTTATTGTGGCAGTAATTTCTTCAACATTTGCGATAACATGAAAACAATTGCAAATGAAAAGGACTCGACTACTATTGAATCTATACATTATCAGTTTAACGCTTTAATAGTGAAATATTTTACTTGGATAAAAGCAACGAGTGAAACTAGACACAATGTAAATAATGACGAATTACTAATGATTATGAAAACCGATCCTTATCAAACAACAATAAATTTGGTGTCTTTTCAAATTTTGTTTATCTAGGCAATTTCCACAAAGTCGACTCCAGGAATAAAGGAAATTTGCACAGAATTGTGATACCTGATAAAAGGTAAATTCTATATAATAACGGAAAGCGAAAAACTGTAAAAAAAGTACAAGTACACAAGTACCGCAAAATTTTCGTAAAGGAAATCGCACCCAAATTAAAGTAATGGAATAATATCATAATATATATAATATCAACAAAATTGTGAGAGTATCTAGATCCCTATATATATATATATATATATATATATATATATATATATATATATATATATATATATATATATATATATATATATATATATATATATATATATATATATATATATATATATATATATATATATATATATATATGTATGTCGCAGAATCAAGATAAGGCAACAATTTTAGTTACAACGCCATCTATTAAAAGTCTTCGGATACGTCAAGTAGTGCGCTTGTGTAACGTCGATACAGGAAGTGACACAGCGGATTTGACTACTATGTGTTGTCAATGTCATTTGAAACAAATGTACAATATAATATTTAAATGGTTCAGGAATAGTGGTTCCATAGGCTTGACCTTTCGAAAATTGACTAGACCTGTGCCTACCCCAGTATGGGAAATTGCGTGAACATATATGAGACTATAATGTATAGCAACATTTATGTTCCTTTTTTTAAGATTATTCCCCCTTGTTTATTTTTATCATATGTTTAAAAAGAACAAAGTTAGTGATAACTAATTATTATTGCGTTCACTACATAGTTCTCGTAGATACGAACATAGTACTCGATAAAATGTTTATACAATCATAATTGTTTCAAAGGATCGATGACAGTTTAAAAAATAACTCAAATATGACTCATCTAAATCTACGAGAATAAAATCATAAATCACTAAGACATTCGTATTAACACGTAAACATTTTCGTTCCAGGAATTCACAAGAATAGCTTTATCTGTAGCTAAGCAAATCGGTTGCACTTACAAACGAGCTCAGTTACAAATATATGCGACGTTTTAGTACTGAGTGCCGGGGGCGCATCGACTGCACTGTTTTGGTATAATACTGTTTTTGTGAAAGCCTGTTCCTACAGTAGTGCTACCAAGAGACATAATACCACTTTTCTCGGTTGGGTGATCGGGACAGGTAGCTCTTAAGAACATTCCGACGGGATTCCCGGAGAGTACCCTGAAAGCCGAGCATTTCCAACAACCGATGAGCGTTTAAGGGCGCCCGCAATGTTGTCTTTTGGATTGTATAATGAATGGACCGGTTGCTTTTTGTCGTTTTCGTTTGGTTTTATTTATTGCTATTGTTCATCGAGCTTTCACAGCTAATAAAGTGAACGGATTTATGTCGCATTTGTATTGGTTTTTTGTTGGGCTCATTAATGTCGATGTTTCTTTCGATTTTTTCATGTAATCATTTAATTTTTTCTTTTATGTATTTCTTACAAATTCTGTAAACAATTTCTGTATTTCTGACAGATACTCGTTATTTTAGTTTTATTACCTCATACAACATTTAATTACCAACTGGAAGATGTTTGTATATTTTTGAATAATCTGCTTTACAGTTAGCATTTTATATATATTTATATATATATATACATATATATATATATATATATATATATATACATATATATATATATACATATATATATATATATACATATATATATATATACATATATATATATATATGTCGCAGAATCAAGATAAGGCAACAAATGTACAATATAATATTTAAATGGTTCAGGAATAGTGGTTCCATAGGCTTGATCTTTCGAAAATTGACTAGACCTGTGCCTACCCCAGTATGGGAAATTGCGTGAACTTATATGAGACTATAATGTATAGCAACATTTATGTTCCTTTTTAAGATTATTCCCCTTGTTTATTTTTATCATATGTTTAAAAAGAACAAAGTTAGTGATAACTAATTATTATTGCGTTCACTACATAGTTCTCGTAGATACGAACATAGTACTCGATAAAATGTTTATACAATCATAATTGTTTCAAAGGATCGATGACAGTTTAAAAAATAACTCAAATATGACTCATCTAAATCAACGAGAATAAAATCATAAATCACTAAGACATTCGTATTAACACGTAAACATTTTCGTTCCAGGAATTCACAAGAATAGCTTTATCTGTAGCTAAGCAAATCGGTTGCACTTACAAACGAGCTCAGTTACAAATATATGCGACGTTTTAGTACTGAGTGCCGGGGGCGCATCGACTGCACTGTTTTGGTATAATACTGTTTTTGTGAATGCCTGTTCCTACAGTAGTGCTACCAAGAGACATAATACCACTTTTCTCGGTTGGGTGATCGGGACAGGTAGCTCTTAAGAACATTCCGACGGGATTCCCGGAGAGTACCCTGAAAGCCGAGCATTTCCAACAACCGATGAGCGTTTAAGGGCGCCCGCAATGTTGTCTTTTGGATTGTATAATGAATGGACCGGTTGCTTTTTGTCGTTTTCGTTTGGTTTTATTTATTGCTATTGTTCATCGAGCTTTCACAGCTAATAAAGTGAACGGATTTATGTCGCATTTGTATTGGTTTTTTGTTGGGCTCATTAATGTCGATGTTTCTTTCGATTTTTTCATGTAATCATTTAATTTTTTCTTTTATGTATTTCTTACAAATTCTGTAAACAATTTCTGTATTTCTGACAGATACTCGTTATTTTAGTTTTATTACCTCATACAACATTTAATTACCAACTGGAAGATGTTTGTATATTTTTTTGAATAATCTGCTTTACAGTTAGCATTTTATATATATTTATATATATATATATAACAATTTTGAAGTCACGATAGCCGAGTTGTTGGGTGGTCGGAATTTCGAGTCGAGAGACCTGAGTTCGATCCCCAGGTGGCAGTACCAATGAGTTTTCAAAACTTATGTACGAATTTCATCGTTGGCTTGGACATAAAGGCGGCGACGGGCTCACCACCTGTCACGTTGTCCCGAAAATATCTTCGGTGGAAGGTGGGTCAAAGGGACTTAATTGTCTAGACTTGACCTCTGTCTACCCCTGTATTGGGAATTGCGTGAAGATATTTATTTAATATATATATATATATTTATATATTTAAAATGCTTTACAGTTGTAAACGTGTAATAGTTATTAAAGTCATATTGCAATTGCGGTATTAAAGCTCAATGGAGTGAAACATAATAACAGGGTTTTAACATGTCGTTGATTACATAAAATAAGCTGCGACGTTAAATTCAGTAGCTGACCGTTAAAGTACACACAAGTTAACGGTTGCTTAATGAAAGTCGTGACCATTTTGATATAAAATTGTGATACTTGTTTTCAATGAGGTATTATTGAAAACAATATTAACGTCTTACGGTTATTATGTTAAAGTTCATGCAACAATTTAAGGAAATTTTGTATTTTAACCCCTAATTGTTAAAAAACATTTATTCCTGTATAGTTCTGTCAATAGTTTAATGACTTAAGAGATTTAGTAAGTAAGTATTTAGTAATTAAAACTATATAACAATTTTAACAATTAAAACTATATAACAATTTTAACAATTAAAACTATATAACAATTTTGAAGTCACGATAGCCGAGTTGTTGGGTGGTCGGAATTTCGAGTCGAGAGACCTGAGTTCGATCCCCAGGTGGCAGTACCAATGAGTTTTTCAAAACTTATGTACGAATTTCATCGTTGGCTTGGACATAAAGGCGGCGACGGGCTCACCACCTGTCACGTTGTCCCGAAAATATCTTCGGTGGAAGGTGGGTCAAAGGGACTTAATTGTCTAGACTTGACCTCTGTCTACCCCTGTATTGGGAATTGCGTGAAGATATTTATTTAATATATATATATATATATATATATATATATATATATATATATATATATATATATATATATATATATATATATATATATATATATATATATATATATATATATATATATATATATATATATATATATATATATATTTATATATATATATATATATATATATATATATATATATATATATATATATATATATATATATATGTATATATATATATATATATATATATATATATATATATATATATATATATATATAAATATATATATATATATATATATATATATATATATATATATATATATATATATAAATATATATATATATATATATATATATATATATATATATATATATATATATTTATATAACAATTTTAACAATTAAAACTATATAACAATTTTAACAATTAAAACTATATAACAATTTTAACAATTAAAACTATATAACAATTTTAACAATTAAAACTATATAACAATTTTAACAATTAAAACTATATAACAATTTTAACAATTAAAACTATATAACAATTTTAACAATTAAAACTATATAACAATTTTAACAATTAAAACTATATAACAATTTTGAAGTCACGATAGCCGAGTTGTTGGGTGGTCGGAATTTCGAGTCGAGAGACCTGAGTTCGATCCCCAGGTGGCAGTACCAATGAGTTTTTCAAAACTTATGTACGAATTTCATCGTTGGCTTGGACATAAAGGCGGCGACGGGCTCACCACCTGTCACGTTGTCCCGAAAATATCTTCGGTGGAAGGTGGGTCAAAGGGACTTAATTGTCTAGACTTGACCTCTGTCTACCCCTGTATTGGGAATTGCGTGAAGATATTTATTTAATATATATATATATATACATATATATATATATATATATATATATATATATATATATATATATATATATATATATATATATATATATATATATATATATATATATATATATATATATATATATATATATATATATATATATATATATATATATATATATATTTATATATATATATATATATATATATATATATATATATATATATATATATATATATATATATATATATATATATATATATATATATATATATATATATATATATATATATATATATATATATATATATATATATATATATATATATATATATATATATATATATATATATATATATATATATATATATATATATATATATATATATATATATATATATATATATATATATATATATATATATATATATATATATATATATATATATATATATATATATATATATATATATATATATATATATATATATATATATATATATATATATATATATATATATATATATATATATATATATATATATATATATATATATATATATATATATATATATATATATATATATATATATATATATATATATATATATATATATATATATATATATATATATATATATATATATATATATATATATATATATATATATATATATATATATATATATATATATATATATATATATATATATATATATATATATATATATATATATATATATATATATATATATATATATATATATATATATATATATATATATATATATATATATATATATATATATATATATATATATATATATATATATATATTTATATATTTTCTAAAGGATGGTTACAACCAAAGCGGGAGCGGTTCAGTATTTTGAACGGAATAAAAGTCCAACTAGTCTGTCTCGGTCAACTATTTGACAGTCGACGAAACGGTTGACACTTTCGATTAAGGCTAAGGGATATTTGAGCTGTCATTAACTTTTATTTTCATTTACTTTTATTGTCTACATTCTTAAATTGTTGTACCAAAATTTTATGACATAGCTTAAAAATATCTGCAGTCTAATCGTTATTACTAGAAATAAGAATATTTATTGCGCATTTAGGAGGGGCACTACGGAATTTTCTGGGATTTAAATTTTAATTAATTGTGAACATATTTGCAACATTTTTAAATTATTTATAGAACATCTTTATAAGATTGTTTGGCAACAAATACACAGTTATAAATATGCACTTTTACCGACTCATGTTTTTATGTACTCTTTGACAACAGACTATGATGTGATGTATTTATTCTCTTTATGTGTTTTACGAGCAGAATTGAGTGCTATTACGTGTTATGTTTTATTTCATTTGTTTAATATACATTAAACGTATAGTTACCAAATACCAAATCTCACACTCCTCCATACCGATTATTTAGTAAAAGGGCTTACAGAGTTTTGTCTTTTTTAGTAATAGACAGATTTTTGCATTTTTTAACTGATTCTTCAATTTTAATAACAGGCAACAGTTATTATAGTATATTTTGTTCTTTTTCAGGTAAGAAAAAAAATTTCTCACATGGCTTTCTACTATGAAAAAGGTAATGTTAATATAGGTTACCTTTGTCTTATATGTATTCATAATCCCAAGGTATAATTTCTACGATAGAATATCTTTCCCTGCATCCCGTGGGTGTTGTAGTTGGGAACTAATATCCTTAAAATAACATTTTCTACCGACTGTCGGCGATATGTTTATTTCAAACAATACCAAAAGAAAATTGAGCAAGTCTGTGCTACCTATCCTCACAGTTTCAAGATGTCTGATACTGCGATCGCCAAACCGCTTGCCTAGCGGCGATTATGGCCAGCCCTGCAGCGGCATAAGTTCTGCAGTGCCGCCGGAAAATAATAATAAATATAAGTACGACAAAATACCGAAATTTTGCCCTCTTTAATTTGCCTTTTTATTTTATCCAGTGTTTTAGTTTACCCAATCTTTCACCTGTTTGAAAAGGAAAACTTGATCTCACCTCACTTATGGAACACGTAACACATGACAAAATTTACTTACGTAATGACCGCGGCTTGGTTGACTTCCACGTGTATCTACTGACTGTTAACGTCACGAAAATATGCAGATTAAACTTTTCAATTAGAAAGATATGTAGCGTGCTATCAAGAATATTAAGAAACCTTACGAATGGAGGTCAAGTTCATTTCGCTTTTTGTGCTTTTCGTGTTTCATATTTAGTAAGGTAAAAAAACAAATCAGAATTAAGTTTGAAAGCTGACTCTTTTTGCGAAAAATTCTATGGTCACTATTTTTCTTTAACGAGAACTTTCTTTAACTTTAACTTTAATAAAAGTAACACATTATTTTCATATTTTCTATTTGTGTCCTTTTTTAATGAAACTTCACTCGTAAGTCATTTTATAAAGCCGTTCCCTTTGATTAAATTTTTGTGTAGTTAATGTAATTAGGTGTGCAATGGTCTATTTTATTCAGTTTAATATGTTTCGTCAGTAATATATGTTTATCACTGAATTTTAGCAGACTATCATGTAGGTAATCATAATATAAAAATTAATTAATGCGGTTTTTACAATTTGTATTTTTATTTGGATTTGGATATCGCAACAAATCACAACACAACCTAATTGCCAATAAAAGTAATTAAATGCCACCCCTAGTATTCCTATTCTTTTCGTCCGCCCCTGGCTGAGGCAGTTTGTGAAAGAGACCATACGTCCCCACAAACGAGTTATATATGTGTGTTAAAACAGTAAATATTAATTAGGTTTGATAACTTTCCAGATAACCTTCTAAGAAAAGGTTGGCTAAATTAACAATATTTTACATGCAACATGTAACTGATAACTATATATAAAACAAATATAAATATAAAGCAATATAAAACAAACCGCAATTGATATTCGAAAAAAGAAAAAGTGCGAAAATAGCAGAAAGAGTGCACGAAAGCACAACAATTAAAAAGACAGCCAAATAAGATTACTAATATTTTGGGAAATTAATGCGTTAACTCTATTATTTGAAATTAATCACGTTGCAATAGTCACTCTGACTGCGAAAAGTCCCCGCAAAACTGGCACTACCTGGCATTTTCATCAGTGTTACAACAAAATAATATGACTACGTCAAACGCTAAATATTGTTAGTTCTTGTTCTTAATCTTGATTGAACGGCAAAATTGGTACTTAAGTGTCTCGTTACTTACTGCCATAATTAGTTTTAAAGGATATTAATTAAATAAATTGTGTTAAACTTTAAAGGGTTCAAATAATGTTAGATAAACTTTACAGATTTAACAAATTAAGAAAATTGGCTACACTTGTAAAAGGCGCAGCAATAACGAATGGATGAAAAATTTGAAACGAAAATCTGAAGGAGAATTGGTGCAGCAAAAGTGCATAGTCGTATTACGGCTCTTTTTGCAGTCAGTTTACGAACGTAAGCATTCGGAAAATTGATGTCCATTTTTACTGTGATGTTGCAAGCATTCTAAAGGTGTTCCTAAAACGTGAATTGGGAAATTCGTAGAGTTTTTCGTACGGTTCGGATTTTGAAGTTTTATTACTGATTTCACTAAACAAAGTTCTTTGCTCTTTTTAATTGCCTTTTTTATTAAAAGACATATAATTTTATTGTATAAAATAAAGTTTTGGCTAGTCAACGGTCTGTCATTCATCATTGTCGACCACAGCTTTCTGGCGATCACAAAGTCTATTTTTCAGATCAACATTTGTGAATAACTAGAATAAACAATTATAATGGGTTAGTCAATATGTACATTAGATTTTTTTAAAAGATTTCAAATTCTGGGGTAGGCAGACCTCTAGACTATGAAATCCTATCGACCCACTTTTCACCGAAGCTATTTGCTACAACATCACTTATACTCACGAAATTACGAATTCCGACAATAATAGGCTCACCACCTGGAGAGCCTATTGTTGACGGAATTCGTAATTTCGATTTATTAAATGTTTTTCAAAAGAACTAGAATGTTTAAATAAATAACCAACTCCTACGTGTTGATTTCATTTGCGAGCCATTAAAGTCAGCGTGGCTCAACGGTCACTCAATTAACGTTCAGCCATTTTGATTAATCTTCATAGCAATGAAAACTTTCCCGGCGATTGTTTACAAAAACTGATTATTGGATTTCAGAAGTTAAACAGTAATGAAATCAATTGAATAAGTCAATGAATAATTTTTATATTACTTAGTTTATAGCTTAATTTAAAAAACCGAAACATTATCTATCATTGACCGTATACTATCGTCAATGCTAGTCCTTCAATCCATATTTAATAAGAGTAATTTTAATTGAATCTCAAAATAATTTTTTTAATTCAACTGCCTTCAAAAAGAACTCAAAAGCCAAAATATGTTCGTACCTAAACTTGTTACTTATTAATTTGAATAAAATATTCTAATAAGCACTACTTACTGATATGGTTAAAGGCGGTGTCGACAAAAAAACGATAACATTATAGGATATGATGAATCATAGACAGAAACTGTTTAATTCCATCACAAAAGACGTAAAATACCCAAAATGGTTAAATCATTTGATAAATTTTCTTAATTTTCTTGGGATTTCATTATCAGATCATGACGTGGTAACAATGTGACCTACTCTGTACATATGCCATAAGTACCCTTTCAAATAAATATAGAATTTTTGAAATCGGTTTACCAAAAGGTTTACAAACAAAAAAAGGAACATACAACCTAACTCAGAACCCTCTACTCTCTTTTAAGTCGGCTTATAACTCACAGCTGTAATACATAAACTATTAAAGTATATAAATTTGGTTTAAAAATCTTTTGTCATGACACTTAAAAGGACTTACCATAAAATTAACAACATATCCATGTAGCGTAATAGTATTCGTATATTTAATAAATCAATTAACTTTATAATGAATTTAAAAGGTCGGATGGTAAAAGCTTGTTAAAGTTAAATGAATTACTGAAAACATTACATTTTAAATACAACATTGTTATACAACACTTGCTATTTTTTTCAACAAGTAAAAATTTATAATAAAATCTTAAATATGTTGTAACCAACTGCAAATTACTTCATTGCCCATGTGTCCTTAGGATTGATTTACTTCGCTTATAAATAGAACGCTGATTCATTGAGTGTAGTTCGCTTCACGTAAACTCAAAGTAAATGAACAAAATATTATGTACGTAGTTGTTAAATAATACTTGTGGGTTATGAAATGTGTGATTATATTGAAAGAAAAATAATCATAAATTGTTGTGTTCCTGTGTGTTCTTCAACTCTTCACGCAATTCCCAATACAGGGGTAGACAGAAGTCTAGTCTAGACATTTAAGTCCCTTCGGCCCACCTTCCATCGAAGATATTTTCGGGACAACGTGACAGGTGGTGAGCCCGTCGCCGTCTTTATGTCCAAGCCAACAAGGTTTGTACATAGGTTTTTAGAAAAACCCATTGGTACGGCCACTTGAGAATCGAACTCGGGTCTCTTGACTCGAAATTCCGACCACCCAACCATTCGGCTATCGTGACTTATAAACTTATAGTTCTTATAGTTATACTTATAGTTCTTCAACTCTAAGCTTTCTATGTTGTACATTAAATATGTGAGCCATGCTTTACTTTATAGTTACAAACAAAACAAAATTCCTACTGTTGTTATTTGATGTACTATCTTCTCTAATTTCTCTCTCTCTCTCTCTCTCTCTCTCTCTCTCTCTCTCTCTCTTTCTACTGAAACAGATTAAAATAAATAAAAAGTAAAATATAAATTAAAGAGATTGAAATTAATATAAAAAATGATTCAAATAGTTTATACGCCATGCACACAAAAGCGGGGTTAGGTGTACATTGAGTTTTCTATTATTTTATCTAGACAAAGACAAGGAAATACTGACTAACTGCTTAGAATTTTAATTAGTTTTTTCTTAACACTTTAAATCACTGATAAAACTCAATGGTATGCAGTATCAATAAATTACCTTCAGTTTGTAAATCCATTCTTAGCTCATGTATCTTTAAGCAATCCCCTTTGAAATCTTTCAGCTTGCGGTAACATGTTCGAGATGTGTTAGTTCTACACGAACATACAAACGAGAGCGAGAGCTCCTAAGCTTGCGCTTAAATTGTTAAGCCATTTCCGCATAAAATTGTAAGCACTGAAACATCCAAATCAAATACATTGCATAGTGTTGTTATTTCAAAGTATATTTTTTTATTAACCTATAGGTTAACTTACTAACACTTTTTCCTTACTTTTTCCCCATACCTTTTCACCGTCTTTCGTCGGTTCAAACCAATATCTACAGAATGTTGCTAAATATTTTTGCCAGCTTTTTTTCTAAAATCGCTATAGCTGGTTGGGTGTTCGGATTACGAGTAAAGACATCCGAGTTCGATGCCCAGGTGAAAGGCTCGTCGTCGTTGTAGTTGTCATAGTCGTTTTTCGAAACTTATATACGATTTATATCGTAGTCTCGGACTTAAAAGCGACAGGCTCAACACCTGTCACGTTGTCCCAGATAGGCTTCGGTGAAAGATGTGCCGAAATAACTTAATTGTCTAGAGCATTATCTAACCCAGTATCACGAATAACGTGAAGATATTTATTTTACATATTTATTTTTCTGCCTGCCGCGGCGAATTGCCCACGTGGGATTGGAGCTCGATCTAGATGGGCGTGTCCATATTTTTAACGAACCAGAAAGAAGAGAAAGAAAATATATATTTCCTTTTTGAATATTTTTATATTTTCTTTAAAAAGTCACGATAGCCGAGTTCGATCCCCAGTAAGTAGGCTCGTACCAATGGGTTTTTCAAAAACTTATCTACGAATATCTTTGGCTTGGACATAAAGACGGCGACGGGCTCACCACCTGTCACGTTGTCCTGAAAATATCTTCGGTGGAAGGTGGGCCGAAGGGACTTAATTGTCTAGACTCGACCTCTGTCTACCCCTGTATTGGGAATTGCGTGAAGATATTTTATTTTTATTATTTCTTTAAAAGAGGGCCTGTCTTTGGAAAAATCGTGACCAGTTTCTTCACCTAGAATTAACTGCAGGCGAATGAACTTCTCAACCGTGAACAAAATTGAGCAACTGAGAGTTTTTTTATATATAATTTTTATGTCATGAACTTTATTTCTAAAACTGGTCAAATGGGATATTATTATAACTCTTATATTTTTCATACTTTATTTTTTTTATTCCAAAACTTTATATATAGAAACAAATTAATATTAAATTACTAATTTTTACTTATAGAACTTAAGATTAAAATACAAGAACAAGCACATAGAAGAGTAACAAGAATTTTCTGCACTGTATAAGATTATTACCGTGTAGTAACGGTATAAGAATATGGTCACTCCCTTTCTTCCCGTGGATGTAGTAAGAGGCGACTAAGTGAAACAGTCTTAAATATCGTTGATATGATAACCGATACATGGCGAAATAACCATCTCTAAAAATATAAGACCGAAATTATCAGACCGAAGATGGGCAGCAGCGTCTGAGGTGCGAATTGTCTGCTACTGCGATCGCCAATCCACCTGCCAAGCGTGGCGATTACCGCAAAGTCCACTGCAGGACAAAGGCCTCTCCCATGGGGAGGCCCATGGGAGAGGCCTTTGTCCTGCAGTGGACTTTAAGAGGCCGTTATGTATGTATGTATAAGATTATTATTATGATAGGTACGAGTATACTAGTACTAAACTGAAACAAAAATAAGTAGTATTCTCTTGACTATAACGTGTTTTTAATTATATTAGTATATATTATGGACTTTTCCTAATATCTTGTGAGAATTTTATCTCTTGCTTTGATACGCGGCTTTGAGAGAGCATTCGGAAATCCGCTCGGGCTTTATAATGTCGTCGACATGACGCCCGACTCGGCTTTCATCCTATAGAATTGCAGACAAGAAATAGGGCTGCCATTTACATGTGTAATGTCCATTAATATTTCTACCAGAGCTCATGCAACTTCTTGCGCGTTAAACAAAAAGCTCTAGTAACCTTCCTGTATACTGACTTGCTTAAAAGAATGCTCTGTCGAGAACAAAGTAGATTACGAATTAAACAAAAGTTTGTTTCAAAAGTGTGTTTAATAATGAAAGTGTATAACGGTACAGAAATAAATGTTGCCTAGATGTTTTTCGTGTATTGGTTAGTGCATTTACCTTATCGACTTTATTTCATAGCGTCCCACTCACACCACTACCACACGATAAAATGTGACAACACTTCATAAGAATGGGGTTTTTCTTTTCTTTTGTCTTTTCGCAAATTAAAATACATACAACGACCCGGTAGACGAGTTGGTAGTGTACCTGCCTTTGAAGATAAGGGTAGCGGTTACAAATTCCGGCAGCGGCGGCTAGGAGCATCATTTGTGTGATGAATATGAATGTTTATACTCAAGTCATGGATGTTTATATGTTCATATAAATATTTACCTATGTAAAACATGAATGTATTTATATTGTACCGTTAGCTAGAAAACTGAGACGGCTATAGGTTTACGGCCTGTCACGTAGTGCCGAATAAGCTTCAGTGAAAAGGGGATTCAGTATTTTGACAATGATATATTAATTGAACAACAGTTTTCACCCTTTTTACGGCAAAACGTGTTGTTTCATGGTCCCAGGTTCATCTCAAACGGGATTTCGTCATTTCGTAAATTTCTTATTTGCTCTTGGATATTTTTTCTGTATTTACGGTTCTAATTGAGACTAATACTCGATGGCTTTTTCATGTGATAAATGAGAAATTCAAAACTGACACGTGTAAATCCGAACCCGTGACTTCCGCTGTACCGTGGCGATTTTTTTACCGACTTACTGACTCCTTAGCCACCGTGTTTTACCCGCAGAAGTTGAAATTTTTAATCTCTCTTTTGTACGCCTCTTAAGGACGTTGGTGACATATGCCAGAAAATAAGCCTACTTGTAACTCAATGTCAATAACTATACAGCTATAAGAACATCACACTAATAATGTCATGAACGCCTTCATGAGGAATCTTTGTAATTTTTAAGCCTGTAAGATACTACACTGACCTTGTCGTCAAAATTTAAGTTTAAATTTCTCAATAATTTAAACGAGATATTAAAAAAATAAACTTTATTTTACTCTACCAATATTGACAGATCATTGAAAGGCTGAAGCGATGAAGATTTAAAAACTTATTTGTAGATCGCCAGGGTGCACAAAGCTCATTGACACATTTCAAGATGGATACATTCCCCAGTTGTGTAGGAGGGAAGCTACGTGCGATTATTAAAATTGACATTCAATACTGCAGGGCAACTTGAGACCTTGTAGTTATTTATTAAATTATTGTAGAGCAAATAAGAAATAAAACAATTGTGTAACAAAAAATAGCTCTTTACAAACAAGACCAAGTTAGCGAAATGACGCAAATTAGTGACTATTCGTAGGTGAGTCGATGTGGAAGCAACTCTGCAAAAGATTAACGTAAAAATTAGAATGGTAAAATTTATTCTTCCCTGTCTTTTACACAAAAACAATCCCGAGACTAATATTGCCGATTCTAATTTGGACTCTCGGTCGCTCGTCGCTCAGTGTCAATAGTAAAGCACAGTGTAAAAGCAACGATTTTTTTTTGCGGGGCTTGCAACCCTATATCTCCCGGCGGGGAGCGAGTGCTCGATTGTTGAAGCTCTTTGTGGACTACAATGACGAATAAAAACACATCCCTCTTTGTTCGACGAGAACTACTGCTATGACTCATCGGACATATCAATCCATTCGTCTGCTCTCGTAATGTTTATAATATGAACTGACACGATGATCTGTTTATTATTTCTTAATAATTGTGTAGTTTTAATAAGCTGTTGCACTTGTGATTAGAAGAATTTTATTTGATATCTTATTGTAAGCAATTTAACACAGCGGTAATATTATAATATAAAATATTAGACATGGGAATAAATTTTGTGTATTAATTATTTACTACATTCAGCCCGCCACTTCATCCGCTCATAATATTGAGTTTTTTATCATGTACGGCGGTAAAGTAAAACAAAATCATGATGGAGATCTTTTCTCATTGAAACGAACATTTTTCTGGCATAAAAAGTATATGTTAACCCCGGTCATGAACTATGTGTGTATTAATTTTCATTGAAAGAGATTCATTGCTTTTAATAGGCACTCATATAGGCACAAAAAAAGTGACATACACCCAAACTTCTATGTATAAAAAAACATTACAAGAATTCTAATTGTTTTTCCAAGGTGACTTTAAGGACAGTATTATGGAGCTAATAATAGAAAATTTCTCGATATAGCACTGAATATTTTGCGCTCAGACAAGTACTGATTATTCCAAGAAAACATAATATTTTCTAAAAATAAAATTTTAAAATAAAAACACTGAAAAACAGAGGCGTAAGTTTAGCTCCGAAGGCGGCACATTATTGTTCGAGGGTACAATATAGTACCTTAGTTTAGGTTCTAGTCTTTGTATGAAATAAATATGTCCGGATGAACACATCATGTTTCTGCGGCCTCCCCTGCGTAGACTACTATAAAGAGTTTGTTGTTTGTAAATTAGTTAATCAAAAGTCTATTTGCCATCTTTAACTTTTACAACTTTAAAAACCACGATTTTGCTATACAAACACATCTCCCACTAACATTCATCCCTATTTTATCTAACACAAGACTGTAATTAAAGACATGTGATATCATTAACAGCCTACATATAAATTTTCATCTTGCAAGTTCCGAAATGACATAGTTCTTCATAGAAATTTTCAACCTCATTCTAACCCTTTTTTATGAAATGTTTTTCTTCATTAATGTCTCCCACTTAAAATTCGTACTGATCTTATATTTAATCTTCGTGGGTCTAGTGGTTTGCGAGAGGCCATGATTACTTAATGTCAGTATTATTTTTATCGTATAGTAGTTATTGTAACATTGCATATTTACTAATAGAAATCAGTGACTACTCAAAAATATACTGTCTGTGACGAGTTAGTTGAAGTTTTTAAATTTCTCATCAACTTATGAACAAAAAGACCCTGGTCTTTTTTTCATAAGTTCATGAGAAACGTATGCTTGAAAAATCAAATATAAAATTTAAAAATCAAAATCTTCACAATGCCTCATAGTCCATAATTACTCTCTGGCTCCGTACACACTAGAGTGGAACAAAAATTGGAAAACGGCTATTCGGATACAGAAACTGGTAAGAGCGTGTTTCTGACCCAGGTGAAAAGCATTACCAGACACTTATTTTCAGTCTCGTCTTCTTAATTTTGATCTCCTATTTATCGAGATGGCTATCCCGCGTGCTGCTTTCAATTTTTTTTTCCCTAGCTGCTAAAAATAAAATGAATATGAAATACACTAGGCACGCGACACGTCATGTCTGTTTATCAAAAAGGCGGGTACAGACGTGCTGAATCATTTCGGCGTCTGAAGAGAGTACTTAAAGCTGTCGCCTATAAGGCTAAAAGTTTTTTGGTGTCTCCGTATGTTCAGTGTTTTTATGTTATGAGTCTAGTCTCTTTTTGGCATTAATTTGAAAATACATCGCGGTCTATATAGAAACAAGACTTTTAAAATGATATTAAAAAATTTTTTAATTTTTTTTTTTTCAGTATTACGTACGTACTTACTTTTAAGTGGTATGTAAAACGTATCCAATCGCAGCATGTATTTCTTTATATCTTTAGTTATCCTTATATCTGTAGGCAAAACGTTCCAGCAACGTTTTATTATTGTATTATTTTATTTGTACATAGATTAAAATATGCAATGCCGTGCGCACACACGAACGCTACGGACTACTGACTTTGTGTCTAGGTGGTCTAAAATGAAATGGCCCGTGTTATTACATAGATAAAAGTTATTAATTCCATGTAAGGTTCTGTAGAACCTCAATTATTTAACTTTCTATATAAGAATAACATGACTTTATACCAAGTTATGTTTCAATATAATAACGCAGTAATAAAACGTATGTGTGTTTTATACAATTGATTAAACGCTCTGGCAACTTTTTATTTTTAGCCAGTTCGTCTCTTTGGTAACGAATTTATGGGATAAAGCAACATCTCCATGGAGTAGCGAGCTATGAACTCTAAAGATTTCTTGAGAGGTTAGATGTATAAAAATATTCCTTTCGACTTGGCCACGTTATCTGATATGACCCTTACCGTAATGCAATTATTACATCTGACTTAATCCTGGTCAGTATTCAATACCAAATTTCCAAGGAAGATTTTAGGAGACATGTTCATGCCTGGCTCCAGAGTCCAAAAGTAAACAAACTTTGAATATTGTGTAAGAGAAAGCCTCTACGATACAACAAACACTTGCAACTTAACCGAGGTATTGACTTTTCTTTTTCCTAAAGGTTTCATGGAATGTAGTGAAGAGAAGATTTCATTTTCTACTATCATACTATACTTAATGAAAAATAATGATCGCCTTAAAAATTTTATTAATTTTATTCAGTTTATCAAGAGTTAAATACATTTATCATATATAGTAAGAATTATATTAAAAAAAACTAAACTAATTAATGGTAAACACCGCATGCAATCATTTGTCTTACAAACAGAATAAATCTAAGCTAATATATCTTCAAAATTAATATACAAATTGAGAGAAAAAAACAAAATATGAAAATTGGAAACTTCGAAGAAATATATAATAGAGATTTACAGCGATCTTTTAACTTATAAGTACTTTGAACAGAGGGATAACTTATTTATTATCACACATTTTATATAAGAAACAAAGATCATTGTATTTCTAGTCTAGTAGTCGACCGTAGTACTTTAAATTTTAGTTTTACCAGACACGAAGTAAGGCGCCAAAGGAAGCGTTTTTGAACTCGCACGATCCTCAGCATATAAATGTAGAATAGTTTGGCCGCCAGACGATATTACAATATTATGATAAGCTAAGTGCTAACAAATCTCAAATCTGCTAAAATATGTTGTGAGATTATTTGGAGAATTTTTCCTATTTTTATTGGATCTAAATTCAGAAGTTACAAGGACTGATTTTCGTTACTGCGGTAGCAGCTGGCTCCTAAAGGGAACGACACTTAAATATTGTTTTCCATGTTATAAATAATAAATAAATAAATAAATATCTTCACGCAATTCCCAATACAGGGGTAGACATAGGTCTAGTCTAGACAATTAAGACCCACCTTCCAGAAGATAACTTCGGGACAATGTGACAGGTGATGAGCCCGTCGCCGTTTGTGTGTTTGCATATTTTCCATGTTAACTTTCATAAAATTTTTAATTCAGCGTTGACAATACATATATTTACAAAGCGAACCTCATTAATTTTTTATGGTCTTCAAAAGAGGAATTGTTAATGATTCCTATCTTTTATAGCGTCTCAATGTTACCACTTTATACTTTGTCAATTTGTGTTAAGCAATAACTAGATGTTTTAATTATTAGACATAGTCCTCAGGTGACAATGAATTTTCCTATGTGATAATGAATTATCCTCAGCTAAACATCAGCTAGGTTTTCTGCTAGTTATCGGAACGGATATTCCGTTGACTATTAGGAACCACTGATATTTTAAGGCTTTTCCATTAATTGCTTCTTACTTTACGTACGTAAGTAGAGTGATATCAATATCAGCTGAAAATAAGATAAATAGTAATACTAGGAAGTATAATTGGAGCAATCGTAATAATCAAAACCAAAACCGGAAACCTACTCGGACACGTCGGGAGACAACGATACACGATTCAGCATTCAGCAGTTAACGGGCCGAGCTCCTGACCGTTAAACTGGTTTTTGCAATGCACAGTATGAAACTATTTGTACTGTTAAAGAGATAAAGACTTCACTGAGCAGAGGTATTTACGTAAGTTTTCTGAAAAAATATCGACTAATTTGATTCGAATAAATTTTGAGTGCCATCTTTTTAAAATGCCAAGTCTGTGGTAAGATTAGATAAAATTTTATAATTCATTTATAATTTAGAGGTATATTTCATATTTCTATAATATCTAATTTTTTATACTTAATTATGTTATATTTTTATACTTTACATTATTTTTATCATCACACATATACCAAAGAGGTCTAGACAATAAAGTCTTTGCGACCCACCTTTCACCGAAGTTCATTTGGAACAACGAACTCTCTTATTTTTATGGAAGAAAATTTACTAGTTCAATGTAAAGCATGATGCAATTTAATGCTTTTCCTT
Source organism: Sericinus montela (assembly GCA_029286605.1). NCBI lineage: Eukaryota > Metazoa > Arthropoda > Insecta > Lepidoptera > Papilionidae > Sericinus > Sericinus montela. The sequence goes on from JAGSMR010000040.1 coordinate 3,183,508, forward strand.
TCATTCAAATATTTGAAGCGAAAACTAATACTTTAGTAATATATAACAAATTTAATACTTTATTCAGTAGTTGAAATGTAGTAGAGACGTTTTATGAGTAGGAGACATCTGAAAAGAAAGAATTTGAGGCCAATATTTTTGTGACCTGATATGCATTTCTTTGGACGTGCTAGATTGGTTTGTATAGAAAACCATAAAAACTTAATATTTTGAGCAGCATAATATTTTCCTTCCGTATTTAAAATTATGTACTTAAAACTAAAACATAAATGCCCTTCTTAATATTTTAACATGAATGCTTTGATTGATGATTGATTACAAACAGCCTTAGATTTTAGATAGAGCGGCCTTAAAACAAACAATTCTGCCAGTTTTCAAATATCTTAATGGCATACTGAGATAGCAACTGACCTTAACCATTCAACATTAAACACATTATCAGCTAACAATAAACATTGTTAGATAATGAGCGATGCGGCACTCCGCTAAGTGAAATTGTCCTTTCTCTATCGCGGTCTGTGACAAGTGACAGATAACTTTACACTCGGTGATAGCGTTCGAGGTTCGAGCTTTACAAATGCCTTTAACGCATTAGAAACACGGTTTCTCAAAGTAACTCCAATGATTAATGTTTGTGTCCGACGATCTCATCTCAAGAAGGTATGAAATACGTACGAAAAAAAAAGTTACAATAGAGCACAACATTTCTGTTTCGAGATTGAGATGTGCAATACATAACCCGGTTTTAATTGCGTTAAGTATGTGACATGTTTAATTAAACGTATAATTTAACGCAGTGTATAGTCAGATATTTATATTACGAAAAAAGTCTTTAAACCCAAATATTATATTCAAAGCATTTTTACAATTATTATACAATATTATATAATTATATAAATTGCATATTTGGTAAGGGCTTTTAGCCGGATAAGAAGATATGTTTTGAGCGAATGAGTGAAGACTGGTTGGTGAATAAAGTAACTAGCGCGGAAGTTAACATTAAAAGGGGTCGAGGTAGGCCGATCTTGCTTTCTAAGACGTGAGTAAATTGCTCGAAGAGGGGTGTCAAGAGTAATCATATACCTAGAATTGCGTAAATGAATAAAATGATTAATCTGAAAGAAGCGAAAAAGTTTTAAGGAACGTGACATTTGACGATCTGTTCTCTCTAGGTAACCTGTCAGGGACTATGCGTGATGATATTGTACAGTTATAAATATAATGCATATATTATAAGAGTTATTACTAGCCAAAAATATACTTAAGTAGCTTAAAATCGTTCTTAAGTAGATTGCAGTTACACCTATGATGCAAAGGCGGTTGATAACTTTATAAACATGCAGTTTATCGTCTTGCATAACTTTTAATGAACTACACTACATTAATTCATAAGGGGAATAAGAATAAGGGTGCGCGAACGTGGGCAGGTTACGTAAGAAGATGTTTATTAAGTAATTAAAATACCATATCGCTCTAAATTAAAGTATAATTACATTTGCTTCATAATTAAGACAATTTCATTTGAATAGGAAGGAAGAATGCAATTAATATCGCAATATTCTTAAAGCAAGTTAAATGGGTCAGTTTTGTTTTTATTTATTACCGTGTGGTGTCAGTGTAAAAACTTACCACCCCTCTTCGGACTGTGGGTGTCGTGTAAACCAAATAAAGGAATATATTTAAAAAAAATCATTGACTACCCACTGAGGGCGAGAAACCGACTTGAAAAATTCCAGATCAAAATTTTGCAGACCCGTAAAGGACAGCAATATTGAAGGTGCGGTTGTTCCATGTTGAGATCGCCAAGAATTGCGATTATAACTTATCATCCTTACAGGTGCGGTCTAAATCTAGCAGTGGATTCTTTCCATCCGTTAATTAAGTATATATGTTATAATATTCTAAGAAATAAGTGTCAGTTAATTTAAACCATTATACGGCCTTAACCTCCGCAATACAATAAGCTACATGTTATGTAAACTCATAACACGATTATAAGTTTCATATAAAATATGTAGGACTTCATTACTTCAACCGTCTTTCATAACAACCCTTTACTTAGGTTTAAATATTCAAGTACCTTACAGCGTATAACTGGTTATACGGATGTTGATGATCGTGAACAATTTTATTTGAAACGAACTGCTTATAAAATAAAGCTTTTTCATTAGATTTGTGTAACCGCATTGTCGAACCGGTATTGCTAAATATTATTCTAAAGTCCGAGTTCCGCAAAAATATTAAAATATAAATATTTAGCGAGGGAAAATTAAATATTTCGCACATTGCAAGGAACAACGAAAATTCTGAATGAAATATTATAGATAAAAATTTATTCATGCGTTATCCCGAGCGCATAACACGATGGGATGATAAGATTGTTTAAAACGGACACGATTAGATAAAGGAAAAGTGATTAAAGGATAATTAAATATATATATTCACTTCTCGCAGTTACTAGAAGCATGTAATGCGCAGGTTTGAATGCACCGAAAATATGTAGAATAACGCAATAATAAATTCCACTTAACTGCCATCAAGGACAGAGATATTACGACGCATTACACGAACGACGTAGTATACAGATTAAAAACAAGTCTTTTTGAAATTTGTTTGTCTATAAAAAGATAATATTTGGTGATTATTATTCTCTTTTACATAACATTTATACACATCGGCTTGTAAAAGTCAACTACAAGAAAAGACCTGTCCCTGTTTGAATCCCAAGTCCCAATATCCAAGATGGCTAATTGAATTGCCGATATCAGACGACAAACTACTAATTTAAGACGTGTTAATGCAAAATTATCAAAACATTACCTGAACTTCAAACTTACAAATCACTCAGGATGTCACATATTTATAACCAGTTCATCAGGAGGCGAAACGTTAAGCTATTATGTCATAACAATTGCACTATATTGACAAACGATCGTTTGTTCCGGCGTCGAGACCATTTTACACTGGACCAAAGCGGAGCATAAAAGAGTGTAACGGTGAACACACACTATAAATAGGGTATTAAAATATATAATATTGTGTGATCGAACTGCTATTGGTTAATGTCCGAATTTTAATTATTTTTTGCATTCAAAAATACAATTTACGATTGAAATTGGAAGAGCACGTTTATTCATATTATTTATAATGGCTCGTAAGATCAATAAGGAGGTTACGATAATTACAGTCATAAATGTCAAAGAATATTTGATTTGCTAGTAACGAAAATTCAATTAAACTCACAATTTGATTAAATTAAAATTATTATTCGAGGCTAAGACGGTGATAGGTTCGTCGCCTGTCTCCTTGTCACAAATATCAGCCGGCGAATTGTGGATTGAAAAAGCTAAATTTTCTAGACGTCTTAACTACCCTAATATTGGGTAAAAATACACTTAAATTCTTTAAGCACAGATTCATACAAATTCGTACAAATTTGATGTTTTCTTCAAGTGACAGAAGTTTATGCCTCTTAGAGAAATAAACTTCACTAATTTTATGTAGGAGTCTTTAAACAAATTCGGCCGTTATTACAAAGTAACAGTGTTATTAATGGTTATAGTTATAGATTGAGAAATTCTCAATACTACAATACTTATGCACTACTATTCTCAATACTCAATACTACATATTATGTATTTATTTATTCATTATTTATTTATGCTGATAATTTTAAATAATTTATTTAATTTTAAACAAATTAGAATTAAATTCCACTTCAAACTAGTTGACTATATGCATAGAGAAAAGTTAAAAAGGTTAGAAATTTTAAAAGATAAAAAGATACATCAAAATTTCAACTTTGTTAGATTTCCAGGTAATTTCCTAAATTTTTTAGTTACAAAATGTTAAATATAAAGTGTAGTGTAGCAGCCGTTATATGACTGTAACTATAAAATGTAAATATTTTACTTTATATTTTATGATATAAAATAATATACATAATCGTATCACTTACTTTCCTATCAAAACTCGATGTAAACTTACCTTAAGGAATGCAACGACTTGCGGAAGACTGCCGTTATCTTTATGTAACACGAGTTCATTATTATCATCTCTTTTTCACAACTGAGGAATCCAATTTGACAGTAAAGGATAGCCATATGTCAACCCAATAAATACGAAGTGAGAGGTGGTAATAATGTAGACAGGATGCGCGAGCGCAGCTGGCTGGAACATTGTGTTTTTACATTCCTTTTCTTTTCCTCGGTCAGAAAAAAAAAACAATAAAAAGATGATTTTGCGCGTTGTAGCTCCGTACTAACTACCGGTCTCTATAATAGGTACGAAAAATGTTAATGATGTGTTTATCTTCGCATATATCGACCCTGTAGGCGCAAACTTAATAGAGTATTCTTGAAAGTCGCTTATCAAAATTAATACGTATTAACGCTCATAAAAAAAAAGAAGTACCTTAAATATCTAAGCTAGTTGATGTGAGGTGTGATAGTGACACGAGCATTGTGCAAAGTAGCTGTGGTACAAATGTTGTGTTACGGCTGAAGGATGTAGAGAGCCAATCACGGGCAACAAAACATTTCATCTTAGTCCTCAGCGTCGAAAACTAAGTAACCATTTTAATTTGAAAGAATTTACATATGGGATGCTGTAGCGACTTTCATCCGTTAGGTAGTTATTCAGCATACAGCAAAAGTGATCCCCGTCACTGCTCCTGTACAGAATGGTTAGTTATAATCGCCACGCGTAATAAACGAATTGGCGATCGCATTCTCTTTCACCTTAGACGCTCCTACTCATCTGGTCTAGTGTTTTTTGAGATGGTTTCCTGCATCTAATCCACTGCCAATGGTATTTTTAGTCGCCTCTTATGACACCCTTGGAAAAAGGTTGTATATTCTGACGCCGATACCACGCGGCATAGGTAAGTTTAAAATAACTTAAATCGAAAAACCTTTACCGAGTGGTAACAGTGTAAGAATATTACCGCCCACTTTCTTCCCGTAGGTGTCGTAAGAGGCGACTAAGGGAAACAGCCTTGAATAAAGTAATGGCAACCGATAGATGGCGGTATTAGCATATCTAAAAATATCAGACCAAAATAATCATACCGAAGATGGGCAGCTGCGTCTGAGGTGCAAGTGGTCTGGTGCTGCAATGACCAATCCGCCTGCTAAGCGTGACGATTATGGCAAATTCTCCCTATGGGAGAGGCTTATGTCCTGCAGTGGACTTTAACAGACCGTTATGTATGTATGTATATAAATTGAAAATATGGTGCTTCCCGTGCGCGGAAATTATGGTAAACCCTCTCTTACCCGAAAAGCCTATGTGCTAATATTATGTTTGTGTTTATCAATTCCCATAAAAATATGTCTTTGCCTTCCCATTACATAAGTAACGTTGCTTATTACTTTTCGGAAACCTTCAGTTTTATCGACAGTCACGATAGCCGAGTGGTTGGGTGGTCGGAATTTCGAGTTAATAGACCCGAGTTCCATCCCCAGTTGGTAGGCTCGTACCAATGGGTTTTTCAAAAACTTATGTACGAATATCGTTGGCTGGGACATAAAGACGGCGACGGGCTCACCACCTGTCACGTTGTCCCGAAAATATCTTCGGTGAAAGGGGGGTCGAAGGGACTTAATTGTCTACACTCGACCTCTGTCTACCCCTGTATTGGGAATTGCGTGAAGATATTTTTTTTTCAGTTTTATACCAAAGCATGTATAAAAATTACATCTTAAATATCAGTTCAATCAATTGCCCTAGACTCAGATTAACGTCGAGAGTAAACGTTTGATAATGAAGACATCGGCGGGCGGTTTCGTTGAGTCGAATCCGCGGCATGAAATCCTCGTTAATGACAAAAAATGGAAACAGAATATTATATTTGAAAATAGAATCCTTACTATTGGCATAATTTTTATCAAATTTTAAAACGATTTATTTAGTGTTGTTTGCACCACAAATGAAATGAAAGACTAACAAAACCAGTAAGTGATCCGAGAATTTGAAACTGATCTAAACAAACTGCCTCAACTATCCAGACGTCTTTTAAGTCAGATTTTAAGTTAAAAAGTACATCTCACGATCGTATCTGATGTCGAAGTTATTGACCGAGTTTCCGAACTGGTGTTATTCACTTGAAGTGTTTGTAGGTCATATTTAGAGCAAGGGCTTTGGAAAGTTGTGTTACTTAGTTATTAAGTTGTAAAATTTTAAACAACTCTGTTAAATTTTAGTAACAATTGCATTGTACATTTTAAAAAATGTGAGCCGTCATGGGACGCCTGGCAGATGTGAAATATCGTGTGTGTACAAGTAATATGCATAAAAGATAATATTATTACAGGAATGAAAAAATGAAGTACTAAGAAAATACTAATGAAAAAATGAAGTATTACGAATTTCTTACAGAAAATGGTAACTTTATTTAATAAGCATTTATTTACATTTGATATAAAAATTCGATATTAATATCAAGTGGCCACAATTTAAATATTTTCTCTCTGTCTCTGTGACTTCAGTTATAGTTATATTCGATGTTTCCTCTGCCGGTATTACTGTGACGATTGGTCGATGATAACTAAACTACGTTACAAAAGTCCCGTAGTAGTAAAGTCCCGTTGTCCCGAAAATATCTTCGGTGGAAAGTGGGTCATAGGGACTTAATTGTCTAGACTTGACCTCTGTCTACCCCTGTATTGGGAATTGCGTGAAGATATTTATATATTTATTTATTACGTTACAAAAGTATTGGATGAAACATTATCAAGATAACTCACAATTACAGCATCTATAGTTGTTCCATATTTGGTAGTAGATTCTTTTGGATTGTTGTTGATTTGCAATTGAAATTCTTTTTGAAGAAATGTCATTAATGGCATTGATTCAGCTCTTACAAATTACATTAAAATCTCCAGCTAATTTTAATGGCAGTTTATATTTATTCGTTTTAAAAATTATTGAACCTTTTTGACTATAAGGAAATTACCTTTCATGTAAAAATGAAATCTTAATATAATTTACATAGTCACTAATATGAATAATATGAATATAATTAATTAAATATAAAAAAGGGATTTCAGTGTTTAATTATAAACCTTAATTCTCAGGAATAGGGTGTAAATTAGTATACCTTTGTATAGCCACGGCATGCGTCGCCACGCCAGAAATCGGTTTTACGTGCGGCTATAGATGTTTCCCATCAATAAAACTTACTTCTAAAAAAGCCTCGAAAGGACTTTATCGTTTAGATCTCCGTCTTCCTCTACGTATTGGGAATTGCGTAAAGATACTCGTATTTATTAAAATTGCGAGATATTTTTCAAAGAAGTTTGAAAAATATCTCGAAAATAAGAAAGAAGAGAGAGACTAGAAGTCGATTATGTTTTGCCGCACATTAATATGCCATAGTAGCTCGTAAAAATTATCAAAATAACATTAATAATGAGGTAAAGTTATTCTAATTTTTTTCTTAAAGCATATTTTTTGAATTCTCTTCTAAATTTCAACTGTTTCTAATATTTTAAAGACTCCTGTTTTCGTTAGTGTAATGGTTATTAGTAATTTTATTCGAATTTATACTTATCTTCACTGTTGATAATTCTAATAATAAAGGTGTGTCTTAAATTATTATACATATACCATTTTATATTACAAGAACAATTAATATATTCATTTATATATGTGTGGCAAGTTTAATAGCGAATTAAACGGAATAACGACGCGCTGTTCTGTTCTAACTCTACCAAAGTTTTTCAAATCTCCTAAATAAAAACTTTAGAGAAAAAATTTTGTTTCTAGATTAATTTTACCGTTTCTTGTATTTCAGTGACTTATTTTAAGTTACATAATTAATTTTGATTTTTAATTCTAATTAATTAAAGCGCTAATAGCCTTATTGTTTATATGTGGCTTAAGAAACTTAACGGCCATATTAGGGTCCCGCCATTACACTGTAGTTGTAAGACAGGCGCACTAATTTGAGTAGTAAACAAGTATCCTAAATAATAGGACTAGTACTTAATTTTAAAAATATTCGATATTGTATGCGCAGGCGCACACGCTCTAGACGCGTGGCTAAAGCTTCGCAATAGTGTGGACAAAGTGCTAGACGGTTGTTTGTCGTATGGTATTGCAGCGGAGCGCACGAGCAGTAGAACGAGCTTACGGTCGCACGGTTAGGCGCGCCTAATGAGAAAGTTTATCGAGCGTTTATTGCGTAGTTCAGCGGGAAGCTTCGTGTCGTTCGAGCCGTTCCCGCCGCAGGTGTGCCGCGCCTCCCGCCCCACCGTGCCGCCTCCCCGCCGGCTTCGCGCCGCACCACCACGCAGCTTTCTTTAATAGTACACGAAACGCCAGTCGGCTGTCAACCACGCATGTGGATGGTTGTTTCGCACGCTCTACGGAAGGCGGCGCCAACTGTAAACACGACGCACTAACCGTAAAGTGCCTCCGTTCGCGATCCAAACTGAATTCAGCGTTTTATAACTTGTGTCGTGTTGTGCAAAAGTGATAAGTGTGCTACTTATACGCAACCTAAAGTTACAATTCAAGTAAATAAATGTCACGTAATACCGGTGTGGTGTCTGCCGTCACTGACCAGATCTTGCAAAGAAATTGTATGTTAAAAATATTGTTCGGAACAGGTTCAATCTGATTGGCAAACTTGCTGAAGGCAAGGAATAGAAATATAATTACGACTAATTACTAGCACAGATAGCGCCAATCTCAATTTTTGGCTTATCAAATAAGCGGTTGCGGTGCGTAAATGTAGACGGAACGCGGGTGTCGTATTACCATTTTGACGGAATGTCAACAACCTATTAAGTATTCATTTGGTTGGCACACGGCTAATCTGCAAACTGAATCTAAGCGGGCGAGTGTATCTCGGTTTTGCAGTAATTCGCAAACAAACTGCTTGTGTAATCAGTTTTTCTTCCCTCTCATCATGGCAATAGAGAAATGTATTTTTTGTAATCAGGGTATAGATTAACTAAACACTGCTTCTACTATTTAACTTTACTTTTTACGAATTCCTAATAGAAGTGACCCTAAGCAGAGAACAGTGTCATTATTATCAATTATTTAAACAGTGTCTAGAGAAACTACTCAAACAAGCTAAGGTTGCTATTAAGTTTAATGACAAACCTGTTTAAATAATTTTGTAACTAATACTAAATTTATCTTCACGCAATTCCCAATACCGGGGTAGACAGAGGTCTAGTCTAGACATTTAAGTCCCTTCGACCCACCTTCCACCGAAGATATTTTCGGGACAAAGTGACAGGTGGTGAGCCCGTCGCCGTCTTTATGTCCAAGCCAACGATATAATTCGTACATAAGTTTTTATAAAAACCCATTGGTACGGCCACTTGAGGATCGAACTCGGGTCTCTTGACTCGAAATTCCAACCACCCAACCACTCTTCTATCGTGGCTATCATGACTTATTAATTAAAATTTACAGAAAACAAATTATCGTTAACTAGTAGACACGGTTAGACCTATCTTAATTTATTTTGCTGTCTAAGAGGCTACAGACATTACTATTTCACCTATATTATTTTACCATGTCCCATCTGCGATTGCTATCGCTTATGTGGACGTTGCTTCACTAGTAGTATTCAAAATCATGTAAAACAAATGGAAGTATGGAAGCAAAAAAGTAATAAGTTTAAAAAATGAATAAATGCATAATAAGAGTTACTAGTTAATTTATAAAGTAATACATAAACGGAGTTTTAGGTATGAATACCAAGCAAGAATTTTACCTAAGGATAAGTATAGTATATAAGAATCGATATATAGAAGTATAGATATATAGAAATCGTTAAAAAAACTACAAATATTAGTTCTATTAACATACTACTAACGCAAAAACTTGAATCTTTGTACCTGCAATAAAATACTAATATATATCTCTAATAATAATAAATATGGTTGCAAAAAATTAAATTAGAACTTTTCCTTTAATAACACATTATTAGAAGATAGTTTCGATATCGTTTTTGTTATTCTTGTTGAATAATTCACAATAACTATATTTAACCATTGTTATTTAATGTTTTACCATGTGATGCCACGAAAATTCGCACGAGGTTTATTACAGTGCGAGTTAAGCAAAGTGAAAGGCATACTTTCTCCAGGCCCTTTTCAACGATAGTTCTATTGCAAATAATTTCACATCGCTTTGCGGTCGATAGTAAGATATCAATTACGAAGGTAATTGGATTTACTGAGCGTCTTGCTAAGTTTTATGATCAGTTTAGTGATCAGACTTCTCGTGCAATTTCAATAAATCCTTTGCTATCGCAATCTGTTTGAAATTTATAGTGATTCTCTTTGAAATAACCATTTAGCTACTTTATTCTCTACATTGCGTTGTAATGAGTTATTCATTATAATAAGCAAAGTTTGATCAGTAATAATATGATAATGTCAAATGGAAAATAATTATTCGGTTCGTAACTCCTACTAACATCTTTACCATTAGCCAAATAGGTCAATTCGTTTCAATGTTCTGTCCTCAATTGGATTGAACTATTATTATATTCTTTTAAATTCTTTGATAATTTTTAATAAATATTATAATTGACAATACATTTCAATTTCTAACCTGTATATTATTATGACATCAAAGTAAAATGTCATACAGAGTTTACTTATTACCTCAGCACAAAATTAGTAAATTCGACTTTCCGTTAGGTTTACAACTGTAAGTTTTTTGTTGCTCCTTTCTACTTCACGCACGCTGTTTTGGGTCGACACGAATCGTATTATTCACCTCAGATATAATTGTTGACGATATCTACGTACAGATCTAGCGGCTTATTATTTTTGTTGCTTATTATGATAGTTATGATTATTGTTTGGCTATTATTATATTGTTATCAGGTATTGTTTAGATTGAGTTAATTTAATATGCCTAATTATCTAAACCTAGGTATAAAATCTAGACCGTATTGATTGCGGGAATTACTATTTATTATTTTTTTATTTCTTGTAATTCAGTACTAGTAGAAAACAAGAACGCTACTTATGTAAACAATACAAAGTAGGTATTAGCCACAAAACAAATCATTCCAAAGTTTCGCAGACTATCCTTGAATAATTTCATTGTAAGTTCAAACGTAATCGACGGAACTTCACTTAGTAACGTGAAACAACAAAAACAAAAGGCATCATCGCTAAACATGTCTACAATGGCAATATCCATTGTATTTTATTTATGAACTCTGTAAAAAAATCAGTAACGATAGTTATTAGGCCAAAAGAAAGTACATAGATTAAGCTATCACATTGTCGCCGATATGGTATTCAGAAATGATAATTTAAATTCGCGATAAGGAAACGTTGAATTGATTTTACAGTTCTTGAAAACCTCTAATCTTCGTTTATATTAACACAGAATCTTGCTCATAAACTGGTGTATGATTTTTATAATATGACAATTAGCATATAGTCGATCATAAAATATTGTCTAGCTCCGGTCGATGATAGTCATGGCCAACGAGAGGTAACAAATTTGGGCTTACGCCAGTGTCAGTTGCCATCATATTAAGGTGTAATTTCGTCCTTTCCCAATTAAATGCACAAAATAAATTCATGAAGCGTCATTGATCCCTGTTGGAAAAAATTAAAAAAAAACTAGAGACACTTGTATTTGATTAATAATAATAATAATAAATTATTTGTTTTACAATAAATGTCTTCCATACAACATAGGATACATCTTGTTTTATCTATATAGGTTATAAGATCTTATAGTTTTATGCGTGAGAAATCTAACAATTTTACTATCAGGTCCATTTATTGCATTTTGAAACAAGATGTTTGCTTCGTTGGGAATAAATTGGTATTTGCGCATCTTTGAAAGTTAACAAAGGACTAAATAGAGAATGAACTCACGCGTCACTTCACGCGAAATTTCATAATTATAGAGATGTTTTATATTAAGTATCCTTGCGCCACTGACATAACGAATATTTTGCCTGGATCGATGTTGTTGGTATACGAATATATTACAAACTTCCAAAGTAATTTATTTTAATCTCGTATTACGTGAAAATGTACTTAGATATTTAATATCAGTTCCCGAATATTTAGAATTTAAAAAGCTTTTGTAGAGCTTTTTTACGGCGTATAATTACGTGAGGATGTGATTAATTAGGGGCCGATATTTATGTTACGCTTGTTGAATACTGATGCTCGTTTAAAAAACTTGAATTAGCCTTGGTTGTTAGTCAAGTTGTAGGGCAGGTAGTGGCAAAAGGGGACTGTAATGGTGCGGCGAGAGGGGAAGGCCTTCCGTCCATACCAGCTGTCATAGCAGCTGCCTTCTCCACGATCGCACGTGCTGCTACACCTATTATTAATGCCCTTTTTTTAAATTTCGGGAAGTGTTACGGAAGATTCTCGAAGAAGATTTTTTTGGTTTGCTATTGTTTACTTAACTCTTACAAGGCCTAACGGATTCGCCGTAAATAAGAGGTAGTAAATAATTGGTACGTTCTTTTTACACGTTTGGGTTTTAGGTATGCCTGTGAAAAATTGCAAGATGAATATTTGATTTGTGAAAGATTTATACTGAAAGTTACTGAAGTATACTGCGTAATTAAATACGATAAACAATAATAATAGAAGTTTTTGTAACCCATTCAAACGTTTTTCTGATCGACACAAATAATGTAGGTAGGTTAGGTCTAGAGTTTAACGTTATGAATGATACCTAGGTGTGAAGGTAGATGGAATAACAGTTTTAATGTGTGATCGGACATGAGTTTGTTGCTGGCTAACACGTGACGCTTGTTTATGTGCCATTTCAAGGCCGCTTGCATATTGCGACGTTATTCAGTCCACATTGAAGCGAGCGGGAAACTATAAAAAATATATAATTTCGGCACATTTTATTTTGTAATAAATTATTTTAAAATTACTTTATTTAATTTAAAAAAAAAAACGTATTTTCGTTTTTCAAGGTAATAAATACTCAATACGAGCAGTATTCACATTACAGTTTAATAATATTCATTATTTAATACTCGTAATAAAACATAATGAATACTCTTCTAATCATTTAATATAATTCCATAATAACAACAATACAAAATCCTTTCTGCAAATTAACATGATGGATTTTCTAGATTACATTCTACTTACGTAACCATAAGACCGTCGCAAATCGTCTAAATTTATACGCGTTACAATAGTTATTCATAATGTACAATCTATTACGACTTAAAATATCTATCCAGTTGATGAACAGAACAGTGGGTTCATTTATTCCAACGCCAAGGTTTTCTCTAACAAGGATGCGTCTAATATGTGTCACTTACATAAAGTGATCGAAGCATTTGCATATTAATAATTTATGGTTTTGATAAGTTTAATTTGAATGTTGAACGGAATTAGGCAACGGTATTGATGCGCATCATTTGTATAGAACTTAAATCGCGGCATTGCACCTTTTCGACTCGATAATTCCGCAATGCAGCTCCGTTCCGACACCACGCCGATATTGCGATATCTATGTTATATTTTGTTTATAATGCACTTTAATACCAACAAACTTACTTAACGTTACTTTGTAGTTTTGGCGGATTCAGGGAAATGTTAAATCGTATTGCAGCAGACTGTCACAAAGATGACGTAATGGATTGCGAAACTGAAATATGTATTCAGTTCACTTTGTGACATTTCATTGATGTAAAAGGTCACATCAAGCAGAGTATGCTAAAGATGCGATGATTTTCAGTTATAATATTTGAATTTCAAAAAGTGTTTCGAGGCAATGTTTTTTTTGCAAATTGCAAAACATTTCGTACCGTTTTCAACAAAATACACAGCGAAACACCGAAATCGCGAACGATTTAAAATTTCTTTCTTTACTTTCAGTTACCGTTCGGTATACAAGTGCATACGAGTGTCATTAAAAAGAGAAGTAATATCGCGAAACGGAATTACAGACGTCGCTGAATACTGCTGTGATATATTCTGTGATGTGCGAGCAAGTCTACGGATATTTTTATATGTGATTTACCAGTGCCCAGTACAAACCGAGTACAAAAAAAAACGGATAGTGTATAGAGTATTTATATTTATACTGAGACGATGAAAGAGGAGTGCAAACTGTGTAGCGTGAGCGGTTGGTGTCCTGGGCAGGGGAGCTCGGACTTTTCGATAAGCTCGCTGATGCGGCCGACCGCTCAACATCCGGGCCAGGTGGACCCAAGGCACGACGCTGTGCTGCTCTCCGCGTACCTGTTCAAACTAGGTGATTATCCATTGTATACGCTTCACGATAACCACTCCAGCGTTGGTGAGTATCGTGCACGTAGTTTTAGTTGTCGCGCACTTTTAACGAGCTTTAAATTCATTCGTCCCGTAATCATCTTTTGCAACTTAAAATTCCCAAAAAATTAACTTTACTATTTTAATCGTATTTCTTTATTTCAATCGTCATTAATAGATTTTCATTTCTTCGAAACTATAACGAACCACTTGCTTTGGGTTTGGTGATCGGTGAAAATGAAATTAATATGCCTTCATCATCATTACTGCTTATAGCACCTCCATTACTATACACTACATACATTAACAGACTCCCTCGAAGCAATGCCCAGATTCATCCAAATCTATCGACTCTTGAACATTGTTGTCATTATCATCATATCATTGATCCTAAACTGTACTTCAGAAAACCACGAGATTGCTACTCGAGAACTACTTCTGAACGAACTCTTATAAAAAGTTTTCATCGACATTGTTTATTGTAGTCAAATATGTTAAAAATATGATCTCATTTTAAATTTATCTAACACATATATGTGAAAAATTTTACAAGTTTATATTCTGTACTATCTAACGAAGAGATATAAATATGGTCTATTAAACTTTCCGGAAACCAACTCGTTTCGGATTCTGAATTTGATAAAAAACGTAATGACCCTCGAAAATATAGAAACAACACATAATTTATGCAGCAATTCTTGAATCGGGATTACAACATATTAAACCATCGCTACCTTGATTCAACAATTTTATATCTGTTATATGCTATTAATCTTATTTCGACTTCCTAATATTAATAACGCAATTTATAATTTATGTAAGTGTATATTAATATGTCTTTACGTATCTTTTTTTATGCAATATACACATATTCATATTATTTACCAGCTTATTTATATAAATGTCATTTTAAAGCACGGTAACACTATTTCCTCTCGCTTCGAGTTGACTGCCAGAGAATACCAAAAGGTGTATAATCTTTGTTTAAAGGTATACAATAAAGTATAAATTTGGTGTAGTATGTTTGTTATATAATATTTTAATATTAATGTTATTATTTGTAGCTTAATATGTACATTTACACAAAGACGAACCAAGTCCTATCCGGATACTGTGCTACTTTTAAAGGTTCTTCGAATTTTATGTTAATTTTTAGAATAAGATAGGGACTGGCTCACTGTCTAAAGCGAAATGTGTATTATCCGCTTAGACAGACTAGTGTCTGGTTGCCGAGTTGGCAGTGGTTGGAGAGCCTGCCTTCGAAGCCAAGGGTTTCGAGTTCAAGTCCCTCTAGGTGCAAACAGTTGGTTGCTGAATACGAATCTTTATACTCGAGTCGTGGATGGTTTATATGAATTTAAAAAATTTAAAATATTTATGTATATTGTAGGTACCATCAGGTTGGACACACTGAGACGGCGATGGGCGCACCATCCGTCACGTTATCCCAAAAAAGTTCGGTGGTAAGTGGGTCGAAAGGATTTCATTATCTAGACCTCTGTCTACCCCAGTATGGGAAAATGCTTGATGATAAAAAATAGTCTTGATCTCTGATCACGCCAGTATCAGTAATTCCAGAAATGTTTATACGTCTTAATGTTATCTCGCAATCTCACGCTAAGGTTGACTGACAAGCAGGTTACAGCTTTCAGCAATCTACGCTATTGACAAAAATAATTAATACTAGAATACTTCCTATAATGTTGTCCCGAAAATATCTTCGGTGGAAGGTGGATCGATGGGACTTAAGTGTCTAGACTAGACCTCTGTACCCCTGTATTGGGAATTGCGTGAAGATATTTAAATTAATTACTTCCTATAATAACATTAAATAACTAATATTACTATTTCATAAATTTGCTATCAGTTATTTTGATGATATCAGCATCTACTGTGCTGTGTTATACCTAATATGCATAACAATGTAAGGAAACCGCGGTGACGTTACGTGTTTTTTGCTACTGAAGTTTTAAACTGTTTGCTTATAACGCGTAATTTGTATGAACTGTGATAAGGAAATTAATGATGTTGTACCTTTAAAGCTGTATTTAATCGAATGTTTTGTTAATGATTTTCATTAAATACTTCAGAGTTGTTATATATTTAGTAATATGATTGTGGACAACTGAAAAGATTGCGAAACGGAAAAGCTCTTTATTCAAGGTTTTGATTTGTTAAATATTTACAATATCACCAATAGTATCTAGTATGAAACTTCAGCAAACAATTAACCAGTTTTGCGAACCCCAATTTTTTTTTCTCTTTTTAAGGTTTTTCTATTTTTTAATGCTACTTATACATTTTTCAACAATGAGAACTGGCTCTCTAGTTACACAGTCAAATGAGAGTTACAAGGAGGGAACAGAAGAGTTTATTAGAGTTTATAATAAAGATATATAGTGGAGATGCGATCTCTTCGTAAAATGTGCGGCCTTACCATGGCCGACCGAAAACGATACGAAGAGATTCGCAATATGGCAGGTTTGAAAGATGACCTTGTCTCAAAAATGGATAAGGGCGTGCTTTGATGGTTTGGGCACGTTGAGCGAATGAGTGAAGACCGAATGGTGAAGAAAATATATAGCGCGAAAGTTAATATTAAAAGGTGAAATATTAAAAGGTAAATCGAGGTAGACCGAGACTAACTTTCGAAGACCATGTGAGCAAATTGCTAGAAGAGGGGAGGGTCAAGAGTACTCGGATACCTAGACGTGCATGTATGAAGAAGATGATGAATCTGAAAGAAGCGAAAGAAGTATGTAGGGATCGTGACACTTAGCGATCTGTTCTCTCTGGCTACCCCGTCAGGGATTGTGCTTGAAGATAAATAAATAAATGATAATACAAAAGAATAAAGATATATATAAATTAATAAATGTATTTTAATTGTAATTGTGTAATTATAAAATCAAATAAATAAATAACATAAATAAAAATATCTTTACGCAATTCCCAATACAGAGGTAGACAGAGGTCTAGTCAAGACAATTTGCCCGTCGATTTTACTACGGGAGTACATTAAATGGGTATTTTTGGTAAAAAGTCGTGTACGAAACAGTAAGAAAAAATTATATGAGATTTCAGTGAGATAAAACATATCATAATTACATTTACAATTATTTAATTTATAATTACACAATGCGTTGTCGGAATTTCGAATCAAGAGACCCGAGTTTGATCCCCAGTTGGCAGGCTCGTACGAAAAGGTTTTTCAAAACTTATGTACGAATTATATTGTCGGCTTGGACATAAAAACGGCGACGAGCTCACCACTTGTTACGTTGTCTCAAAAATGTCCGCGATGAAAGATGGGTCGAAAGGGCTTAATTGTCTAGAGTTGACCTCTGTCTACTTCTGTATTGGGAATGACGTGAAGTAATTTCTTTTAACATTAATGTGTCAAACATTTATGATTGAATTAAGAAGATGATTCTTAGGAATGCGTGTAAAGAATTTTAACTGTCTTAACTGAACTACAATTTTAGAATCGTTGCTAGTTATCAAGCGTTTGATATCGCAAACAGTGCCCGGCATGTCATTGTCGACCTCGGGCAGATCCGTAAACGAATCCGGGCTTTGGCCTCTATATCAGTAACTATGCCTTACATTCAATAATTAAAGACATGAAATACTTTGCTCTTAATGTTACTTAACAAGTACCTACATCGATATTTTGATATCATCTTCTAAAAGATATAAAAAATTAAGAGAAAACTTAGTAAACCATTTTTAACAAATTGTTACCATGGAGGCTTATGAAATTTGAGTGTACGAACCGCAAATTGTACAATATATGTCTAAAATACATCAAATAAAACAAAACATTTTGCATACATAAAATTATTGATTACGTTCATATCGCCGATTAAAACGTAGTGATTATATGCTCTTTGGTGCCGTATACGTAATGTATGAGTAAACACAAATAACAGGCTGTTGTCAAAGTTCTACGTGTCTATTGTTGTAGCGTTGACTGTCGGTAGATATTTAACAAAATTTAAAATAATTTATTTGACACTTAATGTTTAATGAAATTGCGATTGAATTTTGGCCACTGAACCAGCCACTAGCTCAGATAAATTCAAGAAATGTGTTGACATAATACGATAATCTAAATAATCTTAACGAGATAAGATAAATAAAAAGTTAATATCTGTTATTGATGTAATAATGAGCGCTAACTGCCGCTTAATTTCACTGTTTTTCTCAACCTGCCAAAATAATTGTCAAGTTATTTGTACGAATTTCACTACTGATAAGATAAACGCGCATGAAAATACGTACAAAATAATCTTCAACTTAAAATCATCATCAATTCACGGGCTTCTTCATTCAATAAGTTATTTGAAAAGTCGTGGAATGTGCTCGATGGTGAATCCTTAAACAAAAGGTTTGACAATATTACGATTCGAATTTATGTACAACATATATGTCGCATAGTAAACAAAAAACATATGTAAGAGATAATAAATAACAACATCCTGATATGTACGCCGCGTAATTTTAAACGAGGAAACACACGTAGCAAATTTACGTCAAGCGTCGTTAATATATCAGCATCCTGTAAGTACAAAGAGTGGCTTGTCCGGGAGCGTGTCAAGCCGCTTTTGTTGTGGCCAAGTTTTATTTAAATGTGTTTGTTCAGCGATGGCGTCATGGGACTCCCCTCCTATATAAAACTGTCTCACTAACATTTTACAAACAGGAAAAGGAAGTGGGTATTATTTCATTAATCGACAATAGCCACTTTTAATCATACTTTAAGTTTCCTTTAAACAATTTTAAATCTAATCTATGCTCGTCAAAAATTTAGTGCATGTATTGTACCATATTTATATATTAGCATATTAAAAACATTAATATCGAAAATTATTTCACGCCATTACCTAATTTGATCTAGTCTGTAACATTTTAAATGCAAAATAGAAATAGGAAGTGTGACAACAGGACAGCGAGATTTAAAACCATAGCCGAGCCGCTCTAGGTTAAGACCGCCTCTGTTCTGGACTGTCTACCAATATTTGCATACTGATAAAGCAAACGTCAGTGTCCTATACAATAAAATAGTTCATCTAACGTCTTGGTAGGATAAGATTTATATTACATTTGTAATTTAAGTGTAATTGGCTATACTAATAGCTCTTTGTCAGGAACAATGTCATAAAACGAAATTTATTTTGTCTTTAGTAAGAATTCAATAAAGTAGGTAAAATGAACTGATAAAGTGTTTCAGCGATTGAAACCGATTTCAGTATTTAACTAGTATATGAACAAAATCAACGGTTGCATCTATTATACTAAAGATTTGTGTCAGTTACTTTGATTTTCAGCTTTTATGTTTTAGGACAATAATACTGAGAACAATTTATTCTCAGCCATTATCGTGCAGATCGGCAGAAAAATTTTCCTTCATAAATATTTGCGAAATAAGAAGTTTTGAAAAAAATGTTTACTCCACGAAAAGAAAAGACCAGATGTATATGCATATTATATACCTTATTGATTTTTATTTCTTTTTTTCCCAGGGTTAACTAGAAGAGAATGCCACAAGGCATTAAGTTCGCCCTTTGTAACCGAAGTATTTGGGTGTTTACAAATAATGTTAAATAAAAATAAAGACAGTACCAAGTGTAATATTTTTTTTTTCTAAAACACTGTTAAACTTAAAGGTCTAGGCTATGTCACCATAATAACGACTTTCCATCAGTCATTTTTATGATAAAACGTATGGCTAATGGTCGAAACACAGTCTTGGAATGCCATATGTCAACCTAATTACTATTTAAATGTCACGGCGTTTTGGCGCGTATCCGAACGGTTTTCACTTCGCGCAAGTACAAAAGAATCGTTGCTCTAGTGTTTTGGTGATTAGCTGGATGGCACAGCATAAAAGAAAATAGCAAATTTAAGAATTCGCTTTTAAATAATGTTTTTTATTCGCATTTCCCAAAGCAAATGAGACCTTCTCATCTCATTCCACATTTCTATCCAGAGTCTATAGCTGGTTTAGTGTTCAAGCATATTACGGCATCATAACTCGGACATAAGTTTCGAAAATTTTTATTAGTATGGTCAATTCAAACGAACTCAGGGTCTCATAATACGAATTCCAATCACCCACAACTCAGCTTTCGTGGGTCTAACAATTAATGTGATCTAATTTTCAAAAACGAAGTTGTACTTTATTTAATTTTTTAAGCTTGGGTTTTATTTCTTAGCTATAAGTTTTAGCTTTCGAAGACCATGTGAGAGAAAAAGAACCCTACTAAATTCTCCATATTTCTTATTAACTCATTCTTTACAGATTAACAGCCAAATAACATTAAAACAATGTAGCAAAACCTTGGTCCAATATATATTTTTTAGCGATGTTGGCAGTTTTAGATATGAAGGTAATCCAGCTCACTTCACTGTGTTGTCGAAGTTACTCCGAACATCCTTGACATACAAAATTCCAATTTGAGCAATTTTTAAGCAGCTAGTTGAACTTTCTGCTTTCGTCTACTAAAATAATTTAACAAATAAAATAGAGAATGAGAGAAAAAAATTAGAATTAAGGGCTGTTTTACTAACGAATATGATTTTGTGCTCTCAAAATTTTGTAAATAGTAAACGATTATTTATATTATTATTAATTATTACTATCTCATTGAAATTATTCACTGTAAGAGACATTGAACATATGAGAATACATACATTATCTTTTATATACTACTTTTATACCATAAACATCTTAACAAAAGGGACACAAAGCAGCTTGAGGCGTCCTCTGTCAGTCAATCCCGATGTAAATACCAATGGGACAGTTCTGAAAAACATTGTGTTGAATATAGAAATGTATACTGTATAATCATTTATATACCGGACAACTTAATTTAACCATTAACTAAAAAGAGTGACATAAGTATGATAAATATAATATCCGTGGAATCTTTTAAATGGCAATATTGCTTTACTGCTATTATTTACTTATATTATCTTTATTAGCTGTAAGCTTTTCTTCAAGAATAACAAAATAAAACATATTATATATGTATGTACATAAGTAAGGATAATAATAAGTATGGATAAGGAATAGTGAGATAAGGAAACGTTGTGGTCTGAAAGTAGATGTAGTGACTAAAATTGAGAAGGGTATGCTAAGATAGTTTGGCCATGTCGAGAGAATGAATGAAGAACGATTGACGCAAATAGTGATAAGGCGAGTGTGAATGGAAGTGTAGGAAGGGGAAGACCTAGGCGGACGTTTCGAGACCAAATCAGGGACGTCCTGAAAAAGGCCAGGTCAAGAGTACCCTAAATCGAAGAGAATGTATGAAGGGAATAATGAAAGTGGACGAAGTGAAACAAGTATGTAAGGATCGTAGCAAGTGGAAAGAAGTGGTCTCTGCCTGCCCCTACGGGATACAGGTGTGAATATATGTATGTATGAATGTATATAAGTACATATGTATTTAATATACATACATATTCATACATATTATCGGTTAATTTGGATTTTTAATTTTACATTAACTATGTATGTAAGTATAATGTACCGATGAATACACACGTAACGACGGTCGATAGGTTCACCGCCTATCATGATGCCCCAAATAAGATTCAGCGAAAAGTGGATCGAAAGGACTTCATTGTTTAGACATCTGTCTATCCCTAAATTGAATAAGGTATATTGATAATAAATAAAAAATTATGAATTATATTTTTCACGCATAGAAATCATATATCGATTATATCTTGACCATTTCCTTTATATTATACTTACTGTAAAATATATTATTATTTATTATTTTTATGGAATATAATAATATGTATGTGTAAGAATATATAATACTAATATATTCTTGCACGTATATATTATTATATTCCATTATAATTATATTCCGCTCTGTACTCGAATTAAGTTTCGACAAAATGTTCAAACAACAATTGCTTAAAAACTGCAAAGCAAATAAGCAAATGACCATAAAGTGTTTGTAGTAAATATGTTCGACTCACACATAACCGTTTTTCATTTCAAACATTCAGACTTTTGTCACACCTTTTCTTTCTTTAAAAATCGCTCAGAGATTTTAAAATCAGTAAAATATCACTATAAATAAACAATTTATTATTATTATTATTATTTGCTTTGTTTTTGAGCAAGCACCTTATCTCCCGAAAAAATGTTAAAAGAGGCAGTCTTTCAAAACGAAACACCAGTCAAGCTGACTCATCCGCATCCAAGTACTTCGCTAATAAATATTAAAATTATAGCGTTTTATGATAAATATTCTACGAAATTTCAACAATATAATGTAATCCTGTTATCCGTATGCTATGCATTAAAATTATATTATTTTCAAATAATTTTTACATATTCTGCCTTATGCCTTAACGTAAGAATTTATCACCCTTATTCTTACCGTGTGTATCATAAGAGGCTAAGGAATATGATTTAAAAAGGAAAAGTCCTAAAGCAGACTTTTTAGGCCTCAAAAAGATAAAACTAACTAAAAGGTAATTTTGAACTAACTAAAAAATATTTCAATAACAACTATTTACGTTATTATCACCAATCACCTTAGGTATGTCTTCTTCATTGCATATTCCACGTATTTATTTTTCATCTTGCGAGACATTTCGTTAGTCATGCTTGCTCTGCAATGATAAAGTGTTTCGAATTAGTCTACATAATTCACTTAACGGGTGTTAGCTTATCGAAACAAATTTATTAAAGACTTCACTATACAGTGCCATTTTGGTTACGTACCGGAATTACTAAGTTAGAAACTTCTGCAATACTTACCTAATGATATATAATTATACATATAATAACATATTAGAATATCAGAACTAAATAATTGGCTGTCATTCTTTTATTGTTTATAATCACTCTTTTCTGTCAAACACTTTCTAAACAAACAACACTTAGTAAAGATTTTCGAGTTGATCATTCGAATTTCTTTTTTCTTACCTGTTTTTTATTTAAAAAAGCTATCTCCAAATTGTTGTTCTCATTTCGAATTATCTGGAACGCCAAAGTAACCGCCATATAAACGTTAACACGTCAGAAATAGACGGGGAGCGGCGATGGAGCCCTAGTAAAGCGGTAATTAGTTAGCCCGTGGTAACTGAAATAACCCTTCGTAGCTAAGAACGCCTCCGGCCAACCGAAGCGCTATAAAAAGTAAAGTAAAACAATAATCAGTGGAGCGCGTTCTTTTCTTCCCCTCATTGTACTAAATAGGGAATGTGAAGATGGGGTGCGGTGTATTAATATTTCTTTTGCTTTTATGAATTGTTTTCTCCAGTCTCATATTTTACTATTAGTCATAAAGAATAGCTTCCGATTTAGTTTTACGTAATGTAAAACATACAATTATAAAAATTTTAGCGTGTTTCAATAAAATATATTTTATAATAAACAATAGTAAAGTAATAAGCGACTAACAAAATAAGCATAAAGCTAAAATAAGTAGACGGTCAGCGGCTTCTTAGATACAGGTGGCAGATGTCCATCTCTAAAATTACTAAACAAAAATTAAAAAGACTGAAGAGGACGACCAGCAGTGTCTTATGGGAGGTCTCTTTATGTGAGAGGTTTCTTTGTCTGCGAAAGAAATCCCCGTTATATATGTAGGTAACATAAAAAATCTCTTTCCATAATATATAACCTATATCTTACAACTATGATCTCAAATTATTATAATGTAATATTATCCACAACATAAAATAATTTAATTATCACAAATATAAAAGAAAATATTACAAATCATTCGCTAATATCAGTAGTGTGCGAATTTCGGCGGCATAGCTTATCACTGACATTGTTCTATTAACCCGATTCAATAAAGAGTGAGCTGGTATCATCAGAATAAAAGTATTTTGGAACAAAAGCCTGTCCCCCTTTAAGCGTTCCGTGTCAGTAACAATGGACCTTTGCGCTTGAGGGCCCTGAGAAAGTAAGTTTCTCTTACGGTCCCTTCAATTGAAACATTTGACATTTGATGGACAATCGCGGCTTGTTAACTATAGATTTAAATATAAACAAGAAAAATTTAAAAATAACTACAATATAAAAGCTTAAACCTTTGTTTTGTCTTAACACGATGAATAAAAAATGTAGAAAAATGATTTATACGAATAACCTATTAGTCTGCTATTGAACATTTTCTTGTTAACTATTTATGGTTTTGGCACAATTATAATATTCCTGTTTGAAGTGGTAATTTTTTTATTTAGTTTATTTCTAACCAGTATGCCTATAGTTGTTTATTGTCTTGAACCCTAAAATACACACAAGGTGCTCAGCTCTAAAGTTGTCCCAAATAAGCTTCTTCTGTGAAATTTGGGTCGAAAGAAAAAAAATTCTAGACCTCTGTGTACTCCGTATGTGAAAATGCGCGAAGATATAAATAATTAAAAATAAACCCGTCTCAGCTAGGTCTCTACGTACATTCATTATATCATAATCTTATAAAAGTTACTGCAGGACTTAGGCGTCTCCCTTAAGGGAAAGGTGAAAATTTCCCATAATCCCCACGCTCGGAAAGCAGATTGGAAATCGCAGTAATAGTTATGTATCTCAAATCTTAGATATTGCTGCCCGTCACCAATATGCTGAATTTTGGTCTAGTAATTTTCGAGAATTGTCATGGTCATCGAAAAATTGAGGTTATGTATCTCTTACGCCGGTACCGCAAGGTAATACTCGTGTTATTTTATATTTTATGTCAATACTTGTATGGGCTACCGCTTATATACTTCCTCATTTTTTAATTTTTAAGACGGCGACGGGCTCACCACCTGTCATGTTGTCCCGAAAATATCTTCGGTGGAAGGTGGGTCAAAGGGACTTAATTGTCTAGACTAGACCTCTGTCTACCCCTGTATTGGGGTGAAGATATTTATTTATTTATATTTATTTATTTATAAAACTATTGATTAAGATATACATATAATAAAAAAATAAACAAATAATTTTTACTTCCCAACAATCTTCACAAACATAGTAAGATACAATAGTTAAATTTATACGTTCGTTACAAATGCAATAATTTCGTATTGGAATATTCCAGTCAGCAGACACATTTTTCGTGAACAGTTTTTGCAATAACACTCGAAGGCTAATTAATGCTAAATTATTTTGAATATGTATGCCGCACATCCATAAGCAAATGGCTAAGCTGTCATTTAAGTCGCTAGAAAAAACTGTAGTATAAATTACGTTTTTTACTTAATTTATTAGTTTGCTTTAACCTTCCTGTTTTTGTTTTCCTTTTGATTACTAATAGCCAACGATTTCTACTCTAACTATCAACGTTATATGGTCGCATGATAAAAATTTTAACAATTAAATTGTACATTATTTTTCTGGTAGCAAACCCCGCGATTACGTTCGAGTTTTATTGCGCAGTAAACAATTTTGTACGTTGCAATTATGTCAAGTGGCAGGATATTTACAACATTGCTATTAGATTTTAACAAGCGTATTTTTTGTTTCAGGTAAGCCAACCGCGTCGTGCAGTCTGTGTGACGTCATGCCACACGTGTCTTCTTACGGTGAGTATGTTTGAAAGTAATATTATCTGTGGTACTAAACGTTTCAGTGACAAAAGCTGGCTGGCGCATCAGAGCGTTTCGCTAAAAATACACAACAAAAGAATGTTTGATGCGTGGTGTGGATATTTTTAACCAAGTATCTATTCTTATCGATTCGTAGGTTGAAATTTAAATAAAGAACTCTTTAAAATATTTAAAACATTTTTATTTTAACCTCTTTAGTTAGTAAGTACATATAGTTATAATACAAGAACTACATAAAATCTTATGCCACAATAAATACAAGTATAAGCTATGAGTATAATTTTTAATATTTTTCTTTTTTTGTATTAATGAAATGTGTAATTTTATAACTAAATTTTAAGTGTTAGTCATATCCTATTACTATTATAAATGCGAAGGAATTTGCTTAAGTGTTTGTTTTATTCAAACAGACACGGCTTCGAATCAAATTTAGCAGAGGTAGAATAAATCATCATATAGGATATCGTTCAGCACAGAAATTAATGCCCTTGCGTTTAAATCAAAAACATGAATTTGTCTATCAGAATTTGATTTGTTTTTTAGGTGTCCGGAGAGACGTAGGACCCTTTTAGCGGATTCTAAAGGAAAAGACAAAGGACGACAACATGTCAGAAATTAGTTAAATTCAAGAATTTAAAACAGCGGGTATTAAAATCATCAGTTATACGTGTCAGCTAACCAATAAATGTTACGATATGATCGTTGTAATATTCATTAAATTTTATTATACTTACGTTGAGTTATATACGTAATATAACTCTATAAAAGTGAACGCTAAATTATAATGCGTAGTAAAAAATTTGTGAATATTAATTTAAATTGCACGGCGTGTACGAAATCCGTAACAAATTTTTTACTCTGATACTCCCACTTGATTACTCCGGCGCAGTAATCAAGTGGGAGGGGGGAGGGGGAGAGTGGGTCAGCGGGTCGGACCCCACCGGCCCGCATCTCATAGTTCCCATATAACGTAATAAATATATTTGTAAACAATCGAAACATGAAACTCGTCACTTCTCGGCAAATCACCAACCCAGTTAAAACCCACTTTTATCTGAGAAATAACTGCTTTGGAGTACACGTACATAAATGCCCTCGCATCTTACAAATTTGTCGTAATTTGTCAAATAATTAAATTAATTCATTTCTCTGTGTGACTCTGTCTGTAATTATGCAAAAATCTATACAAAATATAAAATTTTTCGTTTGTAATACATAATGTTTGTAATTTATTATAAAGGGTAAAATTTTCCTTGTTCTTAAAGTCGGAATACATATGTAAGTAGACAGATACATCACACAAATCTTTTTTTTTCCTTTTTTTTTTGTAAAATCTCCGTATCATTAAATGGTTGCTTTTATAATAATATAACAAATAAATATGCCGTATAACCGATAGTTTTGATAACCTTGAATACATTTTATACTAAAACTTATTTAAGCAAAGATAGTGAATCTGCCGCCGTTTTTTTAGTTTGTAAGCGAACAATAGAATTGGTACATAACATTGAAAATATCAATTGAAATATTTTAAAATAATGTGCACATATTTTGTACAGATATTATATCTTTAAAGCAATAAAGAAATGTATTATTGTATTATATTTTTATAATAGTAATGAGGAATAACAAAATATAACAGTTTTATAGGCTAAGGAAAAACAATTTTGACCATGAACACTTCAAAATGGCGAAGGATCATTTTAACCACGCAGTAAAATAAAACTACCGCTACCTTCTATGCGGTTGCTTCGCAACAATGTAGCCTGCAGGGTCTTGTAAACAGCGTTTTATTTTGCAAGAAAAGGTTCTTCCGTAAATGGCAATAAATAATGAATACTCCACTAAATATATTTATACTGAATCTATTTATACTAACATGCAAATGTTATTATATTATATAACTGAGGAATTCTTTCCACTGAAATTATTTGAAAACAAAATATCTATGCTATCTATAACACACGTAATACTTTTTTATTTTCACGCATTTCCCAATACTGTGAGTCAGAGATTTTGACAGTTTTATGAATCGGTCAATCAGTTAACGAAAACAGCTTCCACGTTCCTACCTTAATCATATAAACTAGATGAAGACGAACATAGACTTAAAATTCGACAAGAATAAGATGGGATTGAAAAGTGTAAGAAACCATTACAAAAGAAATAGTATATACGTAATTTTTACCCACACCGGAATTCTTTCTGCTATATCTTGTCCATCCAAAGATTGTCTGGAAGAAATCGTTTAGAGCGATGAGGCCGCCAATTGTGCTACCATTAAATGAGAATACTTATATTTAAGTTTAAACTGTCTGGCCTATTTTTACTTTTGATGTGCTGTAACTTTATTGCTCTCACCTCTTAATGAAAGATGTCTAAGGCGGGAAGTGTCTGGTAACTGAGATCGCCAATCCGCTTAACAAGCGAACATATTACGGCAAATCTTCGTCATAGGTAAGGCCTATGTCCTGTTGTAAACTAATATTAGTAATATTTGGAAGGGTAGTGTCGTAGTATACCGCTTTGCGATGATTTGCTTTGAATAATTTGTATTAGTAGAAATGTGTCTATAAAGTCGACTAGACACAATCACAAGAGCTGCTAATGCTAACCTTTTCGGAATTTTGAAACTTTTGTATTCCATTATTGCATACCATTATGAAAACATAATTTCATTAGTTGATTTGTTGTAAATAAAATACGAGAATAAAGGGAATTGAAAGTACTCAAAAAAGGTTGTTAACATTTGATACTGCTTTGCCATCATGACCCTTACTTGAAAGTGGTGGTAATGGTTGATAGACCTATGAAAGACGAGTATTGTATAATCAGTAATCACTGATCTGTAATAACGGCTTTAAACCCAATAATCCAGTTTGCTAATTGCTCCGCTGCAGATCTCGTCGGCTATTAAATTTTGTCAGCCGTCAGGTTCAAACTGGTTCGCATACAGCTCTACATTGCATGCAGGGATTATGTGCCGTTAGTTCTTGCTTAATATATTGTGTACTAGTGTGCATTTTATAACTGATTTCCTTATACACCTTAAATTACTTGACAGGAACATACATCGATGTTGACTACGTATTGTAGAATTTCGCAACAATCACAATATTATTACTCTAACAAATAGTAAGAACAATCGGCAGCGCCGTTAAATTCCCATTAGGGGAAATATTTGTAATTTTTCAAGGGTATTTTTATTTGTTGCTAATTATCGATAATATAAATAAAATAATCGGTAATCACGATGACACTATTGTTAAATATTTTATATTTTATAAATTTAAATTGGATTTTTTTTTATTTAAGACGGACAGAGTTCAGTATATTTTTATATATCGACGATTGCCCAGTTTAAACATAATATAAATTGTCAACCAGAACGCATTGTTTACAAAAGTTCCCACGGGAAAGTATAGTGCTCCAGACTCGATAGAGTGAAGCCTCGGGGACAAAGCGGGCTAGTTGTACGATCTCGTCGAATAATTAATAAGCAATAGTGTCGCCGCCCGCATGGCGTACATAAATAACGTTAACGAACCGCGACTCTCCCGTCGCTCACCTACAAGCTGGCCGCAATTACACCGATTTAAATCTTGACATAATTACAAAGAATTCAAGTTTCGAAGCATTACATAACTCATGCAATGCTTCGAAACTTGCCGAGTTAAAGTCACGATAGCCGAGTGATTGGGTGGTCGGAATTTCTAGTCAAGAGACCCGAGTTCTATCCCCAGGTGGCAGGCTCGTACCAATTGGTTTTTCAAAAACTTATGTACGAATTATATCGTTGGCTTGGACATAAAGACGGCGACGGGCTCACCACCTGTCACGATGTCAATGTAGAAGGTGCGTCGAAGGGACTTAATTATCTAGACTAGACCTCTGTCTACCTCTGTATTGGGAATTGCGTGAAGATATTTATATTTATTATTATGTAATTTATGTCACGTAACAAGAAATTTACTTCAGCAAAACATTCATTGGCTTTTTCCTTAACACATCCATGTTGTAAAACGTATTTTTTAAGTTATGCATACATCTGTTTCCTTCTTATTTGATAGACAACTTTGTACTCCTGTAGTCTATAATCCAAGTTTACCTTAATCCTTGTCTATAAACTGTTCACGCCACACGCAACTGATTGTGGACGTACATAATTAACAATGGGGAAGTTTATACGGTATACATCACTGCTAAGCCGCTAACGTGTTTATCTATACATAATCCAGCATTTGACTAAATGTATGCTGCATTGTAACGTCGATTGTGATATTATTTGATAGATTGAAATTAATTATGTACATCAGATTTTGTTTGTTAAAATGTATCATTTATACAATGGTGTACAATTCACAAAGTTGTTCAAATTATGTTTTCAGAGTGTTGTAGTCTATTGGATTAGCAAAATTCCCACCGTGGCATAATTTGATGGTAATGTCGCGGCACTCTTATCGCCATATCTGGGGACATCACGGAAAACACGATCCGAACACGGAAGTATGCCATGGCTCGTTAAACCCGCTGCTGGGGCAAACTGAATGATTGCATAATCTTACATTTATTGATTTTAGTTGTAAAATACATCGATTTTAAAATTTAATTTGTTGTAAATTTACCATGCTCCTTTAGTGTCTCTTTTTTATTTATTCTAGAAGTGTTTTGAATGTACAAGTATATTCAAAACACTACAACACTACACAAAAGTATTTCTAACTATTCTTATTTTCATCAAATTTTGGTGTTTTTATGATACAACTTTGGCCAGAATTTAACTTCTATTACAGTAAAATAGTGTTAAAACAAGAAAGAAATGAGAATTAGTGAAAAAAATTATATTGCTAATAAAACAAATATAGTGAGAGTTGATGGGCTCACCACTTCTATGTGTACCCCAGTTCTGAGAAAATGCGTAAATGTATAAAACGTAATTACCTGAAACAATAAGAGCCATGAACGTGACTTGCAAAAGCATTTAATTTGATCGTATTGACCGTGGAGATCGAAATAAAAAATAGCATTGCTATTAGCGTTAACTAAAAATTCAGTCTCTGAGTGTGTACTACACTCAGGACTACAATAAATTCAGCAATAAGCCTCACATATATTTGCTTCATATAAAATAGTAACGACAGAGACAAGGTTGCAGCGCTATGGAATACGCTTCCTTAAATTTTTTGTATGGAATGATGTTAACTATTATCTCAGAATCATATAATCAATAGCCGCGCTCCAAGATAATGTAAATAAGGAACAGTACGCAATATGCAAAACTCGCTAATTTTTGCGAAGGTCATTATGAGACCTCGCGAAAAAAAGTCTCGGCCTCGTATTTATCATTGGCGTGATATCATGATATACGCAGTAATTGGTAGATGATAGCCAGTCCGTACTCTTACTTCGGCCTCTTCCTACTGCCCCGTTAGATTACGGCTCGTTGCTCCGCATACGTAATTTATTTTTGCATATGGGATATGTCGTGGAAGAAGATTTACGCGAGTGAGTGTTTTGTTTTGTTTCAATTAAATATTTTTTCTTTAATCAACTTATTAAATGCATTAAAAGTAAAAAAAAAACTATATTTAAATAAGCCGGTTTAAACAAATACGTAATAAATTTATTGTTTACACAATTCTTACGAGTAATCTATATCGTACTCAATATTGCGGAATGCAATCACATTCGTCTAGTAATTTGCTGTTTGAATTTTCTCGAGATATTTCTCCTAAATATGTTTTTTTTTATAATTTTTAATAGATATTTAAAAAAAATGTGGTATTTTAGCGTCGTTTGTGTATGCACAAATTTATTGGTTTATTCTTAACAAATCTAAAATCACATAAAAAAAATTAAAGCTAACTTTAAAATTCGATAACAGATAATTATAATTACTACCACTGTTATACTAATAACTGTTCTCATTTATTTTTGATAAATAAATTTTTCGTAAAGCATTTGCTTTACGAAAAATTTATTATGTTATTTAACATATATATCTTATCACTAACTAAAATTCAACAATCAAAGTCGCTTACCAAATGCAATAAGTATTAATATGTGTAGTTTTATATAAACAAATAATAAAAATAATGTAATAACAATAATTTATTGTAGACCAAAGTCCATAAGAAATAAGTAATCTACAAATATACAAAGTAAACTAATTAAGTAAAGCTAAAACAAACTGTAAAAGTTAACATACATTTACACAATACTTTTAAGGTCGCACATAAAGAGGTCCTTAGGATCACCGTCAAAGAGTCCCAGAGCCCCTTCTACCAGACAATACCTTCAGAATGCTCTTACTGGTGTAAGGATCAGCAGGAAGGTTAACCGCTATATCAACATAGCAAGGATATTGTCGATATGCGCTTCATCAGATATGCTAGAGCTTTTCAATAACACTGCAATCCTACGAGCAACTTGAATGCATTGCTGCATTAGATTTGAAGGCCATTGTATGCTCTCCGTATAATATGACAACCTTATCGACCTAATTACTATAAGACCGAATTTCTGGTAAAAATTTAAATAGTCATAAAGTCATGTTTATGTATATTACTCAATTATTGATATATGCCGAAATGCTATAAAATATTTCTTGCATAATTTTTAATTATATTACAACAATTAATTGTTAATTGAGCTGTGTCAATTATAAATGCTCTTATACAAATGCATTATTCCTTTAAGTATGCCGATTGCGTATAATTTATTCCGACAGGAAAGACAGGCATTTGTCATATTATTACAATTTACAGTTTAATTTATCTTGTTATTATATAATAAAATTAAATTCTCTATAAAACATGAATTTCATAAATAATAATTAGGTACTTTTAACATACTTGAAATGTGATAAGTAACATTTTAATTTACATATATGAAAGATAATATGTATCGTATGTATGAAGCATAATCACTTGAGAACGGCCCAAACAATTTAATTGATTAATTAGTTCCGTTCTTAATGTTCCACAAAAGCTTTGTACTAAAGAAATAATTTACTATAGTCGGATATATGGAAGCAATTAAAAGCTCATTTTGATGAATAAATTAGAAGTGTATCTTTAAAGATTGCAACGGAACGAATGCCTTTAACAGACGGCAACCATGTTTACCGTATGTTTACTAGTGTATAAAACGAAGTACATATCTTTAATGCTGTATATCGTATTATCGTCTTAAGCAAATATTTCATGATCCAATGCGCACTTTACAAAGATAAAGTATAAAAAACACTAAATTACCCAAGGTCTAAATGCAACCTGTCAAAATTTTCATGCAATAAAAAATTGTTTGAATATTAATTTTACATTAAAAGCTTTCTTCCCTGTTGCTGTACCTTAAACAAAATTATTAAACATTATATACCTATAGCATTTACATTTATAGTCTAATTTTCTTTAGACAAATAATAATTATTAAATTAGTGTTAACTAAGGGTATTTACACGAAATTTCCCTTATAGTTTTATTTTATCTTCGCATCGAATATGTTGATCCAGATTTAGTCACTTTGTTACCCAATGCGCCATAATCAATTAACCTTTTTTTATTTTTGTGACGAAGTGACATTCCACATTTCCTGCCACACTGGCACTTGTGTTGATATTTTATATTTAGTACTAAAATATTTAGTTCCAGTAATCAAAACAATGTAAAAGTGACAAATTCGTGTGCTAGCAATGCCGGCGGTAATAGGTCGTTAATAACAAACTTATAAATCAAAGGGGCGCCGCGTTTACAACGTGTTAACCGTCCCAGTGGGTTGTAAACGCGTTTCAAGAATACTCGGCTCCTTGACGTTTTATTGTGGGCATGCGTGCCCTCACGCCGACCCGTCGTCTTATTCAACACCAGAAATTATACATGCAATTGATATTTGTTGCCCGATATTGTTATTTAACTTTATGGCGTCGTTGACTTGAGGGAAACATAGCGCCAACAGGTTTTAATTCCTTTTTATACATTTCCCGAAAATATCTTCGATAGAAGGTGGGTCGAACGGACTTAATTGTCTAGACTACTCTCTACTAGACCTCTGTCTACCCCTGTATTGCGTGAAGATATATATATATTCATAAATTACGATAGTTTATTCTGATGTTGCCCATGGCAGAATTTGAAATATCCTTATACTTACGTAAGGAGCTCCCCCAAAAATACGTTCTTGTGGATGGAAAAATACAACGCAATAAACGCAAGAAGGTAGAATATCTAGACTTAGCTCACAATGTGACATTTGGGGTGACATGCCGACTGAAATTATGCCGAAGCTTGTGTCCGCGTAGTGGTTAAGCCCAGTCAGTCTTGTCGAACATCTGAGCGACTGGACTTCCATGATTGACTTCTCCAAACTGCAAGGCTGAAGGCGGTACCGAAGATTACATTTTTTTGAGTACGTTACCGCTCGCATCGTCCGGCCTCTACTACCGACCTAACCCTCTCTCTACCATGTCGAGCTTTCATCTGTTTTGGGTATATTATTGTATTATATTATTACAAATTTCTTGTTCATTACATGCAAATTCAAATATATAAACGCAAACAAACTAGATGTCACAATAGCCGATTGGTTTGCCGATCGATTGGCGATCGGAATTCGAGTCAAGAGACTCGAGTAAGCTCGTACCAATGGTTATATTCAAAACTATATTTATACACTAATAAAACTTCCTCCAAATCTCCAAATTTACAGATATACGTATTATGAGATGATTGATATCGTATCGATCTTATGGATCGATACGATATCAATCATCTCATAATACGTATATTTTTGTTTCTGTCTCGACGATTTCGGTTATTTTTAAACGCATTTTTTGGTGTATTCGAAATTAAATTTAAATAGCTTAAATATTAATTATTACATCACAGATAATATAATGAAAATTTCCAAGGGCTACTAACAAAATAAACATAAAATGTTAAACAGCTAGATAAAAAATGTGCCATGTGGCTTTGGCGTAAAAATACATTACCACCTCCGTCTCGTAGGTGTCGCAAGATTCTAATAAGAGAAAAGTCTAGTAAAAGCAAATTGGCTGCCGACAAACAGACGGGATAACCATCTTGAGAAATTTCAGCAGGCCGATTATGAGCAGCAGCGTCTGGAGTGAGAGATATCTGGTAGTACGATCGCCAATCCACTTGGTTATAGAAAACAATTTATATACTCTTGGTATATAAATTGTTTTCTATAACCTATTATATCCAACGACTTTATTTTTCATTATATCTTCATGCATTTCCAAATACCAAAGTGCCAGAGGTCTAGACAATTTAGTCCTTTCGACACATGACACTTTACCGGTAAATTTAGGAATTCATTGAATATTATGTTATACGGTATAAGATTCTCATGATTAAGCGTATATTGTTAAAATTTAGCATTATTTTCTATCCAACGTGAACATGTGGGACATCGTCTTTTTTGCGCACATTAGCTATTTATTAGTGTTTAGCTTGTGTGGCTTCTTCAGATAATAAGTGCATACTAAAAATAAAAATTAACGTTGTAACATACGTAGTAGTTCTTGCTTCATCAACATAATTATATAAGAAACTCTAACAAATTAATAAAAAACATAAAAAGTTAATATTTTTATGTTTTTATTTATTTGTTGGATAGTACAGTGTTAGCATTATTAACTTTTGTAATTTTAAATTTTTTATGCCATTAAATTAATATTAAAAACATTGACACGCATTCAACTATATGTCATAACGTATTTTTGAATTATCCGGCTATGATTCGTTTAACCGAGTAGTATAAAATACGACAAACGTCCCACTATCAATAACTTGCTGATATTTAAAATTCGTGTCCCGTCAGGGATTTGGCACTTCGATGCGAGTTTGGAATCTGTAATTCTTTTTTACGGCTATCTTAATTTTTTTTATGCCTAATTTTGAATAAAATATTGTCTAATAAAGTAATGCGTCATAGTACATTTGTAGTTAAATATAAAAGTAGCAGAGAATTTTACTATAAAGATAGATTTAAAAAGTACTAATTAATCACTGAGCTATCACGTTTTTGAAAATTAATAATAATGTTTAATAATTTCCTATAATGAAATCCTCTGTCTGTGTTGAGTTTTATAAATCGAAATGATTGTTGAAACTGCTATTATGATCATCATTACCTTTTTTTTCTTTTTGTTATTTAACACAACATGAAAATAAATTGCCTTGCGGTATCTACGTAAACATTTACCACTCCATTTCTTATAATGAGTGAGTGTTATTTATTTATATATTCCGACATAACACCAGCGCTATAATTATGGTAACATGGCTACAGCATTACGCTAATTCGGTGGAGGTTTGGTTGCTGAATCCCAATAATTAAAATAAATAAATATAAATATCTTCACGCAATTCCCTATACAGGGGTAGACAGAGGTCTTGTCTAGACAATTAAGTCCCCTCGACCCACCTTCCACCGAAGATATTTTCGGGATCCCAATAATTAATTTTCAAAATTATAGTTCTTTTGTTTTAGTTTGAATATTTTATATTCTAATTTAATTTGGTTATAGGGATAAATAAAGATCTTTCCAGTACCAGATTACAACGCCACAATATTTGCGATTTTCATAATATTCACTTTTATATGTTATACTCGTATTATATTAAAAAAATTAAGAAATATCATTTTCCCATCACGCCTATTTTTAAAGTGGTTCTAACCGAAAACCTACGCATCTTTTGTCAGTGTGCTTAATTTTTAATCTGGTACTGGAACGATCTTATTTATCCCTATAACCAAATTAAATTAGAATATAAAATATTCAAACTAAAACAAAAGAACTATTTATAAATATAATAATATATTTATACATAGTTCTTAATAATATAATTAAAAATTAGCCGTGATGGGAAAATGTTTGATATTTCTTAAATTTTTTTAATATAATACGAGTATAACATATAAAAGTGAATATTATGAAAATTTCAAATATTGCGGCGTTGTAAGCAATGGAACAATAAATTAATTAACGCAAAAAAAAACACAGTCAACAATGATGTACAATTCTGAAATCTCAATGCTTACCGGAAGAATTCTAGCATTCAAAATTAGTAAGGAGGCCATTATGAATTATGGAGGACATTATAATTCCGTTGTTTGTTTGTTAGGTGCTGTATCTACATTCATAATTGAAATCATAAAAATGTATCTTACGTATATTGTTAAAGAACATGAAAAAAATACAATGTTGCATTTACACAAATTAAATGTTACATTCGTTCACAGTAGTCTTGAATGTAATTAGTCTAATTTATTAATTTAACAACCATATTAATAAGACGTATGTACGTTAACATGAATGAAAACTATTTCTAAATGTCTATCGAAAAGTAGACGTGTGGCGTAGACACGGAAATCACTAGTTTTGTCAACAACGAGCTCCAATCGACACGACCGACTTCGCAAAATGAATCCCCGAGGCGCCGACGGCGTCCTACATCCTACATCCAGACGTTTCAATGCTCATCCTCCTGTGTCTAGTGCAGGGCTTTCAACCTCAAAGGCCTGCGAAATGCTAGTCAATTGAGGCCGAGGACCGTTGAAGATGAAGTAATATTAAAAGAGATGAGAATTTTCTTGATGTATTGCTTGTGTACAAGTTTTTTATTTTTATTTTCTTAGACATACATGTCTATGTAATCTTTTCCAACAGCTTCGTATTACACGATATTTGACTTCCTACTTTAAAACACTCGTAACGAATGTGTACGAATATTAATAGTGATCAACATAGTTTTAATAAAATTTATGTTTATGATATGACGAGCGAATGAGTGAAGACCGAATGATGAAGAAAATATATAGCGCGAAAGTTTTTAACATTAAAAGGTAGACCGAGACCAACTATCGAAGACCATGTGAGCAAATTGCTCGAAGATGGGAGGGTCAAGAGTACTCGGATACCTCTACGTGCATGTACGAAGAAGATGATGAATCTGAAAGAAGCGAAAGAGGTATGTAGGGATCGTGACACTTGGCGATCTGTTCTCTCTGGCTACCCCGTCAGGGATTGTGCGTGAAGATAAGTATATGACAATTGTATTTAAAATTCATTCTGCTTAAAAGTCAGTTAAAACGCTTATAAAACATTTTGTAAGGATTAATTCAAATATTTAAACTATACGATCCTTTAAACTGACTTAATTTCAATGTAAATTCTGTAAATTTATATTCACAATATAAAGTAAATTCCTAAAAAAATATTTAGATGTAAATTAAATATTTAAATCTATAACAAAAAACAAGAATGTGCCTGCATCCCTCGCAAACAAAAGCGTGAATACATGGCCCATCTATTACCTACCCGTAGTTGGATGACTAATATCAACAATTAAGTTTATTTCGACAACGGGTAGGGGTTGGACCCCATTTAAAAGATTAAAAGGGTGATCGGTAGTGATATTTCATTTAACTTTACTAAAGCCACTGAAAATATTACACATTTCACCAGTTATGAGTGCAATAAAATAGAGATAAACATCTCAGTATAGTCTAATTAAAATCCATAAATTTAATTGGACATTATTTTACTAGTTAATTGACGAGAAAAACTATGTTCTTCTTTGTTAAATTTATGATATTTTTGGCTGAGTTCTATTATGAAAGCATTAATTTCCGAACGCATGTAACCTTAACCTCTTGTAGGCTATGACTTCATGCGCAATGGAGGTTAGGAATACAACCATTTAAAATAAAGGACGCATTATAAATTTAAAAATGTTATACTAGCTAGCAGCTTCGCATATGTTTAACCATATTTGTAGAAATTATGCAAACCTGCCGTGGAATTACGGGAGTGGCCTA
This sequence comes from Sericinus montela, assembly GCA_029286605.1. NCBI lineage: Eukaryota > Metazoa > Arthropoda > Insecta > Lepidoptera > Papilionidae > Sericinus > Sericinus montela. The sequence goes on from JAGSMR010000040.1 coordinate 3,222,177, forward strand.
TCTTCTGCATTGCGCTTTTACAGGCCGTTATCTATACGATGTATGTTTTCACATAAGAATGGGCTTAAGATGAATATGTTAACAAAGGATAAACGGTTAGTCCTGTTTCTGTAAAATTTATAATCAAAGAACACAACTAATAACAAAAGGTTGTCAATATTGTTGCTTTTAATTAATAATTATTGTTTGATAAGACAAAATAATTGTGTAACAAAAAAAGGGATAAGTACATTAATAATTCAACAAAAAGTTGTCAATATTGTTGCTTTTAATTAATAATTATTGTTTGATAAGACAAAATAATTGGGTAACAAAAAAAAGGATAAATACATTAATAATTCAATTGCGGTAAGGTTCAAACATTTCAGCAAATTAACTGGTTATAATTAAAACACTAGTTGTAGTTAAATGGGGTTTCTGGCTTTCGAGTATTAGCGTTATAGCGAGGTCGTCGCTCTACATATAGGCTTATCTGTGTCAGCCGCGCGGCGACGTTCGCTGTCAAAATTAAATCCGATTGGTCCGCAGTGTAGCCGAGTGCTCGGTACTCGGCTCTGACCGACAGAACTTTAAACGAGTGAAGGTTAAACATTATCACAGCATTACGCAGCGTCGATTTGATCCGATCCTTTTATTCGAGCAGCTACTGAAAAAAAGGACGATTTGATTCATGGTTTGGTGTGTAATTGAGAATTCTTTTCCTACTTTCAGATATGGAATATTATCCTCAAATATTAATGGACCTAACTTCGAAGTATTTTCTATCAAATTATATTTTTAACATCACAAAAACATTACGTGTAACATCTGTGAAAACAGATGGTACTAAATATTAAATTTAGTTTACAGCCTTCAAATAACAGACTAAAACCACTGACGATTGAGAGAAACATCTATTTAACTGCAGAAAGTAGGCCTCTGCCGCGGATAACATTTGCCGCAATCAGCTAAAGAATTAGGAAATACTATTACATGCAATAGCCCGTCCTAGATATATCTGACATCTTTCACAATAGTTACCCCGTCATCTATTGGAGACCTTTGTGAATTTTCCAGCATCACTTTGTGTGATTCTTATTTAGCTAGAAGAGTATTTTACGTGATGGTGAGGTTGTCAAATGTCAACCTCACCATCACGTACTAAATAGTAACAAGAGATAGTGACTATACTTAATGTACTACTGATTATACCTTTTACACGCAGTTTAAAAAAGCTGCAACCTAAATGATAATTTGTATTAAATCCTGGTAGAAGCTTTAAGTAAACACGAAATCACAACTTACTGTAATTCATACAAAAATTATTTTATAACATGCATCATGATTCTGATAATATTGATCTCTTTTTCTTGTAGTAACTTGGCATATACGCCCAACATTTACGACAAATATATACTTTATGACAAATTCACCAGGAAAGCTTGTGTCTAAATTCACGTCCCAGCATTTCAACGTTAAAACTAATTACTATGAAAAAAGGTCACCTATTCTCGTTAAATGCAGTTACCGCTCTATTACATCCAGAATCCTAAAGTAACTCTGCTCTCCTAAGCATAGAACGCATACTTTAGATGGTCGTTGTCACAACGAGAGATTTAATGTATCACTTAAATCGTGTAGGTAACGTGAGCCGCCTTGAACCAAATTATCGATACATTATCGAGGGTATTACTGTAAATGGATAGGAATAAGCTTTTCACACTAAAACGATTCACGAGTACTTAGCGTTTATTTTAACAGAAAGTGATATTTCTATAGTAATATTTCTTTATTTTGAATTTGAATTATTTAAGCTAATAATTATTACGTACTTCAATCAATCTTGATTTCATCACATAGATCCCGATAGCCGAGTGGCTGGGTGATCAAGTATATTCAAGAGACCCGAGTGCGACACCAAGATGGTAGGCTCGTACCAATGTTTTTTTTGTAAGTTATGTACGATTTATATCGTACACCACCTATCACGTTGTCCCAAAAAATATCTTCGCTGGAAGATGGATCGAAGGGACTTGATTGTGAATTCGTGAGGATACTATTATTCAAACTTTCCCGTGTGGTATCGCCGTCTGAATAATTTCCCTCCCTTCCCGTTGGTGCGATAAGAGGCGAGGTAACGTGCGGTAAGAGGTAAAAGAAGGCAGGATAAATACACAACTAAAATCAAGCAGACCGATGACAGACAACTATGTGAACGGTGCGAGGTGTTTGGTACCGCGATCGCCAAGCGTGGCGATTATGGCAAATCCTCCTCCTCGTAAAACAAGTTTTCAAGTCATAAATGTATTTCTAGTTAAGAAAAGAAAAATATTGACGATATAAACTTCTAGTAAGTAAGGTAATCTATAAACACTGTTGTTTACTATTTTAATCTAAAGCTTTCAGTGTTCATACCTACTAAATAATACAACTAGTAGCGAAACCACTCGAGTTTACAACGTTTCATGCACGTTTGCAACGTAGTTAATATTTACTTCATTCTTTTTCTTAAATCTTTTATAACCTATTCACAGCGGATTTCATTCAAGCTGTTTCGTTGGGTTTTAAATCACCACTTTAGTAGAAAGATGATGTTTTAAATTACGGAGTTCTTTTTGTATACTTGTTGCACTTTTTCAGTTACATCTGTGTACTTAATGTAATTTTGTGACAAGTTTGTACAGCTCTCCTTATTCTTTTAGCATGTTTCTTTAAGAACGTAGACTAGAGAGCCTACGTCTTTTAATTACTTAAAACAGTTTAATTAAAGAATTTCAATAAGATATAATTTCAATAGATAAAGGTTATTGAAAAGTTGTTATATTACTGACTTTGTAAATATTTTAGGGTTTTGCATACATAACTCGAATCAATTTTGATATATAGAGCTTCTACGTAGCATCTAGATCTGCTTATATATCAAAAAAGTATAATTTTTGTTTTATAAATCAAGTGTAAATTAAAACGTAAACGTTATTTCGTAACATAATTAGTTTATCGTTCCAAGCTCACTCTATCTACTCAGTTTACAGTAAGTTCCCGCAACTCATCGTATCTTCAAATCCTATCAGACCGAGCTTGCGGCTAAATATTATTAAACTGTTCAACTTCACAATCTATACTTATCAGGGTTGGCACTGTATTTAATATATTACTGATTTCGTCGTATCCGCAAAGATTGTTTGATGTTTGTAAAAATTTTATCATTATCAAAAAAAAGACGCCACGATACCCGAGAGGTCGTGTGGTCGGAATTTCAAGTCAAAAGACCCGAGTTCGATCCCCAGCTGGCAGGCTTGTACCAATGGGTTTTTCAACAACTTATGTACGAATTATATCGTTGACTTGGACATAAAAACGGCGACGGGATCACCACCTGTCACGTTGTCCCGAAAATATCTTCGGTGAAAGGTGGGCCAAAGGGACTTCATTGTCTAGAGTAGACCTCTGTCTAATACAGTATGAGGAATTGTGTGAAAATAAAAATAACTTATTGATTTATAAAAATAAAAGGTTGTTATAAAGTGTGTATGTGGTATTTATATCATATTATCGGTAGGGTACCATCATCGTTTTTAACTTTTCAATCAGAATAAGCTAAGCGACAGCTCCAGATGATGTAGAAATAGACCGTGTAGTATACCGGCTTGAAGTGAAACATTTTATGCTTATATCGTTCGATCGATGAGTGACATAACCGGAGCCCTCCAGTCCAATTCCTCTTCTTAGCCTCTTTCACTAGAATAGGGAGGGGTCGAGAAAATGGAGTCTATCGACCCACTTTTTACCGAAGTTTATTTGGGATAACTGACAGGTGGTGAGTTTATCGCCCTCTCGTAAGAACAAGTTATCGATACAATATTATTACATTCAACAGTCCAAATATAAGTGTCAGTCAGTGTCAGTCAGAACCATCTCGACTTTTGTAGAGTTTGCGAACGAAAAAGGATTTAATATTAAGAAACTGAAAGAAACGAAACAAATTGATCTTTTGCCGCTTAAATAAACACATTTGCTTCTAACCCAACATCAGATATTAATCTCGGTCAATTCCGGTAATATAAGACAAGTGGCAACCGAAATTTAACACTATATAAACGTATTCCCGATTGAAAGAGGGAGCAACCCTCGTTTACGTCAAGGTCACTGGGGTGAGCCGATACGATTTGAAGTCGCTCATTTGTGTACCGGTGCGTTTATTTTAACTGCATTTATGCGATGTTTTACTGGCGTTAAGAGAATTATTTGCTTGTATTTGATACGATTTGTAAAATTTTATTTATTCTGAGCAATGAAAAATTCCATCACACGCGGAATTTATAACATATATAATACATAACAATTGTAAATTCTTGTTCATTTAAAATGCTGAATTTAACTTTTAATGTACTTCAGCGGACGGAAAACATCATGAGAAAACAAGTATCTGAAGAGTCTGAAGTACATAAAATGGCTTAGTTAGAGGACCAGTCCACAACTGGCGTATCTTCCCTTGGCTGGGGGAAGCTGTTTCATTTAATTCTGGGGAAGGCGCATAGTTGGTCAATCTCTCTCAAAAATACTTAAAATAAAACTTTTATAACCACTTGGAATTTATACAATGCCATTTATTTATTATACTTTAAACTTTTCGTGACTTGTTATGATTTCTAAACTTCTGACCTCCTATGTATTCTATGAAGATACTACTAACAACAATACTAAAAACAAAGAGTGAAGATTAGGTAAAGGAAAAATAAGACATTATAGAGAACTTAACTTGTCTTTCATAATTGTTTCTGTTATAAATTCTTTATTAAATTACAGTTGTTAATAAATTTTTCGGACAATAAATTTTTATGGTAAACGTTTTTAAAAGAACGTCAGATGCTCCAAGCTAATGCCGCCGCTTCTCAAAGTATATACAAGCGCGGCTGATACGAACGGCTACGCCTGTAATTGAAAACCACATAATCTATGTAATATGCGAAACGAGGATTCTAACGCCATTTTTAATTATATTTTACACATCTGTTATCAAAGTAACGTAAATTCGTGGGCGTTCATATAAACCGTGTTTATTTAGTTAGAGTCGTAATGAAAATTTTTAATTTGTGGAAAAATTTTTTACCTTTCATATATGTCTTTCATAACGATCTGTAAAAGACCACTGCTGACATAGGTCTCTGTAAGTGATAGTTTGCCGCCGTTAATCGCCACGCTTGCGAACGGATCGGCGATCGCAGTATCCCGCCATCTGTCGATAGCCAATAACATTATGAAAGATTTTCCATTACTTACGTCTTACGTCACCCACGCAAAGGGAGAGGGTTCTTAAGCTAAAACCATACGTGATTATTGCAAAGGTAAAAAAAGGTATTTTTATAGTAATTACTTGTATATTTCTTCTATTTATTAAAGTTTGCATATGCGTATGCGAATTTTTTAGCAATTATACATTTCATTCATTTGTTCATTCTTTCATTCTAATATTTTTTGTACTTTATACATTTTTTATTCATTAATTAAAACTATGTCAATATTTGGAGAATGTATCTGCCAGAATCAGTCACTACCAGTCAAACTTTGGGTGACAATGAGACGCAATTATTCTTAATTGTATATACATAATGTAATGTAATATACATAATATTAATCACCTAACCCTTCTGGGTTAGGTGATTAATATTATGTATACTTCTCACAAATTAAAGAACAAATATTAAAAAAAATATTTTATTATTATATTTTTAATAATAACCTTGTACGGTATATGTATCTCTCTGTAGTCGCTTTCATTACTTACAAATTACTCTTTACACACTAGAGAAGATTGCAATCTTATTTGCCCTCTAATTATCATTATCACAATAGTTTTTAAATTCCCGCCTACTATACTGACTAGACTATAACAATTTATCTAACGACTATAAATATATTACTTGGACCAGTGTCAAAAGCGTTATTTATAATCATGCCTTGTAGGCGAAGAATGTACTTACTCATCTCAACGATGAACGAACAGCAATAAAATTACGTGGCATTATTCTGGATTATCATACCATAGGTAAGCAGAGGGTAACGCACGCTAGATCGACAAAAAGCGGAATGAAAAAACCGAACGTTCATCGTGTCTAACCAATAATATGTCTAAGGACGATGAACTCGCGAAGACGATCTTTGACTTCTCCAAGGCGCGCGCAAAAAATAAACACCATTTCGTATAACTCTTAATAACTCTGTTATGGAAAATATTTGCGTCAATATAAAATCCGTAGCACACTACGGCTTCCTCGGTGGTTTTAACGCATTCGGATCTACCCATATAACTTATGAGACGCTGCATTGCAAGACCATTTTGAACTCGACGTTTTTATAAATTTATGTTAATAGACTCATTTGTTTATCAGTGATTAAGGTTTCCACATGATAATTTCGTTCAGAACAGCCAAGGCGACTTCTGCAATACCAATATACTACTATCTAATTAAAGTACTACCGAATATAAATGCGAAAGAAATGGTTGGTTGCATGTATGTTTGTTACTCAATTACGCCGGAAAGGCTAAACGCATCTTTATGAACAAAAAGATAGCATACATTTTTACACACAACGTTTTATTCCGGAAAATATCCTTACGGAGCAACCCGTAGGGAGCCAGGCTACTGTTTCGTCTAAAAAATGATTAGGATCTTTTCCTTTCTTAGTAAGGAAATGTCTACATAATGAAAAGTCTTATAATCGTATTATAACTTCTTAAATTCAAAGCAATTTTTACTGGTATTTAAAGGACTTCAGGAGGAAAGCGTTAATATTTCTTCCGATAAATCTGGTAACCGAAAACCGACACTCCTATCCTTTTCCTCATTTCCTTCACTTTTTCCAATACCTCGCTGTAAGGTATGAAACGCATCTGCAGCGCAAGAGTGGCAAGTATACATGGGCGATTGGTTGTCAGTTGTATCGATAGCTCATTTGTTATCTTTACCCATAGAAATTATTGAAATCAGTCGACTGTCAAACAAGTCTTCATAATTACGATATCGCTATTATAGATATTGCTTGTTTATGTAAGCATAACTATAAAGATAAAACAGACATAAAAAGTAGATGTTTTTGCTCGTTATTTCCACGGCTCATTTCGCAGACGTTTGTTGCCTACGGATTCGTAATTCTGGTTACGTCACACCTCTAAGGTCACTGACACGGCGGTCCCCAATGCGCACACCGAAGTTTTATAGTTTGACTGAAACTTACTTTTCTGAATTAGTAACATTTCCGTATTGTCGTTATTAGGTATAGTGCGATATGATACCGTAAAAAAGTCTTTGTTAGTCGATTGATAAGTAAAATATCCTTGTTCTAAATATAATTTGTTGGTATACGATGAAATAGGTCGCGACAATTTATCAATCTTATGCGTTCCAATACCTACTTCCAAGACATTTGGGTCATGGCACAGTATTATTTGGTCATTAGCATTCTTAAAATATAAATTTAGTTAAACTCTACTTTCAAATATATGTAATGAATTACTTGTGCTTTAACTAGTAGTGTTTTCTTCCCGTGGTTGTCGTGAAAGGCAACTATGGGCCAAGCCTTCAAAATACAAATGTCCACCACCTCGAAATATACCAGAACAAAATCAGCAAACCGGTGAGGAACAGCAGCGTCTAAGGTGCAAGGTCTGGTTGCGATCGGCAACCTGCTCGCCAAGCCTGGCAATTATCGCAAACCCTGCAGTGTGTGTAAACCCTGTGTACTTCCTGCAGTGGATATTTACAGACCCTCATGTATGTGTGTAATTAACATGAAAGCCATCATGTTAATGTATTGATACATCAGTCTATTTTCGTCTAGTAATAGTTACTATCCTCACATAAATATTTTATGGGTTTTTCTTTTAATGAATGTTAACTACTATTAACGCGCTACTTTATACCTATCTAATAAAGATGATTTTGCTACAACAGACTCATATACTTAAGAAAACTCGTTAAGAATTAAGATACTCCTAGATACGTTGTCGTCTCTGAGAAATAAAACCCATACAAGTAGTAACTTAAACTCCGGTTACATAATATTATGAAACACTACTAAAATGAGCCCCATTTAAAACTGAATTATGGCTTTATCATAGGGTAACCATTACCTAAATATATGACATCGGTACATATATCTAAATATATATATATACACCATTAAAAAGTAGTCAGGTGGATTTCAATATTTGTTCAGATTGTGTACATTTCCGTTGTATCAAAACGCGGATCAGTTAACACTTTCCAAAGAAAGATAGGAGCTCTGTGAGAACTGAGTTAGTCGAAAGGCTTTCGAATTACTTCGAAAGTGGTATTACCGAAAACAGCTTAGTTTATTTAGGAAGTTTGTATATTAATAGCATTTACCTGCGAGTATCCGTGTCCGCGTGACACAGGAAAATAAATTTTATCGAACTGTGACCTTTATATGAAGAATTTTCATTAAAAACTTGTTTTATTGAGCACTTCTAGTTAAATTGAAATTCGGCGAGAACTAAGGTCTCACGGCACAAATAAAAGAAAAGTCAGAAAATCTTTCTCACATGCTTTATCATTTAAAAAAATATATTTTTTTGAATAGTTGACCGTGACGTATGACGATCTACCAGAGTGTCGATCTGGAGAACTCCTTTTCGGGTCTTCGAAAAAGTTTTTTAGTTTTTAAAATGTAAACCGTTCGTGATAAATCTGTCAAACAACAGAACGATATTTTATCGTCGGAAATTCCTAAAAATATATGATTCGCATTTTGTCACTGCGTCTTCACACCTCATATTTGTCAATCAGTTCTCTTTGATATTCGTCTCACTGCCACACCTTGGTAACAATTGGCGATATCAATTGTTTTCACGACCAAACAATAGATAATGTAAAGGAACTCCGGCACGATCCCAAATTCATACGAAATCGTATCGGAAATTTGAATTTCAAATAGGAATCGTCGCTTTTACAACCCGACGATCTACGTGTCTTTATTCTGTAGTACTTTCTGCACACTGATCACCTATATATATTTATTAGTCTAATTTGGCGAATTTGCTGAAAGTCTTTTCACTTTTATCTCCTTAATAATTTATATACACATAAATATAAATAAAAAAGGATTATAACAATGGAAAATGGTTTTTACTTAAGCTATTAAGAAATAAGTAAGTAAGTTATTAAGAAATAAATAGTTTATTTCTTAAATTTCTGCAGGATATCTAAGACTATGAGTATTTCGTTTCTGTTATATGAATAAACGTTTATTTTTTTATGATATGAAATATAATATTCTTTATTCCAAAATACTTGCTATATGACAGCATCGTTATGTACTATATAAATTATTTTATATAAAATATTGTATATGGTTACAAATAACATTAATTACTAGTCATGATAATCAAATGCATAGGATATCGGAATTATACTTCGGAGACTCGAATTCAATCTCGAGAAGGAAGACATACCAAATATTATTTTTTCAAAATTTCGTTCGTATTGTTTCGAGACCATGCGGCTCTCCTTTTGTTTTCCGAAATAAGTCCGGTGAAATATAAGTCGATATGACTAAAAATCATCTATGCGTGAAAATAAAAAATATATATTATGAATACTATTTTTTCGAGCTACGGTCATGTAATCGCAAACCCTCTTTGACGTTCTTTAAATTTTATGACGTCATCATAGTTATGTGATTCACGTGGAGCGTTTGCAAGGCAATTTAATTTTATTGAATATATTTAAAAATTTCGTAATAAAACAATAAATAATGAAACTTAAAATACAATAAAAGCATCACCAAAGGCTTCCCCAGCTGGATAAAAATTCACAAAAGGCAGGCCTTTGCTTCGAAGGCAGGATCACTACAAGAAGACTGTCGCTATAAAATGTTGATACATATACATAAAGAATAAAATTTGTTTTATTCAAAGCTTTTTTTGTAAATATTCTGTTTGAAAAACACCAAAAAAAGGAATATTTTAAAACACACACAATCACAAATACATTCATCATGGTCATGGTTTTATTTAAATATTTAAGAAAACATAAAAGTTTAAGATGTTTATAGTCGCATGTCATATTTTTTATCACAAAAAAACTTAACCCTTGCACTAGACACGTAACACCATAATCATAACAACTGGTCACAGTATCTTCTACTTCGGTGGTCCATAAAGCTGCCGTTCGCGCTACCGTTACAAATTTACTCTCGAAAAATTGCCCCTTCATTCCGGAGGCTCATTCTCTCTAAAATGCCGGTTGCAAGTCGTACGTACAGCGATTTACGGAGCTTTACTGAAACTGTTGACCGTGATTAATGCATTAATGATATATGCTTTTGTCATAATAGTATTTGTATTTTATCTCGAGTACATATAAATATTTATATTAGATACTTATTTGTAAGTAATATAAATACATAACATTTTTATTTATTGAACGTTTCTTTTCACACATCTTTTATAGGTTTAATTATCACAAATGTTTGTGCCATTCGTATACGTTATATTTTAATTATTGAAAAAGAACAGCTAGAACCAAAGGTTTTATAAATAAAATAAATATCTTCACGCAATTCCCAATACAGGGGTAGACAGAGGTCAAGTCTAGACAATTAAGTTCCTTTGACCCACCTTCCACCGAAGATATTTTCGGGACAACGTGACAGGTGGTGAGCCCGTCGCCGCCTTTATGTCCAAGCCAACAATGAAATTCGTACATAAGTTTTTGAAAAACTCATTGGTACTGGGGATCGAACTCGGGTCTCTCTACTCGAATTTCCGACCACCCAACAACTCGGCTATCGTGACTTTTTAAGCCAAAGGTTTTAAAGTCGATTAAATAAAAAAATGCTAAAGTACCCGCCGTAGTTGTCATTTTGTGATTTACGAAGCCAAGTACTCGTACGTGTACTTTTACGTTCCTGCGTGTAGATCGTTTTGTATTTTTGTATATTCTTTTTTATTGTTTATTTCGTATTTTATTCAAATAAAATAGGTTCTTTACTTATTTAAAATCAGCATAACTATCAATATTCTATAACAACACACAAAAAGTGTATAATATCATTAGGTCTAATGCAGCTAAGCGACCGCAATCCGTGTTTGCTGATTATCTCACTGTGCGATACCTATAGAGTCCCGACAGCTTTTTGCGGCGCAGTGTGCGGCGGACCTAATTGCACTCTCGGTGTCACTAATTGAACGGTTAGCCTTAACCGGTACGCGCCCGCTCATGTTTGTTCGACGATTACGCGGTATATTATAGTCGGTTTGTTTTTATTCATATCTGCATATGTCGCCTCGTGGTCTTTAGTCGTGTTAAAAGATAAATAAAGTGATGGGTGATTGATGACTTGGAGAGGATTGTTTTAAGGGTTTGTATATTAAGCGCTCGGAATTGTAAGCTTTTAAAATATGCCACATTTCAACTTATGTTAAACTCAGGTATGCACTACATACACATTGGTGGTAGTGTTAAAAACTCACGTTCTTAAAGTTAAACAATTTGCGAAAGTGTTTTTCTTATATCGATGAATACATAATGTCGATGTAAGAGTCCACTACACATCTCTAGTTCATTCATACACCATAAAAGAGGGTTTGCCATAATCGCCTCGCGATTGACATTAGTATTGGCGATAAGCACCATATGCAACGTGTCTGGTACTGCAATCTGCTGCTGCTGACGGAGCAGCGTCGCCTGTCTGCTAAATTTTGTCCTGGTATTGTTCGAAATAGCTACCCGTCTATCTGTAGCCATTGATATTTATTTATTCTTCATTATACGTTACTATATGTCAAGGAATAAAGGCGATCGTAATGCTCAAAGCATTCTCTGCCAGTCGTAATGAGCAAAATTTCAAAATGGACAACTAAGTCTTTCTATTTTTTTGGAACAACGTGATAGGTATAGAGCCTGTCGCCATCTTTATATCCAAACCAACGATTAAAAAAAAGCAATTAAAACTAGAAAAAGGAACACTTATTTTTTTTTTGTTTAACATTTTTTAATAAATTTAGCACAATACAATATAAAAGAATGTTAAATTTTCGGCAAAGAGCCTTACTTTTTAAACGTGAACTTGTTGCTCAATAACATTCTGAAAACTCCCCATAGTTACTTCTACATCAACCGCGAGAAGAAAGGGGGGTGTTATATTCTTATGCCGATACCGCACGGCACTTTGTCGATATGAACATCATTTTGTATCAAAAGACTACTTTCTAGTAACAAAATGATATGTTAGCATTATAAAACCATATAGAAATTGATAAATGTTTCACGGAGTCTTAGTCTGTGTTGATGGGGAACAGCAGTTCCACTAAAACTAGAATCAACCATCCGAATGCCAGCGGTGTGAAACCAGTTAAGAGGCACATGCTCAGCGCCACTGCTTCTTTTTTGAATAGCCTTATATAATTTATAAATAGATCATCAAACCGTGATACATTATAAAAGTGAGCCAAATTTTCCAAGATTTATTTTCAGGATAGTCTTTAATTTTTTAGCGATGTTTATGATGTAACAACGTTGTACGTTGTCCTCGAAGTTAACTAACAATACATTTTACGATAAATATTACACATACTAAAACCACGTTATGACTTTAAGTCGTTAAACTTCCTACTTCAAACACCTACTCATGAAAAAATACAAGTGTCTAAATAAACTTCGAACACTAGGGTGTCTCCTCCTCTTATCACTTGTATTCCATCGATTTTTCTCCTCAAATTATTTTAAATGATTTCAGAACGTGTTGAGATATAAATTAGAGAGTCTTACGTGTCGCATCAAACGAAATGAACACAGTGAATGATGCCCAACGCCGTTATCTTGCCGTCGGCATCTGTTAGTGTTGTGCTGTTCGCGCTCAGCTATCTAGTGGGACATAAATAAACTTAATTGCGCATATATTCATGATATTAAGAATATTTCCGTCGTTTGTAACCGCCTAATTACATTTGTAACAAACAAACTGGTCGCCTTGACATTTTTCAAATATAGAATCAATACATCGTTTTTACTATTTTTTTTTTTCTAGTGCAGGAATAGAGTATACTCATGTACTATTTAGTCTTTTTATATATATTATGTAATATCCGAGAGTCGTGAGCATCATGTGAGATAGTGTGGCCAGCTATAGTAGGCATCCAAGCATATTTTAGCTAAAATCTGATATTTGATTTCTATTATATATAATAATATAAATTATTATTTAGTTTAGTTCTCATGATAATTGTCATTCTTTTCCGTAGCTGCCTGGGGCAAAAGCATTTTTTACCAGCCAGCCAGGTAAATACCAAACATGCGGTGGTACATACAGCTCTTAAAATTAACTTCAACACAGTCGTAGGTGCCAGCCGGGGGTTAGGACGCACGTAGGATGAAATTTTTAAGCGAGTGCTATGATCACTAAGCTAACTGGACATACAGTAATAACTGACCAAATAAAACTACAAGATTAAGTAGTATACTTTTATCTATTTATATATGTATTTAATAGTTCCTGGTTAAATAAGAAATAGTTGGCATCCATTTTAGTTTTAGTATTTATCGAAAGATATCAGACCATAACCAAACTAAAATTCAGCAAACCAGTAACGGTTCGCAGCGTCTAAGATGCAAGGTGTCTGGCTGATGCGTACATGGCAAATATGACTAAACCTATATGTGTGAGAGAGACCAGTATCCTGCAGTGAGCATTATACAGGTCATTATGATGACTATATCTGCTCGCATATATTAGAAGTTTATTAATTACACGAGTACAATAAATGCATAAACATAACACAAAACAATCGATTAATTTATTCCACCAAATATGCAATTAGGCTAAATAAATACATTGGTCTAAATCTCGCTCAAATATAACGGTCAAAAAACTCTACCAGTAGATTCAAAGAACATCTTGGCAATCGATCCTGTAACTACACAATGAAACCGGTAGATAAATAAGTGCAAAAAGTTGTTTCAAAAATAGCCCCCCTTATGGAACGTAGCAGCTGCAACTCGACTCAAGGCAAACTGCCCACTTCTTTTAGGCCATGCTCAGCAATGCAAATGTGATTTTTTATCTTATATTAGTACAACTAGGGCTTATAGTAACTTATTTATAATGATGCAAAACTAGAAGACAATCGCAACCCATATGTTTTGTGTTACTCTGGTAACGAGATATCTATTTATAAATTCACTATGAATTTCTACTTTTGAAAGTCTTTTTTCCAATATATTTTCGAACTAGTGTTCTTTTAAAAGGTAAGTAAAGCGCTTGAATTTAATCCAATGTTAGGAAAATTGGTCAACAAATGAATGAATAAACGATAAATTTCACAGGTGAAGTTCTCTCTTTTTACTCGGATCGTAATACGAATGAAGGGATTGATTCTTCTATGCTATACTGGAATTGCTACAATTGAAATTGAAGCTTAAACGGTTTTACAAATCGATTCCTTCTCTGCGTTAAAGTCGTCTGTGTGTCTAATAACCATATATATTTATAAATTTTCCTCGTTTCCTCATTTAAAGAAACGCGTTACAGGCATTGAGATACGCTTAAATTTACTTCCTATCTGAGACACTAAACGTATGCAAATAATTGTACGTTAACATTATTGAAACGATTAATACGGAACTTTTCCAACACAAAGCCCCATTTGTTACGAATCCGTTAACTAGTTTCAATTGTAACGGTAAGCAGTGAACCGAATTATTTCGTGTCCGCATTATGAACGGGCGTCATTAACTATAAGTGCATCATCGGAGTAACAGAAATCTTTCCTTTAGTTGCTTTATGTCCTCTTTTTTCTTGTTCGTTAAGCGCACCTGCTCCGTATTTATTTAAACATCGCCCGACTTCAGTATCAATAATATCTCAGGAGTATGATACTTTAACTTTATAAAGTCAGTCTTCTCATATGTTTCTTACAAACCGTGTTGAATTAAGTATTTGGATGAGCTTCGCTTGCCGTCAACATAAGGTGCTTTAGTTTTTAGTTTAGAGACGAAAACAGTGTTCTTATTTACTTAGATAGACACCAGATAAACTAACAAAATAAGATTGTAAGATGACTAATGGCCGATTTTGCAATCAACAGACAAAAGTTACCATATTAATAAATTATTAACTCTCTGATAATAAAGTGCATATTTAAACTATTTTGTGCATAAAATTTTCTTATATACTTGTTTAATTGACACTTTGAGATGAAATATTTACTTACAGAGTTACGTACAGCCCCGCATTTTTATTTTATACAAATTGTAATTTTTTTTTACGTTATTTGCATTAACAATTTTTTGTACATATTTACCAAACATGAACTTTACATGCTGAGACAAATAAAACTTTAAATAAATAAGTTAATTAATTAATTAATTAATCAATACATACTTAATAAATACTTAAATTTATAAACCATGTGTATCACACATGGTTTATAAATTAAATACTTCATTAATACTGAAAATAAATTTTCCCGTTCCACCGAACAATACGTAAAGAAGTCCTGGAAATACTTAGACAGATCTGTTAAATTTGTACAAAGAAAACTTACACAACTTACGGCCTCCGAGTGGCGTACACACCGGTTTTCATGATGTCGTCAACTCTTAGGTTCCAGGTTGCGATTCCCGATCGGATTAATGTAGAAAGAACACTTTTTCTATATTTTCTCGGGTCTGGGTGTTTGTAGTTCGTACGTTGCTTTTGATTACATAATATAAGTCCTTACTTTGGGGTCAGAGCAATGTATGTGATGTTGTCCCTATGTATGTATTTATTATTGTACAGTAATTTTAAAATATAAGACGCGCAAACAACTTTAAAAACTGTAGCTTCGAAGCTCTTTTGCGGCATCTATATGCCTGACCCTATATATGTGCAACGTTTTTATGAATGATTCCTCGAATAGTGCCGTATTAGCAATTATCCTTGTATAGTCTCATAAGTCATTATCCATGCATTATAAAAGTAACATATTTAATAAAGATCGCTAAATTGTTCGTACATGCAATTATTTATGATTATTATTAACCTCATACTGCACTTCGCTTAAGCAGCTAACGATTAAAATTTGCGCACGAATAAAAAGTACGTAATTGTAGAGTAATCAGATATCTACAAAATTATTTTACGAATAATTAAGTTTTTATTTTTGCATAATTACTCGTAACTACATTCTTTGTCCATAACTAAGAAATAAATGTAACAGAAAGGTCACAGACGCTACTTACTTAATGGCCTCTTTAAGTCCACTGCAGGGCACAGGCCTCTTCGCTAAGGAGGATTTATCATAATCATATTGGGAAGGCGGTTTGGCGACCGCAGTACAACACGCTTTGCTACTTAGAAAATACTGCCTATCACAAGTCTCTTTTTTGCTGATAACAAAAAGTTTATCTCATGTTCAGTAGCTTATTATTGTTTTAAAAAATTGTTATCTCCTTGTTTAATTGACACTTTGAGATGAAATATTTACTTACAGAGTTACGTACAGCCCCGCATTTTTATTTTATACAAATTGTAATTTTTTTTTACGTTATTTGCATTAACAATTTTTTGTACATATTTACCAAACATGAACTTTACATGCTGAGACAAATAAAACTTTAAATAAATAAGTTAATTAATCAATACATACTTAATAAATACTTAAATTTATAAACCATGTGTATCACACATGGTTTATAAATTAAATACTTCATTAATACTGAAAATAAATTTTCCCGTTCCACCGAACAATACGTAAAGAAGTCCTGGAAATACTTAGACAGATCTGTTAAATTTGTACAAAGAAAACTTACACAACTTACGGCCTCCAGTGGCGTACACACCGGTTTTCATGATGTCGTCAACTCTTAGGTTCCAGGTTGCGATTCCCGATCGGATTAATGTAGAAAGAACACTTTTTCTATATTTTCTCGGGTCTGGGTGTTTGTAGTTCGTACGTTGCTTTTGATTACATAATATAAGTCCTTACTTTGGGGTCAGAGCAATGTATGTGATGTTGTCCCTATGTATGTATTTATTATTGTACAGTAATTTTAAAATATAAGACGCGCAAACAACTTTAAAAACTGTAGCTTCGAAGCTCTTTTGCAGCATCTATATGCCTGACCCTATATATGTGCAACGTTTTTATGAATGATTCCTCGAATAGTGCCGTATTAGCAATTATCCTTGTATAGTCTCATAAGTCATTATCCATGCATTATAAAAGTAACATATTTAATAAAGATCGCTAAATTGTTCGTACATGCAATTATTTATGATTATTATTAACCTCATACTGCACTTCGCTTAAGCAGCTAACGATTAAAATTTGCGCACGAATAAAAAGTACGTAATTGTAGAGTAATCAGATATCTACAAAATTATTTTACGAATAATTAAGTTTTTATTTTTGCATAATTACTCGTAACTACATTCTTTGTCCATAACTAAGAAATAAATGTAACAGAAAGGTCACAGACGCTACTTACTTAATGGCCTCTTTAAGTCCACTGCAGGGCACAGGCCTCTTCGCTAAGGAGGATTTATCATAATCATATTGGGAAGGCGGTTTGGCGACCGCAGTACAACACGCTTTGCTACTTAGAAAATACTGCCTATCACAAGTCTCTTTTTTGCTGATAACAAAAAGTTTATCTCATGTTCAGTAGCTTATTATTGTTTTAAAAAATTGTTATCTCCTATCGTGATCACACTTTAAGACAAGTAACTTGTAAAATATAAACATATTTACGGCGCCGTTGTCAGGAAGCTACATCGAAGTCTATAAAGATACATCTTTGTAGTACGTAGAGTAACATCGAATGTTCTTGTGCATACTGCGATGATTAATACTTTACGAAGCATACTTTACGTACTTTCAAAGTGGTGAACGATTAGAAATCGTCTATAAAGTTCCGAAATAAATCCTAAAAGTCAATATACGGTGATTTTTTTTTTCTCTATTTTGTGTATAATTTCAGCAGATTACTAAATTTATTAGCAAATTGACGTAATAAATAATAGTTAGAGTGATAAACAGCATTGTCGATTAAAAAAAAATCTTTCACGGGCTGAAGTTTCAATTAAGCACGTCTCATGGCGATAGGCATCGACGTACATACCTACACAATGCCTTACTCCCTCCATCCGGCCGCAACGCCAATTAGCTTTACCCCTTATACAATTTGCAGACTACTTTACAACTTGTACTCGAATTTCTGTCTTGCTTAACGAAAATTATCTTTTGTTAATTATATAAATGTTGAGATTTAAGAGTGTTTATGATTTTTCTTTTGATTTGCTATAATGTATTGGCGATGTAATATCTTTTTAATAAATAATTATCCTTTTTTTTAATAAGCTAACAGATTTTTTAAGTTTATTTTTAAGCGAATTACCCATAGCGTTTTTAAATCTTTTAAAATATTTAGTTAAAAATATAAGAACATGAAAATCAGAGGAATCGCTTCAATACATCATATGCCTATACTTATTGTTTACTACGGTTTTCGCCTTTTATTATTGTTTTATAGTGAGGGATAAGTTTATAGATAGTAAAAAATATGAAGCGTTTATCACAATACATTTCATGATGTTATGGTATAAAATTGTAGTCAGTAAAATTGCATACATACATTATTTAATATAACCGCCATAAAAACACTTTCGCAAGAAGTGTGTTATTGATTTTTATATACGAGTTACGTCATTTATTACTTACCTATTTTTACAGATGTTATTTTACACAGCCCTAACACTTAGGTATTCCACCACTGGTGACATTGTGGCTGCACTATATAGTAATTGTCTCGTGACGGCCCGATAGCTTGGTTGTCAGTGGCCCTGTCTTCTAAGCTAAGAGCTGCGGGTTTAGCTTAGATTAGGTTTAATTTAGGTCGAGTACAGCATAAAATATTTAATCGATTGCAATTAATTTTTACGTTACTATTTAATGTTAACGTTATTAACGGTTCATTAAAACAGGACAGAAACTGTCTGTTATTGTTAACGGTTATGAATGAATATCATATTCGTTCGTTTACTTAATTATGATTTTTTTATGTTCACTTTACTTAACAAAAGTTTCGAAATCTATGATTGTTGCTTTAAATACATTTTCCTGTTTAAAATTATTTTAATCAGTAAATTAAAAGCATTAGTGCAATAAGTTCTTCGTATTTCTAGCGTTGGAATATCGTTCTCCCGAAAGAATATTTCTTAATAAATCCTTATTTTAAAATCTCTTTCTTCTTCTTTTTGTTAAAATAATATTTTAGAATATTAATTAATAAACGTTTTATAATACTTACCAAACTTGCGAAATTAATCCATTTAAATCAACGCAGAGAAACGAATATGGATTGTTATAAATAACTTCGAAGTAGTAAATAGTTTAGAGTTCCTAAGATTTAAAGTCTATTTATTAGATAATTATATATATATATATATATATATATATATATATATATATATATATATATATATATATATATATATATATATATATATATATATATATATATATATATATATATATATATATATATATATATATATATATATATATATATATATATATATATATATATATATATATATATATATATATATCTTACTGTTACACTCTTATTTCTTTTTGCGTTATTTTCGATTAGTATTTAACATTTCAGTTCACAAAATATTATGAGTTAAAAAATATTAAATGTCTTCTAGGGTTACATACTTTATCTCCCTCTCAAATGAAAACGGTGGACACAGACACAAGACAAAGTCCACTATTACATTTACATTATTAGTATGTATACTTATTCACATACAGACTTTATGTTATTTGATCCATTGCCTCATTTAAATAAAAAAAATCACTTGAAATAAATGAAAGGAATAAATTAGACGCTAACAACAGTCCCGGTACAGTGATGAATTCTTTGATAAGGCTAATGTTTATAGTCTACGGTAATTACTTTCCATTAGAGCCGGCGTTAGTTTATTTGTTTAAAATAATGCCTCAATGATGTATCTTAACAAGCACCATGACGAGAAGCACGCAATAACACGGTAAGATTCGGTTCTTGACCTCGTCAACGCCTATATTGGTAATTTTTGTCACTTTTTAAACATATATTTGTTCTACACGATGAAATTGTGATTTGTTTTGTATTAACACTTGTAAGTATGATGGAATGAATATAGAAAGTGTTGATTGTTTTAACATGTATGGTATAAAGTAATATTTTACAATTTAGGGAAAAATGTAAATAATGCTGTGCTTGAAAAAAAATTATAAAAACTTTGGGATTTTAAAGAACTTATCCTATAATTTGTACACCCATATTAAATAAGGGTTTGAATATTTATACAGAAAGTTCTTCACTTAAAAAGGATGAAGCATGAACATTAATTTTCTTCTTCAAAACGATACTACTACAGAAAAAAATATCTTTGAAATTAAAAGATTTTTTTATTTACTAGCTTCAGTTTTGTAGTAACCTAACGTGATCTGAAACCTTTTTTGCGATAACGCTTATAATTTCACAAAAACTCAATTTACTATCGTTTTCTGCTTAATACCGCATGGCTTTTTATATTTTTTAATATGTACCTAGTATTCTTTATGTAAACTGTGCACGAAATTGTCATAAAATGCTTTTGTGGCTTAGAGAAGACCCTGTGTTAGAATGTGTTAAGGGGATCCTTTAAAGACTAGAAAAACTTCTGAAAACTAGGAATTGCTTGTTTCTAAGTAATAGTGTAAAATCACAAGTATTGGATAGGTAAACTTAAAGTTAAACTTCCTTAAAAGCTCTTTTTATCAAAAGAGAAATTTAGCTTGTATAGGAACATCTGCTTAATAACTAAGAAACTCTTATTTTCACCCTTTCCTCCTTTAATTCATAAATTGAGAATCATTATGTGTATTGATAGCACAAATTAAGTAAAATATGGAAATGTCCAACTTAGGGCCGCCTCTCCGCCCTCACAGCATTCGGACGTATATGGAAATGTCCAACTTAGGGCCGCCTCTCCGCCCTCACAGCATTCGGACGTAAGTGTACTACGTTAACGGTAGTGACGCACTAGCGCCGCGATCAGCGACTCGGAACTAAACCTGACAATGACGTCAACTTCATCGTGACATTGAATACAGCGTGCTCGAGCAATTTTATAACTTTATAATATTTTTAACTTTACTATTTGTTGCTCTGCTCTACCCGGATTACGTTAAACGAGACAAAAAATATCATATATTTAAGGCTGAATTGTGTTACACACATATGTAAAATATTTTCCTTATAGCAAGTCTTTTTTTTTACTCCAAATCAAATGTCGATTTTCTACATCACTGTTACTACAATATATGGAGGCGGTAATTGCACCAAACTTTGGTATTAATACAAGTTAATTCTTGTCATCTTCAGATTCTGCGGAAACTACAAAAGATATTAATTTCAAATTTGCAAAAAGTCATAGTAAAAAATTCTAAACGTCTTTCATAGACACAAGATACTTTTTGATCTTTAGAAATGACAAACAAACTTTCAATGTACATCGAAGTAGTAGATAGTAGAGTTAACAACAATGCATTTTAACTTATAATTTCACAAAAACTCAATTTACTATCGTTTTCTGCTTAATACCGCATGGCTTTTTATATTTTTTAATATGTACCTAGTATTCTTTATGTAAACTGTGCACGAAATTGTCATAAAATGCTTTTGTGGCTTAGAGAAGACCCTGTGTTAGAATGTGTTAAGGAATTGCTTGTTTCTAAGTAATAGTGTAAAATCACAAGTATTGGATAGGTAAACTTAAAGTTAAACTTCCTTAAAAGCTCTTTTTATCAAAAGAGAAATTTAGCTTGTATAGGAACATCTGCTTAATAACTAAGAAACTCTTATTTTCACCCTTTCCTCCTTTAATTCATAAATTGAGAATCATTATGTGTATTGATAGCACAAATTAAGTAAAATATGGAAATGTCCAACTTAGGGCCGCCTCTCCGCCCTCACAGCATTCGGACGTATATGGAAATGTCCAACTTAGGGCCGCCTCTCCGCCCTCACAGCATTCGGACGTAAGTGTACTACGTTAACGGTAGTGACGCACTAGCGCCGCGATCAGCGACTCGGAACTAAACCTGACAATGACGTCAACTTCATCGTGACATTGAATACAGCGTGCTCGAGCAATTTTATAACTTTATAATATTTTTAACTTTACTATTTGTTGCTCTGCTCTACCCGGATTACGTTAAACGAGACAAAAAATATCATATATTTAAGGCTGAATTGTGTTACACACATATGTAAAATATTTTCCTTATAGCAAGTCTTTTTTTTACTCCAAATCAAATGTCGATTTTCTACATCACTGTTACTACAATATATGGAGGCGGTAATTGCACCAAACTTTGGTATTAATACAAGTTAATTCTTGTCATCTTCAGATTCTGCGGAAACTACAAAAGATATTAATTTCAAATTTGCAAAAAGTCATAGTAAAAAATTCTAAACGTCTTTCATAGACACAAGATACTTTTTGATCTTTAGAAATGACAAACAAACTTTCAATGTACATCGAAGTAGTAGATAGTAGAGTTAACAACAATGCATTTTAACTTATAGTTTACTAGGCATTAAGCGTCCATTTGGTCGATGTCACAAATAAAGAGATATAAAAGCACAAAGTTTTGTTAATAAACTAGTACTAACAAAACGTTTAGTGTTTTTTTATTACGGCACCCTTAAAATGACTTATCAATCATTATTTTACTTCGCTTTAAAAAATATCTTATAGATTTTTGTCTTTGTTAGATTTTGAGGTAAAAAGACTATAAGCCCTGTTTGGTATAAATGGTCGATAGGCGTTGTCGATGAAAGAGCTTATCGAGGCGGGGAAACGATGCCATTGTTTGAAAGCCCTGTAAAGTGTTTGCGCAACCGGAAGTGGTCGGTGGACTATCAGCTAGTGTTCTCAGCAGAATGCGTTTCAAAAACTAGCGATATTTATTAAAATATATTCAGGGTTACATAAATAATTTTCACATGATTTTTTCAACACGCAGTTTTATAATTTTAAATTTTTTTCCGGTGATTGGAAGTGGATTGTAAGGTGTCTAGTTGGAGTTGTCTGGTACTGCGACCGCAAATGCACTTATTAAGCACGCAATCGTTATGGCTAATCCTTATAGGAGAAGCTAATGTCGTCCTTTGAGCTTTAATAGGCTGTTAAAAAAAATAGGGAACATTTTTAGATGAAATATAGATACGCGGCAGTTATTTATGGCGCATGAATAGGTTATCTCAAACGGCATAGGACCGCGGCCTCACAGAACTCGAGGCATCTTGTGTATCTTTGCGTTTCTACCAGTGTTTGAAGCAACCAGAGCCCCACACTATTATCTCCCTGCTTTCCTTTTTCTTTTACCGCCGTCCCATGTGATTTCTTAATCAAAATGTGAAGTCTATATTAGTCTTACTTCTGGTTTTACAAGTACTATACGACTAAACCGCTATATACTGAATAATGGTCTATAAATTATCATAGTTAATTGACTCAGGCGTTACTTTGCGGAAATTCATTTTAAAGTTGTTATTGAAAAAATTACTTCGCAACCCTCCGCAAGCAAATATAAAAAGGTATATGTTACCTGGTCCGAGGCATTCTCAAGCGAAATCGCTTGAGAATGCCTTGTTTTGAGGCGAAACACGTGTCGCGTTTTCGGTGGTGGTGTGTGTTACCTGGTTTGAGTGTAGTGGTGGTGGTGGTGCATACAGTGGAATTAGTGCATGCATCTGTGGGAGGGAGGGTGGTGCTCTTCTCTTCGGACCAAGTAACATGTACCTTTTTATATTTGCATGCGGAGGGTTGCGAAGTAATTTTTTCAATAACAACTTTATAAATTATCATTAAACACCGTTCTTTTCTTTTGCGTAGAGAAATGATGATGAAAAGGTGAAATAATGAATAATATGAATGAAGAGTAAAAAAACATTTATCCATCCATCTATCCTCACAAATGCTCGCGTTTGTAATATTAATGGGATATCCTATACCATAAAAAATATTTTTAAGTTTCAAAATAGTCTATTAGTACTTCATATAATGATTAAATCCTAGTTGCCTGCCGACTACTTTTGTTTTGTATAAAATTTAGGAAAACTAAAAAGTTGTAGAACTGAAGCATTACTTAAATGGTACTATAATAAGTTAGTCGCATTTTAGCCATTTTGTCGTCGTTTGTTCTATTTCACTATGTATAAGATAATTTTTTTAACTTATTTTTGTATTACATTTAGTATTTTCGGTCTATTTTATTTTATGTTTTCGATAACTTCAACATCTTTACATCTAAAATTTTCTATAGATTATGTAAACAAAAAAGAGACGAGTAACATTTTATAGAAATAAATAAGCATTCGAAAAATTATATAATACTTCGCAGAAAGTAGTTACATCTTAGATGGTAAAGGAAGTTATTTTGTACGGAACTGTACGTAGTAGCTTCCCATACCATCTTAAGGTAATGGAATTTTTTCCAGGATTGTAAATTAATCTTGTAGCATTAATTTGTAAAAAAAAAACATAACCATCGGACCTACTCACCGAGCGGGACGCTAATGACAAGTACAAGCCTATCCTTTTAGGAGAAAATTGGTACAGGTATTGCTGATCCGCCAACAAAGCATGGCAATTATGCCAGATCCATCTTACCGTATACATAGAGGCGTATATCCTGAAGAGGACTTTCCTTAGGTACAAATTTATGTATGAATCACAAAAAAAATCAAACATGTTTTTGGCATTTGCTTTGAAAGGTATGTTAGAAATCGCACCATACGACAATACTCACGTGAACCCTCTGTTATTGTATTGTGCGATGGAACATCTCGATGAATCAGTATCGGACGGAAGTCGGGCAACCACATCCGCGCCCGCTATTTGGTACCAACGAATCACTTAAATGAAAATTAGAACACCCACATTTCATGTTCCCGTAACCTTGATTGAAAACGTTGATAAGTAAAATTCATATATAAATATATTTATTTTTATTTATTTGATTAATGTCAAACACTAGCGTCAGATTTAATTATGTCTTAATTCAAACACAATCCATAACTTGACTACATCTAATCACTTTATGTAATTATGAGAGGTGGTAAAAAATCGCCCTAAATCGTTTATTATTTAAATTAATATTTAATTCACTTATGTTGGTCTTGTTTAATTCTTTTATCGCTTATTCGATTTTTATCGCTTTAAAAGAATTGAAATTAAATTGCATAATTAAAACCGACTTTGCTTTTTTAAGCAAAGGTTTTAATTATGCAATTTTTGGTAAACGAAAAATCGTCTGGAAATATTTTGATAAACAATGCCCGTTTCTTCTACAATAAAAGCTAACAGTTTTACACAAACATGTAATAAATAGCTACTTTACTTCTCGGCAATTTTACATCAAAATTTTGTTTGCTTTCTAATGTCTATAATCTGTAAACAATTAGCAACATTTAAGCAGTTTTTATTGCGTTGTTTGCTTGCAACAGGCTAATTGAATTAATTAAAAAAAATTGCTACAAGTGCGCATCAAGGTACAGTTTGCACATTTGAACATGTTGTTTTGACATAGATGTTCTTTTCGTTTCGTAGTACATCCACGCTATTCTAGTTATCTTTGCTACTTTTAAGATTAACTCAACGCTCAAACGGCGAATGACACATTGCAGTGTCGGTGTTTTTCTTCAGATTATGGTCTTTTTCTTCTTGTCTGTAGGACATGACGTATTCTATTTCCTTTTGCGGTAATATAATCTCCTAATATGTTAGCATTATGGTACAGAATCAGTTCATGATTAACTTAGCATCATATATTTCACTTAATGAATTCTTATATATGAATCACGAATATACACACTTTTTAGACACTGTAACACAACTATTCACCTATTCAAGACTGTGCTGACGACGTAACTTATTCATATTGTTCATAACTGTTATTAAAATTCTCTCGGCAAGTGTTCGAAGCTGTGTATCTTTCTTTTACATCGCATTTATAGATATTTAAAAAATAAAGAGAAAATATTTTCTTTACTTTATACATAATAAAATATCTTTACGCAATTCCCAATACAGGGGTAGACTGAGGTCAAGTCTAGACAATTAAGTCCCTTTGACCCACCTTCCACCGAAGATATTTTCGGGACAACGTGACAGGTGGTGAGCCCGTCGCCGTCTTTATGTCCAAGCCAACGATGAAATTCGTACATAAGTTTTTGAAAAACTCATTGGTACTGCCACCTGAGGATCGAACTCGGGTCCCTCGACTCGAAATTCAGACCACCCAACAACTCGGCTATCGTGACTTATAATACATTAAAAAAAATCTTTATAGTAGCATATTTTGTTTAGCATCAGTCAAATTTAAAATAGAATAAAATCATTACGAAATATAATTTAACAGAAATTGTAGAACAGAACATAATTAATTGCCTTCAATTTTATGCAACCAATTTAACGGCCTACAAACTACTCCACGCTACTTTTTGAAATTCTCCAGCTCTGAATGAACTAGACTTTAACTACGTTGCGTGGGTAACCACTGCACTCCTACGTAACGACTGTCGCCAAGTCCACTTACGTATAGGCCGACAGAATGAAATGTTCGCCAATTTGTGAGACAACCAGTTCTAACGCCGGAAACAAACCTGGACTCGTGCCAGTTCTGACGAAATCATTTGTATTACACTCGTCTCCACCCTAACTAATTGAAGGTTCTTGACCTTGCGACAAATATTCACGTCTAGTAAATTATACGTCAATATTTCACTGATCACAATCAATCCAACTTGGCCCAATCAAATTAATAGATATTTGTAAAGTTTAAGTTTGATAGTCAATTTGGTCTCTATTACAATTGAACCGTTATCTCTCACTTAATTCTGCTCCATTCAAACTATAGCTCTATTCACAATTATTAAAAAGTGTTGGTGTAAGTAAAGTTTGTGTAGTGAAGTCTATTGAAATTTATAATTCTATTACGATTAAAGTAGAGTTTTACCCCAATATTATAAAAAGTTTGAAATATTTGGCAATGTTTTAAAAAGTCGATACATAAGACTTTTTACTATGAAGACAGCTTAAAATACAGATTTAAAAATTCCGTATTATGAATGATGACGGCTTGTTAAAGTCCACTGCAGTACATAGGCCTCCCCCATAGAGAGGATTTGCTATAATCGCCACGCTCGGCATGCGGATTGGCGATCGCAGTACCAGACCAGTCGCATCTCAAACGCTGCTGCCTATTTTTGGTATGATTATTTTGTTCTGATATTTTTAGAGATGGTTTTACCGCCATCTATCGGTTGTCATAATGATATTCAAAGCTGTTTCCCTTAGTCATCTCTTACGACACCCACGTCAAGAAAGGGAGTGGCAAAATTTTTAAAGCCGCTACCACATGGTCACAGTATTAAAATAACTATGTATTTACAATTTGAAAACAAAAGTTAACTCTAATCTCTGAGTATTTGACTTGGACAAAATAAACCTGAAATCCACATCTTGAAACGTAGACTTGTTTCTGCTTGAGACTTAGTTTTTCCTCACTGTCCTAAAGAAACGCTCTTGCGTTCAGTTATCAAATTCAGTCTCTCAATTTCTTTTTTTTTTGTTCTAGGATATTATCAGCCTGCCGGGCCCTTAATCAAGGAGAGCAGTGCAGAAGCAGAGCGAGCTCTGGGCAGATATCATCCGCCGCCACATTACCACCCTCCGCATCCCTCTGTGAGCTATATTCTTTTACTATACATATAAGAACTAAGTTCATCGAAGTTCTCAACCATGCTTCGTTAGATGAGAGAAAGAAGGCCTTTAAGAGATTATTAATAACTATATTATAATATTATAATTATTTTTAAAGTACGATATAAATACTGGACAGTCCCTTTGTGCATTTTGATATATTAATGTGTAAATAAATATATATGTAAGACAAGCTCATTACGATTACCACTTCCAAATTGATTTCAAGCTTCAATTTTTAGTATTTTTATAGTCAAATACATTTGTTTTACTGTATAAATATAAAAACTATTTAAATACAAATTTCATTATATCAAAATTGTTATGATTTTATTAACAATTTATAAATATTTTAACATGATTATCTGCCGTGGTCAAAACTGGTTTCTCAGCTTCTACCTTCAATTGGTATCCGAGTGTTCATTCGGAAATTGTTCAATATTGTCTACGTGTAGAATTTCGTGGTCGATACGAATATTCAAACTTATTTTCTTACAATTATTCAACAAATAGTAACTTTCTTAATAAAAGTTAACTTCTTATTTTTTTTATAGTTATAATGTGACCTCTTTTCTTCCTGAGGGTACATTAAAAGTCTGTTAAGGTAAAGCTCTCGAAGATAATTATGACTTGACAAACGAAACGACATCTGCTAAATAATTTGGAGTGTTATATTTTAAAATGATAATGCCATTGTATATCTCATGCATGTATTTTACTAGACTCACAAAAATTTTACTTATTCAGCCAACTTACATTTTACAATAAAACATGTAGCAGGCATACAACATCTAACGAAAAATGACATAAAATCTTTTTTACAGCGTATTTGAATTTATTTGTAGAGAATTTCGACAGATGGTTTTATTGAACAAATATTTATATCTCACATGAAATCAGCTTTTGGTCTACTAGGTTAAAATTATGTGTAGCCTATTTTAAAACATAACTTCGATAACGTACGTGTTCCCACGTAGTCTTAAACTACTTCGACAATACCTAAAGGCACCTCGTTCCTTATTCTTACAATCGGTTTAGCTAAGCTGCAAATCATTAAGCCGCGCTGCGTCACGCCAATCGTGCTGCGTCTGTCTAGACCATAATGACAGTAAGCAGTGAAATGAAACCAATGTTCCAAATACTACTCGTATCTAACACACGAAAACATTTACCTAACTAGGCCTCGGGCACGTGTTTAATTTAGCCATTTTAGTTAATACTATTGAGAATGATGGACGAGAATGTAAATGATATTAGTCTAGCTAAAATTTCATTTTATGATTTTCTTTAATTAGATTATATTTTTTGATGACACATTTTATTATTACTTTAACGTTCTATATTTTACAGGTGCTACAACAGTATGGCCCGCCGTACTATCCAGCAGAGTTATGCTACGGGCGGTACTACAGGCCTCCCGGACCATACCATATCCCACCACCACAGCCTGAAGCACAGGTAATTACATTAATTTTATATGATTAATTTAATAAATTATGTGCATTTACGGACGGGATTTAGCATTATGAATAATGCTAAATCCCGTCTCTCCTCTTAGCCATTGCAATTTACTTCGGTATATTGTTCCCAGTGTCGCGATAACCGTGTGGTTGAGTGGTCGGAATTTCGATTCGAGAGAGTTCGATCCTCAGGTGGCAGGCTCGCACCAATGGGTTTTTCAAAAATGGTTATGTACGAATTAAATCGTTGGCTTGGACATAAAGACGGCGACAGGCTCACCACCTGTCGTGTTGTCCCGAAAATATATTCGGTGGAAGGTGGGTCGAAGGGACTTAATTGTCTAGACGAGACCTCTAGTCTACCCCTGTTTTGGGAATTGCGAGAAGATATTTATTTATTTTATTTTATATTCTTCCCAAGTCTACTCTTACGACACCCAAGTAAGAGTGTGGCAAATTCTTACGCCGACACAACACGGTACTCGATATTTAAGTGCCGTATTTGTTATTATAATGACTTTTATAAACTTCAAGTACCCACTTTTTCGCACTGTATTTTTCAAAGGTTGTATTTGGTAAATCTTTAAGCTTTGGTAAAATAAATAAATATCTTCACGCAATTCTCAATACAGGGGTAGACAGAGGTCTAGTCTAGACAATTAAGTCCCATTGACGCACCTTCCACCAAAGATAGTTTCGGGATTTTATGCTTTGGTAACAGCTGTAATATTAATAATTACAGATGGTGGGTGTGGGAAGTGAGCCGTACCCTCCACCACAGTACTACGGCTCCCCACCTTGTTATCAACATTCACCACAAAGGATACCATACGTCGGTAAGTGTAGCATTCAGAACTTTTTAACAAGCAAGTACGGGCTTAATAGATATTTGATTTAAAACGACAACACGTCTCTTCTAATCGATTTTTATGTAAGTATGTGGTATTATAAAGAGTATGATTATGAACATCTAAGGTATATTAAATTTCTTCTAAGTTTCACACTTTCATATTAAAAGACTCTGGTTTTTTGTGAATAGGGTGAAAAACTAAATAACAGTTCGCTTGATAATAAGTTGCTACTGCACCTCAAGACATGACACCTGAAAACTACTTACAAACATTAACGTCGTTGTTACCTCCGTCAATATAGAATGCCTTTTAGCTCGTGATTACTCTGACTCATCTAAATTATACCCATAGGATAACTTTAAGCTGTGTCTTTCAAAGCGAAACACAACACTTGTTACACAGCTCTCTGGCGGCAGAAGTTCAGACGACCCTTAGACAGTAAGTCTTCCAACTTAGTTTAGAGATTGCATAATCCAAATCTTAATTTATAGTCACAATTCTACACGCAAATATCTATATTTCTATATACATCGTTTTTTGTTACAATAAAGAACTAATAAGTAACGAAAAGGTTTTTTTTTTTGTTCTCGAGTGCCAACCTCGTACAGGCAAACGTAGTGTAGGACGACCCCCCGACGAGATGGAGCGATGACTTGCAAAATATTGCGGGAAGTCGATGGATGCAGGTGGCTGAGGACCGTTCACTGTAGAAAATTTTAGGGGAGGCCTATTTTCAACAGTGGACTCTTGATAGTCTGTAAAGAAGAAGAAGAAATAACGAAAACGTATCTAGAAACTGTTTTATTACTAGCATATAAGAAAAATTAGAATTATTTGTTAAAAATAAGTTTAAATTGATGCAATTATTATTCCACTTTCATAGTGGCTTAACCCTGGTAACTTTTCTAAAAAAATTCAAAAGAAAATAAAGAAAGTCCTTTCCCGACAACATATACATACGTAGGATACGTATGTATATGTTAGTACAGATTTCAAAGAGTTTCTTTTAATGTTACTGCGAACTAAAAATCCCTTAAAAATTGGTGCGATGAATTTGAAGAAAAACCTACACTAAGAAGTAAATGGGATAAATAAATTGTATATAAATAAATTGGAATTTAACTAACAACCACCCACGACTCTCCATTTCAGAATACCGAGGATGCCCGTGCCCATTAAACGCGTGTCCAAAAAACGTCCTTATTGGGCCCGCTACTGGTAAAGCCCCAGCTGGTGGCGGCCCCGCTGACGTTCATGCACTCGCGCCGCCCGGGGGCGCCTTCCGAACGAAGGTGCGGGCCTGCGCTCTGGACTCTGCCGCAGACACACACGGCAGCGGCAAGGTCTGTTATAGCTTTTTATTCCTCCCTAGTTATCTTGCGAAGCTTCCACATAAGTCTTTCATAAGGTTTCACTATTACCACTGTAGTAAAGTCCGTCAATATGTTTCCCTACAGATTGCTAATTGGTATATATATATATATATATATATATATATATATATATATATATATATATATATATATATATATATATATATATTCCATATTATTTGATAAATTAAACAAGTGTAGAAACTTTACTTCAGGGTTTTAAAAAATAAAAGAAAACCTTATCTCCTGATTTAAAATTTTAACAGACGAAAAGTCTAAAAGTATCATCTATGTTTAGTAGTATTTTAAACATAGTTTAATTTGATCATTTAGTGTTTCCAAATATTGTTTTTAATAATCGATGAAAAGATACTAACTATTGATAATAATTTCATCTTCAGGATCCACCATTAGAGCCTGAGCCACCCGCTGCCGCTGATGCTCCCCACCCATGTCCAGTTCCCGCAATCGGCGGAGCGTCTCCAAAACGCGAACTTTACGATGTTCGCGAAAACTTACGCTTAGCGGGAGACATTCCCGGCCCTGCAGAAGCTTTAGGGCCACCATCACCGGCCAGAGGATCAGCAGGAGCTTGTGCTCCTCAACCTCCTCCAACTGCCCCACGTAGAGCTAGGCTAGGAAAAGCAATGGTGAGGAGAACTCTCGTTGGTGACGACACAGGACTCCTACTTTCTACACCACAACCGCCGCTAGCTCAAAACAGCGATGCTGATGATGACGTTCTCGCCATCTCTCCACCAGTTTGCACACCAATCGACTTATCATCATCTGATGAACGTTCGACTCCACTCGTTGATGTTAAAAAAGAAAATGAGGGCCCAATATACACAACTCCACGAAAAGCTGACGCACAAGCTTTAAGAGAACATAACAGTGCCACTGCACCTTCCGAAGTAACTGATGTTACAGATACCAATAAAGCTGTTAAGCGGAGGTACTCTAAACCAAAACTAGAAATTGACATGAAAGATATTCAACTTGACGACAGCTGTAAAACTAATGGTATTGGAGAACATGTCAAGTTACAAAAAAGAAGAAAAGTGTCTGGTGATCAAACTGAAGTCGTCAGGATAGAAACAATTACAAAAGATTCTAAGAAAAAAACAACACCAAGTACAAAAAAAACTACTCGATCACCGCCCGTAGAAAAAAAATCCATAAAGAGGAAGTTGGAAAATTCTACAAATGGGCAAAAGACGAAAAAAGCGCTTATTGAAACTATAATCGATGAAGATCCGCGCCTTAAAAATATTGCAGCAATATCAGATGAACCTTGTATTAAAAAAACTAAAACAAAAAGTGCCCTTCTATTAGATAATTTAATTAGAAAAAACAGCATCGACGGTAAAGGCTACTCATCAGACACAGAATTAAATCCTGCTGAACTATTTTTGTCACCACACGAAAATATTGTTCAGAATTGTTCTAAGAAAACTTTAAATATCAATAACAACATTGTCGATACTAACAATTCTCATAATGGTGTTCGACCTAAAACAATAGCAGCTGTGAGTCAACTTATAGAAAAGAAACTCGCATTCAAAAATGCTTGCAATATTGATTCTAAAATCACACACAACATAAAATCAGTATTAAAAACACCCACCGATAACACAGACTTCAAAGATCGTAACAGTAAAATTCCTCCGAATAGTGATTTAAATACAGATACTTTGTTAGAAAGATGCGACCCAAAAACTCTTGATAATAAATGTGAATCTTTCAAACACAGTATAAGTGATAATAAAAGCAGTGATAATTCGGGAGACTTTGTTAAAACTATTAGGGCGTCCAAAACGA
This sequence comes from Sericinus montela, assembly GCA_029286605.1. Taxonomy (NCBI): domain Eukaryota; kingdom Metazoa; phylum Arthropoda; class Insecta; order Lepidoptera; family Papilionidae; genus Sericinus; species Sericinus montela. The sequence goes on from JAGSMR010000040.1 coordinate 3,255,471, forward strand.
TTAAAAACAAATCGGGATCAAATCAGTCTGAGCCAAGTTCGAAGACTGATATTACTAATAGTGTTGATGAATCTCCGTATAAGCCCAATAAATTACAAAGCCAAGATGAGGAAGTAAAAGATCTCGAAGTGGGAGTCAGTGACAAAACAGCCTCGATTAAGATTAAATCGACGACAGAAAAAACTAATGGTGAACTCAAAGGAAAAAATGTCGAAAAGGTTGTTAAATTGCTCGTTTCAAAAAAACAAGCGAACAAAAGCGAAGAATCAACGTTAGAGGTAAAACAAGCAGACAAACAGGAGGAAAAGGCAATAGAAAATGCTAAAGGTGAAAAATTAGGTAAACGTTGCAAGTTAGGAATCGACAAGGAGTCTAAAGGGAAGAGCGTGGAAAAGTTAGCTAAATTACTGGTATCAAAGAAGACAGCGATAAAAACGGACGAAGCCACGTTGGTGGTGGAGGATGCGTGCGCGTCGCCGACGCCGAGCTCTGCGGAGGGGAGGGTGAATGAGGAAGGTGTGGGGGGTGCGGGCAGGGCGGGCGGCGGGGCGGGGGCGGGCGGGCGGCGCACTAGGCGACGACGCAGCGGGGCCCGGCGGCCCAGACGCGCGCCCGCGCCGCTCGCGCCGCCCGCGCCGCAGCCGCGCGCGCCTCCGCGCTGGAGCAACGGCTGGAACTGGGACGGCGACCACTACCTCTCCAAGGTCTACCTCAATGTGAGTACGCCTTCAGATAGTATGTCTTCACGCAACTTATAAATACATATAAACTTTTATAACTGGAGTACAAACATTCATACTTATCACACAAATGTTTTCCCTAACTGGATTCGAACCCGCTACCCTTAGCTTCGAAGACAGAGTCACTACCAACTCTGCTATCGAGTCACCATTTAATAAATACTAATTAATTGTGTCTAACATTCACGCTAATGCTACACATTTAAAATGAAACAGTTGTCCTTCCTGTTTCCGCCCTCCTATTACCTGTGATTACCTGAGTATTGGGAAATTGCGTTGAAACATAAAAAAACAGATTTCATTCTTCTGTTAAGTAAACTGTATACATTTATAATTTAAGTATTAAGCAATCGGATAAGTGATTACCGACGCCCTTCATGCCCCTCGACGCAAACACATAACGCCTCGACTTCACGCAGTCGATGAGCTGTATCATACTGCAACAAGGGCTGGTGTATGGCCGTACCTACACTTGAGTATGTGGATGTGTGCTGAGGGTGTGCGCGGCGCGTTGCAGAACGACTCTCGTCTGGACCGCACGGCGCGCTGCTGGGCGCGCATGTGGCACGCGAGCGGCGACCGCGTGGCGCGCGGCGACTGCGTGCTGCTGCGCGCCTCGCTCGCGCGCGCGCAGCCCTTCGTGGCGCGCGTCGCCAGCCTCTGGGAGAACCCTGACGACGGTCAGTGCACGCGCACGCACGCACGCACGCACGCACGCACACACGCACGCAAACACGCACCCACACACGTACGTACGCACGCACGCACGCATACACGCACGCACGCACACGCACGCACGCACGCACACACGTACGTACGCACGCACACATGCACACATACACGCACGCACGCACGCACGCGAGAGAGGCCGTCATATGCTATCGCTTTCACACAGGCGCACGATAGTGTGCTACTGCGCTACCGAACAGTGCGCTGCTATTATGCTGCTGCTACTTTTCTTACTGAATTAATGAATTAAAACATGATCACCAAACTCAAAAATAAGAGAAAACTAGCTCAACAGTAAATTTTGTTATACCAAAACAGTATCCAAAGGGGCGTACGAAATTGTATCACAGTCTTTAAATAGTTTTGTCTTGCAGCCTACAAATAGTTTTAATTGCTTAGAGATAGGAGTATCCTGTGTAAAATTGTCAAATTGTCATTTGACGACTTCCGTGAACGAGTGGCGTATATATAAATTTTATTATTTTATATAAATTTACTTGGGTCTGGGTGTTTATTGTGCCTTCGCTGTTACCGATTCCCATACTACAAGTGCTTTAGCATCTTACATCGGGATCGGAGCAATGTATGTGATGTTATCCCTATCAACATATGTATTTATTTGTTTATTTATCTTAAATATTCGACTATTCCTACGGGCAAGACAAGAAAGAAAAGTAGATTAACATCAGCGGTTACACCATAAAGAATAATAGGTGACAAACGTCAGAGTTAATCATAAAACTACGTGTCGTATGTGCCATACTGTGTTGTACACTGAGAGTATATATGGTGCAGGCGAGATGATGGTGTCGCTGGTGTGGTACTACCGTCCGGAGCACACGGAGCGCGGGCGGCAGGCGGGCGACGCGCCCGACGAGGTGTTCGCATCTCGGCACCGCGACGCCAACTCCGTCGCCTGCATCGAGGACAAGTGCTACGTGCTCACGTTCAACGAGTACTGCAGGTCGGTGACCGCGGCGCTACCCCCTACCCTCCCCTCCTCGCCCCTCGCTCCTGCAAGACTAGGCCCGCTCGACTGATGACGTAGCGTGACATGAAGTCAGTATGCGCCGCTTGGCGTTTTCTACCGTCAAATTGTATCTTGTGATGATGATTACCCAACGCTTATGCTTTTACCGAGAGGAATCTCCCCCTCCCCCGCCCTCCTCCTCACACCCCCCCCCCCTCAACCCTTAGATAAGAATATCTTCAAGAGAATCAACTCCTTTTTCTCCAACTGTGAATGTCGCAACAGACGACAAATGGAAATGTCTTCAAAATACCATTCGCTTCCGATAGATAGCGGTAATCATATCAAAAAATACGTAACCAATATTAACAAACTGGTGATTAGCAGCAGCGTCAGAGATGCAAGTTGTATGGTACTGCGATTGCCAATCTGTTTACAAAATGTGGCAATTACGGTAATCCCTACCTAACGAGAGAGGATATTCCCTGTTACTAAATCTTATCTCAAAGGGTGGGAAAGTAGCAACTGCTCTGTGTTGGGAATGCATGTGTGCGTCAATAATTACTTGGAATAGAATCAACTGTTTACTGGATTGCACCCACTTCTCATAAAATAAATATTTCGGGACCAGTCCAGACATGGCAGCACACCCATGGAGCGTAAAAAGTAATCGTAAATAACTAACTCTGTTAAACAAAGGCTTTCTTTGAAATATTAGTTTTTTTTATTCCAAATGAGTAACTATTTTAACGTAGTACGTTGTTCAGCTCCTTCTAGTGTATTTCAAATTATAATATTTTATTTCTTGTCAAGCAAAGCACCGCGCAGTGTTAACTTTCAGCGTCAAGCACTTAGTGAATTCAATAAATACGATACCTATTAATAATTTTAATGGTGTTTGCAATCTGTCTGAATGTCCTTACTTCTAGATTATTCGGCTGTCGACCATGAAACCTACTTCTTAACTTGCCAAACTAATCTATCTTTTATCTCGTTCCTAGGTATAGGAAACGACTAAAAGCAGCAGAAGAAGGAATCAATGTCGTACCTTCTATTGTGCCGCCGATGCCCGCCAGCGAAATAACCCCGGCGTTGGCGCCAAACGACACTAAACTACCGCCCTCCGTGTCCCCGGAACTGGTACTCTTCTGTCGCAAAATATACGATTTCAGATCTAAGAAAATACACGTTCCCAACAAATGAACATTCACGGACGGACACGTCTGGATAGTGATAATGCACCGAGACAAACACTCGGCGGTAGCGAGTTTTACAAAATATTTTATCAACTTAGAGGAGTAAACACCTAAGCTGCTTATCGAATTCAACTTATTATTTGTTGACGGTACTCGGATCGTATTAAACAGCTTTCGAAGTTCCTCCTTTGTGTCCCACACCACTTCAATGTTCGGACATTTAAGTAATCAGTAATATTGTCATCACACAAACACCCCCCCCCCCCATTTCCAAATTAGTACAAATACACGTGTAGTGTCTGAACCTGTAGTATATACGAAGGTACTACGTGTAATAATTGTTTATAAGTAATAGCCGATTTAAACTCTTACGTTGCCTGTATTGTGATTTGTCGTAGGTAAAATTATCCGTGTGGTTGATTTGCTGTATTGATTTCATTTCATCTTATGATAACGTCGATTATCAATAAATATTTTTTATCAAAGATGCCTTTTATAAAATATAAGTAGTCGTAAGTATCATGAAATGCATAATGTCGATAGTAATGTTTTGGTTTAGCTTTTGGGTATGTAATCTAAGTCCTATTTATTACCGATTCAGTAGATGAGAATCCTGTGTGCTCGGGGACTTACTTCGCGTGACTGATTATGTGGTTAATTTGGCTACAAGGAAACTATAAAGCATTTATTTGATTACAGTTACTTTCCTCGTAACACTTATCGAAGTAGAATCTATAATAAATTATTTTATGATATTGTAATGGGAGCGCAGTGAGTGGTTAACTGTAATTGTTTTTGTCCCTGTATTATTTTATGCAAATCGTATTTCACGTAGTGTAATATGAATAATAATTCTGGTATTAGAACCAGTATTATAAAAAATCAAGTCCCAAAGAAAAATGTTAAATACGACACATGAATGATAAACTATACGACAATGTCAATATTTGGGATAATTTATGTGTGTATACTGGTTACAATACCTGTCATGTAAATCACTTGTAGTGGATACAATAAGTTAACGGCCATCTATGTATCTGCCTAATAATCTATTTAGTTTGTTTTTTAACATCACAATAAATATGTATACGTTATATTTATTTTACTTTATTTTTGTCATGTAACACAAAAACATCAAGGTTTTAATTATTTAATTTGACATAAAAATCAAAAATGTATACTGCCTTTAAAGGAATTGATTTTAGCTTTCCATTTTCGGTCTTTAATATGTTTTCCAAAAATTTTGTGGAACGTCAGTTTCCAAATCAATTATTTTCAGAAATAAGACTGATTGTCCGAAAAACATTCACGTTATTTTATTTATTTAAATAATTTTTCTATTATATGTTTTTGCGAATAAATAAAAACCAATAAATTGGAATTATTAAATCCTTTATTTTACATGATACAAATTTATAATTTATATTGAATGAAAAAATAACAAATGGGAACATTGTAACATATTTTAAATGTAATATTAGTGCATAGATGTAAACTAAAATTAAAAATACTTGCGTGCTGTACGAAGAAACTTTAACGTTGGAGTCTAACAAAATCTATAATTTGTAGCCCAAATAAAAGACAACTTCAGCCAGGAACAGTCTTCGTTTCGTAATTTTTTTCGAGAAACGAGACTTGCAATTATGGAAATAAAAGAATGCAATTACGAAATAGGCATTTCTATTTATTTATATAGCATTTGTGTGATTGGCCAACAGAATTAAATCAACATGAAATCAATTGAAAATTATATTAAACGTTATATTTCCGGTGTGGAATAATTATTGTAAAGAGCATTTATGTTCAGTCTTCTCACAGTCTAGATTGTGTAATATGGGATTGTTTCGTTCTCATATTTATGTTAACGATTTTGTTGTAAATATTCCTTCTTTCTTTAGTCGTACTTTATAAATTTGTTATGGTCTATTTATCTTTCCAGTGAGATTACTTCCCGTGTAGCCTTCTGTTTAGATCATTCGCAGCAATGCGCGCATTTGTTGATACGTGAATTCAGTTGATAGTGTGATACACTAATATATTTCTTTTAGCAGGGTCATAGATTGTGTAGTATATTTTATATATAAGGTAATTGAACGACTCTTATACCGTCTTTTATATATGCGAGTAATTTTCATAAATCATATAAATTTACAACCATAGAGACCAAGTACGGACCACACAATGTCACTTTTTATCTGAAGATAAAATTCTTGAAACTTACAGTTTTAACATATTGAATGAAAATTCAACGACACAATCTAGAGACCCGAATGGACCGCCGTTTTCTCTGTAATCAGTCTCACTGGGTGTCTATTCCAAAGCTTATTTTTTCTTTAAATTTCATTGCTTAACGCCAAAAAATTAACTGCAAAAGTTCTATTGTTCTGTAAAACGTAACACCAACCAATTTCTATTTAAGTTATACATATGGCGGAGGGATGTGCGTATGAATACCTAATATATAAGTTATGGCGTTGTTCTGATTATAATAAAAATCAGTTTATGAATTATGTGATAAATGCCAGTAGCTCATAACAGTGTAGTATTTACGCTTTATTTAGGATCATACACAAATTCCTCTGCCATTAAGTATACTCATTATTAATTAATTATAGAATTAATGAGTAAATTCCATAATAATACTATTACTATAAGTGAGCTCCCCCTTGCTTGTAGATGGATTGTTTTAAAGAATGTTACCTGGTAATCTGCAGTTGCATACTTCTTATAGTCAACATTTTTAGAATTAGGTTATTACTAATAAGAAAAAAAATACCTTGTTTTTATTATTTATTTGTTTCAATGGAAATTATATAGGTATATTTTATTATTGTAACCTACATAGTTACGTTGGCAGTAATTTAATATTGATGTAAAATTAATATATGTATTTTTATTTCAAAATGTGTTTTATTTTTCTTCAAAAAAGTTATTTACAATTCATGTGAAATTAAAATAGCTTGTCTTAATTTTTTAGATTAAATAATTGATATTTTAAACAAAAATGATGCCTGAAGTTTCTTGAATTGGAAGAAATCTGGAAATCTATATGTATATATCCTAGATTTTGCCTACGAAATACATACATAAATATACTTTTTGATTCCAAGTGCAAAAAAGCAGATCTACTAAATTTAACTTATCCAATTATCTGGACTTATTTACTGTAGAAGAAAATTAAGAAGAAATGTTGTAATTCTCGTGAAATCTATACATATGTATAATAAAATTAAAGTGTCCATTTGTAATTCTAATAAACCAGTTGCGTAGTGCCGGGTGAAAGAGTGTTCGTTCAAGGCCTCATTGAAACCTTTGAATGAAAGACTTAGGTCAGTGTCCAATGTGGGCCAATCCCATCGAGATCGAATAGTTTGACATGACCATGTTCCATTAGGGAATAGGAAAGGATGCGTTCTCTTCCGAGGAAGAGCGGGCATTCGCCATAACCCTTTCCGGGGGCCATGCCTTCACGCGGCGCAGACGGAACAACAATGTGTTTTTGCATTTAATAAATAATTAAGCCGTTTTAATCAATACGCTCCTAAGAGGGTTGAACTGTAAGATGGGCCCGACATCATAGCATCAGCGTTAGAATATTCTACCCCCTTTCTTTCCGGGTATATTATAAGAGGCGAATAAGGGAAAAGCTTACAAAATGTCATTGGCTACCGACAGATGGTTGGGTAAGCATCTAGAAAATTGCCTGACCAAAATTCAGCAAAAGAATAATACGCAGCAGCGTCTAAGGCCTAAGGTAAATTTATAGAATTTTCTTCTCTTATCTTTGTCAGTTTATCAATATGAAACATGCATCGAAGTATAAGTTACAACACCTCTATTAAATCAACATATACCATAAAAATCGTTTTCAGTTTTTTGCAGTAGTTTTATTAAAATCGATACCAAGTCTGAGTTATGCACTTTTCACTACACCTTGTCGTTTGACGAACGCAGACAGGACCCTGTTTACTTATTTCGCGGCAGCCACACGCCAGTGTACATCAAAATTAAATCTTCAATCCAGGCTAGAAGATATCAGACTATTACATAAGATAAAGAAAATCAGATTAGGATTTTTCGCTTTTTACTTTATTTTAAGATTATAGATACACGTGACATATACCACCATAAGAGATACACGTGACAAATACCACCAATTCTGGCTCCGATGGTGCAATAAGCACTACGTTATCAACATACAGCAGACAAATTTACTTTCATGTCACCCAATTTCACACCCAGACAACTATCTTTCAGCTTCTGTTTACAGCTGTTGAGCAACATGACATAATACTTGTTTTACGTCCGTTTGGACGCTAAACGTGGGTGGATAGATCATCCTTTAGCAAAGCCTGTGTGCGGGGCAGGCTTTGCTATCACAATAAATGAGTGCAGTCTTTTGCAGTGGGCCACTGAATGACTGTGTGACACCGTGGGTCAATGAATTTCCTGCATATTTTTTTCTCTGCACTATTTTCCAAAACTGGAGTAGACTGAGGTCTAGAAAATTAAGTGCTTTAGACCCACCTTTCACCTGAGCTTATTTGGGACAACGTGACAGATAATAAGCCCATAGCCGTCTTAGTATCCAAGCGAACGGTACAATATCGGACGACCTCCGTGGTACAGTGGCGTAAACACCGGTTTTCAAGGTGTCGCCATCTCGAGGACCCAGGTTCGATTCCCGGTCGGGTCAAATGTAGAAAAACCACTTTTTCTACATTTTCTCGGGTTTGGGAGTTTGTGGTGCCTTCGTTGTTTCCGATTCCCATACCACAAGTGCTTTAGCATCTTACATTGAGATCGCAGCAATGTATGTGATGTTGTCCCTATCTATATATGTATGTCGGCGTAAGATAGTCCACGTGAGCCAACTCGTTGTTAGATCCGTCTTGAGCCATATCAGAAAACTGATCTAAATGGGTGGAAGCGCAGTAAGTTCGATACAGACAGATGACCATTCACACTGCCGTCCGTTACGTAAGTGAAGCCCCGAGAACTGATTCTGAAAACACTATATTTTAGAAGTCAAATGACATTGACAACACATAGTAGTCAAATCCGCTCTGTCACTTCCTGTATTGACCTTACTCAATTCTTACTTAATATATCCTTTTATTTGAAATCTTTTCACCTTTTACCTATACAATGAATAAATAAATATATAAATATACATCTTCACGCAATTGCCAATACAGGGGTTCACAGAGGTCTAATCTAGACAATTAAGTCCCTTCGACCCACGTTCCACCAAAGATATTTTCGGGACAACGTGACGGGCTCATCACCTGTGAGCCCGTCGTCGTCTTTATGTCCAAGCCAACGATACCTAAGGAGCCGTATTTAAATTGAATGTTTTTTTACAAAGCATATTATAAAGATTTTTGCTAATTGTTATCAAAATTAATACATTTGTCGCTTTCGGTATTTAATGTTAATTAACTTTATCTTTTACATTAAGTAATTTGTTGTGTTTGTTTTGTTTTGTTAGTTAGACACGATGTAATTTATTACCAAGTACATTACGCACAATTTGTAGAACTATTTGAAGTAGAAATAAAAATGTTATTTTTCCTTACGCTATTTCCCAAACTGGAGTAGGCAGAGCTCCAGACATTAAATCCTTTCGACCGAGGCCTATTACGTACAACGTGACCGGTGGTGAGCCTATCCCCGTCTTAATGTCCAAGCTAACGTTCAATACATTTTTACATACATCTCTCCTCTGACTTAAAGACAGTGAAGATAAGCATTGTGCAGTAAGAGAAACGCACTTAAAAGGGTCAGCCCATATCACGACGGATCACCATGTATTTCTCAGGAGCAGAAGAAGAAAGTATGAATGGAGTTGGCATTATTGTTTCAGCATCAGTAAACAAATATCTTACTGGTTATACCACAATTTACAATCCCACAACAACAAAGCAGATCCCACCCACTATAATACAGACATAGGCTCCAACTGCACAATCAACACAAGAAACATTTGAAGAGTTCTATAAAACACTAGAGGCAACAAGGACAGCCATGCGAAAAAGATATCTTTTAATTATCATGGGATATTGCAACGCTAAAATTGGCAAGACCACAAATGACAATCATATCAGGAATGTAGTTGATACGTATGGATTGGGTGAGGAGAACCAAAGAGGGGAAAGACTACTTGAAAGACTACTTCTGTAACTATAACTGGAACTGTACTGGTGTTTCAAACGGGTGTTATGTATCGTGTACTAGACGATACATAACATCCGTTTGAAACACCATTCGCGAAGACTTATACACCAGGAAACAAATGAAGAAACCAAATTGACTATATTATGACCAACTCGTCGTGGAACTCCTCAATTCAAAATGTGAAGACTTATCCGGATGCCAACTGTTCTGACCACATCCTGTTAGTTGTATGGCTAAAACTGCGTTTCAAGAAAATCAGTTACCCGACTGTGGGAGAAAGTGAACGAAAATGAACGAAAGTGTGAAAATGTCGACTTGAAATTCAGAGAACGACGGACAGATACAACTGGCACGGTACCAAAAATATAGAATAGTCTAAAGTCCTCTATCATCGACACATTAAAGGGGTTGAAGCTGGGTAACCCACTGCAGCGGAAAACGTTTATAAAGGATGATACTTAGAGATAGCCTAATAAAACCTAAAAACGTAAGGTTTTAACAAAGATGACTTGGAGTACAAGTAAGTTGATAATCCAGTACACAGCCTTTGCCGGCGCGTTAAAAATCAATACTTCGAAGACATATGCGCTGAAATACTCTCTTGCCGACAGAATTCAACCAGGAGAACTTTTTAATAAAATTCATTTTATAACACGTGTGGCGACATCTATGTCTCCGCATAAGAAGCTCGCTAGTGGCGGATTCAGGAAACACATCGACGTCCTACATCGCGCTATCGAAGTTCGCACGATTACATGCATATATATGATTACCGACAGCGCACATTGATTGAGGCAATTCCGGATTGCGCTCTGGTCCCGTGCATACGTGTGCTCGGCTGCGCCGCCTGAGCAGTCAAACACTTTGCCGGGCCGACAGTTATATCCATTACGACCGGGCGTAAGCCTACGATTATTATTGTTATTGCTATAGTTATTACTCGCTTTGTTCGTGCCGTCGCCTGGGTCGGGCTACCGTTAGATGTGTCGGGCCCCGCTCCCGCGGAATCCCCTGTTCGCCGGCCGCGTCCGGCCGTTATTTAGCTTTATTAAGTCGCGCGCGTATTGCGCAATATTTTCTTGTGTTTTGCAACGGTGTTGAGGCCCACAGGGTGCGTCGGAGTGCATCGCTGCGTCGATATATGTAAGTAGTCTTTACGATTTTATTTCGTCGTCCTTAAAAGCTACACTTTACATTGTGTTTTGCGTTTTAGATACTCACCTCCCTGCCGTAAGGTGGGGAGACTAGAATCTAATTTTGCCCGGGTCATGGACTCCGCGGCAGCAACGCAGGAGGAGTTCTCCGCTTTTGGCGGAGAACTATCCAGGCGTCAACCGAAAGTCTGGGTGTTAGATTTGTTGCCTTGGCGGCGAGCGGGGCGGGCCCCTCTGGCCCAGCCCCCTCCCCAGCAACACCGGTGGTGTGCTGCACCAGCAGCCCTGCCTCCCCGATGGCTCCGACGCCGGCGTCGGTGTGGGTGTAAGCGCGCGCTCCGCCTTGGTGTCGCGCCATAGGGTCGTGGAGGTGGAGTTCACTCCCCTATGGCCGTGACGCTTCGCGCGTTACCTCGCGCGCCACGTCCCGCGCATCCTCGCGGGACGTGGCGCGCGGTACATCCTCGAGTTGCATCCGCGACTCTTCGCGCGCCTCCTCGCGCGAACCAGCGCAGGCTTCAGGTCAGGAGCCGCCAAGTCCCTGCGACTTAGAGCGCCCCACCTCTGCAGTCTCTTCCGTTGCGTCGGGTTCACTGGACCTGGAGACCGCCTCGAGCGACTCCCAGGCCATGGACACCGACCAGGTACAGAGGTCGAGGTCGACGGACGACGGCTTCTCCGTCGTCGAGGGGCCGCAAGAAAAACGCAAGCGCCAGCAGAAGTCTGACGCGGAGGCTAGCCCCCGCGTAAGATAGTGGCGGCGCCTGCGAAGAGCGAAAGAGGAAAGGGCAAGGGCAAGGCCACGCCCAATCCCAATCCACTCCACGCCTATGGACACTGCTGCGCCCTCTGCCGCAGCACCCAAAACCAGACCCCCGCCGCCGGTAGTGATCCAGGACTTTAGTGCCTGGAACCAAATATCGGCGGCCATAACAGAGAAAAATCCGTTACACAAAGGCCAAGCCCATCGCCACAGGGATGGCGGTAACGGTGCAGTCACCGGCCGACCACCGCGCCCTGACCAAGTGGTTAAGCGATCGAAGATCAACTTCCACACATACGCGCTGGAGGAGAAAGTCCTCCGCGCTGTCATCAGGAGAATACCTAAAGAGGTAGACACCCAAATAGTCCATGATGACCTTGTTAAACAAGGTCTGCCTGTGCAGGCGGTGCTGGGATGCTGCTGTGCGCAGGCCCCACAATCTGGTGCTGGTTCATCTTGACCGCACCAACGAGGCCCGCAGCCTGATCTTCAAGATCAAGTCTGCCGCCCATGTGCGTAACACATACGCGTGGAACTGAGGAAGCGCGCTTCCCGGTCAGTGCCACCAGTGCCAACTATACGGGCATTCCGCAAGGAACTGCCACTCACGCCCTAGGTGCGTCAGGGTGCCTGGAGGACCATGCCACAGCGGACTGTCCTAGGCCCCAAGCCTACGGACATTCCTCCGGCGTGCGTCCTGTGCGGAGGCGAAGGTCACCCTGCGAACTATCGCGGATGTCCCAACGCGCCGCACGGCAAGAGGCGTAGAGGGAAGGAACAGAAGGGCGCACCCACTGGAAACTCACCCTCCACCTCTCCCCGCAGCGCTAAAGGCGAATGCCTTGGTCCCGCTCCGCCCCCAAAACCAACGCGTGGGTGAAACCCACACCGATGGTGGGCCCGGCAAAATCCACCCCGTGCCTACCCCGTCGTTGCTCCTCCGCAGGCCCCGCAAAGGCGTCTGGCGCGCGGGGCGTAAGCGACAGCGCCGGCGACGACGTTTTCGCGCGGCTCGGAGAGATCGCAGATGTCTTCGATATCAGTGAGATCAGTCAACGGTCTTAGAATTAGAGGCGACAGATTCGACGTCCGACTTTTCAGAATAGTCGCCAAACATAAGGCGCTATTCGAAACATATAATAAGTTTAAGGCCTCACGCAAATGGAACAATTGAACATTGTATTCAATGTTCAGTTGTTTTATTCGTAAAACAATTCCTGGAGGCAAACCTCCTAAGTCCCTTTTTCTTCATGCTGTACTAATCCAAATGGATAACACACCATGTAAAGTTAAACCTAGGTTTCTGGCTATCAGCTACTTCAATGCAAACGGCCTTAAAAAGCAATTGGACGAAGTGAGAGAATTTCTCACCTTCCGACGCAGATTAGGAAACTGTATGAGAACAGCAGAGACTCAGTTCGAGTGGAATCAACGATGTCTGAAGAATTTCAATTTCAAAGAGGCGTTCGACAGGATTGTATCCTTTCACCTATTCTATTTAAAATCTAAATCTTATCATCCTGAGGAAGGCATTCGATGGCTGGGAAGGCGGTGTCAAAATTTGTAACCTGCGGTACGCGGACGACACCACGTTAGCCGAAAATGAGCAGGAGATGGAAGAACTTTTGAAGCGAGTAGCAACGAGCTAGGAATAACCATGAACATATACAAAACCAAAGTCATGATGGTGGATATATTTGGGAAGCTTACCCTGAATAATGTGCGGTTTCGTTTTGAGAGTCTAGGAGTTTAACTACCAGGGTTCGGCCATTACAGAAGCCTGAAATCAGGCGTAGAATCGCTATCTCAAAGAACGCTGTGACGCAGCTGGGAAAGATCTGGAAAGATAGTAACATCCGGAGACGAACAAAAGTGTCTTAGACGCGCATTAGACTTTTCGATCTTTTTGTACGGTTCAGAGACATAGACAATCAAAGCTTCGGATATGGACAGAATAATAGCCTTAGAAAAGTAGTGCTGGTGCCAGATGCTGCAAATTCCTTGGACAGCATTCCGTACAAATGTTTCTATCCTAAAACAAATAAATAAAATAAATATCTTCACGCAATTCCCAATACAGGGGTAGACAGAGGTCAAGTCTAGACAATTAAGTCCCTTTGACCCACCTTCCACCGAAGATATTTTCGGGACAACGTGACAGGTGGTGAGCCCGTCGCCGCCTTTATGTCCAAGCCAACGATGAAATTCGTACATAAGTTTTTGAAAAACTCATTGGTACTGCCACCTGGGGATCGAACTCGGGTCTCTCGACTCGAAATTCCGACCACCCAACAACTCGGCTATCGTGACTTTTTCCTAAAACAACTGTTTAAAGAACATCGGTCATCTTTAGTTATGAAGAGGTAACTGCAATACTTAAGCCACATAGCCCATAAACTTCTAACAGGGAAAAACTAGTAGTAACTGGTAGAAGACAGGGTAAAAGAGCACGCGACCGCAAGTCTTTGAGATGGACAGACCTCATGCTGAAGACCCTTGAAATGCCGTTCCAGGCTTTCAGACGTGCACAAGAACGAAGGCGCTGCAGACCATTTTAAAAGCGAAAAGCTGAAATAGTACGGGTCACAATCCTCAACACTTGACGGACCGACTCAGGAGGTAAAAATCTATAACTTGGTTACAAACATCCATATTAATCACACAAATGTTTGCCTCTAGCGGAATTCAAAAGCACTTTGTTTATTCTTTATGTTATAGCACTGCTTCACTCACAATCTTTCACGAAAAGAACTTTCCTTAATTTCTGGGAAAGCCTTTAATCCGCTTCCTTCCTACACTTTTCCTAGCACTTCTTTAATCAGTGCTTTCTTAAGAACCTTCTGTCTCACATATTGTGTTATATCCTTCTTACATCTTTTGTCTCATATCCTTTTCATTACCAGAGGCAAGTACTATAACCGTGTTTTGTATTTCTTAGTTACAATCTGCTTCCATCCCAAACCTTTCACGCACTCCTTTAATCATTGCTTTTTTAAGACCCTTCGACACCTTATATCCTTCTTTCATCTTCTGACTCATACTCCATTTCATTACCAGAGGCGAGTAGTCTAACCATGCATTCTACTTCTTAGTTATTACTGCTTCATACTGTACCACACTTCATGTAGAGATACCACACAAAATTAAAAAAAAGGACTTTTAAAATTAGGTCTTTTTTGTTTGGCTTATGTCGCAGTAAGCACTGTATTTGCGGTTATATTATTACACACTATTATGTATGACATTAATTTTCTCCATACTAGTTAACCATGTACTCTTATGTAATTATAAACTAGGTAACTGGCATATATACTCATATGCTGATGATACCGCAATTGTGTTTTCTGGTAAATCGTGGGAAGAAATACATAAAACGGCAGAAACGGGTTTGGCTAAAGTTGCTAATTGGCTACAACACAATATACTAACACTAAATACTAAAAAATCCGACTACATATGTTTTCCACAAATAAACGTACGCAACCTTCTACATCATTTAAACTCAAAATACATAGTTGTGGATTTAATGATAAATGCTCGTGTCCTGAAATTGAGAAAGTAACTACCGCTAGGTATTTGGGGATAATAGTAGACCAAAGGCTTTCTTGGCACCCGCATATTGAAGCCACGACTAGCAGAATAAGAAAACTGGTCTGGATTTTTAAAAATCTAAGAGACGTTGCAACCACTAAAATTTTAAAACAAGTATATACTGCTCTTGCTCAGTCAATTCTGACATACTGTATTCCGGTGTGGGGTGGAGCTTCTAAATCAAAATTTTTAGAATTGGAACGTGGTCAGCGATTATTATTGAAAGTTTTATTAAATAAACACTACAGATTTCCTACAGAAGAACTTTACTCCATAGCTGGGATATTGAGTGTTAGAAAATTATATATATTACAACTGATAATAGAAAAACATAAAACAGTATTCTTTAACTCCAATACTAGCATAAATCGGAGAATAATTATAGAAAAAGATCCCGTTAAAACCAATTTTGCCGGTCGCCAGTTTAAGAGTCAATCCGGTTATCTATATTGTAAACTAAATAGATTTTTAAACATTTATCCTGTACTGTCAAAAAAGCTTAAAAAGGTAGTTTCTGAATGGCTTTTGTCCCAAAATTACGATGAGATTGAATCTTTATTAGATATGAATATGTAATATGATATGCACATGCTCTAATACACACTCAAATGTCACACACACACACACACACGCATACACACACTCATACACACACACACACACACACACACACACACACACACACACACACACACACGCACGCACGCACGCACACACACATGCGCACACACACACACGCACGCACACACACATGCGCACACACAATGTTTTAAAATAATTAGATTTAGCAAATTTGTCAGTAAAGTAGTATAGACATAATCATAGTACTTTTCTTAGTATATGTTATGCAGATTTATGCTTAGTAGATAATTAGCAGTAAAATAGTTACCTTTGTAATTATAATAGTAGTTAAGAGAGTGTTATCTCAAATTAATGCTTTATGTTTATGTTTATTTGTAAAAAACACATGTAATAACATTTATGGAAGAGCGGGGCATTCTGGCACAAGTAATTATTTGCTTAAAAGGATGTCCCAACATTGGATAGATTATTGTAATATGTTTTTATGCAAATAAATTATTCTTATTCTTATTCTATGTACTATTAACACTGGCATTGTTAACAAAAACTACAATACAAAGTTAACAGCCTATAAAAATTCATTGCGGTATCTAGACAGGCCTCTCCTGTAAGGGGGGGTTTGCCTTCATCCCCAGTACCAGATATTTACACCTTAGATGCTGCTGCCTACTGAATTTACAACATCAACAGTCTACTGAACTTCGGTCCCCTGTATATACCCTTCATTTCCTGAGAAGGTGTAATGGTGTATAGTATAGTGTAACCTTATGCCTCCTTAGTAGTAGTGCCCCTACTTGGGTAAAAAGTAAAAACACACTTAAATTTAAACAGGCCAATATTTATTAATTTCTCCTCTGTTAAAGTCTCTTTAACTTTTGATTATAATAATTGTAAGAATACCTATTTAACAATCAAGCAAAACTCTTATAAAATCATTGCACACTGACATGCAGAAGTTTCCTAACTTACAATGGTTTTTAGATCAAACTAAAAAATTCTTTAAAACCAGTGAAAAAATGCTGTACTCAATGCAGAGACAATACAATTAACAAACTAAATTAACCTTTACTAACATTAGTGTAATATACAAAGTCTTAAAATAAAATATTTACAATAACTAACCTGTCAGGTTAATGTCATATATTGAATACATAATTCAAATTCTAATAATGAATACATACATATTTTGCAGGTAGTTGAGAGATTTAAAATTCATTAGACTATTAAAATTCACTGGACTGATCTGATTTTTTTAAATATATTTCTTATGAAGTTGGAAAAGCATTACTCTTTTTGTTTTAAATTTTCATTTAACTAGTGCCCAGCCATATAGCAGATACATGCCTACTTAATTTTCGTCGTGATGTATCAGTCACTTATATTGGTTTCCACATTAATTCTTGGAGTAAATAAAACCTTAATAAATGATATACCTTATCCTTCCTCAGAAATAGCTCTATCCACTATTGTAAACACCTAAGCAACAATATTTACTTTGGCCACAGATAGCCAAGATAAAAATAGTTTCTTAAGTTATTAAGTTTTATTTTTTTTGGGAAAATGTCTAAAAGCACTTCCTTCATGCCTATATGAAATATATGCCACTGGTTCTTAATTTTTATAGCTATATATTGTTTATATAAATTGTGTCTTAAATAATATGAATAAAAATAATTTAATCATCTAAATTTATAACCCTTACAAAGGCTGCCATCTATTCATTAAGATTTCTTAGTTGCAGTAACAATTTAAAAGTAATATCTGTATATCACAGTATATTACCTAAAACAATAGTTTTTTTAATGAATGGATGAAAGTTTTATTCCAAATCTATATTTACACTAAATACATGACAAGCCATAACTTTTTTACAATCAATCTCATTGACTCAAACAACTTTTGAGCTATTGCATACTGAAATATAATAGATTTAAAAAAAAAATCTATATGGAAAAAACTTAATCATATCAAATATCTTTCCCTAGTATTTTTATACTTTAAAAAATAACTGGAGAAATAATAAAAAAAACTGGAATACATGGTTTTAATTCTACAGACATATCATTGTCCTAAGGGCATGTTGCAAAAGTAAAGGCAAGTTGTTAAAATCAATTATTTGCATAGTATTTAGGACAAACTTGCTGACAATATAAGTTGTATCAATTTATAAAAATTATTGCCCAAATCTTTTGAAGGCCATTTTTATAAAATAAATTAAATTATAGATCTTTTATATACCAGAGGCCAGAGGAGAATAGGCCACTTCAAGTGTCATAACAAGTTAATATATTATTAAGTTGTAGTATGTTAAAAATATGGAATAACAATGGAATTTCTTTAGTTTGTGTTTCTATTATATAACACCAAATAAAACATAAGCTAAAATTAAATATAATATGTGACACTCATGAACATTTAACTATAAATATTCAAAGCAATTAATTTATTATTTTTTCTATTGCCTCTTTTTATAGTAATACAGAACAGATAAATCCTAACAAACCTTATTTCCCACTCAGACACAGACACAGATGCACCTTTTTAAAAAATAACCTAATTCATCAAGTGAATATAGGTATGCACATAATATCTAATGCTTGTTATATAAACATTAGTAAGGCTACATTCATTACACCAAAAAAATTCCTCAGAAGTTACAACAGCTATTAGTTTTTCGAGCAGTTTTATAAAATGCCTTACTATGCATTGTCAAACTGTCTGATTTAGCAACTAAATCATCTAGTTTTTCGCCTCTCTCTAACACAGCTTTTATAGTATCATGAAGAATAATTTTTGTTTCATCTAGATCATTCCGTATCTTTGTCAGAGCATCAGCTTCTCTTGGATTCTGAAATTTAGCTAAATACTGAGGCAGAACAGGGAAATCAATGGTACTTTCATTTGCCGTAGCCCAAGAACTCGCTGGAACTTTAGCAGTGAATTCATCGAGGATCTTTGTTATTAATGTATGAGCCACTCGATTAGGATATTCATGATCTGATATTAAAATACCTGCAAGGTTATCGGCTCGCACATATACCTGCAACATGTACTCACCCTCTTTCACTGATTGTCTTGTTGCCTGTTGCGTTCTCTCTACAATGGTTTTACTCACAAAAACCATAAACTCCTGTACAGAAGATCGTTGAAAGAAACTAAAGCTCTGCAAATCATAAGCCGCTTTTAAAACTGTGGCACTGTTAACTCCTTTGTAGAGGATTCCCAACGCATACACCTTTACCATGTTGGCTGCGGTTGTTTTATTCTTTCTTTCAATACTTTGTAAGTGAAAGTTTAAAACTAGTCAACATAACAATGACTACTTAGTTATATCATACTACGTTGACAAAGTTACGAAATATTGTGATAGAAGTATTGGTTCTTGAATTGACGAATCCAAATTTTATATGTAGGTGATTGACCACTTTCACGAAATGTCAAGCAATTATCAAGATGCCATGGCAGGGCAATAAAATGTAGTACGTAGTGATTATATACTCGGACTTCTTTACAAAGCAGTTCTTTTTTAATACTACTCTACAGAACAGAATACAACGTAGTTTTTTTTGGAGTTTATGGCCTGGTATGTAGAACTTTAAGCCTAGTCTTGAGTATTTAACGTAGAGATTATATACACTTTGGCACAGAATATGTCACACTCCACAAAGTCTCCACAGTGTTGCCAAGACACTGGCACTGGATGTTAAAATGATAGATATTTAAAAGATAAGAGAAAGTTGCTTTTATTTAATGGTTGGTAATCTCAGATTATTCACGCTTTTGATGTCAACTCTGATCTAGAAGATTTATGTATTATATTTAAATTATTTTAAATTTTTTAGGGGGTCATTGTAGAAGCGTGCCCGAAGCGTCCCCTGCCAGCCCTTTTCAGGGTTGCAATTCTACTCAGCTGCGCACCCATGCCATCATGGGTTAGGGCGTCCCCCCAAGGCGACGCACACCAGTTCGGCTCCGTTGGTGTGGAAAGCAGCGAGCAAAGCGGCGATGGGGCCCGCCACCCGTCACGCACAGCTCGACACGGCGGAAGGTGGGGAGGTATGTAAGGATCGTGACACTTGGCGATCTGTTCTCTCTGGCTACCCCGTGAGGGAGTGTGCGTGAAGATAAGACTAAGAAGACTTTAAATTTGGAATGTTAGTTATATTTATTCAGATTAAATTGTGTCATATTTGTTTATTCTATGAAAATATTACTTGAAAAAGTAAAATGTCTACTATCTGAAATAACTTTTGTATTTTACATAAATTTCATTATGATTACGTTTTATCAAAAATAGTCTTTTTGGTCTGAAATATTATTTCCTGCACAATTACTATATTCTGTAAAAGTAATTCTTATTATATACACTTTATTGTGATAAAGACACAGTACAGGTGGCTAAAAGTGAAAATCTTAGAAAATCTCCCTCTCCCGTCCACCCGTCACTCGGCGGCCAAACTTTTTTAATTTTTTAACGTTAATTGCGTTGCGTTCCGAACGGAGGAAAGAGCAGCAAACTTTTCGGTCGTCTGGACGATCGAAGTGCTCTTCGAAGACCGACCTATTGCATAATGCATTTTTTTGTTAAAAATATTGACCAAAAAAAGAGGATATCTACGGAATTTCTTTCGCCTGTTTCTTCTCCGTTAGAGGAACCTCATTACGAAACCGTGGTAGATTAAAAATGACTATCGATAAACGAATGTATGTTCTTATGTCGATGAATAAATGATTTGAATTTGAATTGAATTTGTAACACGCAAATCATGCTGTAATTGGCGATATTAAATTAAAAAGTGTCACGATAGTAGTTGGGTGAATTCCGAATTCGAGTCAAGCGACCCGAGTTCGATCTTCAGGTGGGAGGCTCGTGACCAATGGGTGTTTTCAAAAACCTATATACGACTCATATCGTTGGCTTAGACATAAAGACAGCGACGGGCTCACCACCTGTCACGTTGTCCCAAAATATCTTCGGTGGAAGGTGGGTCGAATGGACTTAATTTTATGGACTAGACCTCTGTCTACCCCTGTATTGGGAATGCCGTGAAGATATTTTTTTTATATTACAATGTCTCTATAGGAAGAATTCAAAAGTGTTCATAGTAATGTCGAGGAATGCTTCTCAAAAAGAGTGGCCGTACTGGATGCTCAGCTTATTACTGTAGGTCCAGCAAAGGACACCGTAAATGATTTTTTTGTATTTACGCGAACAATAAAGATCTAAAATAAAACGATTTCTAGATTTTATCGCGTTTTTTATTTAATTTTTAACAAACAATTTTTACTTCCCGACGTTACGTATGCTTTACTTTAAATAAAATTAAGTCCAAGGCCAAGCATACCACTGAAGACCTCACGATATAGTGAGCACGTTCTTCGTATATCGGATCCAAAATAAATAAATATAAGTTGACGGTAGCCGAAGGTAACAATGACAGCGGGACGTTGAAGACCTGTCCCCAGGTAAACACAGCTGATGAAAAGCCTCCAAAACTTCGGGAAGTAAGAATAGTTTGATTCCGAAAATCATTTAATTTAAAGGACACAGTTGCCAAAGTTGTAGAGGAGATCCGAACATCCCGATAGGTCATGTTCTCCATGCTAAGTCTTCTCCTCAAGCAGAGAAACGAGTGCTATCGTATGGTGGACGTCATTAAGACGAGGCATAGGCGTAAGGCGCTCACCTTCTTAGGTGTGGCAGAGTCCGAGATGGGAAATTCCAAAGCTGTTATTATGGGCATAGTTCACAAAATGGAATTTAAGGACATTACAGAAGCATGAAACGGAGTTTGTCATAGGATTATTTCGGCCTGTAAAGATCATCATCGCCCAATTCTAGTCAGGGTCTCCAGTGTAGATTCCAGGTCCATCGTTTGCAGGTCCTCTTTTTACAGTCCAAGTTTAATAAATAAAGAAAATAAATTTAATTTTTATTCAATATTTTTTAAAATAACTGACACAGGCTGGATTCCCCGCGACCTTTGAAATACCATGGCAATGGATTTTCACCGTGTTGTACACATATCAGTTGAACTTCTAAATCCCTCACTTTTACTTGCATCGCTTTGGGCGTTAGCGCCATCTGCCAGAATCTAAAACATACAAATCATGCTGGACTTTAGGTATTAAAACGAATTTCTTAAATCAACTGAAACTATTAATAAATAGATTTTTTATATAGCATGATAAAGTACATACATAAGAGAAGCCATATACCTAAGAACGAAGAAGAAAATACATAAATACTTACGCTAAAATTACGCTGCATCCGTGTTCCTTAGATGTGATTCCTCATAGACGATGCATGCAGACACAGCACTTGACTGTTGTCAAATGTGTCAAAACATTTTAAGATAAAGTCATCACCAATTGTCAATTTGTCGTATTGTTTATAGTACATGTTTGTAAATTCAAATTATTTTTAATAAAAAGAGCAACATATTTGTAACATACCACTATTTATTATAAATAACAAAATGTCCGAAAATGTAGAAAAAGTTGAGAGTAATTGTGATGCTCGGAGACGAGTTTTAAATATTGCAGTCTCTACAGTTCTTCTAGAGACTGGCTTTGAAGCTGCTGATAAAATGTCACTAGAAACTTTAACCGAAATACTTCAATGTTGTAAGTTTTCGTTAAAATGCAAAGTTAAAAATCAAGTTTAAGTATTATCATCATGTAATAACATACTAAATACTTACACCTTTGGAATCATTTCACTATTTTCAATCTATAAGAAATCAATCAAACATTAGATCATCGTTCACTGTCAGAACTACTGAGTACTAGCTATAATGTAATATGAAATTTTTTGTATAAAAAATATATTTCATATGAATAAATTGTTCATCAGGGTTTACCAAATACACATAAATAAAAAAACTAATTAATACACTATAATTGTCTATAACTGTTGTTAATGCATGAACTATTCTACCACATTTTCTGATATTACTATGTAAAAATATAAAAATGAATATGCATTGTGCCACAATTTAGGCATACCTCTATTAATCATGTATAACAACATGTATAACATGGTATAACAACCACCTTAGCATGAAGCAGCTATTTACAGATTAAATTTGATATGTAAGAATGTTTTTTGTTCTAAACAGTATGCAAATAGTTCATATTAACTTCACCGGGCCAAAAATATTTAAAAGGGTTCCCTTTTTATGTCAAGTCTTTTTAATGTAATTTTTCAGCCAATATAAAAAAATATAATTTTATATTTTTATTAATTTTTAAAGTAATTTAGTGCTTGCAATTTATATATTTTTATATACTACTAATTTTTACCATTAAATTAAAGAGTAATAAAAAATCTACTGACCTGGCAGGATTAAAACCCGCAACCCTTGCCATACTGTGTCACTAGATTTTTTTAAACTTCTCATTGTTATACTTTCATAATTACTGTATTGTGTACTTTCATAATTACTGAAAGTCCTGCATGATTTGCATGCTTTAAAAATTCCATAAAGTTGTACTCCTATTAGTTATATAATATTATACTATTAGTTTGTTTACTGTAATAATTCTATTTCTGAAATTTAGTTCTGACAGAAGTGGGCAACTCTGCAAGAGGATACTGTGAACTCTCAGGCAGAGTTGAACCAGTGCTTGGTGATATTGTTATGGCCTTAATTAATATGGGTTTGTATATAGTTACTGTATCATATATAACTTCAATATTCATATAAAAAATTGTCACATATTTACGTATGTATATTTCTTTTGACATAGGTATAAGCCTTCAGAACATAGAGCAGTATGCAGCTCGGCCAAACAGACATGTGATACAGTCTCCGCAGCAAGCCCCAGCCCCTAGAACGCCTGCTATGTTGTCAGCTGGGTCTAAAGCAAAGCCAGCACCTCACATACCATTTCATTTACCACCACTTCCTGATCCTCATGCCTATATAAGGACTCCAGTGAGATTTTATAATATATGTAATAAAAAAAATTTAATTAAAAGATTATTTTATAAATTAATATTATAAAAAGAATTAGACATAATGTATTTATGTTTGACAATTACTTCTCCTATGTTTGTTTGTAGACTCACAAACAACCAGTTACTGAATATGAAGCTATTAGAGAAAAAGCGGCTACACAAAAGAGAGACATTGAAAGGGCATTGACAAAGTTTTTAGCAAAGACTAGCGAGACACATAATTTGTTCAACACAGAAGACAACCAAGTTTTCCCTTGTAAGGAATTGCATATTTTAAACTTTGCCACATATCTATAGTAGAATATACAAATTGTCATAAAGGGACAACTAAGGAAAAAGCCTTGGTATGATAGCTAACTCCAAAGCTAACATATAGAAGTACAAAAATGTCAAATTTTATATTTTGAAGAAGCATCTTGGAAAATTACTGATTTTTTTTTTTGTAATTATACTGTACCGTTAGCTTGGACTCTGTGACTGCGAAAAGCTCAACACTTGTCACCTTATCCCAAAAGAGCTTGGGTGAAAAGTGGTTCAAAATGACTTTATTATCTAGACCTCTGACTACCCCTGTTTTAAGAAAATATGTGAAGATAAAAAAATTAGTTATTAATTGTAACATGAATAATCAAATTGCACTAAATTATTTTTCACATCTACATAATTCACATAATAATAGTTTTATTTTGTTTCATGTTTCAATAGTAATATACTTTCATGATACTTTTACATCAATTATTATAATAAACAAAGTCATAAGGAATTCTTATAAAATTATATGTACATGTGGCTCTTAAATTCTTAATTTTTGTACATTTCCATTCTTTTACAGTGATTGCATGTAAACCAACATTCCCTGCATATTTGCCATGTTTGTTACCTACTGATCAGGTGTTTGATTTTGATGAATTGGAATACCACTTTCAAGTTGCCAATAGAACCGAAGATATGCCCACAGATAAGAAAGGTAAGAATATATAACAATACATAATAATAGTGGCTAATTACTTGGATAGTGATAAGCTGATAGATTAGCTACCAAAAAATATTTATAGATAGATGATCACTACTAGGGTCAAAACCCCCAACTATACATTCTTATGTAATGGTCTGTAATAGCCCACTCCAGGACATAGGCCTCTCTCATAAGGCAGGTTTCACATAATCGTCAAGCTAGGTGGGCGGATCACAGTAGTAGAAACAGCGCAGCTTAGACGCTGCTGCGTGTCATCGGTTTTTAAAATTTTTGTCTAATATTTCCGAGATAGGGATCGCCAACTGTCGTTTGCCAAAGACATATCGAAGCCTTTTCCCTCAGTCGTTACTTACGACACCGACGGGAAGAAAGGGGTGATATTCTTACGACGCTACCATACGGTCAACGCACTGTGGTTATGTCATAAGTTAGGGTGTGTCCAAATCGCTCGCGAGATGCACACGTGCTTGATAATACCTATCCAACCTTCGGCTATAAGAAACGAACTGAACGGGCGAGCGAGGGGGGAGAAGGAGGAAGTATTTGCGCGCGAACTTAACATGCACGCCCACAGATCGTGAGCGGCGCATTCCCTAGATTTGGACGCACCCTTAGGATATGTGACATAATTATAGTTAAGAATAAAATTGAAATTAAATATTTTTCAAGTTTACTTGCAATGCCAAATAAAATGACTAGTATACCTGTTAACCACTCCTACAGCTGCAAAGCGAAGCTTGTGTCTGAAGTGGTTCACGACATAAATCGATTGGCGGACTCGAACCTTGGGACGTTATGTTTCGCCGCCCGAAGCCTAAACCATAATTAAACAAGCCTAGTCCAAAACAATTCGCTATTGTTGCTTGCTTGCGTAAACGCGAGAACTTATTTCTATTATTTATTGTTACGGCTATCAAATTAAATAAACGAACGAATTTCGATCGGTTACTAAATAATTTAGCCTTTCAAAAGAGTTTTAGAAACAAATATTTATTTCAAATTTATTTTTACCAAACTATCACTAAGACCGTACCGTGATCGGAATTGAAACAGATTATAAAACAAACAAACAACAAATATCTTCACGCCATTCCCAATGCAGGGGTAGACAGAGGTCTAGACAATTAGGTCGTTTCGACCCACCTTCCACCGAAGACATTTTTGGGACAACGTGACGAGTGGTGAGCCCGTCGCCATCTCAATGTCCAAGCCAATACAATTCGTACATATATTTTTGATAAAAGCCATTGGTACGAGCCTGCCACCTGGGAATCGAACTCGGTTCTCTCGACTCGAAATTCCGACCATTCAACCACTCGGCTATCGTGACTACGTGAATTTTATAAAAAGTCATGCTACTTACATTATTGATATTTCTGCCAAACACTTCAGCTAAACTGAATTGCTGCTTTACAATATAAAGTAAATCGCTTTTCGCACCTTAACCCTATAAGCTGCTGGAGCTTCACACTATCATATATACTTCTTCATTGTATCCGTCTTTCTGAGACGTGAATGTACTTGTCATTTAAATATCTGTCTGACTATAAGGTATTTATATTTATCCGAGATTAGGCACTTATTTCTGACGATGTTGTTGTAAAATATGTAAACAAAACATACAATGTACCTAACATAGATAATACACATCTGCTGCCTCGGTAAACTTAAAATATGATGTTAATTAATAATTCGTCTTAATTTCCTTTTTGTTTTAACTACGCAGATCAATCTGACAATGAAGGAGATAATGGCGGAGACAATGACACTGCTAATAATTCTCAGTCAGAAAATCAAGACAATCCCACGCCATCAAGTCCAGATAGAAGCAAAACATGAGGGTAGCCATAATTGGATATTGTAATCGTGATTAAAATTAAATGATAATTTTAATCACATTGTTTTTTTGTAATTAAAGTAATTGTACCTAATAGTAATTGTAATCTAAATAATATAAGATAAACATTTCAAAACTACTTGTGTTTTATTACTTTTAAGCCTTTTACACTACAGAGTTCAGTAAGTAGTTAAAAAAAATATCTTCACGCCATTCCCAATGCAGGGGTAGACAGAGGTCTAGTCTAGACAATTAGGTCGTTTCGACCCACCTTCCACCGAAGACATTTTTGGGACAACGTGACGAGTGGTGAGCCCGTCGCCATCTCAATGTCCAAGCCAATACAATTCGTACATATATTTTTGATAAAAGCCATTGGTACGAGCCTGCCACCTGGGAATCGAACTCGGTTCTCTCGACTCGAAATTCCGACCATTCAACCACTCGGCTATCGTGACTACGTGAATTTTAAAAAAAGTCATGCTACTTACATTATTGATATTTCTGCCAAACACTTCAGCTAAACTGAATTGCTGCTTTACAATATAAAGTAAATCGCTTTTCGCACCTTAACCCTATAAGCTGCTGGAGCTTCACACTATCATATATACTTCTTCATTGTATCCGTCTTTCTGAGACGTGAATGTACTTGTCATTTAAATATCTGTCTGACTATAAGGTATTTATATTTATCCGAGATTAGGCACTTATTTCTGACGATGTTGTTGTAAAATATGTAAACAAAACATACAATGTACCTAACATAGATAATACACATCTGCTGCCTCGGTAAACTTAAAATATGATGTTAATTAATAATTCGTCTTAATTTCCTTTTTGTTTTAACTACGCAGATCAATCTGACAATGAAGGAGATAATGGCGGAGACAATGACACTGCTAATAATTCTCAGTCAGAAAATCAAGACAATCCCACGCCATCAAGTCCAGATAGAAGCAAAACATGAGGGTAGCCATAATTGGATATTGTAATCGTGATTAAAATTAAATGATAATTTTAATCACATTGTTTTTTTGTAATTAAAGTAATTGTACCTAATAGTAATTGTAATCTAAATAATATAAGATAAACATTTCAAAACTACTTGTGTTTTATTACTTTTAAGCCTTTTACACTACAGAGTTCAGTAAGTAGTTAAAAAAAATATCTTCACGCCATTCCCAATACAGGGGTAGACAGAGGTCTAGTCTAGACAATTAGGTCGTTTCGACCCACCTTCCACCGAAGACATTTTTGGGACAACGTGACGAGTGGTGAGCCCGTCGCCATCTTAATGTCCAAGCCAATACAATTCGTACATATATTTTGATAAAAGCCATTGGTACGAGCCTGCCACCTGGGAATCGAACTCGGTTCTCTCGACTCGAAATTCCGACCATTCAACCACTCGGCTATCGTGACTACGTGAATTTTATAAAAAGTCATGCTACTTACATTATTGATATTTCTGCCAAACACTTCAGCTAAACTGAATTGCTGCTTTACAATATAAAGTAAATCGCTTTTCGCACCTTAACCCTATAAGCTGCTGGAGCTTCACACTATCATATATACTTCTTCATTGTATCCGTCTTTCTGAGACGTGAATGTACTTGTCATTTAAATATCTGTCTGACTATAAGGTATTTATATTTATCCGAGATTAGGCACTTATTTCTGACGATGTTGTTGTAAAATATGTAAACAAAACATACAATGTACCTAACATAGATAATACACATCTGCTGCCTCGGTAAACTTAAAATATGATGTTAATTAATAATTCGTCTTAATTTCCTTTTTGTTTTAACTACGCAGATCAATCTGACAATGAAGGAGATAATGGCGGAGACAATGACACTGCTAATAATTCTCAGTCAGAAAATCAAGACAATCCCACGCCATCAAGTCCAGATAGAAGCAAAACATGAGGGTAGCCATAATTGGATATTGTAATCGTGATTAAAATTAAATGATAATTTTAATCACATTGTTTTTTTGTAATTAAAGTAATTGTACCTAATAGTAATTGTAATCTAAATAATATAAGATAAACATTTCAAAACTACTTGTGTTTTATTACTTTTAAGCCTTTTACACTACAGAGTTCAGTAAGTAGTTAAAAAAAATATCTTCACGCCATTCCCAATACAGGGGTAGACAGAGGTCTAGGTAGAAGATATTTCGGGACAACGTGACAGGTGGTGAGCCCGTCGCCGTCTCTTTGTCCAAGCCAACGATATGAATTGTACATAGGTTTTTGCAAAAAGTAAGATGTGCCTTTGTACTCATTAACACACAAACGATTACAGCAATTGTTAAAAAAATAACAAATACTAGGGCTGTCCATGTACATCTGCAAAATAATCAACATACAAATGAATGAACTCCGACTGCCAACCTGTAACAAAATACTTACACGGACACCATACCACACACCTGTGTCAATACAATAACTGTTGATATCATCTTAAAGGCCGAAGGCTGCGTATTCGCGTCAAAATTAAATTTTCATCTTGGCGTCGTATGGCTTGATTGTGCACCGGATTGATTCAAGATGGCATGTTGTCTCTTTTACTCGTTGTTATTTTTATTAATTCACTGATTACAAAAAAGGTAATAGCCTAGTCACCTTTTATGATTGAAAGGAATAGTTACGATAGCCGAGTGGTTACGTGATCGGAATTCGAGTCGAGAGACCCGAGTTCGATCCTCAGGTGGCAAGCTCGTACCAAATGGTTTTTTCAAAACCTATGTACGATTCATTGACTTGGATATAAAGACGGCGACTAGACTAGACCTCTGTCTAACCCTGTATTGGGAATGACGTGAAGATATTTGATTTATGATTGAAATGAAATGAGGTGGGTAGATATTATATTTGTACATTTACACAGTTGCAACTTTAGTTCTTTTCAAGAATTTTTTGTATCAATTCTCTTAATTATTTTTCAAACGACAGGCTCTGTCTTCACCTGAGTGGTCAGTATTTCTGTTTAGTCAGGATACTTATAGAATCCTGGGTGTCTTTTTGCATAGCAAATGCTATCACCTATCAAATACCTTAACGTTAAGAGACATAACAGGGGATTGCCAAAATTTGACATTTTTTAATCATGTTTTGTGTTATTCTTAATTACTCCTTAATTATTTACATTTATCTTCACGCACAATCCATGAGGAGCCAGAGAGGCTCTTTCGCTTCTTTCTGATTCATTAAATATGCATGCGGAAATTGGCTACTGGGAGAACAAGGGTTGGGAACAAGAACGACAGGTCGAGTTACTTCATCAGCTTTTCCGAAAATCAATTACGTTTCGGCAGTGAACAGGTGCAAGCCGTAACTACGTTGAAGAGGAATGTAAAATAGTGAAACAAAATGAAAAGACGCTCAAATCAGAGATAGTTTTACTGCAGTCCATAGTTCCATATTCCAGTTATTAACTCCGTAATTTAAATAATAGCGGACAAATTTCAAAACCACTTTACATATACACATGATGTTTCATAACTTTTGTACTAGAAGTACAATAGGTAGTAGTTAGAAAAATGTCTTGTGATTTATGTTTAGCACAGAACTCTAGACAGGCGTTAAATAGGCAAAAAATAAAAAACTATTTAGTATAGCAAAATTGTCTTATTTAATCTTATTAAAAAAAATTCACTTCAAGGATGATGAATCAATAACGGGCAGGACTTTAATACCTTCTCTGTTCACTACAGTGACCTGGAAGTTAGGTAAACTAACAAATAAACGCTTATGGACTTCTTTAACACACATCTTCAAGATGTCATATGCTTGATCTTCAGTCAAATCTGTAAATATTTTTTTTTATTATATGGATGCCAGAAAAACATTGCTTGATGATTGTATTGCTTACCTCAGTTTATATTGATAAACCTATATACACACATAAGAGCTTATAAATATCAGCTATAAGGAATACCCTGCCTATAGCGCCTATAAGCAAGGATCCGCCATAACGGCCACACTATGCCAGCAGATTGGAGATTACAGTATCAGATATCTTGAATCTTAGTTTCATCACTAGTCTGTCTTTTTCATCTGTTTTTTTTTTTTCGAGATTGTTATGCCATCTATTTGTAGGCAAAAGTATTTTCACTATTTTGCCACCCAAGGGAAATGAAAAATTCTTGACTCAATACCTCATGGGAGGGCCACAGCGGCTCTAGAGGTACTGATGCGGCAAACGAACTGGCTAAGGGTGGATCCGGTAGGACCTGAACCCGTCATCCCCCGACCCTTTAGCTTCGTTAAATCCCTACTATGTAACCGTAAAAGGCAACAACATACACGGCTCTGGGTAAGCCACCCAGAGTGCAGGCAGGCTAAAGAATATATCGAAACAACTATATCGGTGCACTGAGATCTCTCCCCGAGGTTACCAGTAACCTCAAGGAGCTGCTGGGATTCCTTGAGCTGGGTTGGATCGAGTAAGCTTAGACAATCTAATCTAATCTACCTCATGGGAATCTGCATTTACTTTATTATATCAGAAACCCAACTTAAAATAGTTCAGTAAACTGATTGAAATAAACAGTAAAAAAAGCTGATTTTTCTGCAGTAGTAAAATGATGTAAAATTTATGGCAAATCATTGTATACAGTGGGAAGGAATATAACAGTAATATTATACTTTCTAATTTACCTTTTTTATGGTAGCGATCCATAATACTCAAGCTCAAGAAACCACCAAAACCATGTGCTGCAAATGGCACCCTTACACTTGATGCCAAGTAATCCATAAAATATAATTCTGGACCATTTTCTTTATCATAACCTCCCATTAATATATTTACAAAGTATGGTGTCTGCAAATACAATATATAAATTATTACAAACATTCATTCTAAACAAATTAAAATATTAGGTTCATATTGAATTGAGGCCACTCTCACATGCACACAAATATAAGGTTTTTATTTTCATTTTTTAAACATTTTATTGACTAAATACACTATATATTAATGTTATACATACTTTTCACCATCACCATGAACAACAAGGTGTAACAACACATGTTAAATTTATAGAAAATTGGCCATTGACTTTTAAAGCAAGTTTTGTTAAGATTAGAGTATGCACACTCACCACACTGTCCCAAAAATGTCTAAGGTGAAAGGTAGGTTGAAAGAACTTAATTGTCTAGACCTCTGTCTAACTCAGTATTGGGAATGGCATGAAGATATTTATTTTGTAACCCTAATACACAATTCCCATTTTCCTCTAGAACTTTTATCAAATAATAAATAAATAAATAAATATCAATATGTTCACGCAATTCCCAATACAGGGGTAGACAGAGGTCTAGTCTAGACAATTAAGGCCCCTAGACCCACGTTCCTCCGAATATTTTTTCGGGACACCATGACAGGTAGTGAGCCCGTTGTAAGCCTATTGGTACGAGCCAGCCACCAGGGATTAGAACTCGGGTCTCTCGACTCGAAATTGCGACCACCCAACCACTCGGCTATCGTGACCTCAAACTCTTACTAAATGATTGTAAATTCATCCAGAATATTTATAAATAGCAACTCACACTGCTTCTGAGGTACTCGGCTAAGTTTCGCCGAGTGAAATTTGCTGCAGCAGTTGGGCCAAGCTCATAACCATTACGCATTTTATAAAGCTGAATATTTTTTGCAATATACTCCGCAAACTGAGTTGTATCGCCAGAATCGCCGATCACACCCATCACAAGCTTATCAGATACTTTGTATATCTTTTCTTCATCTATAAAAGGAAAGTATAATTATATCCGTTGTACGTAAGTATAAGTACAAGATCTCGATTTGATTGTAGATGAAAAAACCGCTAGCTATTGCTATGAGAGATTATTTTACTACTCACCATCTTTCATTACCATTATACTGTGACTATTAGTTTGGTCAGCAGCAATCATAACAAAATCATTACACTGTATACCCAAGAGACATTGCAAATTAATATTCGACATTTTTATATAATATTTAGTATATAATATTACTGAGAAAATGAAACCGACAATCCGTAATTAACCTAAATTGATGTGAATAATCGAAAATCAAATTCGAAAACAATAGTTGAAACTTGTCAAATCACGATTAAAGCATTAGCTACAAGGTACACAGATAAAGAACGCACACGAGCTATAGATGTCAGATTCCATATATGATTTTTGTATTGTGTAACGCAGGGCTGTGCCGCGCAATACTGCGTAAATAATTGTGTCGGATATATTAAACTATATTTTCATGCTTAATCTGGAGAACGTAAACAAAAACAATAAGTACCCAACTGTCAAATTTGTTGGGCAAACGTAGTCAAAGAAAGTAGTAATCGAAGAATTAGCTTCTGATAATCTAAATTTAACAACATCGCATAAATAATGCAATTTTTGTTAAGCTACGCGTACTGATTTTCAGTTTGCTTTATTTTGTCAGCTGTTCCTATTTTTACTTTAACAAAACATTAATAATTTTTTGTTAAGATATTGTTTATAATGAAAACATGAAATTTATTTTTTGGTTAATAACTATCTATTGTGATCATAATTGAACTAAAACTTTGCAATTTGAGGTTGGTATTTCGACATGTTAGCAATTCCTCAACATCCACAAATAATTTATACCGCGACCACTTTAACAGCCTATCATGGCTACGTAACGTCAACACTTTATATAACTTAGATATGACTTGCCTTTATGGGGTATGCGGTAAGTATGACAAGAGCGTGATAGTAGTAGTAGTTGTGATAGTAGGAGAATGAAGTAGATAAAAAGAAAAAATACGCAACTAATTCTGATGGAAAACAAATATATATAATGTAAAATATCTTTTTGCCATTCCCAATACAGGGGTAGACAGAGGTCTATACAATTAAGATCTTTCGACACAACTTACACCGAAGACATTTTTCGGACAACGTGACAGGTGGTGAGCACGACGCCGCTTTTATGTCTAAGCCAACGTTACAATTCGTACATAAGTTTTAGAGAAAATCCATTGGCACGAGCACCGAACTCGGGTCATGTGACTTGAATTTCAATCACTCAATCACTCGGGTGGCGGAAAAAAGAACATATATAATATATTTAACTATCATTTTTATAGCATTTTGACATAAAAGTTAGAATTTTTTAACACAGTATAATTCAGCAGCAACTTAGCAGTAGCTGTTTGGCCCACGTCTACTACGACTGGGTATTGATCTGTGGTTAAGATTTTTCAGATATATACGAAATATCTATGGCTAGAATGCTCTTTGATCTATGGTGCCAGCTGATATTACTCAAAACAAATAATAATTAATAAATAATTAGTAACTAATCCCATTTCTAAATATTTGAAAAATGTGTTTAAACTCTGGTAACAAATATCCATAAAAACTGAACGACATAAAGAATACAATCATTTACTTGATCAAATGTTTAAAAAGTAGCTGTAGGCATCTCTGGAGGAGTTGATAGTGCAGTTGCAGCTCTTCTCTTAAAAAAACTGGTTTGTAGTTATGTATATCAACAATAATTGCACTATAAATTTAGTTATAAGAGATTAGAGTATGACTGTGTGGTGTGCAAATAAGAGTATTTTGATCTTATTTTGGTCTACCAATACTTGTTAGTGAGGTTAGCTATTCATTAAAATCGGCTTCATTAAACGGAGCGGTTCAAATAGCCATTACTAATTGATGTTATTCACTTACTGGCTATACTTCACGCAATTCCCAATACAGGGGTAGACAGAGGTCTATACAATTAAGATCTTTCGACACAACTTACACCGAAGACATTTTTCGGACAACGTGACAGGTGGTGAGCCCGACGCCGCTTTTATGTCTAAGCCAACGTTACAATTCGTACATAAGTTTTAGAAAATCCATTGGCACGAGCACCGAACTCGGGTCTCGTGACTTGAATTTCAATCACTCAATCACTCGGGTGGCGGAAAAAAGAACATATATAATATATTTAACTATCATTTTTATAGCATTTTGACATAAAAGTTAGAATTTTTTTACACAGTATAATTCAGCAGCAACTTAGCAGTAGCTGTTTGGCCCACGTCTACTACGACTGGGTATTGATCTGTGGTTAAGATTTTTCAGATATATACGAAATATCTATGGCTAGAATGCTCTTTGATCTATGGTGCCAGCTGATATTACTCAAAACAAATAATAATTAATAAATAATTAGTAACTAATTCCATTTCTAAATATTTGAAAAATGTGTTTAAACTCTGGTAACAAATATCCATAAAAACTGAACGACATAAAGAATACAATCATTTACTTGATCAAATGTTTAAAAAGTAGCTGTAGGCATCTCTGGAGGAGTTGATAGTGCAGTTGCAGCTCTTCTCTTAAAAAAACTGGTTTGTAGTTATGTATATCAACAATAATTGCACTATAAATTTAGTTATAAGAGATTAGAGTATGACTGTGTGGTGTGCAAATAAGAGTATTTTGATCTTATTTTGGTCTACCAATACTTGTTAGTGAGGTTAGCTATTCATTAAAATCGGCTTCATTAAACGGAGCGGTTCAAATAGCCATTACTAATTGATGTTATTCACTTACTGGCTATACTTCACGCAATTCCCAATACAGGGGTAGACAGAGGTCTAATCTGGACAATTAAGTCTCTTTGACCCTCTTTCCACCGAAGATATTTTCAGGACAACGTGATAGGTGGTGAGCCCGACGCCGCTTTTATGTCTAAGCCAACGTTACAATTCGTACATAAGTTTTAGAGAAAATCCATTGGCACGAGCACCGAACTCGGGTCTCGTGACTTGAATTTCAATCACTCAATCACTCGGGTGGCGGAAAAAAGAACATATATAATATATTTAACTATCATTTTTATAGCATTTTGACATAAAAGTTAGAATTTTTACACAGTATAATTCAGCAGCAACTTAGCAGTAGCTGTTTGGCCCACGTCTACTACGACTGGGTATTGATCTGTGGTTAAGATTTTTCAGATATATACGAAATATCTATGGCTAGAATGCTCTTTGATCTATGGTGCCAGCTGATATTACTCAAAACAAATAATAATTAATAAATAATTAGTAACTAATTCCATTTCTAAATATTTGAAAAATGTGTTTAAACTCTGGTAACAAATATCCATAAAAACTGAACGACATAAAGAATACAATCATTTACTTGATCAAATGTTTAAAAAAGTAGCTGTAGGCATCTCTGGAGGAGTTGATAGTGCAGTTGCAGCTCTTCTCTTAAAAAAAACTGGTTTGTAGTTATGTATATCAACAATAATTGCACTATAAATTTAGTTATAAGAGAGATTAGAGTATGACTGTGTGGTGTGCAAATAAGAGTATTTTGATCTTATTTTGGTCTACCAATACTTGTTAGTGAGGTTAGCTATTCGTTAAAAATCGGCTTCATTAAACGGAGCGGTTCAAATAGCCATTACTAATTGATGTTATTCACTTACTGGCTATACTTCACGCAATTCCCAATACAGGGGTAGACAGAGGTCTAATCTGGACAATTAAGTCTCTTTGACCCTCTTTCCACCGAAGATATTTTCGGGACAACGTGATAGGTGGTGAGCCCGTCGCCTTCTTTGTGTCCAAACCAACAATATAATTCGTACATAAGTTTTTGAAAAACCCGTTGGTACGAGCTTGCCATGGGTATCAAACTCGGGTCTCTTGACTCGAAATTCCGACCACCCAACCACTCTGCTATCATGATTAATTATGACATATTTTAAATAAAAAAAAATATCTTCACGCCAATCCCAATACAGTGGTAGACAGAGGAAGTTTATCTCAAAGCTTACCATATAATTTGTACAAAAGTTAATGAAAAAATCATTTGTTCCTTGAACCTTGGGGATCGAACTTGTGGTCTCTTCAACTTTCGATCATCCAACCTCTCGGCTATCATAATTAATTACTTTATGCTCTGCATTTAAAGGAGCTTTATTTATTGGAGTGCTTGCCACATTTTTATTAATTATTTTTTAATTGTTCACGTTTAGATCATTGTCATCAAGATAATCATCATCATGGTCATAATATATTTTATAAGTCCATGTTAGAACATAGTGTTGATAATTTGTAGCAACACCCTTAGAGTTAACCCTAAGGGTGTTGCTACCCTCTTTACCCTCAAAGTGACTTTGAGGGTGCCAACACCCTTAGAGTTAACCCCCCACAGAATTGGGGGAGGGGGGTGTGTTGGCCTCGGGTTACCTGCACTCACCAGACGAAAGGCAGAAGTTTGTTAGACTTCTACTTTATGCCGGTATTCTGTGAGGTTGTGGTACTTCCCCAGGCAAGCCGGCCCATTCATGCAACAACAAAAGCTGATATGTGGCTCTACCACTGTTAAAGTTTAAAATTTGCATACTAATATTACTAGCTAGTACCTATGATGTTATTGTAACTTGCATCTTATATTTATAGCTTATGGGTATTTTCTTTTATTATTGGTGAATAATTATTTTTGTGTTTTTTAGGATATCATGTTGAAGGAGTTTTCATGAGGAACTGGGACAATAACTATGAAGCTGGTTTTTGTTCAGATGAAAAAGATTTTGAGGATGCCACATTTGTCTGCCGTAAGCTTGATATTCCTTTGCATAAAGTGTACTTTATTAAGGAGTATTGGAATGAAGTTTTCACTGTTTTACTGAAAGAGTATGAAACAGGATTGACACCAAACCCTGACATTTTGTGCAACCGATACATTAAATTTGATAGCTTTTTTGAACATTGCAGGAATAATTTAGGAATTGATGCTATAGCCACTGGTCATTATGCAAATACTTCTTTTGGACCATATCTGGAACACTACCAAGAAAATGAAGGTTGATACAAGCATTATTCCCAATGATTTTACTTTTGGCTCTAAAAATAACTGTTTACTTAATTTTCATCCTTTAATTTTAGGTGTAAGACTTTTACAGCCTAAAGATAAACATAAGGACCAAACATTCTTTTTATCGCAAGTTAAACAATTTGCTCTTAGGAAATGTATGTTTCCAATAGCAAACTTACTAAAAACTACTGTAAGGGATATAGCTCAAAATGAAGGATTGTTAAGAGTTGCAAATAAAAGGGACAGCACTGGAATATGTTTTATAGGGAAAAGGAGATTTCAAGACTTTATAGAGGATGTATGTGTTTTATTGTACTTTTATGATTGAATTCATATTTGCAGTTATAATATTTGTTACTATTCATCATATTAATATTTTAATTTTGCAGTATATCCAAACAAAAAGGTCTTTTCATAGACATTGACACAGGACAGTCAGTAGGAGAGCATGATGGTATACATAAGTGGACAGTTGGACAAAGATGCTGTTTATGTAATTTCAAAAAACCATATTTTGTCTTCAATAAAGACTTGAATACAAACAACATATATGTGGTAAATTTCCGTCATTATTTTTCATTTATTTCTTTTTATATTTATATTTTTCTTTTTATATATACTTATGGTAACGGTGAAAGAATTTTGCCGCTCCCTTTCTTCCTGTTGGTGTCATATGAGGCGACAAAGCCCAGAATATCATTATGGCAACCGACAGATAACATGATACCCATCTCTAAAATCATGAGACCAAAATAATCAGACCGAAGATGGGCAGCAGTGTCTAAGGTGCAAGTGGGCTGCTACTGCGATCGCCAATTCGCTTGCCAAGCATGGCGATTATGGCAAATCCTCCCTATGGAAGAGGCCTATATCCTGCAGTGGATATTAATAGGCCTTTATGTAAGTATGTGTATGTATGTCTTTATGTATCTTCACGCAATTTCTACACTAGTGTATGGACCTTCTTTTCACTGAAGTTTATTTAGGACAATGTGACAGGTGGTGAGCCCATCGCCATCGTAATGTACTTGGACATTACAATGTTAAGACAAACTGGTTTGCTGTAACACTAAATCTTTATAGCTACAGCAAAAAGTGTAAAGAAATAAGGGTTATTATTATATACAACCACAGAAATAAAATAAGTATTTTTCCCAATACTAGGGTAGTGAGAAGTTCAGATCATTTCAACATATAAATACATTATACATTTTAAACTAATAAAAAAAACAGTTTACAGATATAAAAAAAGTCATGATAGCTGAGTGGTCGTCGGGATTTCGAGTTGAGAGACCCTAGTTTGATCTCCAGGTGGCAGACTCGTACCATTGGGTTTTTCAAAAACTTATGTACGAATTGTATCGTTGGCTTGGACATAAAAACGGCGACGGGCTCACCACCTGTCACGTTGTCCCGAAAATATCTTTGGTGGAAGGGGGGTCGAAGGGACTTAATTGTCTAGACTAGACCTCTGTCTACCCCTGTATTTTTAACTAATGACTGAACATATACACAATACATTCTATCAGTTTCTTAAGTGGCATTCAATTAATTTTGGTTACTTTTAGGTTGCTGGCACTGAACATCCAGCTTTATGGAATAATTTATGCTTTACATCAGCTCCATACTGGATACACAGTGAACCTCATGAATTGGAATGTGGCAATGTTCTAAACTGTTATTTTAGATTTCAACATACAAAACCTTTGGTATCGTGTAGAGTTGTGAAGAATTCTGAAGGATTGACTATTATTTTAGAAAAACGCCAGAGAGCTCTGACTGAAGGACAGTTTGCAGTTCTATATAAAAACAATGAATGTCTTGGCAGTGCTAAAATCGAAAATATTTGTCATAATTTAGTTTATTGAATTGTTATAGATACTTGTTTTAAATAAATGAGCTGTTATTTGTATAAGATCTTTTATTTTAAAAATAATCAGACCGAAGATGGGCAGCAGTGTCTAAGGTGCAAGTGGGCTGCTACTGCGATCGCCAATTCGCTTGCCAAGCATGGCGATTATGGCAAATCCTCCCTATGGAAGAGGCCTATATCCTGCAGTGGATATTAATAGGCCTTTATGTAAGTATGTGTATGTATGTCTATGTATCTTCACGCAATTTCTACACTAGTGTATGGACCTTCTTTTCACTGAAGTTTATTTAGGACAATGTGACAGGTGGTGAGCCCATCGCCATCGTAATGTACTTGGACATTACAATGTTAAGACAAACTGGTTTGCTGTAACACTAAATCTTTATAGCTACAGCAAAAAGTGTAAAGAAATAAGGGTTATTATTATATACAACCACAGAAATAAAATAAGTATTTTTCCCAATACTAGGGTAGTGAGAAGTTCAGATCATTTCAACATATAAATACATTATACATTTTAAACTAATAAAAAAAACAGTTTACAGATATAAAAAAAGTCATGATAGCTGAGTGGTCGTCGGGATTTCGAGTTGAGAGACCCTAGTTTGATCTCCAGGTGGCAGACTCGTACCATTGGGTTTTTCAAAAACTTATGTACGAATTGTATCGTTGGCTTGGACATAAAAACGGCGACGGGCTCACCACCTGTCACGTTGTCCCGAAAATATCTTTGGTGGAAGGGGGGTCGAAGGGACTTAATTGTCTAGACTAGACCTCTGTCTACCCCTGTATTTTTAACTAATGACTGAACATATACACAATACATTCTATCAGTTTCTTAAGTGGCATTCAATTAATTTTGGTTACTTTTAGGTTGCTGGCACTGAACATCCAGCTTTATGGAATAATTTATGCTTTACATCAGCTCCATACTGGATACACAGTGAACCTCATGAATTGGAATGTGGCAATGTTCTAAACTGTTATTTTAGATTTCAACATACAAAACCTTTGGTATCATGTAGAGTTGTGAAGAATTCTGAAGGATTGACTATTATTTTAGAAAAACGCCAGAGAGCTCTGACTGAAGGACAGTTTGCAGTTCTATATAAAAACAATGAATGTCTTGGCAGTGCTAAAATCGAAAATATTTGTCATAATTTAGTTTATTGAATTGTTATAGATACTTGTTTTAAATAAATGAGCTGTTATTTGTATAAGATCTTTTATTTTAAAAATAATCAGACCGAAGATGGGCAGCAGTGTCTAAGGTGCAAGTGGGCTGCTACTGCGATCGCCAATTCGCTTGCCAAGCATGGCGATTATGGCAAATCCTCCCTATGGAAGAGGCCTATATCCTGCAGTGGATATTAATAGGCCTTTATGTAAGTATGTGTATGTATGTCTATGTATCTTCACGCAATTTCTACACTAGTGTATGGACCTTCTTTTCACTGAAGTTTATTTAGGACAATGTGACAGGTGGTGAGCCCATCGCCA
Source organism: Sericinus montela (assembly GCA_029286605.1). NCBI lineage: Eukaryota > Metazoa > Arthropoda > Insecta > Lepidoptera > Papilionidae > Sericinus > Sericinus montela. The sequence continues at coordinate 3,296,383 of JAGSMR010000040.1, forward strand.
TCGTAATGTACTTGGACATTACAATGTTAAGACAAACTGGTTTGCTGTAACACTAAATCTTTATAGCTACAGCAAAAAAGTGTAAAGAAATAAGGGTTATTATTATATACAACCACAGAAATAAAATAAGTATTTTTCCCAATACTAGGGTAGTGAGAAGTTCAGATCATTTCAACATATAAATACATTATACATTTTAAACTAATAAAAAAAACAGTTTACAGATATAAAAAAAGTCATGATAGCTGAGTGGTCGTCGGGATTTCGAGTTGAGAGACCCTAGTTTGATCTCCAGGTGGCAGACTCGTACCATTGGGTTTTTCAAAAACTTATGTACGAATTGTATCGTTGGCTTGGACATAAAAACGGCGACGGGCTCACCACCTGTCACGTTGTCCCGAAAATATCTTTGGTGGAAGGGGGGTCGAAGGGACTTAATTGTCTAGACTAGACCTCTGTCTACCCCTGTATTTTTAACTAATGACTGAACATATACACAATACATTCTATCAGTTTCTTAAGTGGCATTCAATTAATTTTGGTTACTTTTAGGTTGCTGGCACTGAACATCCAGCTTTATGGAATAATTTATGCTTTACATCAGCTCCATACTGGATACACAGTGAACCTCATGAATTGGAATGTGGCAATGTTCTAAACTGTTATTTTAGATTTCAACATACAAAACCTTTGGTATCATGTAGAGTTGTGAAGAATTCTGAAGGATTGACTATTATTTTAGAAAAACGCCAGAGAGCTCTGACTGAAGGACAGTTTGCAGTTCTATATAAAAACAATGAATGTCTTGGCAGTGCTAAAATCGAAAATATTTGTCATAATTTAGTTTATTGAATTGTTATAGATACTTGTTTTAAATAAATGAGCTGTTATTTGTATAAGATCTTTTTATTTTAAAAATAATCAGTTTTTTTTCGCGACTTCGTCCACGGCGTATCCTGAAATTCTCATCGATAACCCTAATATTATTGTAGTAAAAGTAGCTCATTAAACATATTTGGACAAAAAACTTTAAATACCTATTATATCATACATTACTATATATACTATTATTCAAAATATCTGAACACATTTCAGATATTTAAGATATAGTTTTGGGCACGGTGAATTTATGAGTGAAGATTGAATAGAGAAGAATGACCGAGTGAAGGTAGGCCGAGACTAACTTTCGAAGAACATGTGAGGAAATTCCTCGAAGAGGGAGAGATACCTTTCAAGAGATACCTTTCAAGAGATACCTTTTAACAATGGTAGAGTCACGTATCAGCTTTTGTTGTTGCATGAATAGGCCGGCTCGACCTCACCACGACCTCACAGAATACCGGCGTGAAGTAGAAGTCTAACAAACTTCTGCGTTTCATCTGGTGAGTGCAGGTAACCGGAAGCCCACACACACCCTCTCAATTCTGCCCTCCCCAATTCTGTAGGGAGGGCACTCTAAAACCGGCAACGCATCTGCTATGCCTCTGGAATTGCGGATGTTCATGGGCGGCGGTAATCACTACCATCACGTGAGCCGCCTGCTCGTTTGCCTCCCTTTTCTATATAAAAAAAACCTAGTCCTAGGATACCTAGACGTGCATAAATAACTATGTATAACTATTGACACCATGCACCCACGCTTTTTTAAAAAAATACTTTTTTTTATTCACACTATTATTAATTTATATTTATTGAAATTTTTAACGCTATTCTTAATTTAAATTTATTTTCTATTTTTTAGTTCGGTTTTCTATAAAAAGTGTGTTTTTTAGTTTTTTTTAAACTATTATTTATTTAAATATCAATCAAGCTAGTAACTATATACAGTGAGTCAAAACAGATATTACATATATTTCTTTTAATTATATATGAGTGTATATATGTATGTATATGTTTATGTTGTATGTATGTAGTATTCATAGTTATAATATTATTTATGTATTTCGTTGTTATTCTACTACTTTGTTAATACTAAGTTATGCACCCAAAACATTTTTTTTCCAACGCCTCGGGTTGACTGGTAGAGAATGCCAATATGGCATTAAATTCGCCCTTTCTTATCCTTATTTTTAAGGTGATACAATTTAAATAAATAGATAAATCTGGGTGGAATATCAATAATAAAAATGTTAAGTAACATAGGACCTAACAGGGATGCTTGAGGAATACCGAACGGAATTTTCCATAGCTTTTAAGATAAGTTCATTCAATACAAAACTCTGTGTCTTATCTGTGTAGTAAGTAAAATAAATAGTAAAAAAATATCATCACGCAATTCTCGATACAGGGGTTGACAGAGGTCTAGTCTAGACAGTTAAGTTCCTTTAACCCACCTTCCACCGAATATATTTTCGGGAAAACGTGACAGGTGGTGAGCCCGTCGCCATCTTTATGTCCAAGCCAATGATATAATTCGTACATAAGTTTTTGAAAAACTTATTGGTACTGCCACCTGGAGATCGAACTAGGGTTTCTCTACTCGAAATCTGGGTAAATCAGAAATGTCTAGAACAGGTGAATGAGACTGTATACTTGGGGAGCGCTTTTAGCCGGGATGGAAGATGTGAAAGTGATGTGTCACTGCCGGAAACAAGGTCATCAGTACCCTGACTACGTTAGTCCAAAGGCACGGCATAGTGAAAAATGCACGCCTTGCGATACATAACGCATAACTGGTACCGCCGACTTTATATGGCAGCGAAACCTGGGTATGACAAAAGAAGCATAAAAGCAAGTTGAATGCAGTGGAGATGCGACCTCTTCGTAAAATGTGCGGCGTGAACATGGCCGGCCGAAATCGAAACGAAGAGGTAGGTAGGTTTGAAAGATGACCTTATCACTAAAATTGATAATAGCGTGCTTCGACTGTTTGGGCACGTTGAGCGAATTAACGAAGGCAGAATGGTGAAGAAAATATATAGTGCGAAAGTTAACATAAAAGGGGTCGAGGTAGGCCGAGACTAACTTCGAAGACCATTTGAGCAAAATTAAAAAGAGGGGAGAGATACCTTTCAAGAGATACCTTTTAACAATGGTAGAGTCACGTATCAGCTTTTGTTGTTGCATGAATAGGCCGGCTCGACCTCATCACGACCTCACAGAATACCGGCGTGAAGTAGAAGTCTAACAAACTTCTGCGTTTCATCTGGTGAGTGCAGGTAACCGGAAGCCCACACACACCCCTCTCAATTCTGCCCTCCCCCAATTCTGTAGGGAGGGCACTCTAAGGCCGGCAACGCATCTGCTATGCCTCTGGAATTGCGGGTGTTCATGGGCGGCGGTAATCACTTACCATCACGTGAGCCGCCTGCTCGTTTGCCTCCCTTTTCTATATAAAAAAAACCTAGTCCTAGGATACCTAGACGTGCATAAATAACTATGTATAACTATTGACACCATGCACCCACGCTTTTTTAAAAAAATATTTTTTTTATTCACACTATTATTAATTTATATTTATTGAAATTTTTAACGCTATTCTTAATTTAAATTTATTTTCTATTTTTTAGTTCGGTTTTCTATAAAAAGTGTGTTTTTTAGTTTTTTTTTAAACTATTATTTATTTAAATATCAATCAAGCTAGTAACTATATACAGTGAGTCAAAACGGATATTACATATATTTCTTTTAATTATATATGAGTGTATATATGTATGTATATGTTTATGTTGTATGTATGTAGTATTCATAGTTATAACATTATTTATGTATTTCGTTGTTTTTCTACTACTTTGTTAATACTAAGTTATGCACCCAAAACTATTTTTTTTCCAACGCCTCGGGTTGACTGGTAGAGAATGCCAATATGGCATTAAATTCGCCCTTTCTTATCCTTATTTTTAAGGTGATACAATTTAAATAAATAGATAAATCTGGGTGGAATATCAATAATAAAAATGTTAAGTAACATAGGACCTAACAGGGATGCTTGAGGAATACCGAACGGAATTTTCCATAGCTTTTAAGATAAGTTCATTCAATACAAAACTCTGTGTCTTATCTGTGTAGTAAGTAAAATAAATAGTAAAAAAATATCATCACGCAATTCTCGATACAGGGGTTGACAGAGGTCTAGTCTAGACAGTTAAGTTCCTTTAACCCACCTTCCACCGAATATATTTTCGGGAAAACGTGACAGGTGGTGAGCCCGTCGCCATCTTTATGTCCAAGCCAATGATATAATTCGTACATAAGTTTTTGAAAAACTTATTGGTACTGCCACCTGGAGATCGAACTAGGGTCTCTCAACTCGAAATCCCGACAACCACTCAGCTATCATGACTTTTTTAATATCTGTAAACTGTTTTTTTTATTAGTTTAAAATGTAGTACTCGAAATTCCGAGTAGAGAAACCCGAACCACCGTGGTTGAGTGGTCGGAATTCGATCCCCAGGTGGCAGGCACGTACCAATGGGTTTTTCTAAAAACCTATGTACAAATTATATCGTTGGCTTGGACATAAAGACGGCGACGGGCTCACCACCTGTCACGTTGTCCCGAAAATATCTTCGGTGGAAGGTGGGTCGAAGGAACTTAAATGTCTAGACTAGACCTCTGTCTACCCCTGTATTGGGAATTGCGTGAAGATATTTTCTTATTTTATTTTTATTATTCATAAACAAAACTGTTTATGTAACGATTATATGGTAATTATATGGTCTTTTCTGTCAAACGCCTTACTATGACCGGTGTATACAACGTCAATTAAAAATGGCTTGGACGTTTTTGGTAAGATGTTGATGTCTTACCTTTCAAAAACCCATGTTAACCTTAATAAAAGTATTTTAATCCACCACTATTGGTAGTGCTTAATTTATTCCGCAGTCCTACAGCGAATCAGTGCGTTCATACATACATACATACATATAATCACGCCTCTTTCCCGTAGGGGTAGGCAGAGACCACTTCTTTCCACTTGCTGCGATCCTTCCATACTTGTTTCGCTTCGTCCACCTTCATTATTCCCTTCATAAATTCTCTTCGATTCAGGGTACTCTTGACCTGGCCTTTTTTCAGGACGTCCCTGATTTGGTCTCGAAACGTCCACCTAGGTCTTCCCCTTCCTACACTTCCATTTACTCGCCTTATATGCTTTTTTCGTCAATCGTTCTTCATTCATTCTCTCGACATGGCCAAACCATCTCAGCATACCTTTCTCAATTTTAGTCACTACATCTTCTTTCTGGCCACAACGTTTCCTTATTTCACTATTCCGCTCAGTTTAACTCCTAACATACTTCTTAATGCTCTCATCTCAACTGCATTTACTCTGCTTTCATGTTTCTTCTGCCATACCCAACTTTAACTTCCGTACATGAGTGTCGGAACCAAAACTCCCCTATGCACAGCCAAACGAGCCTTGTTAGACACCATCCGACTGCTCATAAAGGAGTGCAAAGCTTCATTCACCATGTTTCCTGCATTCACTCTTCTTTCAATATCACTCTCACACTTTCCATCTCTTGTGAACTTTGAACCCAGAGACACAAACTCATTCACCTGTTCAATTTGTTCATCTCCAATCATTATATTGCAGTATGTCATGGCCTCATCTCTTTTAAACACCATCATTTTCGTCTTCTTTACATTCATCTTCATCCCTTTTCTAACAAAAGCTCCATTCATAGCAGTTACCATCTCCTACAACTCCTCGGCTGAAGACGCAAGTAATACATGATCATCAGCATAGAGAAAACATTTGACGAGTAACTCATTCATTCTCAACCCACTTTCATTCTCTTTTAAATCTGTCAAGCAATTGTCCATGAACAGATTAAACAGCCACGGTGACGCTACACATCCGTGTCGTGTTAGACACGGATATTAAACCATTCAGTGTATGCCCCGTTTATCCTTACACAAGCACAGGAATCCCTATAAAGAGATTGCAATGCTCGTATGAGGATACTGCTGACCACAATTCATTCCTTACCACTCTATCATAGGCCTTTTCTAGATCACGAACGTGCAATAGACCTTCTGGTTTTTATCCAGACACTTTTCGGCTATGCACCGCAAGGAAAAGACCTGATCCGTACACCCCATTCCCTTTCTAAATCCCGCTTGTGCATCCCATACTTTTTCGTCTGTTTCATTCACAACCCTTTCAATCAACACTTTCGCATACAATTTACCGACGACGCTGAAAAGCTTTATACCGCGGTAATTTACGCAATCCTGCCGTGACCCTTTTCCCTTATATAATGGCACGATTACGGCTTTGCACCAGTCTCCCGGTACTTGCCCATTTCGCCAGCACAAATTGAAAAGGCGGTACAGCTGACTAGCCACTAAGCTCTGTCCAATCCTCAGCATCTCGACGGTAATCCTATCATATCCGGCAGCCTTACTTATACTTTTCAACGCTTTTACTATTTCATCCACGCTTATCTACACTTTCATCAACATTTATATTAACCATGGAAAGTGCCGGGTGTTGTACCTGCACTTCCTCTCTTTCAAATAAACATTCAAAATACTCTTTCCATCTCTTTAACACATATCCTTCTCCTTTTATAATGCTCCCATCTTGAGTCCTGATTGTATTCAGCTCCGAGGTAGAGGTTTTTCCTCTGGCTGTATTGACGGATTTCCAGAAAAACTTGATGTTTGACTGGAAATCTTCAGTGATCCTCCTGTCAAAATCATCCTTTTGTTCTTCTTTCTTTCTAGTCACAACATCTTTCACAGCTGATTTGAATCTTTTATACTTCTTTCTCGCTTCCTTTATCTCGTCATTCGTCGCCTTTTGAAGTTTTTGGTTAGCTTTTGTTGCTAACCAATCCAACCACGCTTTATTCTTTTCTTGCACAGCCTTTTGTACATCTTTATCCATCCACACATTATACTTCTTTGTTCCTTTCCTTCGTTTAGCTACTCCGCATACCTCAACAGCAACATTCACGACTCCTTTCTTAAATGTCTCCCACAAATCTTCAATCACACATATCTCTTCTATCCCTTTAAAACTTTCTATCAGTTTCTCTACATACACGTCTTTCTTATCTTTTTCTTGCAGATTTTCCACTTTTATTTTGTCCAAAACACTCGTGGGCTCAGCTCCTCGGTATCGCCATCGTTTAAAGAGGCCATGTATTCGGGCCATGCCCAGGAAGTGGTCTGTGTCAAGGCCTTCACCGCAGTATGCTAAAGTGTCTAGCAGTTTCTTCCTTCTAAATCACTCATACTTCTAGACTCACCCTCAATTCTTGTACACAAATGGATCTTTTTGGGATCAAACATTGTATTGGCCACGCACAGATTCCATTCCAAGCATTCTTCAAGTAGGCTTCTTCCATTTTCGTTCACTCTCTCGTCCCCAAATATACCCAGTACTCCTTGATAACCATCAAGCTTTACTCCAACCCACCCATTAAAGTCCCTTAACATCACGATCCGTTCATTTTCTCGGCATTTATTCAAGACCTCTCATGCTATCCCAAAATTCCTCTCTTTCTTGTTGGGCTTTTAATGACCCACCTCCGCGCAGACCCGTCGGTGCATAGACCCCAATGATAAACAAGCGGGTGAGTCCAACTTTTAAGCTAACCCAGAGGAGTCCTGGGCTCACACATTCATGCTCTATCACACATTCAACTATTCGAGAGGAAAGAATCACATCAACTCCCTGACAGCCTCGGCTGGTTTGGGGGACTCACGACCAGTATGCCGTGTGAACCGTCGGCCAAGAACCGTGGTGTCACATCCTTTCCTCTTGGTTTCGTTCACGCACAGTATATCTATACATCGTTCATCCATCATCTGACATACTTCATCTGCCTTACCCACCATTCCTCCTCTTACATTCAACGTAGCGAAGTGGCTCTCCATGGGCTGCTTTTCGCCCCCGCGAGAAACGAGACGTGATGGGTGGGAATCACATCGCCAATCATTTTGGTTAGTAAAATTCACCATTGCGTTCCCACGAGTAGCAAGGGAAAGGTTTGTCCACCCCAGCAGAGCCCCGCATGCCAGGGTAAGGCTAGCCGAATTCTGGGTCCCCCGGTCCCAGGGCAGTGTGGCACGCTAACGACTAGGCTTGCCCCTAGCCATGCATCCATCCGCGCGGCAGACGTTGGTTTGGCGGAGAAAATAGGAGTAAGGAAAGGGAAGGATAGGTTGTGAGAAAAGGAAGATTGGTAAGTTAGGGTGGGAATAAGGGAAAGGAAGGATATTACCGCCCAGGAAGGCAAGGGATAGGACAGTAATAACTAGGGAAGCCGGGATCACATACCCGTATACCATACCACAACTACCGGACAGGTAAGTTAGGATGAGTATCCCTGACTAAGTTGCGTTCATTAATATTTTTTTTAATATATCTATAAACATATATTATATATATCTATAAAAAATGTATCAATGAGAACCCATAAATTTAGTATATAAAAGTATATATTATACATAAGTATATATATTATACACAAGGAGCTAAAGAAGTTTTACTACAGTTGTGTGATGTGAAGCACACTAGCTTTTGTTGTTTTAATTACTACCGGAGACTAAATTATGTTTTAAATGTATAACAAATGTATAACAAAAAATGCATTTTTTATGGTAGCGGTGGGGGTTATTACACCCACGCCCTTGTATACCAGCGATACCATGAAATAAAAGTTGTACCTATAACACAATTATGTACGAATTACATCGGTGGCTTGGACATAAAGACGTCGATGGGCTCACCACCCTTCACGTTGTCCCGATAATATCATCTGTGGAAGGTGGGTCAAAAGGGACTTAATTGTGTAGACTACCCCTGTATAAGGAATTGCGTGAAAATATTTATTTTATTTTATTTTTTAATTTTCCGTAGAGACGTTAAAGAACGAAAATGTGTAATCATAATTAATGCTAATTCTGATAATCTTAATTTAAAAAGAGCAAAGTGTTACAAAATACATTTACATTTCTATTTATTTATTTTTTTATCGTCAGGCACAGTACCTGACAGGGTAGCCAGAGAGAACAGATTGCCTAGTGTCACGATCCTTACATACGTCTATGTTTCATATTCATCATTTTCTTCGTATATGCACGTCTAGGTACCCGAGTACTCTTTAACCTCCCCTCTTCGAGCAGTTTGTTCAAATGGTCTTCGTAAGTTAGTCTCGGCCTATTTCGACACCTTTTAATAGAATCTTTCGTATTATATATTTTCTTCACCATACGGTCTTCACACATTTGCTCAACGTGAAACGCATGTAAGTTATGCTGAACTTTTTGTTATTAAATTAAAGAGAAAAAATGTTTAAAATTTCAACTGGTTCGCATCTCGTCCGTTGAAATTATTTTTTTTTTCTTTTTTTTATTGAATACCCAAGACTAATTTTAAAATTATATACTCTCTGAGCTTCGCAGTCCCTAGTATATTTTCGTTAATATACGTCTTATTCTGTGGTAGTGGAAGTTATATACATAGATTATACGTATAAAACGTCATGTACCAAAGGTTATGTGAACACTATGGTTATATACGTATTGTCTATGGTGGTAGTGACAGATGACAACAACAGGGTGATAAAAATTCCAAAAAAAAAATTGCGTTGAACTCTGTTTGCAATCTAAATAATATTCTGGATATTATTTTATTCAAACTGTGAATTATATACACAAAGTTTCGCGATCTATATTCCCTATAATATGTCAATACCACCAGTGAATTATAATGTCCCTCCGCCTTCGCTTAATCCACCTGGGTGGCCACAGACGTTGCCGGTGGTACCGCCACCTTCATTGTACAGTCATCCTCCCCCCTTTGGTACTCCTGTAGTATCTCAAAATGTGACACCGTTTGTACCAGTGCAGACATTGCCACCTTTAAATATTCCACCACCCCCTGTTCCAACTTACCCTTTACCTTCCTCTGATGTTCCACCTACCTTTATTGCTCCTGCCATACCACAAAATTATCCCTATGGACAACCAGGATATTATAATCAACAATCCAAAAGTGATAACAGTAGTTATAATAAACCAGAAAATAAAAATCAAACTTTTTTAAGTAGGGATACATCATCAAAAATATCTGAATATGACTTTCCTAGTAATATAAAATCTGCCAATAGTTATTCTCAGCACAAATATTTTGATGAGTCACCAAAAGGTGATATGGCTTCAGGTACATTAAAATATAAACATTCTTCTTATAGAGAACTCAGTTATGACAGAGAGAAAAATTATGGTAGGGATAGAAGTTATGATAGGGAAAGAAAAGAAAGAGAATTAAGAGATGCAAAATATAGGGATCATAAGTCACAGTATCATAGACATAGTGGGAGTCCGTCAAGGCATAGTATACGTGAACGTTACAGAGAAAGGGAAAGATATGATGATCGTCGTGACTATGACAGGAGAGATGATCGTCAAGAATTTGACAGGAGAGATGATCGTCGTGAATATGACAGAAGAGAGGAGCGTCGTGATGAGAGGAGATATGAATACAAACGGCCTCATCGCTCCTCTCACAGAGAACATAGAAGCCATAGTCATGATTCGAGGGATGAGAAGAGGAGCTATAGATCACATAGCAGCTATAGTCATCGTTCTTCTAGTCGGGAATCACATTCCCAGAGTAGAACCCAAGATATATCACCTCATTCTCATCGGGAATCAGTTTCACAAAAACCGATGACTGATCGTGAAAAAATTTTAGAGGATTATAGGTAAGTGAATCAAACATTCAAGCTTTATTTCATGGTATTTTTCATTTCATTTCATGGTTTTATTTAATTTTCTTACTCTTAGAATTAATTATTTTCAATAAATAAAAAGTACAATTACATGGAAAATATTTGTTAATAATTAATAAATATTCTGTAATAAAATGCTAATGATACTACACATATTATGTATTATAACATGTGCATATATATAAATAATTTAATTAACATGTAATTTGTACTATGAAGGCATGTAACCCGAGTAACTACACCCTTACATAAGACTTTCACATAATATTTCGAATGTGCATTAGTAGAACTTATATAAATTTGTTTTTAATTTATGGTTTTAGGAAAAATTATTGTGAGACTCCAGGTGATTTTATAAGAAAAATAGAACAATGGTCACGGGAACACAATTCAGATGAAGAAGAGGTAGTTATATTTTTCATTTCATTCATTTGCTTCAACTTAATTTTTTGCTCTTCTTTATAGACTAAAAAGTCCATTGCTGAACATCGCCTTCCCTCAAAGATTACAACAAAGAAATGGTTTTGAGCAACCTGGATCTGCAACATAATATAGGGCATCGCTTCATCTTGCTATTTCCCAAGGTTGCTGCTTGGAGAATCTTTCTTCCCTGTATTCTGGTATGGTCTGGTACTAAAATCCGCTTGCCAAGCGTGGCGATTATGGCAAATCCTCCCTATGTGTGAAGCCTATGTCCTGCAGAGGCCGGCCAATATGAGTGTAAGTATATTAGTTTTGCTTTACCTGCACTATAATTTTAAGTAGATTGGTATCTAAGTTGTACTAACTTAGTGTTTTTGTCATTTGTTAACTCAATCTATTATTGTTACTACTAACTTAGTGTTTTTGTCATTTGTTAACTCTATCATCTCCATCATTATCTATTTATATGATATAAATTACAAAATAAAACAAAAAAAAATATCATGTAGCTTAAGTTATGATAATTTTGAACTGAACAGTCTTAATAACTGTATAAGTAGTTCAATAAAATTCTTGATTCAATTAGGGACTGGTCTCTTAGATTTGTTGTTACCGATAACTCATCAAAATATAAAGCCGTAGATATCAGTGGGTTCAGGATGGTGGCAGGATTGATTATGGTAAACTTTCTCCTATATACCGTAATTGATCTTAGCTTGCATTTGAATCAGTTGTTGAGATGGGATACTCAACTCGTTGAAATTAGCAGAAAGGTTAATGCCACCTCTCAGTTGCTCTATCTTATAAAAATTTCTTATTAAAAATCTCTATCTTATTAAATTTAAGACATATGTATATATTTGTGTTAATATACGCACATATGTGTATATATACTACTTTTATATATGTATTTGTATTTATTATACTGTGAAAGTATTTATTGTTAGGGTATATTTATTCTTATATTTTATCTTCTCTTTATTATTTGTTAATTACTAGTTTATCTCTTTAGAATTCTCAGTTTGCACCTGCTTTCTACTTTTCACTGTTACAAAGGTTGAGTGGTAGAGAATGCCACCAGGCATTAAGTCCGGCAATTGTAGCTCTTAGTCTTTTTATTATATTATTCATTAGTCTTAGTTTTATACAATAACTTACTTACTTTTCCAGTAAAAATTCTTGCCTGCTGACAAACATGTACTAAATACAGAATTAATATTTATGTCTCCAGTTTTGCTTATTATTCAAGGAGTTATTACATAGAGTTACTGGTATGTTTCATTATGTTTCAGACACCAAAAATGTGGTATAGAAGTTCACCAGCTGAACTCTATTATAAACCGGTGGAAGGCGGAGCAGGGGTTATGCAAACAAATAAATTAGAGAAACGTTGCAGTGTTTTCTTTCAAGAATTGATAGAACGGGGAAGAAAAGTTAGACCTCAAGTAGATGAGTTACCTCCATTGAAACCTCCGAAATCAAAAATGTGCAAACATAGGTGTAAGTTTTAATAAACACATTATTCATATTTACTATTATTTAGTAAATTTAACTGTTTTGCAGAAACATACATTCTGTTGTTATTGAGACCTGTTTATATAAACATAATACTATTTTTGCAGTAGAAGATAAAAGTTCGTCATCTTCTGAGAGTGACGAATGTCTAGATGAGGATGGCCTACAAGGATACTCAGACAGGATTATGCTAGAACTTCAAAGGAAACAAAGTCATCCTAGACGTCTTCATCCAGATATGTGGTATGTTGCTGGTTAATATTATGTGTAATATTATATGTTAGTACAATACTGTTTATTAATACAATAGAAGAAAAAAGTAAGAATTTAAGTCTTTTGAAGGTATTATAATTTAAGTCTCGGTACCGCTTTAGTCGGAGTAATAATACATTATAGTCATTTGTATATAGTCGTTGAGAATACGGTATGCCGAATTCCAATACCAAAACCAGAATAGATATATATATATATATATATAATATATATATATATATATATATATATATATATATATATATATATATATATATATATATATATATATATATATATATATATATATATATATATATATCGAGCGATTTCGGCCACAACGAACGACTGACGGTGTAAAAGTAGTGGATATGGAATTGAAATGGGTGGGTAGAAACCAACACGCTCTGTGTTGACTAAGCACACTTCGAGAAGCAACCTCTCTTACTTCTCAGCTTCTGCGGATTATATCACTAAGTATACTTACTTAATCTATGATTTAATATGTGTTAAAATTTTCAGGTTCAACAATACTGGCGAAATGAACGGAGGCCCACTGTGTCGTTGTAGTGCGAAGGCGCGTCGTTTTGGTATGAGACACGGTGTTTACGCGGGAGAGGAATCATTCCCCAAGTGCATACCAACGCAGAGTAATATTGACAAACTCTATCATTACAGGTTATTAAAATATTACATTAATAATAATGCAGATTAATGATCTAAGGATCAGCATGTTGAAGTGGCAATGGGTCAGCCAAATAGCTTGTAGAACTGACAAACGTCGGGGAAGAAAGGTTCTCGAGTGGCAACCTCGTACAGGAAAACTCAGTGTAGGACGACCCCCCACGAGATGGAGAGACGACTTGCAAAATGTTACGGGAAGTCGATGGATGCAGGTGGCTGAGGACCGTTCATTGTGGACAGTTTTAGGGGAGGCCTATGTTCAGCAGTGGACTCTTGATAGGCAGTAGTAGAAGAATGCAGAATATCTTCTTTTGTGAGGTTGTTTGAAAAAATACATTCGTAATGTAAAGGTATATTTTACATAGACTCTTGAGGTGGTTCTGGGGGATTTAAAAGTTTAAAAATTTGTTAAATCGAGAAATTTGTTATATTGAGGTTCGTTATATTAAGGCTTTTAGAACCGTTATATAAACTTTAATGATAAACATGTATATCATAGTATGAAGTAAAACAAATTTTTCAGGAATCGACTTAAATCGATTTTAATATATTTCATTTATATTCAGAATGAGATCCTGATAGCATAGTTGGCAGTGACCCTGTTTTCGAAGGCAACGGTTGCGGGTTCGTATACCACTAGGGACAAAAGTTGGTACCATATGAATGTTTGTACTCAAGTCATGGATGTTTATATGTATTTATGAATATTTACCTATTTCAATATATCTATGTAAGTATCACCACCTGTCATGTTGCCCCAAAATGGGCGTCATGTAAGGTGAATCAAAAGAATCTAATCATCTGGAAATCTATCAAATTTATATCATACGTGGAGATGTAGCATAATAAAAGACAAACAAAACATTAATTAATAATACAAACGAGTTTATAAAACATGGATTTTTTTTATAAACTATCTTATTATATATAGATATTCCTATTGCTACTTTCTATCCACTTTTTTTTTTCTTCTTTTTTGCTATTGCTACTCCACTTTGCCCGCGGAGCGATTGTGGCGATCATCCCTTACAGGAGAAGCCTACATATTGCAGTGGATTTTTACAAGCAGTTTGTTTAACTTGTAAATGTATTCACAGCGTGCAGGCTTTTGTACTACCCCATCTTATATAGTATTGTCTCCATAGATATGCTAGAAGCTCATTTTAATAGGGCTTTTGTGTGGAAAATAGGCATATGTATCACGAGATCTTTAGGATTGAGTACAGAGTAATTGATATGGAGCATATAAGAATATTTGTTTTTTTTTTTCAAAATATGATAAATATATCTGTATTACACTAAAGATATATAGTCATAGTTAAAAAACATAATTTATTGTTTCCTTTGCAGAATTACAGTGTCCCCACCAACAAATTTTCTCATCAAGGCGCCGACAATAATTGGTCATGACGAACACGAGTTTCTATTTTCCGGGTTTTCCATGTTTTCCCACTACAAGCTGGCTAAACTTCCTACTTGCAAAGTAATAAGGTTCAATATCGAATACACTATATTGTACGTGGAGGAACCTGCACCGCAGAATTTTACCGTACAGGAACTAGATTTATTTGGTATGAACTTTTTTATATATAGGTACTAAGGTAATTGATATTAAAAATATCTTCACGCCATTCCCAATACAGAGGTAGACGGAGGTCTAGAAAATTAAGTCTTTTGGACACATCATACACCGATGAAATTTTTTGGAACATCGTACAGGTGGCGAGCCCGTCGCCGTCTTTATGTCCAAGCCGACGACATAAATCGTACATAAGTTTTAGAAAAAACTGATTGTTTCTAGTCTGCCTTCTGGGCATCGAACTCTCTGCTGAACTTCTTAAGCTGCGTTTCGTTTGACTACAATTTAATATTATGCGTGTTTTCAGAGGAATATCTGTTCTACGAGCTTTTGGAGTTGGTAGACTTGGACCTGGGGAAGGCAACAGAAACTTCATGTTCACAGTTTCATTTCATGCCCCGTTTTGTACGCTATTTACCCGAAGGCGGATGCGAGGTATTATGTTTCACAACTGTTAACTGAGGAGTTAACTTTAATTAACAAAGCCTATTGAGTTTATTAGAAATCATTCGAAAAGCTTTGGCTACATAAGTTTTTGAAACACCCATTGTTCGACCCTCACCACTAGGGGATAGAACTCTGGTCTCTTGACTCGAAGTTCCGACCACGCACCACTATCGTGACTTTTTTTACCTACTAGCACTAATATTTATTTTTTATATATTATTTAGTACTATTATGGGCTCCTCATGTTTGCTTTCTGTTATAAATACAATGTTAAACTGGTCTTTTATTTATTTATTATGCTTAGATTATGTTCACATTTAAGGTTTTGTCAATGTGCGAGGTATTAAAATATCTAATTGACGAAAGTGGTTTACTAATACCACCGGAAACGTTGGAGGAGGTTCATAATATGGACCATTATAAGTGGCAGAAGTTTGTCGACAGAATCAAAGGTAATTATAATTATCATATGTGGATACATGTTATTAGCCTTAAACTGACTCCATTTTTATTTAATTAATATGCAATTCTTATGTTTTTTGCTGTAAAAGAAAAAAGTAATGTTAAGCATCCTGTATCCTGTTTGAGAGATAAGAGCAGGGAATTTATGCCACTTCTCTTCCAGTGCAGGTTAGGAAACTTCGAAAATCTTCCTAATAATGTTTTCTTTTTATTATTAGGAAACCGGTTTCCTAATGTTTTGGATCGGATCGAACTTAGATCACGCGCTTTATTAAGCGTTCTCATCACTAGGCTACCACGGATTACGGTATTTTGCTGTATGTTTTTCTTTTATCTTCACATTCACACACACTTATCCCATACTGGGGTAGGTAGAGGTTTAAACAATGAAGTCTTTTCTTCACGTTCTTACCGAAGCTTATTTGGGTAACTGGTGAGCCTTTCGCCATCTTAGTATCAAAGCGAACAGTACAATATATGTTACTTATATTTAAATAGTTACTTATATATAAATATTTATAAATACATAAATTTGTCCATATAATTGTCCTAGCGGAATTCAAACCCACACCCCTCAACTTCGAAGGCAGAGTCACTTCCAACTAGGCTAACGGGTCGTTTGTTTACCTAATAAAATGAAATGAAATAATTCTTTCAAAGATTTCAGCCAAACATTTTAAGAGGTAACTGGGTAAAGAGACGTCAAAACGTGTAATATAAAGACAAAAATATTCCTTCTTACATTTCCATTTCAATAAGCGTAAATTTTTGAAGATTCCACTATACTAATTTCGTAAAAGATAAAAGAAATTATCTTCACACCATTCCCTTTACAGAGGTAGACAGAGGTTTAGACAATTAAGTCCTTTCAACCCACCGTCCACCGTTGAAATTTTTTGTGAACACCTGACAGATGGTGAGCTCGTCGCCGTCTTTATGTCAGGTCAACGATATTAATCGTACATAAGTTTTTGACAAACCCCATTGGTACGAGACTTGGTGATAGAACTCGGTTCTCTTGACTCGAATTCCGATCACCCAACCACTCGGCTATCGTGACAGTATATTGCGAGTTTTATTATTTTAGGCATGATCGTTACGTATCCGGGAAAGAAGCCATGCTCAGTGCGCGTGGACCAGTTGGACCGGAGTCCTCCATTGAATACAAAGGAGGATCCCGAGGAGTTAAAAAACTTCTACCCGGAAATCGTTCACTTTGGCATCAGACCGCCGCAGTTGAGCTATGCCGGAAATCCTGAGTGAGTATCTTTAATATATATATCGAAATAATATTTAGATGTGGAATAAAAAATAAATATTTAGAAGACATATCTCTATATGCCGTCTAAATCGTCATGATGTCTATTACATCATATATATTGCCCTGACCCCAAAGTAGCCATAACTTGTGTTAGTAAATCGGAAACAACGATGGTACAACAAAACCCCAAACCCGAAACATTGTAGAAAAAGTGGTTTTCTACGTTGACCTGTCTGGGGTTCGACCGCGAGATTACTGAGCTGGCAACACCATAAAAAATGGTGTGTACGCCACTCGGTCATGTAGGTCAACAAATATTTTAGAACGTTTAGTAAAATGAAATAAATAAATATCTTCACGCCATTCCCAATACAGGGGTAGACAGAGGTTTAGACAATTAAGTCCTTTCAACCCACCGTCCACCGTTGAAATTTTTGTGAACACCTGACAGATGGTGAGCCCGTCGCCGTCTTTATGTCCAAGCCGACGACATAAATCGTACATAAGTTTTAGAAAAAACTCATTGTTTCTAGTCTGCCTTCTGGGCATCGAACTCTCTGCTGAACTTCTTAAGCTGCGTTTCGTTTGACTACAATTTAATATTATGCGTGTTTTCAGAGGAATATCTGTTCTACGAGCTTTTGGAGTTGGTAGACTTGGACCTGGGGAAGGCAACAGAAACTTCATGTTCACAGTTTCATTTCATGCCCGTTTTGTACGCTATTTACCCGAAGGCGGATGCGAGGTATTAAAATATCTAATTGACGAAAGTGGTTTACTAATACCACCGGAAACGTTGGAGGAGGTTCATAATATGGACCATTATAAGTGGCAGAAGTTTGTCGACAGAATCAAAGGTAATTATAATTATCATATGTGGATACATGTTATTAGCCTTAAACTGACTCCATTTTATTTAATTAATATGCAATTCTTATGTTTTTTGCTGTAAAAGAAAAAAGTAATGTTAAGCATCCTGTATCCTGTTTGAGAGAGATAAGAGCAGGGGAATTTATGCCACTTCTCTTCCAGTGCAGGTTAGGAAACTTCGAAAATCTTCCTAATAATGTTTTCTTTTATCTTCACATTCACACACACTTATCCCATACTGGGGTAGGTAGAGGTTTAAACAATGAAGTCTTTTCTTCACGTTCTTACCGAAGCTTATTTGGGTAACTGGTGAGCCTTTCGCCATCTTAGTATCAAAGCGAACAGTACAATATATGTTACTTATATTTAAATAGTTACTTATATATAAAGATTTATAAATACAATGTTAAACTGGTCTTTTATTTATTTATTATGCTTAGATTATGTTCACATTTAAGGTTTTGTCAATGTGCGAGGTATTAAAATATCTAATTGACGAAAGTGGTTTACTAATACCACCGGAAACGTTGGAGGAGGTTCATAATATGGACCATTATAAGTGGCAGAAGTTTGTCGACAGAATCAAAGGTAATTATAATTATCATATGTGGATACATGTTATTAGCCTTAAACTGACTCCATTTTTATTTAATTAATATGCAATTCTTATGTTTTTTGCTGTAAAAGAAAAAAGTAATGTTAAGCATCCTGTATCCTGTTTGAGAGAGATAAGAGCAGGGGAATTTATGCCACTTCTCTTCCAGTGCGGGTTAGGAAACTTCGAAAATCTTCCTAATAATGTTTTCTTTTTTATTATTAGGAAACCGGCGCGTCAGTCTTTCTCTGACGCGCCGGTTTCCTAATGTTTTGGATCGGATCGAACTTAGATCACGCGCTTTATTAAGCGTTCTCATCACTAGGCTACCACGGATTACGGTATTTTGCTGTATGTTTTTCTTTTATCTTCACATTCACACACACTTATCCCATACGGGGGTAGGTAGAGGTTTAAACAATGAAGTCTTTTCTTCACGTTCTTACCGAAGCTTATTTGGGTAACTGGTGAGCCTTTCGCCATCTTAGTATCAAAGCGAACAGTACAATATATGTTACTTATATTTAAATAGTTACTTATATATAAAGATTTATAAATACATAAATTTGTCCATATAATTGTCCTAGCGGAATTCAAACCCACACCCCTCAACTTCGAAGGCAGAGTCACTTCCAACTAGGCTAACGGGTCGTTTGTTTACCTAATAAAATGAAATGAAATAATTCTTTCAAAGATTTCAGCCAAACATTTTAAGAGGTAACTGGGTAAAAGAGACGTCAAAACGTGTAATATAAAGACAAAAAATATTCCTTCTTACATTTCCATTTCAATAAGCGTAAATTTTTTGAAGATTCCACTATACTAATTTCGTAAAAGATAAAAGAAATTATCTTCACACCATTCCCTTTACAGAGGTAGACAGAGGTTTAGACAATTAAGTCCTTTCAACCCACCGTCCACCGTTGAAATTTTTTGTGAACACCTGACAGATGGTGAGCTCGTCGCCGTTTTCCTGTCCAAGCCAACGATATTAATCGTACATAAGTTTTTGACAAACCCCATTGGTACGAGACTTGGTGATAGAACTCGGTTCTCTTGACTCGAATTCCGATCACCCAACCACTCGGCTATCGTGACAGTATATTGCGAGTTTTATTATTTTAGGCATGATCGTTACGTATCCGGGAAAGAAGCCATGCTCAGTGCGCGTGGACCAGTTGGACCGGAGTCCTCCTTTGAATACCAAGGAGGATCCCGAGGAGTTAAAGAACTTCTACCCGGAAATCGTTCACTTTGGCATCAGACCGCCGCAGTTGAGCTATGCCGGAAATCCTGAGTGAGTATCTTAAATAATATTTAGGTGTGGAGTAAAAAATAAATATTTAGATGACATATCACATGTCGTCTATTACATCATATACATTGCCCTGACCCCAAAGTAGCCATAACTTGTGTTAGGAAATCGGAAACAACGATGGTACAACAAAACCCCAAACCCGAAACATTGTAGAAAAAGTGGTTTTCTACGCTGACCTGTCTGGGGTTCGAACGCGAGATTACTGAGCTGGCAACACCATAAAAAATGGTGTGTACGCCACTCGGTCACGAAGGTCAACAAATATTTTAGGACGTTTAGTAAAATAAAATAAATATCTTCGCGCAATTCCCAATACAGGGGTAGACAGGGATCTAGTCTAGACATTTAAGTTCCTTTGACCCACCTTTCACCAAAGATATTTACAGGACAACGTGACAGATGGTGAGCCCGTCGCCGTCTTTATGTCCAGGTCAACGATATAATTCGTACATAAGTGTTCGAATAACCCGTTGGTACGAGCCTGCCACCTGGGGATCGAACTCGGGTCTCTCGAACCGAATTCCGATCACTCAACCACTCGGCTATCGTGATTACTGACGATGATTTTTATTAATACGTTTTTTTTTTTCATTTTAGATACCAAAAAGCGTGGCGTTACTATGTTAAATATCGCCACTTGATAGCGAATATGGCGAAACCGTCATACAAGGAACGGCAGAGGCTAGTCGCAAAAGAGGCCAAACTCCAAGAAATGAGGACGCAAAGCAAAATGAAGCGTGACGTCACAGTCGCTATCTCCTCCGAGGGCTTCCACACTACCGGGCTCATGTGTGATGTCGTTCAAGTATGTGAAAATAAATAAATATCTTCACGCCATTCCCAATACAGGGGTAGACAGAAGTCTAGACAATTAAGTCCTTTCGACCCGCCTTCCACCGAAGATATT
This sequence comes from Sericinus montela, assembly GCA_029286605.1. Classification (NCBI taxonomy): domain Eukaryota; kingdom Metazoa; phylum Arthropoda; class Insecta; order Lepidoptera; family Papilionidae; genus Sericinus; species Sericinus montela. The sequence continues at coordinate 3,317,387 of JAGSMR010000040.1, forward strand.
TTTGGGACAATGTGACAGATAGTGAGCCCGTCGCCGTCTTTGTGTCCAAGCCAACTACATAAATCGAAAATAAGTTTTTGAAGAAACCTATCGCTACGAGCCCGCCATCTGAGGATCGACTTCTGGTCTCTGGATTTGAATTCCGGTCAGACAACCACTCGGCTATCGTGACTAAAAAATAATGGTGGTGGTCGTTTTGCACCGCGGAATGAACAAACTTTTTTTTCGTAAACTTCTTTTGAATATTTTTTCGGGTAGTTTGTGATGATTGCCGCCCTCGAGGTTATAAAAGACTGCTCTAGTGACTCATTTCTCACTATTCGGTCTCTCATCGTGGATATACGCTTGATAATGCCTTGTTTTGAGGCTAAATACGTGTCGCGTTTTCGTTGGTGGTATATGTTACTTGGTTTGAGTGTAATAGAGCATCCTGTACAATTAGGGTAGTGGAAATTGAGTGTAGTGGAGCATCCTGTACAATTAGGGCATGCATCTATGGGAGGGAGGGAGGGAGGGAGGGAGGTGCGCTTCTTTTCGAACCAGGTAACATTTTTACTTTTCGAATGCGGAATGGTGAGATGTAATTAGTTAATAACAACATTATATAGAATTTCCGCAAAGTAACGCCTGAGTCAATAAACTTAATATATAATTTAGAACAAATGCCATAATAGCTGTCTAGTTGGATGGCACGAATGCAATGCCATTCCCAGTGTCGAATTCGTGTTTATGCCAACGATACAAACAGTTTTGAATACATTTTAAATATAAATTTTATGGTTTGCTTGGACACTGTTCACATGTCACGTTTCCCTAAATTATTAAGACCTCTACTAACCTAGAATTGTAAAATGGATAAATTTACTGGGCGACATGTTTGTCACCTGTCACGCTATCACCAAATATGCCGAGTTCTCATACCGTTTCATCTATAAACATATGAATATCAATTAAACAGTTAAATTTCAGCATCAGCCAGTTATAAGTCACGATAGCCGAGTGGTTGGGTGGTCGGGATTTCGAGTCAATAGACCCGAGTTCGATCCCCAGTTGGAAGGCTCGTACCAATGGGTTTTTCATAAACTTATGTACGAATATCGTTGGCTTGGACATAAAGACGGCGACGGGCTCACCACCTGTCACGTTGTCCCGAAAATATTTTCGGTGAAAGGTGGGTCGAAGGGACTTAATTGTCTAGACTCGACCTCTGTCTACCCCTGTATTGGGAATTGCGTGAAGATATTTTATTTTTTTTATTTTTTATTTTACATTTCAGCATGCAATGTTAATTCCGGTCCTCGTGAAACATCTCCGATTCCACAAATCGCTGGACAGCCTGGAGAAGAAGATAGGTTATGTGTTCGAGAAGCGCTCGCTGCTGCAAACGGCTCTGACCCATCCATCGTATCGAGAGAACTTCGGCACCAACCCCGATCACGCCAGGAACAGTCTCACGAACTGCGGCATCCGGCAGCCAGAATATGGCGACCGTAAGATACATTACACGCGAAAGAAAGGTGAGGAATTGTTTTCGTGTGTTTTGCACACTTAAGGTACGCGCGCACGCACACATACGCACGAACGTACACGCACACACACGCACACGCACGCACACACACACATACACTATGGTATACATATAAAGACATCCAAAGATTTTAGTTGTCATTATGTTTAATAGATCCCTTGCAGAAACAAATGAATCTAAAATTCAAATGAATCCAAATTAATGCCTTCATTGTGTTCAATTGTACGTTATAACAACTACGCAACAGTAATTCGACATTTGGATGGAGTAGTCTATGTGGCCATAGTTTTATCTAAACCACCACATATATTGGTAATAATTGACCGTCGATGAAATTGCAAATAAACTAATTCCCGAAAAGTTTTAAAAGTTGGGAGATTCCTTTTCTGCGCGAGTCGTCTCGGTCATTACACGCTCTTAACTATTTCTGCCGACAAATGGCACTGTAACAACTGTAACACTGGCAATGGCAGTGTTACAACAATTATGTTGCTACTAGAATGTTATATACGACCAATCCAGGTCAATGAGGCATCTGTGACCCATCTGATTGTCATGTGTCAAGGGCTGGACTAACAGCTATGTGGTGGACCGTTAGCTTCTTGGTTACCCAAAACCCATAAAAAAATCTTGACTTAACGACGACTTACTTATTCTTTGGCCGCAATGGCCTCTACCGTAAAACGGATTAGCCGTAATTGCACGGTGGGCAAACGGCTTAAAGATCACAATGCAGACATCTTGGATATAACAATGATGAATATTAAAGGATTAATTTTATATCTGCCCATTTCAAGATGTTTATACCGCCATCTGTTTTTAGATGCCGCTATTTTGAAGGCTGTTCTTACGCCGATACCACGTGAATTGCTTAAGAACTTTCCAGAAGCAAACATTTGAACCTCATATTTTGGTATTTATTTTTTCAGGCATAGTAACACTCATAAATATAATGTCACGTTTCGGCAAGCGCAGCGAGACAGAGTCGGACATAAAGCACAACGAGCGCCTGGAGTTCCTGGGCGATGCCGTGGTGGAGTTCCTGTCCTCCATACACCTGTTCCGCATGTTTCCGGGACTGGCGGAGGGCGGGCTGGCCACCTACAGGGCGTCTATAGTGCAGAACCAACATCTCGCGCACTTGGCTAAGGTGTGCTCGGTTACATTTAACTGTTCTATTACAGATCGAAATGAAAAGAACACATAGGTATGCTTGAATGTAACCAGTCATCAGTAAATTATGGTGGTTTATTAATGGTAATACCTTTGAATTTATAAGACAACAGGCTACGGTTGTACAGGCTTATAACAATGCACAATAAAATAATCCACTACCATAAGAAAGATACATATACTCTATAGGGTTATACGTTAGTTATACGTACATACGTAACCGACTGTAATAGTTGGCTGCAGGTCATTGGTCTCTCCCGTAAAATTTCCCATAATAGCAATGCTTGGTATGCAAATTAGTGATTGCAATACTACGCCTCGCACCTTAAACTTACATGATTTTGTACATTAAACTACATATTATTGTACTAGTCTCATCCGATTACAAAATACCATCTCTGTACTTCTTATTGTCATAACCATTTGCATTTGTAAAACATTGTATTTGTTAAAATAAAGTAAAGCAACAGCATATAAACACCTACAGCCGGGTAAAGGCCTTCTCTCAAATTAGTGACTAGTATCCAAGTTACCAGGGTAAGTACCATATGGCAAATCTACAAAGCGTATCAGCATGGTTGCTTGCTTTATACGCCTGGTTTGATCCCTGTGTCGGTAAACTATTTCAAATTTCCCACCACGAGCTTGGTGTTGAAGGAAAACCAAAGATATATTTCGGCGACGTGTGAGGCATGCCAATAACCACTAGACCAGCGTGAGCGGAAATTCCCCTGCTGTAATCTCCTCTTCACTCCATTGGTTGGTTCTTGCTGGTGAAAATTGTAACCAGTGTAAATGTTCGCAGAATATACAGCTGGAGAAGTTCATGCTGTACGCTCACGGCTCCGACCTGTGCCGCGAGGTGGTCATGAGGCACGCCATGGCCAACTGTTTCGAGGCTCTGATGGGCGCACTCTTCCTAGACGCCGGGATCGAGGTAATTACTGAAAGTTCTTTTTTTAGGGTAAAATATAACAGACGGGTTCGTCTGATTAGCAATGATGCATAATTAGCTCTCTATAAATGCTGTACTAAAATACCTTTAAGGAAGGTATTAGAAAAGGGAAGGGCGAAGGGGGACGGGCGAGGTTACCCAACTTACCGGATGAAACGCTGAAACACATCTTGTGTTTGCGTGCAGTTGCAAAAGTTGCTGCTTAGTTTCACTCAGTGTGGATTTATAATGGCGTACACACTGGTTTCATGGTTTCGCCGGCTTTAAGGGTCTCGGGTTTGATCCCGGGCGGGACAAAGTGGAAAACCATTTTTTCTACATCGTCTCAAGATCTGGGTGTTTGTGGAACCTTCATTGTTTCCGATAGCATAACACAATTATTTTATTAATAATGCAATGTAAATAATCATGAGAAATTAAATAAGTAAGAGTCTAGTATGATGTGGTCCCTATTTATGTATTTGTATGTGTATTATAAAAGAAAATTTAATAAATTAATTGCCTGAATTATTGTTTGGTGTTGCCTTTTATTTGAATATTTATTTCATTTAAATAAATTAAACTTATTTTAAATATACTGATTATGAACTTTTTATTTATTTGATATTATTAAGATATCAGATGTAATTTAAATTAAATGTAATTTTAATTTAAAGCTTATTAAATAAAATAAATATCTTTATCTATATATTCGCAATTCCCAATACAGGGGTAGAGAGAGGTCTAGTCTAGACAATTAAGTCCCTTTGACCTATGACAACGTGACATGTGGTGAGCCCGTCGCCGTCTATATGTCCATGCCAACGATATAATTCGTACATAAGTTTATTAGTAAGAGCCTGCCACCTGGAGATCGAACTCGGGTCTCTTGACTCGAAATTCCGACCACCCAACCACTCTGTTATCGTGTCTTTTCGTGCTTATTGTAATTGAAAAATACCAAATAAAACTATTATTTAATTACGCAGGTGACGGACCGAGTTTTCGCGTTAGCTCTGTGGTACAACGAGCCTGATCTACTTGAGGTGTGGAACAAAGAGCGTCTGCATCCGTTGCAGGAGCAAGAGCCGCTGGGAGACAGGAAATATATAAAAGACTTTGAATTTTTGCAGAAACTCACCGATTTTGAAGAGTCCATAGGTAAAGTGTTACATTTCGTGCGTTTTAAAAATTCTTTAAATATTTATATGTTTTGTTCTTCTGGCAATCTGGCACTCTTTTTACCTCATGCTTGTATGAAAAGACTTAAAATGAAAAGCCTCGAAATATGAGATGTCAAGCAAGTTAACCACCTGATCTGCTAGGTGTCATCATCATTCCGAATACATAGAGCCGAATATATAGCCGACCTCAAGGACCGTCTTTCCGCACATGTATTAGGGCTGGTAAAAGCTTTTCACTTAAAGATGGCTCTGCCATAATCGATACGGCTGGAAAGCGGAGTAACGAACGCAGCAGAAACGCACTAGAAAAAACACAATAATGTGTTATTGTGTCCTACTATATAAATCGTACATAAGTTTTTGAAGAAACCTATTGGTAATAACCTGCCACTTGGGGATCGAACTTGGGTCTTTTGACCTAAATTCCGATAACCAACCACTATGCTATCGTGACACAATTTTTTCTACGTATTTAATATTTTTTACCTGTATATTATTTGCGTATGTTAAGCCGTGTGGTAACGGTGTAAGTATATTGCCACTCCCTTTCTTCCCGTGGGTGTCGTAAGAGGCGACTAAGTGAAAGAGTCTAGAATATCCTAATGGCAATCGATAGATGGCGGGATAACCAAAATAATCAGACTGAAGATGGGCAGCAGCGTTGAGGAGCGAGTGGTCTGCTACCGCGATGCGTGCCAAGCGTGGCGATTATGGCATATCCTCCCCTTGGAAGAGGCCTATAGCAGTGGACTTTAACAGGCCGTTATGTATGTATGTATGTGTGTATGTGTGTATGTGTGTATGTATGTATGTATGTTATTTTTACAGTGGTAGAGCCACGCATCAACTTTTGTTGTTGCATGAATGGGCCGGCTCGACCGGGGAAGTACCACGATCTCACAGAATACCGGCGTATAGTAGAAGTCTAACAAACATCTGCGTTTCGTCTGGTGAGTGCAGGTAACCGGTGGCCCACACACCCCCCTCCCCCAATTCTGGAGGAGGGGGGCACTCTTGCGGGTGTTCATGGGCGGTGGTAATCAATTACCATCACGTGAGCCACCTGCTCGTTTGCCTCCCTTTTCCTATAAAAAAGAAATGTATGTATGTATATATGTATGTATGTATGTACATACGTATGTATGTACGTACGTACGTACGTATGTACGCGCGTATGAATGTACGTACGTACGTACGTATGTGTGTATGTATGTATGTACGTACGTACGTACGTATGTATGTATTTACGTATGTACGTATGTATGTATGTACGTATGTGCGTATGTACTTGCGTACGTACGTACGTATGCATATACGAACGTACGTGCGTGGCGGCAGGCGTGCAGTTCAAGCACATCCGGCTGCTGGCGCGCGCGTTCACGGACCGCTCGGTGGGCTTCACGCACCTGACGCTGGGCTCCAACCAGCGGCTGGAGTTCCTCGGCGACACGGTGCTGCAGCTGGTGGTCTCCGACCGGCTGTACCGGCACTTCCCCGACCACCACGAGGGACACTTGTCGGTGAATAGTTCGATCTGCTACTGCGGACGCGGCTAGCGCTCATTTACTCTTATAACTAATACACCGCACAGTCACTTTTATCTAATCCAGTACTTAAAAACAATGCCACGCTAAGGAACCTATTTTTTAGTTCCAACCTTTTCTTAGTTATCGCGAAGGTCGATTAATTAAACATTGAAAGCACTTGTCAATGATTTACTATTACTATGACTTCTTTACCTTCGAAACTTACTATTGATTTGGTGAGTCTTTGTCTCGTTGGATAAAATTTACGAGAGGACAACAAATACATGGAACAATAAGGAACCTATCTTATGCTCAATCTACATAATCATCAACATAGGTTTATCTGAGCTAAATTATGAAAGGACCTTGGAGCTTTAACTCCATCTGATAAAGTAGTGCTCACGTGTATGCCAATTCATGGACTATGGGGTTTATCTATATTGACGTTATCTTTCCAGTTACTTCGATCTTCGTTGGTAAATAAACGGACGCAGTCGATGGTGTGCGACGACCTTAACATGTCTGCGTATGCTATATACAACAACCCCAAAGCGAAACCTACCACTAAAAAGCACAAGGCGGACTTACTCGAAGCTTTCTTAGGCGCTATGTTCATAGATAAGGTGATGTATTGAATACCTATTTAATATCGGCCTAATTATTAAGTATGAAAAATAACTTCAAAATGACGTCAATGTTAGTTTTCAATAGATTATATTGATATTCCTTATTCCACGACAGTTCTTGTTTTTAATGTTTTTATTTCAATTGAGATAAAAACTGTTTTGCATCATTTCTATGTAGTAGTAAATTATCAAATATTAAAAATGTGTTTAATTCTATGGATTCAGTGGTCCAGAGTATCTCCTTTCCATCGTCTGCTATTTCGCGGTATAATGTAATGCCCAAACTTTGGAAGATGACATGTAAAGAATGTTAAAAGTTAGACAAGAATGTTAATAACTGTTGTTACGGCGTACAAATCCTTTGTAATTATATAGTTACTGTACTAGCAGAGTAATGTATGGCAGTTTCTCGCGGTATGAAATTTTAATTTATAATCATCAGCATATAATTACTTATAGTTTACTTTTACGTACAGGCCGTGCACGATAAAGTTTTGAGTAAGCGAAAAATTTCTTTTTCGAAATAAAAATTGAAAAAAACAATTTAAAGTTATTAAATACCTGTTTTTATAATATTACCAGGATGATGTAAGGATTCGTATATTCCAGAAGCATGTAAAAATCACTCGAATATAATACCGATTTAAAAAAAAATGTGTTATGATTTTATTTATTATGTTTATTTACACTTAGATCTTTTCGTTTTGATTTTTAATGTTATGAACTTTTTAATTAAAAACAAAACTTACACAATTTTTTGCAGAATCTGGAATACTGTCAAGCTTTTTGCAATGCCTGCCTGTTTCCGAGGCTCCAAGAGTTCATTATGAATCAGGACTGGAACGATCCCAAGTCGAAACTGCAACAATGCTGTTTGACACTGCGCTCTATGGAAGGTGGCGAGCCTGACATACCCATATACAAGTATGCGGTTTATAATATAATACCTAATTTTATTGACCAAATCCTCGATACGTCTCATAACGTACTAATATTAATGTGAAATTTTTATAATAATATTTATATTAGTCACGATAGCCGTGTGGTTGGGTGGTCGCAATTTCGAGTGAAGTGACCCGTGTTCGATCCCCAGGTGACAGTACCAATGGGTTTTTTAAAAACTTATGAACGAATTACATCGTTAGCTTGGACATAAAGACGGCGACGAACTCAACACCTGTCACGTTGTCCCGAAAATATCTTCGGTGGAAGGTGAGTCAAAGGGACTTAATTGTATAGACTAGACCTCTGTCTCCCCCTGTATTGGGAATTGCGTGAAGATATATTTTTTTAAATATTTGACGACCTCCATGGACCAGTGGCGTACACAGCGGATTTGTTTTTTTTTTTTTACATTTTGTACATTATCTCGGGTCTGGGTGTTTGTGGTAACTTCGTTTCTAATTCCATAATATAAGTGCTTTCTTTTTGTTTTAAAAGCTTAAGCCTAGGCTGCCTACTTTGGGATCGAAGCAATGTTTGTGATGGTGTCCCTATCTATGTATGTAAATTTTTGTCACGTGACATAAATATGATCGTACTCAAGTTAATTCATGTTTAGTCACATTTATCATTTATCAATTACAAATTAATATGCATATTAAATTCTCCTGCCTAAGGTCTCCATAGTCCAAAAGTACGTACGTACGTACGTACATATTGGAAATTGCGAAGAAGTTTTGATTGCCTGCCTATACAAAAAATGTAGGTTCCGTTTAAAAAAAAATTAAGTAAACTTATGGTATAAACACACAGGGTCATCGAGTGCTTGGGTCCGACCAACACGCGTGTATATACTGTCGGCGTATACTTCCGCGGGACTCGACTGGCCGCCGCGCGGGGACACTCCATTCAAGAAGCTGAGATGAACGCGGCCGAGCAGGCACTGAACTCAGCACATGGTGAGTCCCACACAGTACCGCCACAGCAACGCACATACTGGGTACAGGTGAGCCTGCAGGCGCTTCACTCTGCACACGGTGAGCTCCACACAGTACCGCCACAGCAACGCACATACTGGGTACAGGTGAGCCTGCAGGCGCTTCACTCTGCACACGGTGAGCTCCACACAGTACCGCCACAGCAACGCACATACTGGTTCAGGTGAGCCTGCAGGCGCTTCACTCTGCACACGGTGAGCTCCACACAGTACCGCCACAGCAACGCACATACTGGGTACAGGTGAGCCTGCAGGCGCTTCACTCTGCACACGGTGAGCTCCACACAGTACCGCCACAGCAACGCACATACTGGGTACAGGTGAGCCCGCAGGCGCTTCACTCTGCACACGGTGAGCTCCACAGTACCGCCACAGCAACGCACATATTGGGTACAGGTGAGCCTGCAGGCGCTTCACTCTGCACACGGTGAGCTCCACACAGTACCGCCACAGCAACGCACATACTGGGTACAGGTGAGCCTGCAGGCGCTTCACTCTGCACACGGTGAGCTCCACACAGTACCGCCACAGCAACGCACATACTGGGTCCAGGTGAGACCCACACAGTACCGCCACAGCAACGCACATACTGGGTCCAGGTGAGCCCGCAGGCGCTTCACTCTGCACACAGTGAGCTCCACAGTACCGCCACAGCAACGCACATACTGGTACAGGTGAGCCTGCAGGCGCTTCCTCTGCACACAGTGAGCTCCACAGTACCGCCACAGCAACGCACATACTGGGTCCAGGTGAGACCCACACAGTACCGCCACAGCAACGCACATACTGGGTACAGGTGAGCCTGCTGGTGATGCACTCTGCACACGGTGAGTCTCACACAGTACCGCCACAGCAACGCACATACTGGGTCCAGGTGCGACCCACACAGTACCGCCACAGCAACGCACATACTGGTACAGGTGAGCCTGCAGGCGCTTCACTCTGCACGGTGAGCTCCACAGTACCGCCACAGCAACGCACATACTGGTACAGGTGAGCCTGCAGGCGCTTCACTCTGCACGGTGAGCTCCACACAGTACCGCCACAGCAACGCACATACTGGTACAGGTGAGCCTGCAGGCGCTTCCTCTGCACACGGTGAGCTCCACACAGTACCGCCACAGCAACGCACATATTGGGTACAGGTGAGCCTGCAGGCCTTCACTCTGCACACGGTGAGCTCCACACAGTACCGCCACAGCAACGCACATACTGGGTACAGGTGAGCCCGCAGGCGCTTCACTCTGCACACGGTGAGTCTCACACAGTACCGCCACAGCAACGCACATACTGGGTACAGGTGAGCCTGCAGGCGCTTCACTCTGCACACGGTGAGCTCCACACAGTACCGCCACAGCAACGCACACATACTGGGTACAGGTGAGCCCGCAGGCGCTTCACTCTGCACGGTGAGCTCCACACAGTACCGCCACAGCAACGCACATACTGGTACAGGTGAGCCTGCAGGCGCTTCCACTCTGCACACGGTGAGCTCCACAGTACCGCCACAGCAACGCACATACTGGTACAGGTGAGCCTGCAGGCGCTTCACCTGCACACGGTGAGCTCCACACAGTACCGCCACAGCAGCACATACTGGGTACAGGTGAGCCTGCAGGCGCTTCACTCTGCACACAGTGGGCTCCACACAGTACCGCCACAGCAACGCACATACTGGTACAGGTGAGCCTGCTGGTGATGCACTCTGCACACGGTGAGCTCCACAGTACCGCCACAGCAACGCACATACTGGGTCCAGGTGAGCCCCACACAGTACCGCCACAGCAACGCACATACTGGGTACAGGTGATACCCACACAGTACCGCCACAGCAACGCACATGCTGAGTCCAGGTGATACCCACACAGTACCGCCACAGCAACGCACATACTGGGTACAGGTGAGCCTGCTGGTGATGCACTCTGCACACGGTGAGTCTCACACAGTACCGCCACAGCAACGCACATACTGGGTACAGGGAGCTAGGTGGCGCTGCACTTCGCCACTGTAAGTCCACATACAGTGCCGCCACGGCGACGCACACTGCGTACAGGAGAGCTAGCTAGCGCTGCACTTCGCCCACTGTAATTTCCCCATAGTGCAGCCACAGCGACGCACACACTGCTTACAGGAGAGCTAGCTAGCGCTGCAATTCGCCCACTGTAAGTTCCACATAGTGCTGCCACAGCGACGCACACACTGCGTACAGGAGAGCTAGGTGGCGCTGCAATTCGCCCACTGTAATTTCCACATAGTGCCGCACAGCGACGCACACACTGCGTACAGGAGAGCTGGGTGGCGCTGCAATTCGCCACTGTAATTTCCACATAGTGCCGCACAGCGACGCACACACTGCGTACAGGAGAGCTAGGTGGCGCTGCAATTCGCCCACTGTAATTTCCACATAGTGCCGCACAGCGACGCACACACTGCGTACAGGAGAGCTAGGTGGCGCTGCACTTCGCAACTGTAATCTCAATACAGTGCCGCCACAGCGACGCAAACACTGCGGACAGGAGAGCGAGCTAGCACTGCACTTCGCCCACTGTAAGTTCCACATAGTGCCGCACAGCGACGCACACACACTGCGTACAGGACAGCGTGCAGGCGCTGCACTTCGCCTCTGTAGGCCACATACAGTGCCGCCACGGCGACGCACACTGCGTACAGGAGAGCTAGGTGGCGCTGCACTTCGCCTCTGTAGGCCACATACAGTGCCGCCACAGCGACGCACACACTGCGTACAGGAGAGCTAGGTGGCGCTGCACTTCGCAACTGTAATCTCAATACAGTGCCGCCACAGCGACGCAAACACTGCGGACAGGAGAGCGAGCTAGCACTGCACTTCGCCCACTGTAAGTTCCACATGGTGCCGCCACAGCGACGCACACTGCGTACAGGACAGCCTGCAGGCGCTGCACTTCGCCACTGTAAGTTCCACATGGTGCCGCCACAGCAACGCACATACTGGGTCCAGGTGCGACCCACACAGTACCGCCACAGCAACGCACATACTGGGTACAGGTGAGCCTGCAGGCGCTTCACTCTGCACACGGTGAGCTCCACACAGTACCGCCACAGCAACGCACATATTGGGTACAGGTGAGCCTGCAGGCGCTTCACTCTGCACACGGTGAGCTCCACACAGTACCGCCACAGCAACGCACATACTGGGTACAGGTGAGCCTGCAGGCGCTTCACTCTGCACACGGTGAGCTCCACACAGTACCGCCACAGCAACGCACATACTGGGTACAGGTGAGCCTGCAGGCGCTTCACTCTGCACACGGTGAGCTCCACACAGTACCGCCACAGCAACGCACATACTGGGTACAGGTGAGCCTGCAGGCGCTTCACTCTGCACACGGTGAGCTCCACACAGTACCGCCACAGCAACGCACATACTGGGTACAGGTGAGCCTGCAGGCGCTTCACTCTGCACACGGTGAGCTCCACACAGTACCGCCACAGCAACGCACATACTGGGTACAGGTGAGCCTGCAGGCGCTTCACTCTGCACACGGTGAGCTCCACACAGTACCGCCACAGCAACGCACATACTGGGTACAGGTGAGCCTGCAGGCGCTTCACTCTGCACACGGTGAGCTCCACACAGTACCGCCACAGCAACGCACATACTGGGTACAGGTGAGCCTGCAGGCGCTTCACTCTGCACACGGTGAGCTCCACACAGTACCGCCACAGCAACGCACATACTGGGTACAGGTGAGCCTGCAGGCGCTGCACTTCGCCCACTGTAAGTTCCACATAGTGCCGCCACAGCAACGCACATACTGGGTACAGGTGAGCCTGCAGGCGCTGCACTTCGCCCACTGTAATTTCCACATAGTGCCGCCACAGCAACGCACATACTGGGTACAGGTGAGCCTGCTGGTGATGCACTCTGCACACGGTGAGCTCCACACAGTACCGCCACAGCAACGCACATACTGGGTACAGGTGAGCCTGCAGGCGCTGCACTTCGCCCACTGTAAGTTCCACATGGTGCCGCCACAGCAACGCACATACTGGGTACAGGTGAGCCTGCTGGTGATGCACTCTGCACACGGTGAGTCTCACACAGTACCGCCACAGCAACGCACATACTGGGTACAGGGAGCTAGGTGGCGCTGCACTTCGCCACTGTAAGTCCACATACAGTGCCGCCACAGCGACACACACACTGCGTTCAGGAGAGCGAGCTAGCGCTGCACTTCGCCCACTGTAAGGCCCCATACAGTGCAGCCACAGCGACGCACACACTGCTTACAGGAGAGCTAGCTAGCGCTGCAATTCGCCCACTGTAAGTTCCACATAGTGCTGCCACAGCGACGCACACACTGCGTACAGGAGAGCTAGGTGGCGCTGCAATTCGCCCACTGTAAGTTCCACATAGTGCCGCCACAGCGACGCACACACTGCGTACAGGAGAGCTAGGTGGCGCTGCAATTCGCCCACTGTAATTTCCACATAGTGCCGCACAGCGACGCACACACTGCGTACAGGAGAGCTGGGTGGCGCTGCAATTCGCCCACTGTAATTTCCACATGGTGCCGCCACAGCGACGCACACTGCGTACAGGAGAGCTGGGTGGCGCTGCACTTCGCAACTGTAATCTCAATACAGTGCCGCCACGGCGACGCACACTGCGTACAGGACAGCGTGCAGGCGCTGCACTTCGCAACTGTAATCTCAATACAGTGCCGCCACAGCGACGCAAACACAGCGGACAGGAGAGCGAGCTAGCACTGCACTTCGCCCACTGTAAGTTCCACATAGTGCCGCCACAGCGACGCACACACTGCGTACAGGACAGCGTGCAGGCGCTGCACTTCGCCTCTGTAGGCCACATACAGTGCCGCCACAGCGACGCACACACTGCGTACAGGAGAGCTAGGTGGCGCTGCACTTCGCAACTGTAATCTCAATACAGTGCCGCCACAGCGACGCAAACACTGCGGACAGGAGAGCGAGCTAGCACTGCACTTCGCCCACTGTAAGTTCCACATAGTGCCGCCACAGCGACGCACACACTGCGTACAGGACAGCCTGCAGGCGCTGCACTTCGCCTCTGTAGGCCACATACAGTGCCGCCACAGCGACGCACACACTGCGGACAGGAGCAGTCGTTGCACTTCGCACACGTATGTATGCCACAAACTGTAACGTAGTGCGTGACCGCAGTTTTCATTCGCATTTTAAGAATTAAAAAGCTGGCAAATCGGGTGTCAGATGATTAAATTTAAGTTAGTTCGAAGTAAGTGTTATAAATTTCGGGAGGGTTTCCAAACCAACATTTGGAAGTTATAACGGTGGTGCTTATCGAGTGGATTTATAACAAGTGGAGAGTACTGTTGTGTTAAACGGTGCGCGTTGTTATTGTATTGTGATTGTTAGTGAGCAAAAACCCTTAAGTGTATTCAGTGGACTTTTGTAAGTAGAGTGGACCTTACGTACACTAAACAGTAAGCTTTGGATATTAAAGTTTGTTACATTAAAATTAAAAAGTGAATTTTGTTCTACTAAATTTCTAATCGTAATTCATTTAATTTTAATAATTGATACAATTGAGATTTAGATAAATTACATAGTGTGACACTATGTAATTTATGCTTTTAATACAAAAAGCAAATGGGAGTACTTATTTACTACACTATTTTGATGAAAAAAACGCTTGAAGTACTCTATGCAATTGAAAGTGATTTATATATGACAATTACTAATGATTCTAATAATAAAAAGATGCCAAAAGCACGGATGTCAGGGTAATATATTCAAACGGATTAGATGTTTTGGAAGGCTATTGGACAAAGTTACAAAAAGAAATTACAACATAATTGAGATAATCGACGAAAAAGCTACTAACATTCCTTACTTTAACAAGAATATCTATAATGAAGGACTGCTATATAGAGCATAGAAGCATTTTTAAGCACTAACGACTATTCAGGAGGTAGCAGCAGTAGCAACTGGCTATAATAAATACAAGAGCAATGGGCGCATACATTCAGTGACTTTCGTGACGAATTACCAACTATTAATGAGTAAAGTTTTTTTTATTTTTTGGTATTACGTTTTAGAGCGAAGGAGTTATTAGAACCATTGAAAGATAAAAGATTTTTAAAGAAAGAAAATAAATTGATGGATCCAAAACATTATCCTTCACTACCACCTTCGGCGATGTTCTTATTGCTTGATATAATATATCATATTCGTATAATAAATTTGCTCAAGAAAATAGTAAAGGTCATCGTGAGTTCGTGCAAAAGAACAGACTTTGTTTTAATTGTTTTGGAAAAATCATTCTATCACGCGCTGCACACAACGTGCAAGCGTTGTGTTCGTAGAAACCACTTATTGTTGGAACCAGAACTGCTTTCTAAGTAGGAGGTAATTCTGGATTTGGTTGGGATGTCACCATTCCAGCTAATATTCTAGAAGAATGGTTAACTTTCTGATGTCAATTTTATAGTTTTAACCATGAAAAGATTCCTAGACGGTTATATACTTACTACAAAATAAATAAATATTTAGAAATACATGGGTTCTGTGATGACTCAAATTTAGATAGAGGGGATGAATCCGGGATTCACATTGGTATTATAGTAGCATGGACTAAAGTGGCACCAATTAAACAGATTTCATTACCTCTTTTATATACGTGTGATGCGTGATACTTTCAGAGGTTTCTTTAGTTATGGGGATTGATAAGAAAAAACATGTACCTCTTGTATTGGCTTGGCACAAAAGTCGACCCAACTGTTACAATTGTTGCAAATGGGGTTTCTAAAATATTAACGATTTTGGATAATCAACAAAAGTCACATGTGGAGTCATCCTGAAAACAACGTACAATACTGCTATTTTTAAATCAATAAGAAAAATCCGTAAAGAATCAATTGCTAATGGCACTGCAATCAACTGCAATCACGAAATTTCATAAAATCGAATACTTTGGACTGATTTAAGTATAAGATAACAGCTCTTAAGAAATTTGTGTCTCGGAGATTCGTAATGAAGTGTAGAAATAAAGAGATAATTTTTCAGTCATATCTTTTAGCTACTGAGTTGGATGAAACTGTTATAGTGTAACCCCATCGAAGTGTTTCTTTGGGGTAACAGAGGAAAATAAATATCTGGTGCAAATCGGATATCAAGACAAACAAGATAACATTGGAACGCTGCTATGTAAATCTTAAAGATTTTCAAAATGCCAGTTTCCATATTGACAATTTTACGTGTGGCATCATGATTGCATATTATTTATTGTGTAATATTGTGTAGTAACTCTGCAAATGTTGCAAATTTTAACTTGAATACTCTTCTCATTATGTATCTAAAAGAAAATGTTCTTTAGTCTATGTCTAACTTAAACCTTAATACCTGTGTATCTAAATCACTCTTTTTACGTATAGGCCATATCTGTCCTTGGTGGGCGGTATATTCAATGGATAATGTTTTATATATTTGCCGCTAGATGCTACTTAATAAATTTGGATAGCGGTGTGGTTTGAAAGTTCTGCAATTAATAAGCAATCTAAGGTTGCAATTCCTTTGTATGTGTTCTGGATGTTAGTGTCTGTCAAAGTATTAAATTCAAATTGGTTGAAAGTTGTAGTGTTATTATTTTTAAAAACCCTCGACCAAAATTGGGAACAAGCAGTGTAAATAGTTCTGGTAGTACAAAGTATCGCGCAGTCACCCACTACTTCAGGAAGTCCACTAAATTTTTACAACGTCTTAAATTATCTTTATTTATTTTAAGTAATTGTTTGTGAAGCAACTTGGAACCTTACATGGCCCGATCGAGGTTGAGCTAGTCTTAAAAAAGTGATCTTTATTTTCGCCAAGTCATTCATAAAACACAAAGTTGTGTTGTGTTTTGTTTTCTTATATTTTTTAAAGCGTTATAAAAATTGCATGATTTTCTTACATCCTGTCGGGAAGGAAAAGAAGTTCCGGTGATTTTAAGAGTTCCAAGATATTTAGTGGCTACTCTACATAGGGAAGGGGAGAAGGATCTAATAGTAAATTCTACTCGACTGGCTCTTGATGAGCAAAGAGAAACGGGTAGTTATTCTGTTGAGTGTCACCAGATTTTTATTTAACCAATTACAAATCATAATGTAATATTCCCGTGTTTTTTTTTTCATAAAGACCATAGCCATATTGTCTGCATAGGAAAATGTGTGTCCATTCCGTAGTTTAAAATTGCAAAGTTTATTGAGAAATATATTTGATTAAACGCTTATGGTATTTTCTATTTTAACCCTTCGTATTGTATTGGTTAAATTATATGAAAGTAAACTTGGTGAGGTACCATTTGTTCTGTCTTGTATATAATAATTGGAACAGAAACTGTATCAAAAGCTTCTTTTGTATCTAAAAAGATTGTTACGAATTTATTTCTATTGTCCAATTCTTCAGTTATAATTACTTGTCAAAAACCAAATTGTGATTTTGAATTGGAATTGATTGAAATATAACATAATAGTTAATTATTATAATTTCTCCATTAGTTTTGAATGAGCCATCAGTTCAGAAATCGGTATGTACCTATACCCTCTATTGCACCCGTCTTATAAACCGGAGTAAGAGAGTTTGTCTAAAAGCATTTGGAAAAGTACCACTGGCAAAACATAAATTTGCAAGGTGACAAAAAATTGGCACGATTACTGATCTATCGTATTTTAAAAATGTTGTTAGTTTGTTCTCCTATCCAGGTGCATTGCCAGACTTAAGGTACATAAGAATATAATTGTTCTTCAGCATCTGTATCCGTAAGTACAAATGATGAAACTATCGAGCCTGTGTGTCCCGCGCTATCGTAGTCAATGTTTATATTGCTAATCTGTTTAACACTCTCAGTCAATTCCCTGTCCCAAAATAAATGTTCACCGCATTTATCGATTTCCCTTCATTATAATATCGAGCAGTTCGGTGTTTTTGTGATGAATGTTTAAGAAAAAATTCAGTTATTGCAGTACTTTAATTTTTATTATTTAATTTCCAGCGTTTTTTTGTTCATTGTGTTTTTCTCATTTTATTTTTTGTTGCATCTTATGACGATTTAATGCATCTTATAACTTAAGATGTATTAACATCTTAAGATTCCTTCAGAAATCCATACGTTTTTTTAGTGATTGCGATACATTTTTGTTTTTTCTGTTAATGCCTCCTTTATTATATTTACAAATGGATCTATTAGTTTAAATGTATTAGTAACAAACTTAGATTTTATTATTTTATGTTGCTGTTGATTTTATAAAGCTTTAACAAATCATGGAATGATGTGTAGTAGTTGGATTAAGAATTGCGATTTCTACAAAGGTATTTCTTTTATTTATTCTTTAAGCAAGATTTTAACAATTATTTTCTGTTGTTGCTATTGCATGTTCTGAAAGTAATCCATGTCTCCTCAACATGTTTAGATAAGACTTACGGTAGAAATTATTCTTCGGTTGGAAATCACTTTTAAGATATGAATTTGCAGAATCTATGAAGTTATCAGCATTATGCTAGACATGTTTAGATAAGACTTACGGTAGAAATTATTCTTCGGTTGGAAATCACTTTTAAGATATGAATTTGCAGACTCTATGAAGTTATCTATCTGTATCTATGCCTAGCATAATGCTGATAACTTCATAGATTCAGGAGAGCTATGTATACCCAGTATTGTTGTCTTGAGATAATATTTGTAAGCAGGAGACATGACGGGCTCACCACCTGTCACGTTGTCCCGAAAATATCTTCGGTGGAAGGTGGGTCGAAGGGACTTGTCTAGACTAGACCTCTGTCTACCCCTGTATTGGGAATTGCCTGAAGATATTTCTTTATTTTATGTAAGATAATTCGTAAACCAAAGTCATTACTACAGACACTTCGTATATTTTTGGCAATAACCGTCATTTAATGTTATATTATTTGGCAAATTATCAACATAAAATTTAATGAAACCTGCAATTTCAGAACAGAAAATTTACTAAGTATATAAATTACGTTGGCATATTAATATACGAGTAGAGTCTGTGTGTGTGTGTCTATGAGTGTATAGCGAGAATGACGACAAAATATTGTTCAAATTTACAGTAAAATAAATTAAAACTATATATTTACAGATGTTCTTCCAATACAATCTTTGGATATAAAACGGTTTGAGCATATTTTATGTTGAGGTAATAATACACTTGAGATTCGGAGGTAATCGTTATAATAGAAGAGTAATTTTTTTCGTACATATTCCCTGCCATACAAAGTCCAACAATATTTGTACGACCTTGTATTAGCAAGTTTGCTTGCTAGATAATAGGACCGGCTCCTTTTGGGATAAACTATTCTAAATTATAAATAGCCATATCCATATTGCTAGTGTAGCAAAGGTGTTTTGCACACTTCTTTCCATCTGTATTAAACGTTTTACTTGATTTCTAAAAAATCTGTTTTTTTTGTTTGTCGTGAAAAGTTCTACTGTAATTGCAGTATTTAATTGATTTTCTTTTTTGGTCTTTTTTTTCCTTTTTTACTCTCTCTACTTATACTCCCTACCGTTTTTCGATTGTTTGGTAAAAACGCTATAGAGTTTTTAATATTTTGGTTTGAATTACCAAGGGGGGGGTAGATATTCTGTTCGATCATACTTATATTAAAATCAGACATCGTACCTTACGTTCGTATCGTTACTCTTTTACACGGTACAAAGAGTCGATTTCTTAGTTACATGTTCAATGGTAAACAGACTATCATACGCATTGTTAATTTTGACGTTCCAAAAGTGTGTAGGCGTTTAGTGCTGAACAATCCTTCGCTAAAAGTACGAGACGGTTTGCCCCTATGTCATACAAGAAACACACCATTTGTTTATTGTAATGATTTAACTTTGCTTAAAAATACATTAGTTTTTATTATAACCTATCGTTCTAGAGACGTTGACACTATTCAGCGGTCCGAGAAGAAGAGGAAAGTCTTAATATAGATTATTAATTTTTATTGAGTATGTCGCTCTTATGTTAAGTCTTGACAAATAATAATTAAATAAAGATTTTAACTACAATAACATCTTTTATTTTGATAGACTCAGTATACTAAAAAGCGCAACGGACCCTTACACATCACCTCTATATTTCCAATACTTCACTTCAATTGCAAATACTTTTGCAACACAGACGCGTATCATCACAGTGCCGACACAACGCCGGACACGCTGCACACAAGAGAGCCGGCAGACGCTGCACTCCGCCCACGGTGAGCCCCACACAGTGCCGCCATAGTAACGCATATACTGCGTACAGCAGAGCGAGTACGCGCTGCCCTCCGTACACGGTAATCCCCACACAGTGCCGCCACAACAACGCACATAGTGCGGACAGCAGAGCGAGTAAGCGCTACATTGCGCACACAGTGCCGCCACAGCAACGCACACAATGCGCACAGGAGAGCGAGCAGGCGCTGTACTCTGCACACGGTAAGTCCCACACAGTGCCGCCACAGCGACGCACGCACTGTGTACAGGCGAGTTTGCAGGTGCTGCACTCCGCACACGGTGCCGCCACAGCGACGCACATGCTGCGTACAGGAAAATGAGCAGTCTCCTTGCTCTGCATACGGTGAGCCCTACCATAGTGGTCACATAGCGGTCAAAAAAGGTCTGAACAAGTGGTGTTGAGTGTGGCTTGTTTTTATTCAACCAGTTTTTTTTTCAGTTGCGTTGTTTGTCGTTATTTTAAATGTTGTTTATAAATGTTAAATGTCTTCAAAACTGTGTATTTCCTTTATTGCACTTATGTAAAGCTTTAATTGCTTCATTCAAACAATATAGACAATAGCTCGACATTGCCAAGTTGTGAATTGATCACAACTTTCGTATTTGGCGAGCTATTAAAACGGTTTTCTATTTCAGTATTATAAATCCGTGTAATCCTCATTTTAATGACATTGCAGAATTGTTCCCACAACTCGATCATCAGAAGCGAGTAATTGCGAAGAGCGTTAAAAAGAAAAAAAGTAAACGCAAAGGAGGACGAGGGAATCCATCAACTTCTGACGATACTCCTTCGACTCTTAAAAAGAATATTTTGGAAGACAGGGTACCGAAAGCCTATAGACTTGACAAACAGCCAGATAATTCTGATGACAGTAGCGATAATGAACACGTTTCCGAAAATGACGATCAAAGCATTGGTGACAAGTCTGATGATGATTCTGGCCTTGTTAGTGATACAGAATCCATTAGTCAGGATAAGTTAGAAAATGTACAAGTTAGCAGTCTTTTGAGTGAAATGGAGAAAACTAAAGAAAATTACATAAAACGAAACGAGTATGAAAAATTAAAAGAAAAATGTAGAAAATCTGACTCGGATGACGATTAAGTAAATAATTAAATTAAGTAGATATCTTCATCCTGCATAGTTTCTAGAAAAATATCGACAAAAAGATAAATAGTTTATAAGAATGAAATAATTTTTTAATTTTTTTTAAGTTCAATCCATGTGACGATGTAGTATTATCAGTAAATATGTAAAATATTAAAAACTACATAAATATACATAGCTTGGTTTTTATTACGTTGTTTTCCCAAATTAACATAAATAAAAGAAAACACTTATTAAATAGTTTTTATATAGCTTGCCTCATTTGTGTCGTGCTTTGGTCAAACCCAGTAGCAACCCAGTGTTATTTAAATTTTGTACACGGAAGTTTAAGTTATGACGGAGGGTTAAGTTTAGGCGATTACATGTTTTTACCTCCCCTGAATATAGGTATCAAACAGCGCCTAAGTTAATATTAAAAGGGGTATGCCAATGTAGGCCGAGACTAACTTTCGATGACCATGTGAGTAAATTGCTCGAAGAGGGGAGGGTCAAGAGTACTCGGATACCTCGACGTGCATGTATGAAATAAATGAATAAATATCTTCACGCAATTCCCAATACAGGATAGACAGAGGTCTAGTCTAGACAATTAAGTCCCTTTGACCCACCTTCAACCGAAGATATTTTCGGGACAACGTGACAGGTGGTGAGCCTGTCACCGTCTTTATGTCCAAGCCAACGATGTAATTCGTACATAAGTTTTTGAAAAACCCATTGGTACGAGCCTGCCAACTGGGGATCGAACTCGGGTCTATTGACTCGAAATTCCGACCACAAAACCACTCGGCCATCGTGACTTTAGCATGTATGAAGAAAATGATGAATCTACATGAAGCGAAAGAGGTATGTAAAGATCGTGACATTAGTCGAACCGTTCTCTCTGGCTACCCCGTCAGGGATTGTGCGTGAAGATAAATAAATAAATAAAAACAGCTTGACTAGTACTAGGAATACTTAAAACTGTAATCTATCTAATCAAAACAATTTGTTCTGCATGATCACGGAAAAGCCTCTGGCTGCCATTAAGAAGGTTTTCTGTGTTTTTTGGATCTTGATTAGATAGTAAGGAAAAATGTGGGGACTGTCGCTGGGGTGTGGAGTGCTAAGAGCTGTGCAATCGCTATATTGTGCCGGTAAAGCCTGTGTGCGGGTAGGGCATGATCTGTCATCTGACTGTGGAAAACAACCACCACGACAGTCGTTTACAAAAGGTGAAAGATAATTGTGAAGGTATGAAATAGGATGACGATGTATGCTGAAAATATATAAATATACGTGAAAGTTAACAGCTTAAAGGGGTTAACGTGTAATCTTTTTTCATGTGGGTTACGGGACGGGATATTTACAGAAATCCGATGTAAATCGTGAAAGTGAAAATAGTAATAACTATTATATTATATAAAAATAAAAATTGTTTACTAGTAGTACTAGTTTTTAGTAGTAACGATAGCTGGGTTGTAGGTGATTAGAACCAGGGACCCGAGTTCCATCCTTTGGTGCGAGGTGCTTAAAAATTATGTACGATTATATCATAGACTTGGATGTAATAACGGCGAAAGATTCTCTACTTGTCAAGTTGTCCAAATAAATACCTTCGGTGAAAGGGAGGCGCAAAACTTAATTGTCCAGACCTCTGTCTACCCAGGCATTAGGAAGGGCGTGAAGATTTTTTATGTATAACTTTAGCCTTATACATTGATCAAAAATAAAAACGAATCATTACTTTTGATGAAAAGTGGATACTGTGATACGTACCCTGGAGATCCCGCCAATTCCTGGCCTAAACGAAAACTGACTCATAAAAAGTAACTTGTGTGTGTTTGGTGGAATAGCGCCGGTGTCGTTCACTACAGCTTTCTAAAATCGGGCCAAAGGATTAAGGCAGATAACATTTGTCAGCAACTGCAAACCATCCAAACATCCAGCAAAACCAAACCAACTAGTTGCTAAACAAACGAGATTGGTCAATCGCTCTAGGCCACTGCTACTTCACGACAACGCATGACTACACACTGTAAAACAAACAACAACTAAGTTAGGTGAGCTGCAATTGGAATGTCTGCGACATCCACCGTGCCAAACGGCTTGCTCCAACAGAGTACCATTTTTATCAGAATTTGGAGAACTTCTTACAAGGAAAAAAATTCAATTACAATGCGGCAGTCCAAACCGCTAATTGATTCTCGCCCCCATGGTTTTTTTAGTAAAGGGGTCAATCAACTACCTATGAGATGGCAAAAGTGATATCAACGGTGCATACTTTGATTAATTAAATATATTTTACAAAAAAAAAAAACGACTACAAAATTTCATATGTAACGACCTAATATTATATTGCGTCTACATCACCGAAATATTATTTGGGATTTCAAATGATCGGTTCCATTTGATGTTATTCCATAAAAGTACACAAACAGTTACTCCACTCCGTCATGGTAGAAAAACGCTTACCTCCTTATTCGGCAGCAGTCAGCAAAGTGAGCGAGTGCTAGAGTATGATTGAGACTCCCTCCCGTCCTTTTACTTGAGTACATAAAACCAACACAAATCGTAGTGAGTAAATGAGGGAATACTACAGTCGCACCGTCCTTACTCTCGTTCGCACGTTCCCTCGAGTAGTCCCGTGGAGAGTCTGGATGGGGTCATAGAACGACCATTCAATGCTTCGATACTTCAAGTTTCGCTAAACCCTACGTTTTTTATTGATAAGGAGAGCGATGTGGTGATTGGTATCCGGTGTCTACCTCATATTTTTTATGGATATAAATACGTTATCTGCATCAATATTAAGTTTTTTGTTTACATTTTTTAAAATAAACTTGTAAGTAAGTAAACTTGTGCACTTGTATTACGGAATCAGAACTAACGAAGATACCAAAAACACCAAAACCCGAGAAAATGTAGCAAAGTGTTTATTATATTGACCTCACAGTCGAACCCGGAATTTTATAGCCGGCGACACCATAAAAACCACTTTTTCGCGTCACTCGTTCACGGAAGTCGTCAATGATGAAAAAGTACACACACATACGGTCTCTAAAAATCCTCTACAGGACATAGACCTCTTTCGTAGGGTTTAGCATATTCGCCACGCTAAACAAGCAGATTGGCGATCGCTGTAACAAATACGTCGCAACTTTAGACACTGCTATCATACTATACATACTATACGTGTTAAATTTTAGTCTGGTATTTTTCGATATCCCGCCACCAATGATATGCTTAAAACTTTTCCCGTAGTCTTTTTTTACCGACGCTCGGGAAGAAAAAAGTTCTTTATTCTTACGCCGATACCCAATGGATAATAAAAATATAAAATTGATAAAATATTTTTATTGTTCAATATAAAATTTAACAACAGAGGGTAAAGCCGAGGGGCCCCTTCAAATTCTTCGCGCGTAATGTCAGCCACTGCTTCTGATTTGGTACGTACATCTCCGCCGGCATAAGTTGTTCGGGAGTATCGTTTTCTGCAACATGGTATAACTATTTTAGTTAGTAGTTACTTGTACTTTAATTTTACTAGGCAATTGATGAGAATGAACAGGCAATAGAAAAAATTGATGAGAAAAAGTCACGATAGCCGATTGGTAGGGTTGTCGGAATTTCGAGTCAAGAGACCCGAGTTCGATCCCCAGGTAGCAGGCACGTACCAATGGGTTTTTCAAAAAACTTACGTACGAATATCGTTGGCTTGGACATAAAGACGGCGACCGGCTCACCACCTGTCACGTTGTCCCGAAAATATCTTCGGTGGAAGGTGGGTCAAAGGGACTTCATTATCTAGACTATACCTCTGTCTACCCCTGTATTGGGAATTGCGTGAAGATATTTATTTATGATTATTATAATTGATGAGATGTAGATGTGTGAATTCTCTGTATTCTCGTAACAGAGAATTCGGGAATTCGGGACTCCCACCCAGGGGTAAAAAACAATTCGGGACTTTAATCTCTCAAAAATATTACTTAATAAGTCACGATAGCAGAGTTGTTCGGTGGTCGGAATTTCGAGTCGAGAGACCCGAGTTCGATCCCCAGGTGGCGGTACCAATGAGTTTTTCAAAAACTTATATACGAATTTCATCGTTGGCTTGGACATAAAAAAAGGCGGCGACGGGCTCACCACCTGTCACGTTGTCCCGAAAAATATCTTCGGTGGAAGGTGGGTCAAAGGGACTTAATTGTCTAGACTTGACCTCTGTCTACCCCTGTATTGGGAATTGCGTGAAGATATTTTATTCTATATATATTTTAAAAATATTACATGAAAGATAGTCCTTGCCCATTTACTTTTATTCAACTAAATCATAATACTAAAATATAGTGTTCTAATTTTTATTAATTCTACTAACCGTCTTTTCGAACAGTTTTCGCTGATTGTATTGTCGATTCTTGCATTGAGATTAAATCTCCAGGATCGTGGAGTAGAAGCCTACCAACGCCTTCGCATCTTCTAAAACGAATATTTTTAACCAAAATATTAAGCAAGAATACATATCGACAATAACAGGTGCGTGTGTACCTTCATAATTTATTCTTTTCAAAATTCAAAATAAAGTTATAATCAGAGGTGATCTCGATAACTTGACATGCTGCATTGCAGATTTCAACTAGGTATTGGCAGATATTAAGAAGCTTCTCTGTCGATATCTCTCAGCCGATTTAGACGCGGTTACAACTTGCACGTATAAAATAATCGGCAAATACTTTATTATTTCATCAGCCTAAAGCAACTAAGGACGTAAAGAAGAATTACCTTAATCGCCACGCTTGGCAATCACCGCATAAACTACATCGCACTATAGATAAGATCCGACCTATGGTTAGATGCAGTGTAAGAGATTCTATACGTATTATCAAAACACGCGTAAAAGAATAGTTTGTAGTTTTCTCAAAAACATCTGAAATATGAACCAACGTCTCTCATTAATTTACCTTAAAACCTCATTCTGTAACATTTGTTTCTTAGCCGCGTTGGAGAGTTGCGTGCACTCATTCAGCCAGTTCCGGACTTCATTGAAATCGGCCAAAAGTTGCAAAGCTGCATCTTTACTAAAAATTGGAAGTAATTTAAAAAAAATGTAGAACAATAATGAATTGCCTTATACTTTGATATTTCCATAATAATAAATAGACAGGCACAGTAACGGGTAAATAATAGTATTTATTTATTTAATATTTTATGTACACAGACGACACAAAAAAGTGGATACATAATTATGAGGTGAATTTGTACAAATGACCTGCTCATTTCTATAGAAATTTCTTCCAGCAGACCTGTGACTGGAAATTGGTTACAAAATGGTAAACAAGCCATTTTATTTCAGTATTTTCTAAGATTAAAAAAATTCTTTGAAAATAAATGGGAGAATGATATATTTTATATAACAATAATTAATGGATGCAGTGGATGTATAATCGTTTAGTACGGTGCGTCGTGTAAAGAAAAAGTAATTTAATAAACAAAAATCTTCGGTTTTTGTTTTACATACAAATATTTGAAAACCGTTTTATTCATTTGTTTTCAATAGTTTTAACTCGATAATAGTAATCAACTCACTACGTTTCCATTACAAAAACTGTAAGAGTACTTACGTGAATTTGACTTTAGCTACATAAATATGATGGAGCCATGATTCACACATGATTCTTAAGATCATGTTGAGTGCAGTTGTATCATCTGTCGCCCTTATGACCGGTAGCAGCATTTTATCTAAATTAAAGTTAAAAATAAAACAGAAAAGCGTAAGTAAGAGCGTAAAAGTAAACAGACCCTGAAGCTAAGAGGTTAGAGAGAGTGCTGTCGATTGGAAATTGCTTCGGGCTTGTGCCAATGAGTTTTACAAAATTTAGGCACGCTTGGATTATTTGCTTTTAAATACTAAGACGCGAGAGGTACATTGTACTTCGCCACATTGTACTTAAATAAGCTCTGATGAAAAGGGTATCGAAATGACTAATGTCTCGGACTACACAACACGGGTTGAAAGGGCTAAGTTATCTAGACCTTTGTCTACCCCTGTATTGGGAAATGCGAGAAGATTAAAAAAACACCATTATTAAGTAATATTTTCTCAATAAGACTTTGATTGATTTTGTTCACCTAAAAACTCTTGCACGTAAATAGAATAGTCAGGTTGTGGTGGTTGAGTAACTCTTCTCCATTCCGCGTTGCTTGGAAATATCATTGTTAAATGTGCTAAGCTTGTGGTAGCACATACTGAAGACAACACTACCGTAATCTCCTCAGTCGCATCCTAAAATAAAATAATCAGATTGTGTATGGCAAGAAAAACGTTCTGTCAATATTATAAATATGAAAGTTTGTGTTTGTTACTCAGTCCCGCAAAAACGCGTGACAGGAATTATTGTAATTTGGCACATGGATGGTTTATAATCTCTAATAACATATAAAGTTTTTAATTTTCCTTTTAAAAATTCATTGTTTCCATAGGAACAGTGAATTTTTATCTGATATTTTCCTCTGGATATAACTTTAACGATATAATTTGGCTTAGAGATATACTTAACAGACTTTAAAAGGAAGTATTCATAGGTATTCGGTATTTGCCTCATATAGGTCGCGGCCTTTTCCGACACATGAAATTTTATTGAAATTATAAATGTAATTCTTCCGTATTACGCTGCTAAAAAATGGTTTGCTTGTATATAATTATGACAGTTAATGTCTCTTACTTGCCTTTAGTTTTTGAATGTTGACCTTGACTTCTGATACTAACTTTTCCCGCATTTTTGCACTCACTTTTTCGTGAACACCAATTTTCTCTGTAATCCAAATTTACTTAGTATGATTACAAATAGATGTGTTATGATAAAGAAGCAGTTGCTGTCATAGAAAATAATCACAAAAGCAAGTAAAACTTTCAACATTCCAAAAAAATTCCGCAATTTTATCTTCTATGAAGCAACCGTTTCAATTTAACATCTTGTTGGTTTTGTTAGTAATGATCTTTCATTCTTAACGGATCTGAAAATTTCAAGCCATCGTGTGACTTCATTTTAACGCTTATTAATCTTACCAGATTCAATAGAGGTCGTGTGATCCGCAAAGCGTAAATTAGCTAATTGCTCCAAGCATACTTGCATGTCCTTGTGAGTAATACGAAAAAAGTAATCCATATCCCAAAGATTTGCTAGACGATGAGTTTCAGCCAAACACCATAGCCTGTACGTATGAATTGAGTGATCTGTGCGAGAAATGAGGCAAACACAAATAATTATTAATATTTATTTAAATTTTAATCCAATTTTTAAAATCATTAACAAAATTAAATAATTGTAACAGTTTACTCAAATATTTATGAATATTTGTAAAATGAGTTTTTTAGGTCATACAACATGTATGGCATTAAAATTGGCTTTTGTTAGCTCTTCTTTGGCTAGCTTTGCAGTTGCAGCTTAACTTAAGCCACCGCTTGCAAAAGCCCAAGCCTGTAAAAGTGTTTGAAATAAACCTCTCTAGTAAGAACGATAGAACATAGTCGCAGGCAATTGGCAAGCGGATCGTAATTCCGATTTTTTGGCGGTAGTTAGACTAGACCCCGCAGCCAGTTACGAGTTCCTTTCACTTTAAATTTCTGGTATTTTGCAAGATTATGTCGTCTACCTTTCGATGTACCTTCATCAGTTATTACAATTACAGGATGAAAGTGGAAGGGTGGTAATAATAACGCCGACACCGTACGGTAGTGTTTTATGCTAAACTAGTTGTGCCTCGATGATTTCGTAGGGCAAATTGCGCGACGGTGCTATATTTTTGTTTTCGCTTGCTTTCGTTTCGCGCTATATTTTCTTTCTAACCTTTTTTTGATCGGCTTCTATGAATCGTATTATATATTAATACTATATAGCCAATAACTTTCTTTAAAGACGGGGCTCGAATATACTCGTTTGTCATTGTAAAATAAAATATGTGTATAATTTTATATTATTGAATTTATTAACTACTATTACATATATACATACAAAACATACATACATAATGTACAGGCAGTGTATTTCTACTGCAGTTAAATTGTTCTTAAGGAGGATTTGCGTTGATCGCCACGTTTGGTAAGCGGATTATATCTAATCGTAATCGCAGATCGCAATACTATACACCACGTACCATAAACGATCCTGCCTGTCGCCGGTTCCTCATTAGATGGTTATTCCTCCATCTATCGCCTTCTTACGATAACATAGATAAACACAGGAAGAAATTGGTATGTATATTCTTACTCCGTAAACAGACGGAAACTAGTATTCTTAAGTATTTTAAATTATGAACTATACATACCTAGCCTGTGTAAAATGGGAATCTGCTCAACAATAGGTAAATCTTCTAGTGGGGCACCCAATATGTAATCCCAAGTCACTTCGCATTGATTGTTAAGAGTAACTAATTCCTGAAGCATCAGGGCAAAATTCTTCCCTGATTCGGTTGACTGAAATAAGTTTAATTAATATAACATTAAGTAAAATAACACATAGTAAAATTTTTATTATAAAGCATGCAAATCATGCTAGACTTTTTAAAAAAAGATATTTAATTTTATATGTAGAAAATGTAAAGAGAAATTAAAAAATCAACCGATGTATCCCGCCTCTGTCGGTTGATTTAATTCAACCGTTGATTAAATTTCTCATTAATTTAATACGTTAACTGTAATACAAGACGAGTAAATAATTGTGCCTGTTTGCAAATTATTAGAATTTTCGATTGGATTCTGGTGGTTGAATTTTCTAGAAGTGTCTGAGTCCTATATTATATTTTACTTTTTAGCTACTACCGACCTTCGCAATCGTCAGAGAGATTGTCAGCGGTATGAACCGGTGATTGATGTTACGTGTAAAAAGAACTACTTACTTCTGTAATGTAGACCGACAATTCTGGGTACATTTTTAACGAGGTTGTGGTTAGATTGGTTGACAACGTCGCTCTGAAATAAAAATATCAACTTGAATTCTTCTTTTGCAAATTTTCTTTTGATTTGTTTTTTTGTTAGTCAGCTGTTATACAATTTCATTCAGTAACCTGTATTGGTTGGTCGACATAAACAAACATAACGTACAATCAGGTAAATCAAATACAATTTAATTACATGGAAAATCATACCCGAAATGTTTGTCCCATGATGTTGAGGTTACATGACAACCCAAAGCATCGGCTAATATTCTTAATGCCGAAAGTATTAATTCTGGAGTATCTGCAATTTAGTTAAATCAAACCGTGACCAAACAATAACATTGGGTACAAGTGGAAAAAACTACGATATTAAAATTTTTACGCCACATATCGGATGTGAATCATAACAATTTGCGAGGACAAGAGGAAGAAAGGAAAAGAAAAGCTTTTTTCACCAATTTAACGAAACGCCGAAGCACATAATACATCGACTACATGTAAAAAATGCTATAAACGATCGTTTCGACTAACAAAAATATCTTATATATATATGTATATAATCTAAAGCTTTCAAGTCGTTAAAAACTAAAACTGATGTGATAACAGATATCCTAATTGAACAAATAAAGTACCTTCGATAAATGCTGATTATTTTTAAACTTACTGTTTTCATTAAACGTTGAAAAAAGCCACTGCCGCAGATTTTGACTTGTATTAGGAGATCTGAAATTATGCGAGTATCAGACAGTCATTTCAAATAATGTTTTTAATTTCAATGAAATTCAAATCTCCTCCCACGTCACTTTCCTGATATTTAAATAACGATTATTAATATGAACTTGTGGAACCCTTATCCCTCAAATAAAGATCTTCCTAATGGCAAGCACTGCTTCCCCAAACTTGACCATTATATGTGCAGTTATTATGCCAAAATCTTTGAAGAAATCAATCTGACTGAGCAGATGCTTCTTTCAAGAAGCTTTTAATCCTTCTTGAACTGACTTGTCAGTATAGTTATACTAACAACGTTCAAACACAGTATCGATAAACGTTAACCTCTCGCAGTCGGGATCGGGAGGTAATGCTGAAACAGTAACATTTTCTTACGGCTGTTTTAAAAGCATGACTTTAAAGTAGTTTTACAATGGTTTGTACGTATTACGTTCAAATAGTTCAATGTACAACGCTCTTATAATCGTTATTAACTACTTGACCCAACGGGTGTTATATTGTCAAAATTTAAATAAATTTGTGTATGAAAGTTAAATTATTTAAACTAGCTATTACTTACATACAGTTTCACCCGCGTATGCCTTAGTCACGGATTTTTTTATTGTGATTATATGTATATGTCCTTCCTCTTCGTTCAAGCATCTTCGTAAGCTTCTCTAAAAATCTAAAATTTTACCTAAAATGCTCTCCGAGGTACCTGGTTCGATCCCCGAACATGTCAAAATAGAAAAACATTTTTTCAACATTGTCTCGGATCTGGGTGATTGTGATACCTTAGTTGTTACCGATTCTATAACACAAGTGCTATAGCTACTTAATGTTTGTGATATTGTCCCTATCTATGTATCTCTGTATATATTTACATACATTAAGGTTATATTTTTATTTATTATCTAACTTTTATAAAATTTATCCACAAAGTAAATAAATAAAATGAGTACACCAAGCAAACATTGCAATGCTATTTTAATAACGATAATTACCTGGTACCCAAGGGGAACGTAGACCACCACAAAACGATGTGTTCGAGGCAACTTCCGACGTCACCCCATAATATATTCTGGTAGTATTCAGTTACCTTGTGTGCTGCTTTCTTGCTAACTTGTATTCGCCCTAAAAAGGTTTGCGTAACTTTTACAAATTTGAAAATAAAACTTCATAAGCCTGTTTAGTATTAATATTGTAATATTTTGCTTAAATTATTAAAATTTAAACTTTCTAAAATATTCTGCAATATCCTAACGAAGTCTTTTTGATATTGTAGATACGCGCAATCTAATCGTATAATTATTGTATATCCGTATTCTGTCTGCCTTTTATTTGTTCTTTCTTTCTTACATGCTATTTTTTATATATGTCTGTGTATGTATATTTTTATGTATATGTATGTGTATTATTATATAGATATGTCAGATAAACAACACGTATAAGTATATAGAAATATATTTGTTAACCATTAAAAATAAACAACAATATTACTACTACAACAATAATACTAATTATATTTGTTTTAACATATTTGTATAAGAACAAAAACCAGGCGCGATAAAAAAATATCGTTGGAGAGTAAATTAAACTCATGTTTAAACTGTTTTCCATAATAGTATTCGGGACTGGACAAACTCTTTGTAAAAATGCAAATCCTTACACGAAATGTTTGCGCAGGCGGACATTATTCATACAGAAAGATTTTAAATTCATGTCAGTGATGAATTCTGGCGGAGACAATGGTCATATTTACCTGTTTTAAGTTTTTTGACACCGTTCGGTCCTAACAACGGAGGAGCAATATTAGCGACTGTGTCGAGTAAAATCTCAATGTAAATTTCTTCACTTTGAAGAATAGTATTTACACTATCTAAAAATTAAAAGAGAAAGGTATGATGTATAAATTCTTTAGGTTAAATATGAAAGGTATACTACAAATATCCTAAAAATAGATTTAAGGTACAACCTAAATCTAGGATGAAAAATATAAAAGGAAAGAGAAAATAGTCCTTCACGCTATTCCCAATACTGGGATAGACAGAGATTCAGACAATTATGCAACCCATCTTTCACTAGGGGTTATTTTTGGGCAACGTGATTGGAGGTGAGCCTGTCATCGCCTTTTTAAGCCAACGATATAAATCGTACATACCAAAGTTTAGAAAAAACTCATTGGCCTGCAGCCTGGTGATCGAACTCAAGTATTTTGATTCGAATTCCGAACACCCAACCACTCGGCTACCGTGACGTTTTAAATATATCGTATATTTTTTAATGATCCTCGTTCTATTTGGGGAATTAGAAAGCCAGTTTTCCGTTAAAGGGTAATCGATATAAGGATAGTGTACCTTCAGTCGCAATCTATTAGACGCAATGATATTTCCTAGCCTTTCTCCTTACATCGTAAATATATAAATATTTACGATATAAGGAATACTACAACTGAACGACGAATACTACGATTGAAGGTACACTACCAACTGCTTAGCATAGACTTAGGTGACCAGTCGACAATGTAAACGAACAGGGTTTTAAAAGAGTAAATGAAGATTATATGCATGTAAATTAAGCTGGTATCGTATCGTAGGCTTTTTAGTAGTAGGTATTTCAATGTTTACTTATTTTTGCAGTACCTCACATTACCTAACAAACTCTTTTGAAAATTGAAACCTCGTCTAATTATAATTTACTTTTGTGGTTGTCTCTACCTGTGTCTTTCCAGGTACTGCGATCGACAGCACATTTATGAGAAGGTTATGAGAAGGTTGTAGGCGCAAGCGTTTTTTGTGATATGAAAAGCCTTGTGTCCAATAGTGCATTATAAATACTTGAAAACTAAATAGTGAACGCCTTAACTAATATTTTATTAAATGTTAAGATTTGTAATACAATTGATATGAAAGTTAAGTCAAATGTAGCGAATTATCACTCAACGAGTGTAACACGTGTATTTCAATAAGGCCATTGCATCCACAGCCATTATTTATCTCTTGTGACTTATTTAAGCCAGTCTGACCAGATTAGTCTGTATTTGCCTTCGTATATCTCCCATCCTCATTGTGTCTCTTACGAAAGGCGCCAGTTGTTGTGCTATGTCTTACCTTATAAAGCTCACTCGTTGAAATTGGCAGCAGTTGTAGGCGCAAGCGTTTTTTGTGAAATTGGCGTGGTGCTGACTGTGTTACTGTGTGACACACAGTAACACAGTCAGTACAGCAGTGTGTGTGACTGTGTTGCAGACTAGTTATAAAATTTGTTTTCTATCGGGTAGATATGCTTTAGGGTGGATATGCCCCACATATTTAACGTATACTTGCCTTCATTTTTGAATACTGTATCCAAAACACATTCATTGGTTAAAAGAGACGTGTAAGGAACGTCACCATCAGAATGCAGGCTCAATACTTCGCTTAGCTTCCGGTTTCCATTTCTATTTTCTATGAGACTCTGGGCTTGTTTCATTTTATTTTTTTTATCCTCGATAAATGCTTCCCGCTTTTGGGCAATGCTTAATTCCCGAGAGGCAGACGATGTCGGTGGCGTTATGTGTTTTGTTAGAGTACTATAATAGACGTCGAAAGTATTATGAATAATTAACAAAATATTAGCAAGGACCACTTTTATTTTTATTCGCAGAAATAACTAAGGCGAATTTATTTAAATTTAAATCTGTTTTTGAATATTTTTTTTATATTTTTTCACTGGTTTCACTGGTTTCTTGTTACACTGGTTTCATATGAATAACACATCCTGACCACACTATGTGATAAGTAGTTAAGGTACAGACAAGTTATTGAATGCTACTTACTGATATATTTCTAAACTCTCAGCAGTACTAGAACTAGATTCTTTGTCAGGGTTGACTCCAGGTTGATACATCCTTACTAAACAATTTATTAAACGATGGCAATTGGTCTCTGCGCGACTTTTTGACAAAAACTGTAAAAATGTTGTTGCTTATGTTTTAAATGCATTAATTACCTACATAAATTTATATTAATATTTTGTTACGTACGAACTGAGGCCCACCTGAACAATTTTCGTTAATGTTATAGGCTTAGTCGCGTTTATTGCATCAGGATACGTGTTACTGCAAGTGTTGAATTTAGATGTAAACCTTTTGTAGCTCAGTCCAATTAAATTATTATAAGTTTCTACCAACCTGCAAGTAATCACATAATTAATTACTTTACCACACCTTTATTTTTATTTACTGTTGTTGGCTACAGAATGTAACTAGCCCAGGATAATCCTACTTAGGTCCTGGAAATACTTCTAGTATCTGTAAAACGCTATAATTGTAATATAATCTGTATAAATGTGAATATAATTTGACTTAACAGCAGTTATGTGGGTACCGATCCTCGCTAAACCAGATATTTGTTTAGAATTGATCCAACATTAACGGCAACACATGTACTCGTGGATTACTGCAAGCATCCATCAACTTATTTTTCATGCAACAAAATAAATATAAATTTTCACATTATGTCAAAAGTATGAAATATTTTCACAAGCCGGAGTGCTTGCTTGTCTGTCGGAATTAAGAGAGTAATTTCCTTTTTTTAAATGAAATGAAATATCTTCACGCAATTCCAAATACAGGGGTAGACAGAGGTCTAGTCTAGACAATTAAGTCCCTTCGACCCACCTTCCACCGAAGATATTTTCGGGACAACGTGACAGGTGGTGAGCCCGTCACCGTCTTCATGTCCAAGCCAACGTTATAATTCGTACATAAGTTCTTTGAAAAACCCATTGTTACGAGCCTACCACCTGGGGATCGAGCTCGGGTCTCTTGAATCGAAATTCCGACCACCCAACCACTCGGCTATCGTTACTTTTTTATTTAGGCAGTAAGGAGTTTTCTTTTTTAAGTTTTCTGCCTAAGCAGTAAGGACTAGATGTTGCCCGCTGATTTGGCTGGCTGAGCGTTTCAAATAAATTTTTTTTGAAATCAAATGTATGTCCTTTCCCGGGCTTTGAAATCGGTTAAGTGCTGGACAAAATTAGGTTTTAACATAAATTTGTATAAAGACTTATTTAAGAAGAAATACAAGGGCAATAATTGTTTATACTGTTGGTTATAAATGATCAACCTTATCAGAAACAAATTAGAGGTTTACAAAAAAATCATTTACTTACCGCAAACAAGATTCTAACATTTTTCTCGAATCCTCCCTATGGAGGCAAGTGTTCAATATAGTTCCAATAAGGCTGTACATCGATTGTAATAGAGTAAACCTACAACTACATAGTTTATCAAAAATATGATCATGTTTACTTAATATCAAATCGTTTTCCTTTTTTAATCTAGCCAGTTTAGGATTTAATTTGTAGAACGATTTCACTAATTTCGATAGGTATTCAATTATTTGTTCTAGCACCTGATAAAAAGATATGTATACATTATGTGATAAACATAAATGTGTAATTATTTGAAAAACCTAATAATTTGGCTTTACCACTCTATTTTGTCGTGGTTGCATTATGATGGGATTAATGAAGAACATTGAAATCACAGATAACAATTTGAGATGATATTTTAGAACAAAAATTTAGATGGTGTTGGTGTAAGAATTTACCAACCAATTCTTCATGGTGTCGTAGGATGTGACTAATGAAAATGGAGGATGGCCCATATCACCACCTGTCGATATCAAATCAAATTCATTTATTTATCGATATAATTTGATTTTATTTAATATCCCACCGTTTCATGAAATCTCATTCCTTTAACAAGGAAGAAAGAGGCGAAAGAAAATCACCGCATTGCTTAATTTTTATGAAATAACTAATCCTATCCATCTCGAAAAAATTAAAAAAGCCTAGAAAAGACGAGAAGTCTCACTCTGCTCAATTAAACTATTATAAATGAAGGAGTTTGTTATCGTATGTCGGGTATATAATAAAAACTCTGTAAGGTATATTGCTGGGTGAAACATATAGTAAATGAAATATATAGCAAGTAAATGAAATATATAGCAAGTAAATGAAATATTCGGATTGTGCAAATAGAATTTCTTCGATTTTTACCTGTATATTGACTAATTCCAAAATATAACTCCGATTGGCAAAGGAATGAGGTGTACTTGCCAACGGAGTCTTTCCATTTGTTGTCACATTCTAATATGACTTTTGTAATAGCAAAACAAACAATTTCCATTTCCCTGCAATGATTAAAAATTTCCTCTTCTTCTGCAGTTTCCTCGCTTAACCATTTATTACTGTTTACTTTTGCTGATTTCATATTAAAAATTGTTGTAATTAGCTATTTAGAAAAATAAACATCATAGTTTTTATTTTGTATGAACTATGCTAACTGTTTGGGATCATCTTAGTGACTGAAGACTGCATAGTATCGTATAAGCTAAATCAATGTGTGGCGACAGCGGTACCAGTGCACGGAGGCAATACAAAGTTCGCGTCTGAGCCCTTGTAGGACAACTTACGAATTGCAATCATTAAAGTTTACGGCTGTTTAACCTCGACCTTGAGTACTGGGAAATTTTGTAATCGAACCAATATTTATTAGTTATCATTGACTCAAATGACAAACTGATATTCGTTCTATCGATGTTGTTCTTATTTTTTTCTTTTGCAAATAATTTTTGGTGAAAAGTGACAAGGTGGTAGGTGGTGAACCTATCGCCTACTCCTGTCCAAGTACACATATTTACCGGTACAATACCGACAATACAGACAAATATTCATATATACATAAAAGTCACGATAGCCGAGTTGTTGGGTGGTCGGAATTTCGAGTCGAGAGACCTGAGTTCGATCCCCAGGTGGCAGTACCAATGAGTTTTTCAAAACTTATGTACGAATTTCATCGTTGGCTTGGACATAAAGGCGGCGACGGGCTCACCACCTGTCACGTTGTCCCGAAAGTATCTTCGGTGGAAGGTGGGTCAAAGGGACTTAATTGTCTAGACTTGACCTCTGTCTACCCCTGTATTGGGAATTACGTGAAGATATTTTTTTTATTATTATTATATCGATATAATTTGATTTTATTTAATATCCCATCGTTTCATGAAACCTCATTCCTTTAACGAGGAAGAAAGAGGCGAAAAAAACTCTGAAGGCAAATCACCGCATTGCTTAATTTTTATGAAATAACTAATCCTATCCATCTCGAAAAAATTAAAAAAGCCTAGAAAAGACGAGAAGTCTCACTCTGCTCAATTAAACTATTATAAATGAAGGAGTTTGTTATCGTATGTCGGGTATATAATAAAAACTCTGTAAGGTATATTGCTGGGTGAAACATATAGTAAATGAAATATATAGCAAGTAAATGAAATATATAGCAAGTAAATGAAATATTCGGATTGTGCAAATAGAATTTCTTCGATTTTTACCTGTATATTGACTAATTCCAAAATATAACTCCGATTGGCAAAGGAATGAGGTGTACTCTTGCCAACGGAGTCTTTCCATTTGTTGTCACATTCTAATATGACTTTTGTAATAGCAAAACAAACAATTTCCATTTCCCTGCAATGATTAAAAATTTCCTCTTCTTCTGCAGTTTCCTCGCTTAACCATTTATTACTGTTTACTTTTGCTGATTTCATATTAAAAATTGTTGTAATTAGCTATTTAGAAAAATAAACATCATAGTTTTTATTTTGTATGAACTATGCTAACTGTTTGGGATCATCTTAGTGACTGAAGACTGCATAGTATCGTATAAGCTAAATCAATGTGTGGCGACAGCGGTACCAGTGCACGGAGGCAATACAAAGTTCGCGTCTGAGCCCTTGTAGGACAACTTACGAATTGCAATCATTAAAGTTTACGGCTGTTTAACCTCGACCTTGAGTACTGGGAAATTTTGTAATCGAACCAATATTTATTAGTTATCATTGACTCAAATGACAAACTGATATTCGTTCTATCGATGTTGTTCTTATTTTTTTCTTTTGCAAATAATTTTTGGTGAAAAGTGACAAGGTGGTAGGTGGTGAACCTATCGCCTACTCCTGTCCAAGTACACATATTTACCGGTACAATATATTTACACAGACAAATATTCATATATACATAAAAAGTCACGATAGCCGAGTTGTTGGGTGGTCGGAATTTCGAGTCGAGAGACCCGAGTTCGATCCCCAGGTGGCAGTACCAATGAGTTTTTCAAAAACTTATGTACGAATTTCATCGTTGGCTTGGACATAAAGGCGGCGACGGGCTCACCACCTGTCACGTTGTCCCGAAAGTATCTTCGGTGGAAGGTGGGTCAAAGGGACTTAATTGTCTAGACTTGACCTCTGTCTACCCCTGTATTGGGAATTACGTGAAGATATTTATTTATTTATTTATTTTACATATAAACTACGACTCAACTACAAACTAGAAGGATTAGAACCTGCAACCTATAGCTTGAAAGGAAGTGTCAATAACAACTAGGCTATAACAAAGTAATATCTGGCTTTTAGACCAAGAGTAAGCTTTGGCTTCTACCTTAGCTGAAATAAGTGTTATAGTAACTCACAATACTTAATAACATTGATCGGTCGGTAGGACGAAACAGCTCTGTCAAATATGAACTATGCAAATATATACATATTGGATATTAGTCACATGCAGTTTCTAAAGGAATTGTATCCGCGACTTATCGTTGCCGCTGCTGACAAGAGGGCTGGTTCTTTTCTCGCTCAACGGTTAAGTCTGGCCATTCAACGTGGAAATGCAGCCAGCATTCTTGGTACCACACCACGAGGAGTAGGACTCTACGATTATAATAGTTTTTAGTTAATAAGTATTCTAAATATTAACATAATTTTTTCTGTCATTTTGTGACATAATTTCATAGTTAAACTAGGTCCTCGTTGCTATATTTTTACCTGGAGAATCATCATAAGTTATTGCGACATGTCACGGAATTCGCAGGATAATACAATAAAATATCGTAGACAGATAACCGAAAAAAATAAATTACTTAATCGTGACTGCCGTATTAATATGATGTATGTTCAGATACTAGTCCTTTGTAGGAAAAAGTAAACTTATAATCATTTGCTAAATGTGTTTGAGCTTATAAGAATTATCTAAATACGTTGGTGTCAAATAGGCGATGGTCGTAGAGAAAAAAGTTTATACTTATCCTCAGTTCTTTTTTTTTTCTGGTTTATTAACTTTCTTTCCATGAGTATCGTAAGAGGAAATGTAGCGAAATCTCATGAAAATGTTAATAGCTACCAACCGGAATAACCAATTCAAAAAATGTCAGATCAGAAAATCATACTTCAAAATAAATTGTGCGGATTGGTAAGGAGCAGCAGCGTAAAAGAACAAAAGATGCCATTTTATTAGGATTTTCCATAAAAACTTCTCCTTACCGGAGATGTCTGTGCCTCGCAGTGGACTTTTGCAGGTCGTTAAGTATGTTAGTAAAATGAGTCTATGTTTTTTAGAAGGGATTTCATTTTTTAAAAGTCACGATAGCCGAGTGGTTGGGTGGTCTGAACTTCGAGTCAAGAGACCCGAGTTCGATCCCCAGGTAGGAGGCTCGTACCAATGGGTTTTTCAAAAACTTATGTACGAATTATATCGTTGGCATGGACATAAAGACGGCGTTGGGCTCACCACCTGTCACGTTGTCCCGAAAATATCTTCGGTGGAAGGTGGGTCGAAGGGACTTAATTGTATAATTGTATTGGGAATGGCGTGAAGATATTCATTTTATTTATTTTGAATTTCAGGAAATCACCCAATAAGGTTCCACTACTGTACCAGTAGGTACAGTAGTGGAACCTTATTGGACGATTTATGAGTACTAGTAAGATAAATGTAGAAAATAAAAATAGAGTATTAGAAAAATACATATAAAATTAAATAGGTATGTGTTATATATGTGGATCAGCATATACAATTGAACAAATTAAAGCTACGTCTTAAACGCATAAGAAGTCGCGGCTGAACATAGTTGTATATATTTTCGTGTTATTTAGGCTTAATTTATAACAAACCTAACCCGCATAGCGTTGGACACAACAGCTGAAAATAAAATAAATCTTCGGGTAAATTATCAAATCTTTGAACACCACATTTAAAGTTTTAGAAGGTAAAGCGTGTAGAACATAAAGAAACGAATTAATAATTTAATTTATTAAAAGTAATATTTATTTAAAGTCTTATATATAAGAAAGCAACTAATTAGACTTATAAGTCTATTGACATTCAACTTCCAGGCGCCTAATTAAACTTGTTTACATTATTCAATACGAGTTATAGCAATAGAAATCACAAATTGACCAGTACGTATAGAGTGGCGTGATACGGCCATTCTCTCCGGTTTTTCCGTAAACGTTTTGTTACGATCACCAAGAAGTCATATTTGTCAACGATGAATGATCCGGAAACCCCATATTTTTCCCTCCCAAAATAAACCGGTAATACCTGGAAAAATGCGGCACGACTCACCTTTGTTGTTACTCCTAAGAAATGCAGTTTTCTTCATTTTTTATTTATATTGAACCCAAAAATGCAATAAAAGCTTTTTTAGGATGAGAAAATGTAAATAAAACATGCACATTTTTAATTTCACAAAACTTTATTTTGCGAAACAAATTAAATAAATTATTCATACTAGATTAACAAAATATTTTGCTACTTGTTCGATCTATATTGCAAAGCGACATTTAGGAAGAAAATATCACAGTAAACAACTTATAACTATTAGTACATAATGATATTTTTATTTACAAATTTAACAAGTTTCCTGATGAAATGTAACTTTACTTAGCTATTAAATTGAAAGGGACCTGTTAATATATGACAACATATTTAAGATTTAATATATAACATAGATACTTATTGTCTGTTATAATAACAGTAAAACACTTTCATAAGACTCATCCGGCGAAACGTAAACGTCTGTCGTAATTGCAAAATTCAAGTAGTAGAATTTCCAATATTTTACAAGTATTTTTATTATTTTATTTTTATAATAACCAATAAGGTCTAAGTTACTTTTCTTACAATGATAATAAAATAATCTAAATAGAAATAAAAATAGAACTATCAAGAAGTCTCGTAAAGGTAAGAAAAGTTAAGAATATCGCTTATAAAAGGCCAACGAAAACACGAAATGTTATAACTATAAATTTAATACAATTTCATGAACTTAAGTACCATACCGATGTTTATTAAATAAAAAAAGATAAAAAATAATTAAATTTAGGATTATTAAAATATTGAACGCCAAATACTGAAACCAGTATTTTTATATGATATTATATATGGTAATGTTATAATAAAAAATAATACATAAAAATGTAAAAGTATGTGACAAGTAAAATTTGAAATAATATTACACAATAACATAAAATACAGGGACATACTAAACTATATTACATAAGATGAAACACCAAATGAAATTATAAAAATAAATAATTGTTAAAAATAAATCTTTGATGATTTAATAAACAATTACTACAGGACGCACCAGTAAATTTTGTTGGAAAGTATCTATACCTACCCCATTATCTAAAAAATTAGTGGAAACAGGAGGATTATTGAATACGGACAACTCGTAACGGATATTAGTAACGTTTGGATATAACATAGTAAAAACGACTGTATTGTAAATGTACACTGCCTTTCTATTATTTTTAATGATTTTTCGTATCTGTATATAACACTAACAATATAATTAATCCAAAATTCAACTCATTTTAAACATATTTAAATTTGTGTTCATCGCATTGCAAAAAAAAACCTTACCTAATAAAAGATTAAGTTTATTAATGTTTTAGTTTCTTAAGTGCTCCTGGGATATGTTTCAGTTATTGCACTGATTTTTTTAGTTAGAAGTTATTATAATATCTTGCAGATCTCGCCAAAGCCCGTAAGAGGCATATGAGAGCATCAAAATTGCAACTGATGCATACGGTGGCTCGGAGGTACGAGCATCATAACGTTACTGCCGAGGTAGCGGATTTGATATCGCTCGCGTCAGTTAATTTTTAATTATAGTTTTTCTAATTTATGTACGTATGTTGCACCCTACGTCATGCGATAAACGTGAATTGAGGAGATACAATAACAGTGATATTTTGTAAATGTTAAACTATATACGTTTTTTGAAGACTTTATGGAAATGAAATTTGTAATTGAAATAACATTTATTTTCACTGTTTATAAATAAATTTTAATCCGAACATAGAACCAACCTTACCATAGGCAACCTTTGCTCGGTTCTAGGTTTGAGTGCAATTTTTTTTTAGTATTA
Source organism: Sericinus montela (assembly GCA_029286605.1). NCBI lineage: Eukaryota > Metazoa > Arthropoda > Insecta > Lepidoptera > Papilionidae > Sericinus > Sericinus montela. The sequence goes on from JAGSMR010000040.1 coordinate 3,360,542, forward strand.
ATTTTTTAAATATCTTTAATAATAATCACTGTTGATTACTTGCCTACTTTTCAAATGGAAAATAGTATGCAAGGGCAAATAAAATCAAGGTCACGAATATTGTAGCTTTACCTGTGTGATGTTTGCGAGCTATGGCGTTTACACGCGAGGCGTGGGCATTGGTGTCGTGCAGCAATCGCTGAGTAGGAACTTCTTAGTTGCAACTATACAATTGTCTTTCAAATATATACCATCAAAGTATTGCTAAAATTTTATATGTTACTTATAATAATAGACGATCATCCAAAGTGGACAATTCCGTAAGCAATTAGCAAAACTTACAATAGTAAAACTAAGTCTCCTAAGACCATAGTCTATGGAGATCCGATTGTAATGTATGGTCTCATTAGCTACGGACATGCGCTCAAATCAAACAGTAGTACAGAAAACATTTACCAGCAACAGACGCGAATTTTATAGGTTTTTGTCCTGGATGAATTAAAAAATCTCATTGCGATGGTAGGAATCGTAAACTGTATTGAATATATAAAATGTTATCTATTCATGAAATAATGAAATTCGGACAAATAAAAGAAAGTGACTTCAACGAAAACTTTCGAATATCTAAATAACATTTTATCAAGATCACAATCATTTCAACTCATACGGAAAATATACATTTAAATTTATATGCCCTAAGCCTTTAACGAATCCGTAACTTATATGACAAGAATATAAAATATCACGTACGAAAGCAACACGTTTTACAAAACATCTTCGCTTAATTAAACTAATTTAGAATCATTTGTCTTAATTAACATTCAAGTTTTTAAATATCACCTTCTAGCTTGTGGGCAGCGGTTGTAAGTGTAAAGTACCCAGAATTCCGTAATTGAAAATCTGTACTGTTAACGTGAAAAATAGTAAATTATTGTAAAAATTTTTATCTATGTATTATTTATTATATCTAATAAAGATTTAATTCAATGTACGGTATAAACCGTTTTTATCAGTTCCCATACATGTAGTTTATTAAATCATGTATTATGTTTTATTACATTATTATAAGCAAATCACAACATAAAAAAATGTTTTAACGCACCGATCTTTATAAAAAAAAATTCTGTTTCTACTTTATATTAAATAAAAAAAATACTTTGTATACCCTGTCGCTTTTTATTTGACGCTTAAAGAAATGTAAACTTTAGAGCCTGGTTACAAAGGGACAAAGTTGAAATATTCCTACAACATTTATTCAACGCTACAACCGAAGTAATTTAGACTCACATCTACTTTACTTCCTTATAATTTATTGATAACCGTTACGTTTTAAAGGCAGCACATAGTTTACTCTAATTGTCTATAAATAATTTTATTGCATGAATTCGGATCGAACGTAAAATAAAACACGTGCAGAGTCGAGTTCAAGCGAATACTTTAGAAAACAAAGGTTCAGGTTCACTTGCTAGAGGTCTCTTTTCGAAAGTCCCTTTCACTCAATGCGTCTCAATTTCGTTTCTTTTCAATGTTATTTTATCGTTTCATCGAGTTTCCAATAACAAGTGCTTGTTATAAAATACTGAGTGTTAGTTATAAAGCAGACATGTCAACAACAATAGTGGAAAGTTTTACAAATTTAATGAAAAACAAAACATTACCAATTAGGTATCAACGGTTAAAACAACATATGAAAAATTTATTACCAGACAGCGATCTAAAAATCGCTCTTTAATTATTATCTAATAATCCTAGCAATATCCCTCTATAGAAAACTGTAGCCTAGTTCTAGACAAACTTAACATTTCATTTGTATTGCTCAATATTTACATAATATATCTATAACAAGTGAACACACAATATTAAGCACTTTTGAATATTTCATCAATCTGGCATATCTATACTTGTCACAGGCACTACCGGCTTCATCGTCTCGTTTTTCTTTTGATTCTTTTGAGACCTTTTGTCTTTCGCCTTTTTATGGGTTTCCTCGTCCCTATAAGGCTCTTGGTCGACAGGTGGCTCGTTAGGAATCCCGTTCGAGCCCTGATTGGCGTTGTTATTGTACGCAATGTTTGCGTACTCTTGTAGAAGTGGAAAAACTGCCAGGAGAAACTGGCAAAAATCTTTTCTTATCCCAAACCACCCTAAAAAAGTAAACAGTTTCAACTGAATTTTTCCCATGCTGAGTCAGGGAGTTGTGATCACAACTGAGCAAACATTTCATAGGATCTATACAGACTTGCTTGTTTTCGAGGATGCTTTACCCCAGTTTTTAAAAGGACTAAGTTGTTATACCTCCGACTACCATTATTGAGAAAAAACAACAAAAACAGATTGAAAATGAACTTATCAGCACAAGTAAATGTGTATTTGAACGAGTCCTCTATCAACTAGCCCAGGCTTTCCCACAGTGGGCGGTAAAACACCATTGTAGGCGCTGCAGGCCTAAAGATCAAGACCAAGAAAAAAGCATCGGGCGCTGTGTGCTGTGCGTTTAAAATAATTTATACTCAAAGTGGACATTAGACAAAATAAGTTTGGAAGCTCCTGAACCTAGACTATCGTGCATATAAACTTAATACTACCTGTGCGGCCGAGTGACGTTCTGACGTATGTTCTGAGGACCCGGTTTCGATTGATGAGCGGGTTTCGAATTCCCTAACACAAGTGCTTAGCTGCTTAATTTGAAATCACAGCAATATATGTGATGTTGTCTGTAACTATTTATTTATTTTAAAAAATACTTACATTTATTCCCTCCTTTCGAGCTGAACGACATTATAATAAGGGTGGCATAGCTGATAAACAGTGGACTTACAACCACAATGTAAGACTGGCCTGACTCGTCATCTAATTTGTTTGTTAGCAGAACCTGTCGATAAAAAACATTGAAAAGTAAAGTAACAATATCCTCTATCTCATTATTATGTGGTAAATCCAGTCTGCTTATCTTCACGAAAGTAGACTAAAATAATTCAATGTCCATATTCATAAAGAATACCATTCGAAGATTGCCAAAATAAAGATACAAAGAAAAATCTTATACTTTAACCGATCGTGTAAGTAACAGCATAAAAGCCAAATAGACCAGTCAGATAGATATTCAGACCGGTATAGTCAATGTTGAAAACACTTTTTCTACATTTTCTCGGCTCTGGGTGTTTGTGGTACCTTCGTTGTTTCTATAGTACAAGTGCTTAAGCTGCTTACTTTGGGATCAGAGCAATGTACGTTGTACCTATGTATGTATGTATGTATGTGGTATGTGTCTAGAAGTGGGGGTCTTAAGTAGCCATAATGAAGACAGACCAAAATTTAACAAAGTCTGGTTTATGAGTTTGTATGAGCTAAATGACCATTAGTTAGATCATTTTACCTGGCCAATTCTGAAGGCTGTTACCATAAATACATATATATATATATATATATATATATATATATATATATATATATATATATATATATATATATATATATATATATATATATATATATATATATATATATATATATATATATATATATATATATATATATATATATATATATATATATATATATATATATATATATATGTATATATATATATATATATATATATATATATATATATATGTATATATATATATGTATATATATATATATATACATATATATATATACATATATATATATACATATATATATATACATATATATATATATATATATATATACATATATATATATACATATATATATATACATATATATATATATGTATATATATATATGTATATATATATATATACATATATATATATACATATATATATATACATATATATATATATACATATATATATATATACATATATATATATATGTATATATATATATGTATATATATATATGTATATATATATATACATATATATATATACATATATATATATATACATATATATATATATATATACATATATATATATATATATATACATATATATATATATGTATATATATATATGTATATATATATATACATATATATATATACATATATATATATATGTATATATATATATATGTATATATATATATACATATATATATATATATGTATATATATATATATGTATATATATATATATGTATATATATATATATGTATATATATATATACATATATATATATATACATATATATATATATACATATATATATATATGTATATATATATATATATATATATGTATATATATATATGTATATATATATATATATGTATATATATATATACATATATATATATATGTATATATATATATGTATATATATATATGTATATATATATATATATACATATATATATATATACATATATATATATATGTATATATATATATATATATATACATATATATATATATGTATATATATATATGTATATATATATATGTATATATATATATATACATATATATATATACATATATATATATACATATATATATATACATATATATATATATATATATATATATATATATATATATATATATATATATATATATATATATATATATATATATATATATATATATATATATATATATATATACATATATATATATATATATATATATATATATGTATATATATATATATATATAACTTCACAAACATTGCTCCGATCCCAATGTATGATGCTAAAGCGCTTCAAGTATAGGAATCGGAAATAACGAAAGCACCACAAACACCCAGACCCGAGAGAATGTAAAAAAGTGATTTTTCTACATTGACCCGACCGGAAATCGAACCCGGGACCTCGAGATGGCGACACCTTGAAATCCACTGAGGTCTTCACCATAAAATTAATTTAGCCCTTAGAAATGAAACAGTAAAATACACGACATTAGTCTTGCTTATTCGTCGTTCCAAGTACTACCTGTTTTGTTCTAGTTAACTGAACCATAATAGTCGAAGACCAGTTGACCTATAGTCGTTATAGTTTATTTCACCTTTAAGTGCACGTATGTACCATATATAGTTACCTGGAATACCAGTATCGGAATAACAGTGAAAGTGTAGGCCAGAGCTGTGTTGAAACTAGTACGGCGCTGTTGCATATTGACCTCAGGGTGCGCAATAATATTCCAGCGAATATAATACTATACAGAACCCCTAAAATATTAATATATATTAAACATCTGTTATTTTCACATAGTTTATACTACTTCATGTACATAAATTTGATAGTTTAGTCGTTGTAGAAAAATAGCTGAATCGGTTTGAATTTGAAGCGTTGCTTTGCTTATATTCTTGCAAAACACAAAGGCTAATTAAGAAAATAAATAAACATAAATAAATAAATATCTTCACGCAATTCACAACAACAACAGTGACAGGCGGTGAGCCCGTCGCCGTCTCAATGTCCAAGCCAACAATAAATTCGTACATAAGTTTTTGAAAAAACCCATTTGTACGAGCCGGACACCTGAGAATCGAACTCGAGTCTCCTGACTCTAAATTCCGATCACCCAACCACTCGGCTATCGTGACTTACTCGAGATATAATAAAAAATAAATAAATGCATAAATAGATGAGAACAAAATAACATACATTGCTCTGATCCCATAGTAAAGCAGCTTAAACACTTGTGATGTGGAATCAGACACAATGAAGGAATCACTAAAACTCAGACCTGAGAAAATGTAGCAAAAGTGTTTTCTACATTAACGCGACCACTAATCGAACCTCCTAGCTGGCGACTCCTTGAAAACCGGCGTGTACTGCTCGTCCATAAAGGTCGTATATTATAATTTTCAAAAAAACTTATAGGTAAATGTCGAGTAAACTCTTCAGAAGCCACCTGATTTCTCTCTTATTATTCAATGCCTTTTTACCGGGCAGTATCCTTTGCGAATAAGGATGCAGTTATTATGGAAATTTGCTACAGTTACATAGAACTTTGAGAAACCTTGTTTTTAAACAAAATTATAAAATAATTTGTCACGTAGCCGTAAAATATGAAAGTCCCGATAGCCGAGTGATTGGATGACCGAAATACGAATCACGAGAGCCCAAGTTCCGATTCCCAAGGCTCGGACCAATGGATTTTATTCAAATCTCATGTACAATTTACATTGTTGTATTAGAAGTTGGAATTCCAGGCAAAAAATATATATAGTGTTGTTTCCAAGAAGGAGAATAGTAATTTTAAATATTTCGTAAACACTGAGGATAGAAAAGGATAAGTTTGTTAATATTTTCTTAAATAATTTGTTAAATATAAAAAGTATACATACACTCACCTACAAGGCTGAGGCACATCAGAATCCACAGTGGTACAAACACAACCTCCCATGACCAGTGAATAAAAGTATCCAATTTCAACGCCAAGAATATAAACTGTAGAATATTTACAGCACAAAACAATTCAAGCTGTAACAACACAACAAATGAAATAATTGTAATTAAAATTTAGAATTTCTTAAATTTTTTAATAACAGTGACTCCTAATACTGTAAATATTAATACCCAATACTTATTGAATTTAAATCAGATGCTATCAGTATCTATCAATATCATATTTTGATTATTATCTACATTTATATGTTGAATATAACTAGTACAATTCATACAACTAATGTACATCAATATAAATACTAATAAAAAGTTGACAATGGAAGGGACAATTTATTCCCACATTTCACTAAAGCTTATTTGGTCGATTGGAAAATAAAAAAAATCTATTTAAATTGTGGGATATAACTGCACATTATTTTTCACAAACTCAATAATCTATCAACGAACGCAAAGCACAAAATTTTAAAATGCAGTGACTTCTTATTTCAGAAAAATATGTAAAATGCGTACCTCATAGCTACGGTCATGTTTTACAGACCATATACAGATAGCAATTGAAACAATGCTAATAAAGATTAAAGGTATGAAGACTAGTATCCATAGATGGCGCCCTGTAGTTAGCTGGTCACATACAAGCAACTCAAACATGAGTAAAATTAAATGTATGGCAAGGCTTATTAGCATAGCTTTGTAGTGAATATATGCTTCACCTTCTAATCTGTAAAGATAATATGTATGTTAATGACTGCATCATTACTCTAAGAATAAAAAACTAAAATGCATGACAAAAATATAAACAAAGTATTTATTCAATGACACATAGTATATTACAAATGTAATACTAGACTTTATATAGTGAAATATTATATAAAAGATGTAGGGTGTATGAAATTATGTAGCATATTAATATAATGAATAAAGAATACCCAATTAGAGTCATGATAGCAGAGTGGTTGGGTAGTCGGAATTTCGAGTCAAGAGACCTGAGTTCGATCACCAAGTGGAAGACTCGTACCAATGGGTTTTTTAAAAAAAAATTGTATACGCATTATATTGCTTGGACATAAAGACAGCGTCGGGCTCACCACCTGTCACGTTGTCCCGAAAATATCTACTGTGAAAAGTGGGTCAAAGGGACTAAATTGTCTAGATTAGACGTCTGTCTACCCCTGCATTAGGAATTGCTTAAAGATATTTATTTATTTTATATAAATAAAGGATAAATGAACAAACTAAAACCTAATTTCTAATCTATTTTTTATAAGTCGGCTGAAACTGTTAGCAAATATCTTCAAATAGATTTGACAATTTGAGCCTTTCTAATATTAATAGGAAAGAAATGTGAAGAAATTCCAGCTTTCACAAAGAAATGGTGATTGGAAAATTTGTGACGTGGAAACAAATTTTTATTGAGGTTAATTTTGTTTTTTTTTATTTTGCTATAATGACAATTCCAAAACATCCGTAACATACTGATGGTTTTAACAAAATTTATTTGGAATATTATATTATTTATGAAAGAATGCTTGTGCTCAGTGGTTTCATTTAAAAGAAACCTGAAAAGCTATTAATATTAAAGTTTAATCATCAGTAAATTCATAGGAAACAAACACACAAACAATAATTTTTATAGAATTGGTTCATCTAGACTTAATTCGACAATTATCTAATTGACCAGGCCTCTGAAACTGCTGAACAAAGGCCTCCCATAAAGTTTTCCAAAAAGCAAGGGCCTTAGCCACATGCATCCATTGACTGCCCGCAACATTTTGCATGTTGACACTCTATCTTACCTTATCCATTTCAGGATGGACAACTACAGGAGTAGTGTACTAAACCAATAAACAAAATGTGCTAACAAATAAATTAGACAAGGTCTTGCCACTGTAAATATTAGGAGTGATTTGTCAGGATACCCTTTCGAGGCCAACAGGATTAAGATCCTCTTGCATTCCTGTTTCCTGCCTGAATATATAATGGAATATGGTATACTTATTAGTTTTTACAATGTTTATATTTTTATATTGCATATTTTAATATTTATATTGCAGCCTTATTGTAGAAATATTAAGACAGACTGGTAATAAAAAAAGACCACAAAATGAATAATTTACTCAAATAATTTTTCGAACCTTTTTTTTTAAGGTTTAAGGAAAAGCAAAGTTTGTGTTGGAGTTGATAGACATAGAAACTCCTTAACAAAAAAATGGAAACATACACATTGACAGTGACAATAGGTGTCTTGACTTGTGAAAAAAATATAAACGACCGTTCCAGAATTTTATGACACTGAACCACCGCCAACCGGCTGTTATCTTTGAGATCGCTCACTGATTTGACATCCTGAGAGTCTAAGAGATTATGTCTGTATTACTGCAACATTCCCAAATAAATTCGCAGATCGAAAAAAGATGATCACAAAGAATGGCAAAGAGCAATGGATAGTGAAATTTCTTAAACTTTTTTTAAAGGTTTAAGGAAAAGCAAAGTTTGTGTTGGAGTTGATAGACATAGAAACTCCTTAACAAAAAAAAGGAAACATAGACATATACTGTGACAATAGGTGTCTTAACTAGTGAAAAAAATATCTGTTGGTTTGTGAAGTAAAACAAAATAATAAAACTGTGATTTCAATAAAAAAAGTCTAAAACATCTACATAATTAATTCTAATTTATAAAAGCGTGTTAATATATTATCTTGTAACTGCCTGAGCTCTGCAATTTAAAGATAGGACTCAGTTAAGATTTTAAAATTATATAAATTTTTATATTAATTAGGCGTTATTTTTTGCATATAAAAGAAACAAAAAAATTGACAAATATCACTGACTTGATCAATTTTACCAATGTTGCCAATGTTGACCAATTTCCTATGGAGTTGCACAAGCACAAGTAATGCTTAGTGTGTAATATTTAAAGTGGAAAGGAAACCATTTCATTCAAATGTTACTCCCAACTTATTGCCCTAATTAATCACTACAGCAATTCAGAACCTGCTAAAACTAAGGAGGACAGAAAGTCTAGGTTTTTACATAAGTCCTGAATTTGTGCTGATATTGAAAATCCAGTGGTAAAAAGTCTCATTTTAATAAGGGCCAGAAGGCTTCATCAGATGAGACTGAATGACTATAGGAAAAGCTACGCCAGACATTAATATTGATAAAATCAGGGTTTCGGTGAGTTTCATACTGCACTTCCAACCATAACATAATAATATTCGGAATACACAACACAGCTAGATATCACCTTTCTAGTGTTGACTTTAGAAGCACTATATTGGTTTTAATAATATTGGTTTAAAAATTAACCCTCAAAGTTGTATTCAAGAATAACAGTAACAGTACATACCTGAAGTGAGGATATTGCCACCATACATATGTGCCCACTGTAGCACCAAAAACCACTAAGAATTTCCATATCCATATTGGTGTGAAAACGGCCCAGTAGGACCAAGTGATTGTTTTGTCTAATTTTAAAGCCAGTAACGCCGTAAATATAAGTAAACAAGTATGTACCACGAATTTGCTACAATAAAAACAAACTAGATTATATAAAAATTTCCATTTCTGTCATCTATTTTTCGGTAAGTAAAACTGAAATTATTTGACTACCTTGGATTAAAGTCTTGAAACAATGTCTGTAAATTCATTTCCATGCACATTAGCTCAAAAACAATTTAACATTTCACTTCAATCGACATTGCTTTTAGAACGTAGTGATTTATAATTCATATGTCACAGATACAGTATATAATATAGTCTTTATCAATATGTCATAGACTTCAGCAGAGATCAATTGACATCTTACATGCATAGAACCATCCATAGAAATACCAATTGCAATATGTCACAATCGCAGAATACGGAGCATGTATAAAGTTGCCCAATACTATAGTTGCCTGCTTAATTTAAATAGACTTAATTGTCTAGACTAGACTTCTATCTACTCCTATATTAGGAATTGCGTGAAGATATTTATTTATTTACTTAATTTGAACTTCGGTTCCTTCATAGACACAGATGCATCCAATAGACATAATATATATATATATATATATATATATATATATATATATATATATATATATATATATATATATATATATACATAGTATGCACTATAATGTATATATATATACACACTATGTATATATATATATATACATAGTATGCACTATAAATAAATATTTTATTATTTATTCAGAGTCTATATAACAATAATTTAGTCGTTTTGTTTTTTGCCTTAAATTGTATGTGGTTGTATCGATTTTTACCTATACATTTACAATGTATAGGTAAAAATCGATTTGTATTATCCAATTAATCGATTATTACAAGAGTAATTGATTAGTATCGGTTAAAATTGAATAATAATCGGAATTTTTCACATCCATAGTTATTACTACTGTCATTTGTCAAATTAAAAACGACAAGAGAAACATTCTAAAGATATTCCTTTTCTGCGGCTTTCAGTGAACCAAAACGCTTTTATCCAAAGTTAACGTAGTTAATATTTTAACATATTTGTCATTGTTATTTATAATTCGGGAACTACTGGGCAAATTATCAATGGCGTCACCATCACCAAAATCGCCAGAACAAAATGAAAAGAACAAACAATACGACCGGCAACTAAGGTTGTGGGGAGATCATGGTCAAACAGCACTTGAAAATGGCCATATTTGCTTGATAAATGCAACTGCATTAGGGACTGAAATCTTGAAGTCTATAGTTTTGCCTGGTGTCGGTGCCGTAACCATAATAGACGATAACATTGTAAGCGATGAGGACATAGGGAGCAATTTTTTCTTGGAATGTTCAAGTAAAAATATGAACAGAGGATCAGAAGCGTTACGATTAATATTAGAGTTGAATCCTGCAGTTCAAGGATATGCTGTTCAGGAACCAATAGATCACATATTACAAGAAAATCCCGATTTTTTTAGGAATTTTAGTGTAGTGATTGCTACAACTCTAGGTGAAAAGAGTATACAAAATCTTTCACACCATTTGTGGGAAGTAAATGTGCCTTTTATTTTATGCAGGTCTGTGGGTTTCCTAGGATCTTTCAGAATCCAACTAAGGGAACATTCAATTATTGAAAGTCACCCTGATAATGAGCAGCATGACCTACGTCTAGATGTACCATTCCAAACACTAGAGGAATATCTAAACAGTTTTGATATTGATAGTTTAGATTTGAAGGATCATATGCATATACCTTGGATAGTAATTCTGTATAAAGCTATCCAAAAATGGCGAGTTTCAAATCCAAATAGTTGGCCTATGAGTAGAAAAGAAAAAAGTGAAATTAAAACGATTATAGAACAGTTTAAGAGACTGGATGAAAATGGCTTGCCAATTTATGAAGAAAATTTTGAAGAAGCTATTAGAGCAGTGAATACAGCACTAACGCCAACATTTTTACCTGTAAAAATACAGGAACTATTATATAATAGTTCAGCAATTAATTTAACAAAAGAAAGTTCACCATTTTGGATTATGTGCTCTGCATTAAGAGGTTTTGTAGAAGCTGAAGGGAAAGGAAAGCTCCCAGTACGGGGTGGACTTCCAGATATGACAGCATCAACAGATCATTATGTGACTCTTCAGAATATATACCGAAATCAAGCAGCATTGGATGCAGAAATTGTTTATAGAAAAGTTCAAGAAATTGTTACACAACTACATTGTGATAGTATTAGTGAAGCTGAAGTAAAACTATTTTGCAAACATGCCCATGACCTGCATATCATCAAAGGTTCAAGCATTACCAATGAATATCAATTTAGTAGTGCTGTTTCGTCTTATATTGCTAGATATTTAGAAGAACCTGATATAATGATGGTTCATTACATTGTACTAAGGGCAGCTGAAAGGTTCCGCTCTGAACACTGCAGAGCTCCAGGGGAATGGGAGCTAGAGAGTGACATAGCTAAATTAAAAACCTGTGTATCAAAACTTTTAACTGATATATCATGTTCTCCATTTCCAAAAGATGATCATATCCATGAAATGTGTCGATATGGTGGAGCTGAAATCCACAGTGTATCAGCATTTTTAGGAGGTTGTATTGCCCATGAAGCAATAAAAATTGTGACAAAACAATATAAACCTGTAAATAATACTTTTATTTATGATGGATCATCAACAAACACTGCAACATTTACTTTTTGAAATAAATGTGGAAAATAGTAAAATTATAAGCTTAATATTAATTTATATGTTGCATCTAATATAAAAAAATAATTTTTCATTTGTCTTTTTTTCTTCTTCATCTAATTAAACTCACTTTACATTTTATGGGATTCAGTTATCACTGAAATAATTAATAAAAACCATCAAATATTTCTCTTTTAAGCATATCAGCATTGAGCTTAAAAAAGTAGTATGCAACAGGGTATAAATGAGTAGGCATTCAGTTAATTCTTCAAAGTTGTGTATTTTGAGTAAGGATAATAACCATTTATAAACTTATCGTCAAGATATAAAAAAAGGAATTGCAGAAAAAGTATTTTCACTAACAATTTTCAACACATAAATAAGATAAAATATAGAACATATCACATGACTAAGTATAATTCAAACAAATATACATTTGGCTAAAATCCACATGGCAGGCTCATTAGGTTATACCATTATAACAAACAGTAGGGTTCATTTTATTCATATATATTATGCTTGAGACTAGAGAGTCTCTAGAAATATAAAACACAACATTGAGAATTTCTCTTTATTTACCTACTTTTTTCACCTTAGCCATAACTTTAATCTCAATGCATCAACACCATTAAGATAATATCGGAATAAGCGTTTGTCACGCACAAACCCCAAATTTTCATATAATTTCAGAGCAGGTTTATTAGTGATTTCTGTTTCCAGTACAACTTCATCAGCATTATCATTGATCATTGCCTAAAACAAATAAGAATACATAGTAATTATAATTACTCAATAAGTTATCTCAAATTCAAAATATACATCTGTCAAATATCATGCCATGTTTTTGGCATTACAATTTTGGCAAAAAAAATTATACATTATCCAACAGCAATGAAATCCCTTCGACCGACCATCCAACAAAATATTTTCAGGACAAAGTGACAGGTGGTAAGCCCATCGCCACCTTTATGTCCAAGCCAATGATATAATTCGTACATAAGTTTTTGAAAAACCCATTGGTACAAGCCTGCCACCTGGGGCTCAAATTTGGCTCTCTTGACTCGAAATTCTGACCACCTAACCACTTGGCTATCATGACTTTCCAATGATGTTATTTTATATATTATAATGTTCTTTTATCTAGACTACCCTAGACATTCTTGGCCTGCATTTACTTTGAAATTATTGCCAAGATCTGCAACAAGTGCCCTCAAAATTCTATCAGTAACCGAAACCCCAAAGTAATATACCAAATTTTTAATTGATTTGTTCAGAAGTCGTCTCATACCCCTTGTTCAAATAGAAAAGAGCTGATGAACTTCAAACAGCAGAATACATTTTCTTTAATACTCTAAGAACACAATCAAGTCACCTTTTAACCAAAAAATATATATATATGTAAATCAGAATCAGTAACAAACTGACCACTGGCCACGTACCTGATTGAAACACATTTAATATGACCCAAATAATACAATAGATATAATCAACTATGAGAGTAGTATGTAAAGGAAAACAAATCAAATTATAGTCTGCACAGAACTAAAATGTAACAACTCATGGCATTTCATTAAGGATTAATAAATGTTATGATGGCTTATTACTCTATATAGATAATATAGAGCCTATGTAAAAACCACTGCAGGATATTGGTATGTCCCATAAGCAAGGGTTGACCATAACACCCACACTTGACAAGCTGATTGACAGTCACAGAAATCTCACACATTAAATTCTGGTGCCCATTATGATCTGCAGATTTTGGTATGGTATGTTTTAAAATGGCTATCCAGCCATCTGCCACTAAGCAATAACATTTTCAAAGCTATTCCCCGTCGCCTGTTATAACATCTGAAGAACTGGAGTAGTAAATTCTTATTTTGCAAACACACAGTTGTTCTTCTAATGAATGAACTTTCTTTTAATGAAGATTGACTAAAATCTAAACACTCATCACAATAATTGTGTTTGTATTAATTTTCCAGGAACCTCCATAAAAATATGAAATATTACAGAAAAACATTATTTTGTAATAAGGGTAAAATTACTATTAACATGATAAAATCTTTTTTTTTTTTTTTTTTTTCAACCTCATTATGGAGGAAGGCCAAAGACTAATGAAATAGCATGTTTATGTACATATTTTCAAAAAAAATTTACCTGTATTGCTTTTTGCACCAGCCTAGAGCCAATTTTTCTTTTCCTGTATTTTTTGTCAACAGCCAACATTGCAATGTAGCCTCTCTTTACAATATTACGATGCATATCTAACTTACATACAATGGCACCAATACAATTGCCTTTATGTGTTGCCAAAAAGCAAAGCTTAGGCCAGTTGTGAATAAAATATCTATAAGTATAGATAGAATAAGGTTCTGATAAATCTTTTTGGATAAGTCTCATAATTTCTGGCATTTGAAGTTCTGATTCATACGATATAATATCAATTTGGTCTGTCTGTTCATTTTCTTGAGAGTGGCTAACATTATGACTTTCTGAACAATCTTCACCATTTTTCTGTAAAGCATCTTGCTTGTGACTTTTACTAGGACTTGGATCTTCATTACACTGGAGCCTATTTACATTTGTTGTCACAATTTCACAAACGTTTTCGTCTAGTGTTTCGGAATTGGCGATAGAATTACTGACACGTTCGTCTACAGAATGATCGCTTGTGCCATTGGTTATGTTACTATTAACTTTGATAATATTAAGAGTATTTGCTAATACTTCGCTCAGATTTTCATGGTTTATAGTTTCTATTTCGTCAGACGTTTCTGAAGATTCTTTGGCCTTTTTATTTAGGGGTTTAGTGCTCTTGCATTTTTGACTGCACTTGATATTCGGTAAGTTTTCGTCTGACACTTGATTCATATTGATGTACTTCTACCTATTTTATTTACACATTCACACGATGATAAGCTCATATGAATTCAAAAACGCCTACAGGATTATACAAACAGGACTTTGTCAAAGTCGAAGAAAACCCATCACCGACATCTTGCGTAAAATATTACTTCACTAATAAACGTGATCTGACAGTCCCAAGTTGCAATTTATGACTAAAAGTAAGATTTTGTAATAAAATATTTAAATAAAAACAAGTAATAGGAAAATACTTCGAGTTATATATTAAAATTTACGCGAAGTCTAAATATATGCCTTCCACAATCACATTGCAAAAATAGGTAAAGTTGCTCTTTAAAAAAATAAAACTATATTGCCATTACTAGTGCCGTAGTCGAAAAAAATGTAAAAGAATAATTTTTTTAACACTCTATAAAACAAAATTAATAAACTTATAAATAGAAACAAAATTACAAGTTTGCATTTATAATTATATAACTCAAACTTAGAATTATCCTACTACTACTACTACTCTCCGCTCTAAAAAAATCTGGCTGTATTTCCACATCGAATAGTTAGTTATACTTAACCTTTAAGCTAGAAAAGAATCAGCCCTTTTGTCTTATCCATATAGCTTCAAGGGAAACTCCCTGTCATAATGAAAGAATTAAAAATAAAGGTCACTAAAGTATTAACAAATGAGAACTTTTAATGATCAACTGACACGGACGGGACTCGAATCCACGACCTGTATCTACCTTGGTGACGCACTTGTCACCAATCTGTCACGTTTACCCAGATTTATTCATTTAATTAATATTTTCTTAAAAAATACTTAATTTTTTGTTTTTATTGCACTAACGACATAATAATATATATGTTAATAATATTAACTTAATAATATGTCAGTGAATTATTTTAGCTTAATCTTTTATATAAGTAGTTCATATCGTTTTCATTGCTTGAGTTTGATTTTCGGTGTAATCGATTAACACTTCATAATTTTATTTTTGAACAAAATTCATATGTGTGGTAGCATAGAACGCAAATTTAAGGGCGTATTATAGAATTATACTTAAATACACATGCACAGTCCTACGCTTAAGAAGTTTGACAGTTCATGTACATTTTGTAACATGCCTTTTTTATCTATCCATCACTTACGACGCGTACACTTGATTCAAAAGTTTAGGTAATGCTTTGTTACTGTACTCGTAATTAAAGATCGGCAAATCTTTTCCATGTATTAGAAATAAGGTGCAGCAAATGAACTATTTATACACCACCGATGCGATCCCAGGAATATATCTAAATTTTTCTAAAAAACAAGAAATTACAAGAAACTCATTAAAACATTTTAATTAAGTATTTTATAAAACGTTTAGAAATATTTTTATTGCTTAGCCATAGATTTTGGTGTTTCATGTATGTGTATATATTTATATATAAACCTTTTCATTTAAATAAGGGTTGGCAACACAGTCTTTCGGTATCGTCGTCATTTTAATTGAGTTCAGTTCAGTAAGTCAGTTCCGGTCTGACAGCCGGTGAGGCGGCGGCGTGATATGGCGCTATTAAGAAATACGCGCACGCCGCCTCTGCGCGAATTTCTAAATATGGTATCTAATATGTTTTATATTAGAAACGTAAATGTGTTAAATAAACTTAATCATTTGGAGGATGTGTGAAGATTTTAGGACGTTTAATTTAATATTACGCGAGTCAAGAATCTAATCTTTTTGGATTTAAATTCACCTGATATTTATTTAAAATACAAGTGAAATCGCATCCGAAGACTAATATGCTAACGAGTTAACTTACAAATTTCATATAAATAATTGACAACGTAAAATATTTATAAAGTACTTGAAGATAGCTACTAACTCTAATGTTGCTTCTCGTTACTGACAGTTCAACGCTTGGTTAAGTGATACTATATACTTGATACTGAGTAATATATTTGATATTGAAGAATTTTGGTATAAATATAAACTTTAGTTCAGTGATTTATATCAAAATAAACGATTTTGAAAACAATGGCGGAGCGTGAACGTCCTGTGAAAACCCCTATAAGGGTGGGTTTTTATGACATAGAAAGGACTATTGGCAAAGGAAATTTTGCCGTTGTAAAATTAGCGCGACATCGAATAACGAAGACTGAGGTAACATAAAAATTATTATATATTTTTCTTTATTTCTCTTTAAAGAATACTCGAGCAAAATAACATTCTAGTATTATTGTTAACAACTCAAACAAACTGCAATGCTTGTGTCTGGAGTGGTTAACGACAATATTTGGATGCCGGGCTCGAACCTGTGACGTTATGATTGGTAGTCCTCACACTAAACCATTATGTTATTTAGGCACTTAATTATAAAACTTACGCAGTATATGCGTTTATTATCATTATGACTAACTGTGAAATGAATGTAAAAGATAACCGATTGATTTTGACAGAATGTGTATGGGTTATAATTATCATAGGTATCATAAATGGTTATAATGTTTGTATCCGAAGTCATGCCACAGTGAAAACATTTGTCTCATGAAAACGAAACTACTTTATAATTTATCGAGTCGTTAATAGAGCACGGAAATAGAGATAATATATTACTTTAGCCATATACCCAAAGCTTGGATACTATAACGGCGATAGGCTCACCACCTGTCTCAAATAGGCTTTGGTGAAAGATGGGTCGAAAGCTTTTGTCTAGATATCTGTCTACCCCAGTATTGGGAAAATACGTGAAAGTATGTAATAAAATCATATTATCGAAATACTTTACTCTCCATCAAGGGGTCAGCAAAAAAATAAAAATTAAATAGGTACTTGCAGTCCACACCAAATTTAGAACAAATTTTTTATTTGCTATATCGTTAAAACATACCTAAACCACTTATAATTTACTATTGAAAAACTCAAACTCGCTCACCTACGCGTGTTTTTCTACATGAAATAAAATATCAACGTATTTTTTTAAAAACGTTTAATTTTTAAATATAAAAATAAATATCTTCACGCAATTTCCAATACAGCGGTTGACTGAGGTCTTGAAAAACCTATTGGTACGAGCCTACCGCCTGGGGATCGAACTCGTGTTCCTTGAATCGAAATTCCGACCACCCAACAACTCGCCTATCGTGACTTTTTTAATTTATTTTATAGTTTCATTTTAAAGAAGAAAATTAGTTACTACAGTTAGAAGTCACGATAGCGGAGTGGTTTGAGTCACCCCGAGTTCGATCCAAGAAGGTAGGCTCGTACCAAAGACTTTTCAAAACTTATGTAGAATTTATATCGTCGGCTTAGACATGAATACGGTGACAAGCTTTCCACCTATCACGTTGTTCCAAAATAACTCCGGTGATATCTGAGTCGAAAGGACTACATTTCTAGATCTCTGTGATCCTCCTGTGTCGGGAAATGCGTTAAGATAAAAGAAAATAAAAAAAATATTTCTTAGATGACATCTGATAGTGAGAAGTTATGGTGAAGAAATAATAGGGTATACTCGCATACCTAGTCGGGCGTATATGAAGAAAATGATGAATTTCAAAGAGACATTGCGTGAAGAATTTTATTTATTTATATAATGATCAGATTTCGTTAGACATCCCGTAATGTAGATTGCCATTCCATTTACTTTGTTGCATATTATAATGTTTTTCTTACGAAATATGTATGTCTGTTCAAAATAATCAGTTTATAGTTCACCCATATCTTCAAGAAGCAGATGATTCAAACGGTATAAAACAATGTAACGGTACTTAGTTACATTAGATATTATTATGGTTGAGCTAAATTTTGAGATTAAACTATAAATATGTAGGTATAATTAAAAGTTTTATATTCTCTTATTCTCTTTAAATGATTAAAAAAATTTTCCTTTGATAGAGTTTTCGTCGTTAACGGACTTCTATAATTTTTGTCTAATATTTTTTATGAGGGATATCCCGCCATTTTCAAGGTTTTTATATTTGTCGCCTTTAACGACACCCATGGGAAGAAAAAGGGGGTGACACATTCTTACATCGGTCGTCGTTCTTCGTACTTATATATTATTATGCGGCAGTAGTATTGTAAATACCAATTTAATGCGCAAAGGGTAAATAACTAAATGGATATGACAGATATTTGCCCACAGTTGTAAATTCTGTTAAAGTATGATAAAATAACGAAACTTGCTCAATATGATATTCCACTTCAAATTAAGAAAGGGACAAAGATAGTCATATCACTGTAAGTATGCAAAGAGACGCCCTTCTCATACTTTGTATGACCACCTACGACAAGTCGATCGAACTCAAGATTTTCTTTTCAATAAGATCATTAGGTCAGGGTCATAATTACCACAAGTCTAGGTAAGTGCCCTTCCAGTCAAGTTGGGGAAGGCGGTGTTAGATATATGCTTATCAGTTTAATTTTGTACCCAGCGTAATCAAATTCAAAAATAATCCAATTTTGTTGTTTGGGTGAGTAGTTCATCATCTAAAGGTACTTCCGATACGAGTCACGATAGCCGAGTGGTTGGGTGGTCGGAATTTCGAGACAGGAGTTCCGAGTTCGATTCCCAGGTGGCCGACTCGTACCAATGGGTTTTTCAAAAACTTATGTACGAATTATATCGTTGGCTTGGACATAAAGGCGGCGACGAGCTCACCACCTGTCACGTTGTCTTGAAAATGTGGAAGGTGGGTCGAAGTGACTTGTCTAGACTAGACCTCTGTCTAACCCTGTAGTGGGAATTGCGTGAAGTTATTTATTTTATTTATAAAGGTACTGCGATTTAAAAAAAACACTTTTTTTCACATTTAATTTAATATACATAACACCTATGTAAATATATTTTTGATAAACTATTTTTTAATTTTTAACATTTTTGTGAATGTCCTTTTTTATTAAAATATGACGTAGTCATTAAATATAAGTTATGATCTTTTCCGTTCAATTCCGATATCTTTCCTCTATATCCGCTTGCAGTTTGTTGACACATTAGAGACTATGTCAGACATTATGAGATAAAACTTTACGATAAATTTAATTACGGTCAGTATTTGTAAATACGTACATATAAACATTAATGAATGCTACAAAAATAATTATGTTCACGTGTTTAATGTGTCTTTTGCATAAAAATAATATATTGTAAAAGCTGGGTATGCTGAACCACAGCAAGTTGCACTCATTAGTTACTTACAGTTTTTTTATTTTTTATAGTACTAAACATTTATGAAAACACGCGAAGGCTGTACGACTCGCGGTCATTATTTAGGCAATTTTAATAATTAAAAATCAAAACTATCATATTATATCGTCTAATTCTTAAGTTAAAGACAAATCTCATGATACCGTATAAAATAACATCATTTCAATCATGACTGATTGTAACAAAACAAAGTGGTGTAAACAAGATTGTGTCATATCTCAGGCAGATATTGTATCTCGACTATACATATTAGACTCTCTCTCTCGTCTCTTGACTCGAAATTCCAACCACCCAACCACCCGGCTATCGTGACTTCTATGAAGATGAAATCAGATATGGAAATTGACCATGCTTTGAAGACTGTAAATGATTTTCGTAAACTCCTTCCGCTAAGTTGTAGAACGGGGGACAAAAGTTTGTACAGAAAAATTTATTATTTTCAAATTTATTTAATTTTCAAAGTTGTAAATATCGGTGTTGGTAATTAGCTTTCGGATTGCATTCTAATCCACGCGAGGCCGCTTGCGGAGAGATAGTAAAATATAATTTTGATATCTATGAAGTGTTTTATGCAACCGTGATTCATGAATGTACCGCCTTTCCACATTGTTGTACCGACTACCATTTACAAAATACCGTTAGAGGTGGCTCGTAGTCGGGGTACCAAAGGTGTAGCGAAGAAACTATCGTTCTACTCATTTATTTAATATTTCCGATGCGCTGCAGAATCTAGGTTTACCCATAAGCTTTTAGGTAAAAGGCTTTAGAGCCTTAATCGTAATTTTTGTGTAAGTTTTAGAGTGTGCAAAAGTAACAGACAGGTATGACCATTGGGGTGTAAAGTTAAGCTCGGTATTACAATACAAAAAAAAGTCTAGACATTTAAGTCCCTCCGGCCCACCTTCCAACGAAGACATTTTTCGGGACAACATGACAGGTGGTGAGCCTGTCGCCATCTTTATGTCTAAACCAACGATGATCGTACATAAGTTTTTACTATTTTAAAATGAGCATAGCTAGTACAATTATAGGTTTGCAAAACTTACATTGGCAATGTCAAAACTTCAGCTAGAAGTTATACGAATATACAGTTGGCTAAACTGTACCGTCTGACCTGATGTCATGACTCACGAGTCACGAGAGTGCTCCACTGTTTGACAGCGCGTAGCAAGAGGCGGGACTTAACGTGTCTTCCGAAGCACGGAGACGCTCGAGATAAAAGCCACTAAAGAGGTCAGCTTGGCCGCCTAGTATTGTTCAATTTTTGATGGTCGTTTTAAAACAAGAATAGTTTTTATTTTTCAGGCTGCAGAAAATCGCTACTTGTTTAGTTTACAAAATGATTATTTATTATTATTACAATATTATGATTGGTTCAAACATACATAGCCTATTAAAGTCCACTGCAGGAAATAGGCCTCTCCCATACGAAGGATTTGCCATATTCACCACGCTTGGCAGGCGGATTGCTTCAAAGAGGAAATAAAATAATACTGTAGTACCTAATCTTCTTATAATATATATAAGAAGAATCTATTTAATTCCACCTGAAAAATTTTATTCCCCAAGAGTATAATCTTCCATTAATTTGCAAATTGTTATACACGTGTTTATTTTATATATGGCAAATATATTACTGGCACTAGAAGATATTTCAGTACATTAATAAATAAACAAATATAGGCACCTACATAATTATATGCAATAAAGTAGACTAGTGGTGGAGGCGCTTGTTTTAAGTGTTAAATTTACCATGAGCTTGGCGTTGAAGGAAAACGTCGTGAAGAAACCTGGCTGTTTTTTTTAGAGAAACCTTCACCCCGCTATGGGCATTTCCAGATTGCTAATATAATTTATGTACCATGACAGACAGTATTATTTATTGTCTGTTTTAGTGTCAAAATTCAATATTGAGTAAATTATAACTATTCCTAGGCTAAGTAGCTCCGGAAGTTTCAGAGAAAATCACACAATATTCACGCTAAAAATGCCTACATGTCTGCAACTAATTAGTGTTAGGCGTTTTCCCTACCTCGGATAAGTAATAAAGAACACAGTGAAGTGGCGCGTACTGCACCAAAGTGGGTCGTTGCCCGAACACCCCGCCATTATGAATGACTCACCGGTTGCGTTCCCACCGGACGCCTGAAAATTCATTTAGTAGTCCAATTTATATTTTACTAGCTGTTGCCTTTTACTATGAAAACTATAAACGTTCATTGTATGTTATATTTTACTATGTGGACTTAAATAAATAAATATAAATAAATATCTTCACGCAATTCCCAATACAGGGGTAGACAGAGGTCTAGTCTAGACAATTAAGTCCTTTGACCCACCTTGCACCGAAGATATTTTCGGAAATCGTGACAGGTGGTGAGCCTGTCGCCATCTTTATGTCTAAACCAACGATGATCGTACATAAGTTTTTACTATTTTAAAATGAGCATAGCTAGTACAATTATAGGTTTGCAAAACTTACATTGGCAATGTCAAAACTTCAGCTAGAAGTTATACGAATATACAGTTGGCTAAACTGTACCGTCTGACCTGATGTCATGACTCACGAGTCACGAGAGTGCTCCACTGTTTGACAGCGCGTAGCAAGAGGCGGGACTTAACGTGTCTTCCGAAGCACGGAGACGCTCGAGATAAAAGCCACTAAAGAGGTCAGCTTGGCCGCCTAGTATTGTTCAATTTTTGATGGTCGTTTTAAAACAAGAATAGTTTTTATTTTTCAGGCTGCAGAAAATCGCTACTTGTTTAGTTTACAAAATGATTATTTATTATTATTACAATATTATGATTGGTTCAAACATACATAGCCTATTAAAGTCCACTGCAGGAAATAGGCCTCTCCCATACGAAGGATTTGCCATATTCACCACGCTTGGCAGGCGGATTGCTTCAAAGAGGAAATAAAATAATACTGTAGTACCTAATCTTCTTATAATATATATAAGAAGAATCTATTTAATTCCACCTGAAAAATTTTATTCCCCAAGAGTATAATCTTCCATTAATTTGCAAATTGTTATACACGTGTTTATTTTATATATGGCAAATATATTACTGGCACTAGAAGATATTTCAGTACATTAATAAATAAACAAATATAGGCACCTACATAATTATATGCAATAAAGTAGACTAGTGGTGGAGGCGCTTGTTTTAAGTGTTAAATTTACCATGAGCTTGGCGTTGAAGGAAAACGTCGTGAAGAAACCTGGCTGTTTTTTTTAGAGAAACCTTCACCCCGCTATGGGCATTTCCAGATTGCTAATATAATTTATGTACCATGACAGACAGTATTATTTATTGTCTGTTTTAGTGTCAAAATTCAATATTGAGTAAATTATAACTATTCCTAGGCTAAGTAGCTCCGGAAGTTTCAGAGAAAATCACACAATATTCACGCTAAAAATGCCTACATGTCTGCAACTAATTAGTGTTAGGCGTTTTCCCTACCTCGGATAAGTAATAAAGAACACAGTGAAGTGGCGCGTACTGCACCAAAGTGGGTCGTTGCCCGAACACCCCGCCATTATGAATGACTCACCGGTTGCGTTCCCACCGGACGCCTGAAAATTCATTTAGTAGTCCAATTTATATTTTACTAGCTGTTGCCTTTTACTATGAAAACTATAAACGTTCATTGTATGTTATATTTTACTATGTGGACTTAAATAAATAAATATAAATAAATATCTTCACGCAATTCCCAATACAGGGGTAGACAGAGGTCTAGTCTAGACAATTAAGTCCCTTTGACCCACCTTGCACCGAAGATATTTTCGGGAAATCGTGACAGGTGGTGAGCCCGTCGCCGCCTTTATGTCCAAGCCAACGATATAATTCGTACATAAGTTTTTGAAAAACTCAATGGTACGAGCCTGCCAATTGGGGATCGAACTCGGGTCTCTCGACTCAAAATTCCGACCACCGAACCACTCGGCTATCGTGACTTTTTTTTGTTGACGTTCATGTGGACTTAAACAGTTAGATTTAAAGAATATAATTTCTTATAAAACATGGTACACGTAATGAGATACAAAGTGTTTTGATATAACATATTAAAGATAATTTTACATCTAGAACATAAAAATCCAGTGATAGTATTCTCTGTGATTAGAAGCTTTATATTTTAATTTTTACTATGGTCGAGACAAACTCACGTCGAGGGGCTTCCGTATTACTCCATAAATTTATAAATTTTCATTTAGGTTTTCTTATAAATATTAAAAATGAGGTTCTAGTCTATTTTTCTCATAACAAGTTTTATTATAAAGATTATATGGTGCGTTTGTAAAAGAAAACATTGTTTATATGTATAATGAAAACTGTAATTTGAATAGAACTTAATTTAAGAAAAAACGTTGAGGCTTTACAAATTTGGTTTTTCATGCAGTTGATTTGTATGAAATAGTAAATTTAACGTTTCTTTCGCCTTAGTTGTTTCCTTTCCGCTATACATATTTGCTCTAATTATTTATATTGTTTCCTATTTCTAGGACACTATTTTTAGTTAAATTGTTATATGCAGTTGCTTTTAAAATTACGTAAAAAATGCAAAGTAAACCTCTAAAATATTACGAGTAATTCACGATAATGGAAAACGTGACGAAATTGTGGTACAGCTTACAACAAATGTTTCCTACATAATTATAATATTATATCATAAGATATTTAATGCAAATTTCTTTCTTAAAGATTGCGCAACTTATTAATCTGAATTGTGTTAAAATTTTATTTAAATTTAATGCGTTTGGTGTGCAACTCACGCTCTGGAAATATATTTTCTCTAATTTTCGATTGAAACGTGAACAAAAATAATCTTTCTTTATAAGTGCCTAATGAGAGAGCATCTGCGAAATATTTCAGGGAACATAACCATCAATCACCGATTCAGCATAGTTAGTTGGTTGAGGTCGAGACGAGCGCCCGCTGCCGTATCCAGAAATAAGCGGCATCGACCTTGTGTGCGGATGCACGCCTCGTTGTTTTTATTATTTAACATTTTTTTTCCGTGTAAGCCATTAGCACCAAGGTGATGGCCAGTGTCCAGTCATGACAGATATTGCAGGATATTGTTTCATGTAGTTGTGGTTATCATTATTTGTTAGTAATTTTATGTAAATAATTATGATGTCATTTTTGACTTTACTAACTTCTGTTTAACTAATTTCGTTTTGGAATATTAGGGATTCACGTTTTTTTCTAAAAATGTACAGAGAGAGAGAGAGAGAGAAGGCATATAATAGAATAGTGCCATTTGAAAAATAAAACAAATAATAAACCTAATAATAAGAATAACCGGTTATTATAACCGTGTATTAACGGCATAAGAATATACCGTCCCCACATTTTCATGTGGTTGCCGTAAGAGGCTACTAAGCCTACTAAGGGGTTATGGCAGGCTAATCATCCCGAAAAATATCAGGAAAAAAATTTAATAGACTGATGACGGGCAGCAGCGTTGGAAATGAGAGGTGTCTGTCTCGTCCTGCAATGGCCAATCGGCCTGTTCAGCGTGGCGAACATTGCAAATCCTCTCTTATTTGAGAGGCTTATGTCCTGCAATGGACTTCTATAGGCTGTTATGTATATATGTGTGCATATATTGCTCACTTAAATTAGCTTTGTTGGAGGAAAGCAAGATATGAACATTTAACTAGACAATTTAATAAACAAGGAATGCAAAAATCTAACTTGACATCTAGATCATGCCTTCTATCTATTTTTAGGTAGACCATAATCTACCTTAAAAATTTCACTCCCTTTATTTATCTTGATTAGATTTCGGTTACTCATTATATAAGAGAGTTATTTGTGAACTTTATTACGAATACAATGCTGCAGAGTAGCACGGGTCTTCTAGTATGCATTCTTTTAAGATTGTAAGGCCAGTTAAGTCTTAAGATAAAATATACGAAGTGCTATCTCGCAGGACGTGACCAACGGACCGTTACCCGTGTCGTTTTATTACTGATTGCGTGATATTTCTCCTATTCTCCCCGATGTACGAGAGAAATTAATTTCCTCGCGTATCTGATAGCGATCACGATCGATGAGACGCAATCACGACTCCGACGCACAAATGATTTGTTACACACTTGAAACTCACGCGAGGCTTTGAAAGGATACGCTATTTTTATATAATTAGTGTAATTTAAATAGTCACGATAGCCGAGTGGGTGATCGGAATTCGAGTCAAAAGACCGGAGTTCGATCCCCAGGTGGCAGGCTCGTAACAATGAGTTTTTTAAAAGTTATGTACGAATTTATATCGATGGCTTAGACATAAAGACGGCTATGGGCTCACTACCTCTCACTTTGTTCCAAAAAATGTCTTCGGTGGAAGGTGGGTCAAAAGGACTTAATTGTCTAGCCCTCTGTCTACCCCAGTATTGGGAATGGCGTGAAGTGTACTTTAAATCGTGATTATTTGTCTTATTTTCATCGCTTATTTAAAGTAGATTTAAAAGATAATAACATTAAAATTTCCCCAGATTGTGCAATTAGATATGACAAGGATATAATTTCTTAATCTGTCACTGATAATGTATGTCAATGTTATATTTCTACCTACGAGTAACACGTAGTGATTATTTACTCTTTGTCAAAGTAATAGTAGCCCTAAATTGGGAGTTGCAGGTAAATTGTGTTTTTAAATTTTTAGGTTTTAAAAAATTTTATTTATATCATAAAAATAAGCCATTAAGAATAGCAAATAAGAGAAAATTTTTTTCCCAAATATCAAGGTTTAGAGATAACACAATTACATTCTACGAAATTCCAAATAATACCTAGTATCCTTTAAGTTAAATGTATCTTCTTTAATTTTGTAATAAGCAAAAAGATATCTTTTTGTCATAAATCTAATAACAATATTTAGTTTACTTCAACAGAGCAATTAGGAGCGAGATTGTTCCTCGTAATTTTACCACAGTTTTATAAAGCGTATCTAGATCTATAGTATCATCTTTAGAAAATAATATGATTTTTGCTTCTAAATAAGAAACTATGGACGAATACCCTGTTGTGTCATAACGAGCTAAAGAATCGAAAATCGAAACAAGTAAATGTTGCTCGATGTTGAATTATAATTCTTGCAAATATTCTGCCAGGAAATCGTTCTGAATGACTAGCGCTCCGTTTACACTGGGACGCTTGAAAAATGTTCGCTTGACGCAAATACGTTATCTATTTTGGAGTTCTGCGTCAATGCCTCGTTGTTATCTGTATTCTGCAGTTTCACGATCTCTACAACGTCTTCCCCAGTTTAAGATACTTTCACCACATTAAATTGTCTTAATAATAAAACTGATATGCTATTGTAATTAACAATTCTATTTATTAATTTAAAACACTAGTGGTATTCTTCTATGCCTCTTTTTTGTTGTGGTTTTTGCAGTAATGACACATAGCCCAAAAACCAGAGACAAAATTTTCTATATTTACTTAAACTTGTCTTTACACAAAATATCTCTATGTATAATATTATAGCAGTAAAGAAAGTTTATTGAATCAATAATCGATGACTATTATTTTTTAATTTTATAAAGTTTATTTTTTATGTCTTTTTCTTCTAAGATTGATACAAAAGATATATAGATGCTAATATAAACTGTGTTTTGTTGTAAGACATTGTTGTTCGAGACTCTCTTCTACCCGACGGTTGTCAGTTCGAAGAAGTTAAAATATAGAATGTCCTATATAAGTGAGAATTTTATAAAATGGACTGAACGCGCGGTATATGCATGTAATATTGAATTGAATAGAAAAGAGCCAAGTATGGCTTACATGTTTTGAAATAAAAATTACAAAAATGCATAATACGACATTACGGAGTCGAATAAAATCGTTCGTTGAAAAAACCTTGTCGGGTGGCTATGCCGAGGCTTGAGGGGAGAAGGGGGAAGACACTAGAATGGAGTACTATGTTTCAACGACGTAACGTACTACGCTGATGTTGTGTATAGAGGTACTTAACGTGGTTCCACTACACACTGAGTAATTTTGAATAACGCTGTAAACTTAAAATTAAAAAATATTTACCGTTCTTTTAGTTAATTTTAGTGTTTTTGCTACTGACTTTAATGCTTAAAAATGAAAATATGGGTTTTAAAAGGCAGGTTGTATTAATATTTTACTTGTATTTTAACCTGATGTCTGGAAAAGTTAGGACAGTGTGTAACTTTTTGTAATCTTATGTTTTTCGTTTTAATGTTGACACTCAAAAGTGTTAATATTAATCTGTGTAAATATAGTAACAAATAAATACAATCTTAATTTATGAGTCACATTAGAATAAATTATAATGTAGCGTATAACCACACCATACCATAAATATTTGATCTTACGTGAGTATATCATTAAATATATATATACCTTACGTTTGTCACATACTAGGTATATTTGGTGGTACTCATAATGTAAAGGTACATTTTAATGGGGGGCTAAAAAGTAATGATTTCATGGGTGCCCGTAATCTCAGAATAAGTTCAGGAAAACGTATACCTGTCCCTCTCATATATTATCTTTCTCGCTTTCACGTTCGTATTGATCGCCGTCTAGACTTGTTGATCACGACGAATTCGGTCGAGGGTTGGACGTCCTCTGAACTAAAAGCTAGTTCCCTTGACATCGCATTTAAATATCTTCACACTAAATTTTACGAGTCCGTGTTTTTATATTTTCAAATACTAGGCAATCGATTTTATTTCTTATTACAAAATTTTTAAATAGGTAATAGAAAACCAACCACATAAAAAAGTCATCATTAACAATAAACAGATTTTGTTATATAAAATTATATGTGGATAAAGAATACTTTAAAAATATATTTTCAGGTGTGTGAATTATTCTAATACAAAAGTTCGTTGTCTTATAATTTTATCGCAATTAAAAGATAAGCATTGACGCAAATGTCTGTCGCCTAGTGTTTTTAGATAAACTTAGCCTCAAGCTGTTTAATAATAAAAGTACATATTAGAGTAGCCATAAATGTCCATCTTTATTTGGCGTGTTAGTCCCGCGAGTACTCAATAGTGGCTCGAGCGATTTCAATATTTTTTGTTTTGTTCACCTGAATACTTAACTGAATAAGCATTGGCTTCGCCCCGAGGCTCTGTCTGTGTTAAATATCTTTAAATAAAAAATATTTAGATTACGACTGATTCTCAGACTTACTGAATATGCAAAAAAATTTCATAAGAATCGGTCAAGCTGTTTTGGAGGAGTGTGTTCCCTAAGTGTGTCACTATGACACGACAATTTTATATATTAGATGACTTTTCGTCAAGTAGATTCGAGGTTGTGAGAACCGAACTTATTTCTTCAAAAACCTTTTCATCCTTTTTATATGGAACCCTCAAAAAACTTTACTTATTGTGCAGTATCTAATAAAATCTGCGGACTGTTATATGATAAAACTGTATGGCTAAATATCTCAGTTACCAAATTGTAAAACATGGTTACAATGTTCAATTCAATGGTTACGATCATTTACCTTTGAGAATATTTTATGTTGTACAATGGAAGATAATTAACGGAAAAGATTATATAATGATGTTGATGAATAATCAGTGGTTGGACAGAATACCAATAATTATTTATTATTATTAGTATTTATCTTTTCATCCATGCAATAGAAAATTTAGCGTCACCTGAAATTCCATAAGTACTCACTTGGTACTGGTGTTAATACAAAATACAAATATGCACTATAAGAATTGTACTTACTATGAATTCGAAACCTATCCATTCCATTTTAGTCGATGCAATACTAAGGATTGAAATACTTAATTTTTCTTTTAACGTGGGACTGATATCTTAAGGCCTAAGGTAGTGATTCCCAAACTTTGTTCTGACATGGCCTGGTCATTTTTCTTACGAAAATGGGGTAAATAAGTATAATATACATATTACAATAAGTTATATGGTTGGGTGATCAGAATTCGAGTAAAGTGACCCGTTTTCGGTCCTCAAGGCTCGTACCAATGCGTTTTTTTTTTTTCAAAAACTTCGTACTATTTATATCGTTGGCTTAAACATAAAGACGGTGACGGGGTCACCACCAGTCACGTTGTCCCAAAAAATGTCTTCGGTATAAGGTGGGTCCTAGACCGCTGTCTACCATGGCGTAGGCAGAGGCCCAGGGAAATAAGTCCATTCCTCCAAAGCTTATTTGGGACAACGTGACAGGTGAGCGAGTATAATAAACTTACATACACATGTATTTACATTGAGAAATGTTCCTGTATACATCCAAACATTCATGATTTGAGCATATGTATTTATATTCAGCACACAAATGTTTTCCCCTTACAGGATTCGAACCCTTAGCTTCGAAGGCAGAGTCATTACCAACTAGGCTATAGGGTTGGTTGTTTTGTCAATGTTTGTTTAACATAAATACAAATAATGGTGATTGTACGTACAATTATTACTTTCTACATTGTCACTTGTTTATTACTTTGTCAATATTAACAATATTGATATTGGTAGTATAATTTTTTGACACAAATTTAAATTGGTGAATTTCTATTTAGAGAAACACGAGAATTTGTTAATCCATACTTATACTTTTACCGTGTGGTAACGGCGTAAGAATATTGCCTCTCCCTTTCATCCCGTGGGTGTCGCGATTATCATTATCGCAGCCGATAGATGGCGGGAGAACCATCTCTAAATATATCAGACCGAAATAATCATACTAAAGATGGGCAGCAGCGTCTGAGGTTCGATTGGTCTTGTACTGCGATCGCTAATCCGCTTGCCAAGCGCGGTGATTATCGCAAATCCTCCCTATGTGAGAGGCCTATGTCCTGCAGTGGACTTTAAGAGGCTGTTATGTATATGTGTATGTATGTATCCATTCTCACCACAATATTCTCCACTCCATATCATCTATAAGCCAGTCGATAATAAATTACGACTTACTAATCAAATTAATACACGGTGACCATGTTATACTTACTTGCGTCATACATTGTGACATTTTTATTGATTTAGTAGTTAATACCTTGATATAAATACATTAATGTACAGGGATCGAATGTCAACGGTATCAAGTCGGGTTTAAGATAAGGTGACAAGGCTTATACGTGTTATTACGTCGTACGTATTACAAGACTATGTTGTCAATGGAAAAGAATTACATGATCGCACATTATACATAAATTCTCGTACAATATGAGACTATTTTATTATATCAAAGAAAATTAATAGTAAATATCTTCTTTCTTTTCTATACTTATTTCAAATACTGCATGAATAGACAAAGCTCGGTTTGTGCTAGTCATATTTAAAATTTTTGATCTATGTAATACTAGCTATAAGTCACGATAGCCGAGTGGTTGGGTGGTCGGAATTTCGAGTCAAGAGACCCGAGTTCGATCCTCAAGTGGTCGTACCAATGGGTTTTTCTAAAAACATATGTACAAATTATATCTTTGGCTTCGACATAAAAGACGGCGACGGGCTCACCACCTGTCACGTTGTCTCGAAAAAATCTTCGGTAGAAGGTGGGTCGAAGGGACTTAAATGTCTAGACAAGACCTCTGTTTTCCCCTGTATTGGGAATTGCGTGAAGATATTTTATTTTTTTATTTATTTTATAGCTGCCCCCACGGCTTAGCTCGCAGTTTAACACTTAACGCGGAACCCTAATTATATTTATAAAATAGCCTATGTTACTGCTTATAACATTAGCTATCTGTCAGTGAAAGTCCTGTTAAAATTGGTCCAGCCGTTTCAGTGATTAGCCGGAACAAACAGACAGACAGACACATAGACAGAAAAAAAATGTAAAAAAGTCATATATTGGTATATGTGCCGTATATGTATTCATATAGTAAAGAATGGTTATTTCAATGTTACAAAAGGACACTAATTTTATTTATATGTAAAGATAATGTTTTCGAAATTATTTCTCGTAACTATTACCTATCTTGAGCAAATAATAGAAAACTAAATTCTAACATACGGTATGGTATACTTTTATTTTATTATATTTATAAAAATAGAGGTTTAACAATTAAGCCTTCCGACCCTCCTTCCACCAGACTTCATTATTTATTTATTATTGTTAATGTTTATATCGGGATTATACCGGTGTAGTGTTGTGCGTGTAACATGTGCTATACAGGGTATAAAGGGTCTTTAGTATAAGTGGTACCATAAATTTATGCAACAACGATCTAGTTGGTGTGTTCTCATTAAAATCTATTGTAGTAGACATATAACAAAGTCCTCCCACATACTTGATATTGTATTTCGTGTTATCTATTGTATTGATTAGAGAATTATCAGAACATATCAGAATTATTTTAAGCCTTAAATTTTCTATCCATTTATTTTTTATTGATGCTTATAAAATTCTGATTTGCGCATAATGTTATAAAAGAAATGTTAGGTATATTTATTTATACTGTCAATATTCAGATTTTATTTTAAAATGGCTAATTTCGTATCGCTATAAGAAAAACGTTAGTGTTGGTTTGTAAAATAACATTGGCTATCAACAGATGATTGCGGGATTACCATTTTTATAATACCAAACAAAAATTCAGCAGAGCGGTGAAGGGCAGCAGCGTGAAGGTGGAAATACGTCAGATGCGGCGAGCGCCAAATTGAATAGATTTTTTTTTAATTTAACCGCCTTCAAATAAAATAAAAAAAGCAAATAATTACTTTTTGGCGCTGCCTTCCAGCACTTCAGTAAGTAGTGCTAATAAAAATATTTTATTTTAATTAAACAGTAACAAGATTAGCTAAGCTTCGGTGTTGGGACAGTTACCCTTACTAGTATTAGATTTCCGCGAAATCTTCGTTAAACTGGCTATTAAAAATTACAATCTAACGCTTCGAAATCTTGTAATCGCGTGCCCTTGTACCAAATTATGAAAACGAACGAACAAACTCAACATTCGTGAAACCTTATATTTTGTAATGTTAATATTTAGCTCTCCCTAAAAGACATTTCTCAATTTGATAATTTCTCCGGTTAGTATTTTATAGATTATTTTTAACTAACTTAGCTTAGTAAGGCATACTCTACTGTTCAATGCTGCCTTCGTTGTTTCCGATTCCCATACTTCAAATGCTTTAGCATCTTACATTGGGATCGGAGAAAAAAAAGAAAATAAAAAAATAATGAGGAGCAATGTATGTAATATTGTCCCTATTTAAGTATGTATATTATTGTTAGTTAGGCACAGAATTTTTTATTTTCAATCTACTTCAAACGGTTGCTTAACAACAGACACGTAGTGTTTGTATATTCTTTGACAATAGACTATAATGAAAACTCCGGCATTATCATAGTAAATACGTATAGTATGAACGTTAACCATGTACGCATGCAATGTTTTTTTTGCTTAGTTTTGTACGTACGTCGCATTGTACGTACATGTAAAATCGATTTATCCAATCGACGACTTCGATTATATTATACAGATGATAAGCCTCACTCCGTGCTTTACTCTTACACGCGCCAAATTGTATTAAGAACATTCCCTAAAGTTTCACTTTAGAAGGTTCAATAACACCTAGGTTGTTGACCGAACCTCAGGTAAAAGCTGCGTAAAAATATGCGGGACATAATTTACAGTTCAGTAAATCTGACCGTCTAATTGAATATTAACATATGTACATAAATACATACAAGACTGTAGACGTCCACTGTATGACATAGGCCTCTCCCGCAAATCCTCCTTGCGTTTGCCACATTTGCTGTGCAAGTAATTGGCGATCATAGTACCACCATCCTTGTAACTTAAACGTTGGCGCTGCTGAATATCACAGGTCTGCTGTGTTTTAGATTGTTAATAAAAATGGTACAGTAACTGAACTGAATAAAATTGTTATAAAAAAGAACTAAAAAATAATACAAGACGATGAAATAAACAATACTAAAATAAAATAATGTTAAAAAATATACAGTATGTTACAAGAATAGTGTGCATCGCAATTGGTCTTCCGTTGTATCTTAACCATGTCATGTATGTTATTGAGTCTTCCATTAGTTGCTGACGTGCAACAAAGAGCCTCGAGGTGCCGGGCAGGTATTTTACGATAATGCGTTCGAAACGTAATTTATTCCGCTGAAGTGCTAACTGCGATACAGATATATGTTAGGTTTTGGTTTGCTTCATATATGCATCCCTTGGTAAAAGATATTTATGAGTCCGAATCTGATTGCGAGTACCTACCACTAACACAAGGTCCATATTGAAATGACCCCAACTGTCGTTTAGTGTGAAAAAGATGCAAAGAAAACCCGCAAGCTGTTTTAGTGTAAACATAAAAATCTTGAGTGTATACTAACTAACTTCTTATCCACCAAGTATATTTAAACTATACCAGATACTAAAATAGTGTTCAAGTGTATACTAGTAATTTGTTGATAAAACACTGTACGAGTACGTTTGAGGAGATAACCGTAATCCGATCTATCATTGACAAGTCCAAAATAATGTCAGATGTGACGTAAAGACACGTGCGTATGACTTCAATCGGCATAATGGGGTCAATGTCTAAACGACTGACCGGCAGTTCAATTTGCAATACTGCAAATACGCATCGCGTCCTGTTTTCAGCTATTGCCGTCATTTCTAAAATCAGCATAGTCTGCTTAATAAATTCCATGGTTAGTTGTATCTGTCTACGAATAATATGTGATTTACGAATTTAATATTTATCTAAGTTAATTTCTTAATTTTATTTTACTGGATAATCATGAAATGAATGTACTAATGGACTGATAATAATGAAAGAAGGATACAGATGCAAAACTAAGATAAACTTTAACGCATGCTTTAAATATGCTAAATATGGATTTTGGATTATGGATTTTGAGACCACAGTTTATCTGTGTGTGTCTAAATATATGAATTCACCATTTGATACAGGACAGCGGAATCCTTCTTTGAATCATCATTTTACTAGCTCTGTATGTCTTTTAAACCGAAACATAATAGTGTCACTCTGTTACACGCAAAGTATGATACAAACTCGGATGTTGTGTAGTCAGGTATAGGCTCTACTCCCTATGATCTTTTACGGGGTTAACAAAGAGTATCTCGAAAAAAATCCATTTACATCCCCGTCAAAATCAATCAATCCATCTATTTAATCCTCTTTCTTAAAAGTAATTCTTTCAAACTTTCTTTTTATAGGCCTTTTATTAAAGCCGTCGCTGGTCGGAGAGGTCGCTCCAATCACGTCAATTGGCTCAATCGTCTGGAGCAAGTGACGTTCATTTTGACGTCAGCGCCTCTTTGTCTGTGGACAGAGCAATCCTCTAATGTTCCGTTGTAGCTCTGAAGAGACAAAATGTACTTGTAGACATGGTCATGTTAAAATTATTATATCGATGCTTAAATCTGTGGAGATGGTCATTAAATGGTAATATTTAATAATAGAAATGAATTGCTTTTATTCCCAGTCTGGGACAATGCGTGAAGATATCAATTTTATTTTATAATTGCTTTTATCATTTCTGGCAAAGTAAATGGCTGTTATGGCGTTTGCATATAAATAATCAAATAAGTTGTAAGGCTTAATTTAAACGATGAAAGTTGTACAGACTGTGCAAGTGATCTATTTCTTTAATTTGGTTTGATAATAATAAATTTACTTAAGATTTAAAACAAAATTCTTTAGTATGTAAAAACTACTCGTAAGCTAAGAACAAGTAGTTGAGTTGAACTTTGCATAATGTGATGTCTCAAACACTCCCGTGGTGTCTAATTTCTTTCTTGTACAATGATGCTTGAGAAAAAGTTATCAAGTTGAAATTCTATCTACTTTTTTAAGACAATGGCTTCTTTATTCTTGTCTATAAGCGTAAAACATTTTTAATTATACCTTTGAAAGTGTAGTTTACTGTGTAGTGTTACAGTTTTGTATATATATATATATATATATATATATATATATATATATATATATATATATATATATATATATATATATATATATATATATATATGTATGTATAATAGACATATAACTTACAGTTGTCACATTGTGTTAACTATCGGCAGGTCGCAAGTATAGAAAAATTAATTTACCCTGTGAATTCCCAAACCATTCAGATCACAACCCTAAAGTAGGTTATAAGAGTTTTTTTTTAATAGATTTAACGTTGTTTTTTTTTTAAATCAATGTATTTTTATTGTTACAGGTAGCAATTAAGATTATAGATAAATCACAATTAGACGCTGGCAATCTTCAGAAAGTCTACCGAGAAGTGGACATCATGAAGAGACTGGATCATCCTCATATTATTAAGCTTTATCAGGTAAATTTTCATCGGTTTTAATAGTTAACATTTGGAACTAGCGCACACGTCATCTTGGCCTAAAATATCGTTTCTGTAAGTTCCTGTAGTTTATGAAATAGCCATGTTAAATTCATATATGCAAACGATTAGGTCGTCTGAAGTAATAAGATAGATTAGGAAGTGTCCATTTTATCTCCAAAAAGAATTCAAATTACCCCCTATTTCCATGAATAAATCACAATAGTAAACGATACCTAGCGGCAATTTCACGGGGTACGCCAAGCAAACAATGTTATTGTATTGGGACCGGAAGGTCAGTGATCGCATTAAATAGAAACTCCTGTGTTTTGCAGGTTACGGACACGTTACTAAACCGGCATTTCGAAATAAGTACTGTGACTATGAAAATAATACTAACATACAAACAGGAACCATTTAACGACAGTGCGTGGGTGGTTTTATACTTTGAATATAAAACATATGTGCCTATAACATATTTTTTAGATATTGAATCTTTTGATAGAAATCTCTACGCCTGTACCAAGTTTAATGCGTCTGGATTATATATAAAAGAACTTTCCAGTACACCTCACGCTGCCACAGCGACAACGCACTTCCTAACATATTATTCGTCGTCGGTTTTAGCCTAATCCTTCTTAAAATCTAAAACCAATGCAACTGTGCTCATCAAATGTTCAGTTCATCAGCCACAGTCTTCCTTTCACAAAACCCCTGTGTTGAGCTCTTAGAGCTCTTTGTAATGAATCATCAATTTCTGTTGCTGTAGCTGCTTGTAGCTTAGGGCAACACTAATTGCAAACATTTTTTAATATGCCGTACAGGCATTGATGTTGTTTCGTACATTCTGTTCATATATAAATTTTTACTCTGAAAATGTTTCCTGTATGGTTTTCTGACGCCGTTACCGGGTGATTGAATGGCCTATTAAAAATGCGTCAGCCCGTTTAACGTAAACGGAACTAATTTGTGTGTGTTAAGTAATTTACTATTATTTATTTTTGTATTTCGTTGCTACGCTATGTAAGATCCGCACGACTGAGGAACGTCATATTAGGAACACATTAATTCGTGTAAATCTAGGACATGTTAATGCTTCTGTGACATTTGTTACGTTTTCGGGTTCGATGCACTGTAATGATATTCTGTTGTTTTTGGTGTCTGACAAAATTTAAAACGTGTCGTAAAATTTAAACTGAGTCAGAAACTGTCTCAGGGTGACAAAATATTTGTAATTCTCAACGTGTTAGTGTGCACTTCAAGTTCATTATGCAGTATTGTGATAGTGAAATGTGTGTGACCTAATGGCACCGTTAATTTTTCTTAATTAATATTTATTAAAATAAAACATAGATTAGGAAAACGTTACTTACATAGCTCTGATCCCGAAGTAAGTACCTTAAGCACTTGTGTTATGGGATCAGAAACAACGATGGTATCCCAAGTCCCTTTGACCCACCTTCCGCCGAAGATATTTTCGGGACAACGTGGTAGGTGGTGAGATCGTAAATACATACATAAGTTAGTAAAAGTAACAGCCAACGATGTAATTCATACTTCTTCCTGCCCTTATCCCATGCTATGTGGGGTCGGCACAACATGTATGCTTCTTCCACTCTCCTCTATTTCCCGTCATCTCAGTACTCACTCCTTTCTTTTTCATGTTTTCTTTCACACAATCCATCCATCGTTTTTTTGGTCTCCCCATAGCTCTTCGTCCATCCACATTCATCTCTGCAGCATGCACTCTTCTTTCATCCATCACTTTCGTTGCCCAGCACTCTGATCCGTACAATACGACAGGCCTCACGATCGTTTTTTAAACTTTGCCCTTAAGTTTAGGAGGCATGCGTGGGTCGCAAGTTTTCCCGAGACCTGTCGCCATTTCATCCATCCCGCATTTATTCTATTCTTTGCGTCCCGGTCGACATTGCCGTCACTTTGGATCAATGACCCAAGGTAACGGAATTCGGAGCAGACTGGTAGACGGCAAGGCAATACGACGAAAACTGGATGGACCAATGTAGTCACAGAACTATGTAATTCATAAGTTTTTGAAAAAACCCGTTGGTACGAGCCTCGAGGATCGAACTCGGGTTTCTTGATCCGAATTCCGATCACCCACCCTCTCGGCTATCGTGACTTCAAAGATTTTAGCATTTTTATGGTTTTTTCTTTTGGAAATTGATTTTGTTTGTGTGTTATAAATTTAGTAGTATGAAATTAAAATGTGAGGTCCCGATAGTTAGTAGTGACCCTGCCTTCGAAGATAAGGGTTGCGGGTTCGAATCACGCTTGGGAATACATTTGTGTGATCAATATGAATGTTTGTACTCGAGTCACGTAGATATATGTGCATATGAATATTTATCTATGCAAATATATATATATATATATATATATATATATATATATATATATATATATATATATATATATATATATATATATATATATATATATATATATATATATATATATATATATATATATATATATATATATATATATATACACATATATATATATATATATATATATATATATATATATATATATATATATATATTGTACCGTTAGCGTGGACAATAAAAGCACCACTAATGCTCACCACCTGTCACGTTGTCCGAAATCAGCTTCGGTATAAAGTGGGTCGAAAGGACTTTCTTGACTAGAACATTCTTGTATCACTCCCGTTACTAAGACCACGTGATGAACATACACTTATTGTTCAATTAATTAATATTGGTCTTTTATTATTACATATTATTGTAATTTTGCACTATGAACTATCATATCCTCTATATTTTAGTATATGATATAATTTGAGATAAAGCACTAGTTAGTTCATATATTTTATTAAAACTCTTACCCATGACCTAGACCTAGGCGATTAAGCCTAGAATGCCATAATAGCAACCTACAAATGGCAAAAAATGTTTGGTACTGGAAATTATTTGGTAGGCAAACGAAATAATTATAACCTCTCATTCTTGAGAGCCTATGGGTAGCAGTGATCTTGTACACTTTTACAAGCCAACCAAAGAAAAACACAAAATAAACGAAGTGTTAAATTAAAAGCATATCTGGAAAGACAACATTATAAAAAATCTATCCAGTTACCAAGACACGAAGAACTTACTTTGAGATTGCGTGACGTGTCATCGCATGTCATGTATATCTGAGACAATACTGTTGTTATAGATAAAAAAATAATATGACTATAACATAATAATATAATAAAGTCGCTGACTAGAACGAAATCCATAGCAAATTTGATCCAACTGTAAACATTTATGATGTGTAAGTATAACATTTAGTCACATACAA
This sequence comes from Sericinus montela, assembly GCA_029286605.1. Lineage (NCBI taxonomy): Eukaryota > Metazoa > Arthropoda > Insecta > Lepidoptera > Papilionidae > Sericinus > Sericinus montela. The sequence continues at coordinate 3,400,729 of JAGSMR010000040.1, forward strand.
GAAGTTACATACGATTACTAAGATTATGATTACATCATGTATATAATCGAAATGTTTATAAACGATGACGATATTGGTACAACAACTTTGTTTATCTTTTTAAAAGCAGTGGGAGTCGAACAAACCTCGAAACTGCTTCAGCTCAGAAAGTGGGCGGTATTCATACGTCTTTGATGTAATTTTAAAGGTTTTGCTAAAAAATTTCCATATTTTTTTGCAAGTTCTTCTCCTGACAGATTTCGATTACGGCAAAACTATCAAATTCTTTGTTGTAATGTTTATCTTCTCACTAATGATGTAAATGTAATGCTTATAAAGATTTTAATACAATAAAACTTGATATAAAGTGTAGCATTTGTATGCACTACAACACAGTTGTGAAAATAAACAATTGACCCTATAAATAAACACAAGTTTTTATTTGACACTTTCAAGTTACTGTTTAAGCAGTGCTACGTGTACCTACACACTTGTTATAAGAATGACTAATATTTTAGTAGGAAGTACTAATTGTTGTGCTTTTAAAAAGCTCAACAAATCGAAAAGCATTCCCAGGTTCGTATAAGATGAAAAACTCGGCAGGACATTTAAAGTAATGGGGCTATAGAGGAAAATTTCTGCGCGTCTTCTACATATATATAAATCTTTACTATGCTAAATATCTCTCCTCCGTGCCGATGTGAACCAATATATAAAATATATTAATCAAGAATGAATACAGTATACATTAATTTAATTAGAAAAAAACCCTTAAAAATTACATCGTTTCATCATTCACAAATAAAACTTTACTGAACAGTCACATCAGTCACAGGGAATCCTACTTTGGGACGTCATCCAATACCAAAGTAGGATTCCCTGTGACTTGGTCATTACATAAAATACGTATACACGTACATAGAAAATATTCATTTATATATAAAAAATATGACTAGTAGAAGCATTCATATTCGTCACATTTATTGTTGTTCCTAGCGGAACTCTCGAAACTCGAAGCTCGAACCTGCAACCTATTGCTTTGAAGCAAGGTCACTACCAATTGGGCTATTAAGTCGTCATAGTAAAAATTAAAAAAAAAATATCAATGTCGTCATAGTGCAATAAAATATTTTTATTAAGCTGGGGAATATATCATTGTATTTAACTAGATATCCTTATTACGTGTGCCTCACATGCAATGTTTATTTAAAATATAATGGTTACTAGACAACGTTGTCTCTAACTCTTATAACAAAACGACGCTTGTATAAAATCGTAACAAGGAATGTAACAATATAAGCATTATACATGTTATGTTTTACATAACAACGCATCGCAGCTAAGCTGATGCCTACAACGCTTCCTCATGCACTACTTCCTCTTACATTTGTCGATTCATTTTAAATAAATTTTGTTATATCAGTTTAAATATTTTTATGGTGATAACTAACTAAATTGTTTTTTTATCATGTTGCTAATTATACTATTCAAAACTACAGAACGTCGCTATCGTTATTCCGTTTCGGATTCATTTGTTGACCTACTTGTTCACCTAATAAACAAATAAAATAATACATGCTAGCGACAAGATATAATTAGGAACAATAGTTTTTGTTTTATTTTTTTCGATTTACCTAAGGATTTGATTAAAAATGAAGGAAAAAAGAAAGGCTAAATTAATTTTAATATCGAAAATAAGATAGAAATATTATGGTTATGAGGCTAAAAATTTAAAATTACTCAAAGTAAGTCGCAGTCGTTATAAAAAGATAAGGGCAATTTTTTTTAAATTATGTGTGTGAATATTCATTCATTCTAATAAATTTAAATGTTCGTCGTTAAAAACTAACAGACTATATACACAAACTTTCGCATTTTTAATGATACCACTATAGCATCTATTTACGATTATATCCTAAACTTTATTACTATACAAGCGTAAAACATATACGGTACAAGGATTGTCCTTGTTTACTCTTTAAAATTGAGAAACTTTTTATCAGGGTTTTTATATCGTATCAATTCCCTACACTTAGCCTAGTTAAACATAGATAATTAGAATCCCCGGAGGGTCACACCGTATTTACATTAGTGAGTTTCGGACCTTTGTACGGTGCCTGTTTGTACTTCTCCCCTAACATGGTCAGCGGTAATTGATTTGTCGTGCATCGCCCTCTCGAACGTGTACATATGTACACAGCTTTAGTATATAATACGTAACGGTTAGCTTGAAATTCTGTAAATTTATTTTAGTCCATATTTTTACATTTTTGTGTATATATGTATGTATGTGTATACCCAATACTGTCGTCTAGACAGTTGAGTTCTTTCAAACCCCATTTCACTAGAGTTTATTTGGGGCAGGCATTGTACATGTTGCATTCAAATAAAAAAAATATCTTGTCGCCATTCCCAAAACAGGGTTAGACAGAGCCCTCGACAATTAAGCAGTGGTAGAGCCACGCATCATCTTTTGTTGTTGCATGAATGGGTCGACTCGACCGGGGAAGAACCACGACCTCACAGTATACCGGCGTGAAGTAGAAGTCTAACAAACTTCTGCGTTTCGTCTGGTGAGTGCAGGTAACCAGAGGCCCACACACCCCCCTCTCCTAATTCTGGGAGGGGGGGCACTCTTAGGTTGGCAACGCATCTGCTATGCCTCTGGTATTGCGGGTGTTCATGGACGGTAATCACTTACCATCACGTGAGCCGCCTGCTCGTTTGCCTCACTATAAAAAAAATGTCTTTTCGACCCACCTTCCACCGAAGACATTCTGGGGACAACGTGATAGGTGGTGAGCGTGTCGCCGTCTTTATGTCCAAGCCAACGATATAAATCATACATAAGTTTTGAAAAACCCCATTGGTACGAGCCTTGAGAATCGAAATCTGGACTCGTGACTAGAATTCCGATCAAACTACCACTCGGCTATCGTGACTTAAATATGTGCACTTAAATGTCGCATTCAGAGTGTCTAAAGCTAACGCATACAAATCAATGAACGTTCGTTATTCATTCACGTAAAAACTAATGAATTATTTAGATCACACTATAAATCAGTGTGATCTAAATAGTTATTTGGACATATTATTACGATAAGCATCAGGTAAGTCGGAATAATTCCTGCCCTCCGAGAGCTATCTTTATAAGGTAAGTTTTTCGTACAGGTTATAAATACTAAGACGATACTGCATTCACTACAGCGCGATTAGTATAGTCAATAATTTTCAGATCATATATCGGTTTTTAGAAAATGCTTCTTTGATAGTAGAATATTAAAATATGTGTGTGTGCTAACTATACTATAGTAATAGTATAGTTTGCACAGATACTTCTTGGTTGGCAACATTACAGCTAAACGGGCTTTCGCAAACCCCTTTTTCGCCTCTTCAGAAGGAAGGTGGAGAACTAGCTTTACATGCATACATTTAATCACGCCTCTTTCCTGTAGGGGTAGGCAGAGACCACTTCTTTCCACTTGCTACGATCCTTACATACTTGTTTCGCTTCGTCCACTTTCATTATTCCCTTCATACATTCTATTCGATTCAGGGTACTATTGACCTGGCCTTTTTTCAGGACGTCCGTGATTTGGCCTCGAAACGTCCGCCTAGGTCTTCTCCTTCCTACACCTCCATTCACACTCGCCTTGTATGCTTTTTTCGTCAATCGTCCTTCATTCATTCTCTCGACATGGCCAAACACGCAACGTTTCCTTATTTCACTATTCCTTATCCTGTCTCTCAGTTTAACTCCTAACATACTTCTTAATGCTCTCATCTCAACTGCATTTACTCTGCTTTCACGTTTCTTCTGCCATACCCAACTTTCACTTCCGTACATGAGTGTTGTAACCAAAACTCTCTTATAGACAGCCAAACGAGCCTTGTTAGACACCTTCCGACTGTTCATAAAGGAGTGCAAAGCTCCATTCACCATGTTTCCTGCATTCACTCTTCTTTCAATATCACTCTCACACTTTCCATCTCTTGTGAACTTTGAACCCAGATACACAAACTCATTCACTTGTTCAATTTGTTCATCTCCAATCATTATATTGCAGTAATACTTGATCATCAGCATAGAGAAAACATTTGACGAGTTACTCATTCATTCTCAACCCACTTTCATTCTCTTTTAAATCTGTCAAGCAATTGTTCATGAACAGATTAAACAGCCACGGTGACGCTCCACATCCCTGTCTAACGCCTTAACGCCTTTTCCGATATTAAACCATTCAGTGTATGCCCCGTTTATCCTTACACAAGCACAAGAATCCCTATAAAGCGATTGCAATGCTCGTATGAGGATACTGCTGACACCGTTCACGGACAATGCTGACCACAATTCATTCCTCACCACTCTACTAGCTTTATTATTATAATAAACTTTAAACTCTTTTATGATTATTTAAACTAATGCTGTAATTTAGTTCTGAGACTGGATCTGAACCTAATTTAGTTTTGTTCTTGTAATCCTTATAATAAAATTGATATTTTTGTAAAATTACCAAATGTTAATTTTTAATGTGGCAGAGCCGCGCATAAGCTTTTCGCGCATCAGCTTCACAGAGAGAGAAGATTTTAATTAAAGGGGTCACAACTTTTCTGTTAAGATTTAAACTTAGCAAAACAAATAATGAAGCTATGTTAACTGGTTACTTTGATGCGTCGAGTTCGCAGAAGTTAGTTCCGTTTTCAGTGAAATCAAAGTAACTAAGGCGGTAGTACAGACAGCAAAGTTATTTTATTGGTAATATAACTTTGGTGTTCCAATTTTAGGTTTATTTAAGTTATTGAACGTTTATTTGAGTGTACGAGAGAAGCCATGACATAGGAATTATAAAATATTTAATAAATATAATTATGAAATAATTAGTTTATGAATAAAATTTTATGAAAATTTATTTACGTCTATATTATTAACCTTTTTTTGTGATCCCTTTTTAAATTGAAAAAAAAAAGTATTCTAGTAAGTAGTGGTCACCTTGAACGTGAACAGATGTCCTTTGTTTACTGACTGCCGCCAGTTGTTTAATATTTGTCGAGCATTTTATATAGTAATTTATGTACCTACGAGTAAATTAGCACTTTTTTATATTGCATAAATAAGCATTGTTTTTTTTAAAATACGTAATTACTAAACGCTACGAGTGCTAAAATTAACGTGAAATTAAAGACTTAAATTTGTTATATAAACCTTAGTCTGTGAACGCTTTTCTTGTAGCAGCGCCATTGAGCGGTAGAAGTGTTTTGAAACAATGAATATTTTGTATCGCATGAATGGCGCAAATAGTATTAAAACTTTGAAAGGAGCTTTCGCCGGTGCAAACAGTTTATGACCACCTTACATATGCGGTCAGTCGGCGGTGCGTCCTTAAAACAGAGGAAGGGAACGTTTCCGCTTGATAATATCATCAGACGTACAAACATCCACTTCTGTTGATTTCGACATAGCAATTATAATGTACAGTGGTGCAGTAATAACCTGCTAGTAAAGACAACTAACTGACTTTAAATTCGAAACCTTCCTGTTGTAAAATACAAACGTAATGCTACGTGTGCATCACATTCTATCTGTTACTAAATTTGCTGGGATTTTTTTTTCAATGTGGCGGTCACAATTTCATAAGTGTTTATAGGTTAAAGCTAAGAATTTTGAGAGCAGCAAAGTCACTTTTAAATGAACAATCGTGCAATTTGTACCCGACGGCGTCTAAAGAAAGTTTTATTAGGCACATGATAGAATAACACGATTGTCTTAACTGCAACGTATCTGTAACTGTGATTGTAATTCCGAAACCCGCAAAGGTAAAAAGCAGATACGACAAATTCTTGCGTTGGCTGAGCTTTAAGATGCCGTGATAGTTTTAAGGGTATTTGTATAAAAAGTAAGGTTGTATTATCTTTCCATATGACACTAATATTTTTTTATTTACGAAAGTGCATCTTTCCCAATAGATATATGTATATGACATACATACAAACACACATACATACATAAAAGTCTACTGCAAGACATAGGCTTCTCCTGTAATGAAGATTTGTCGTCATCGCTTGTTTGTCGCGTAATGTACTCGTAGATTTGGCGATCGCAATACCAAATAACTCGCCCCTTACATGCTGCTGCTCGTCACCAATCTGCTTAACTTTGGTTGGTTGTCCCGCTGTCGTTCCGTTGTCATTATGGTACACACCCACGTGAAGAAAGGGGGTGGTTCATTCTTACGCCGTCATCAAACAGAAATAAGTGTAATGTGTAAATAATTATTATTAACTGTTACTTAATTATTTTATTTTTTACGCTTAAAATAGAACGTCTGTATTGAGATTGGTTTTCAAACGAATATATTTCACACCGATGGCTGCCAATGAGGAGACAAAAACATTGACTCATGAGATATTTATAATCGTTTTAAATTTTGATACTCTGCGGTCAGTTCACGGACGTAGTTATAATATAGTCTTGCGTTGGAAATATTTGTGTTTGTTAAAAGTTTGAAAACAAAGTATTGAAATAAGACAAAGAATATCGGATACCTAGATCTGTGTGAATGAAGAAAATGATGACGTATGCAAATATCCTAATACGCACAAGACGTATGCAAATATTGTGATACTTGGAGATCTGTTCTCTCTGGCTACCCCTTAAGGAAGACGCGTAAATAAATATTGTAGTACTTTATTGAGTATTTTGTTAACTATTGGCAATTGACAATATTTTTTTTGACTATTGGATATTTGCGGGTGTAATTCAGAATTTCGCAGATAGTCTGTCGCAGATGTTTGTTATAGATATCGTTTGAACAAGATTTCTTAGGCCACACGCATGGCCTTATTTTAATGACATGTTTTGATAATGTCGTTTCATCATCTAACAAATTTGTTTCCCGAATGCTTAAATTATTACTATGTTATCTAATCTTTACCTTAAATTAATAGGTTTTATAAAAGGTTGCTGTTTTTGTTTACGAAAAAAATATTCCTATGATAACAAGAAAATAGGTAACAAAAATAAGATAATCATTAAAATTGCGTTGCTGAAAACGTTTAGATACTATAATACTTCGGCTTAAATTGGATTTCATCAATCTGGTTCTGGATTATTTTTCGTCTAAATTGATTCTTTAATAATTCTAGGGCATATATCTAAGAATTACTATTAGCTATTAGTAACTATTAGCTCCTCTTGTTGAAATTTTGTGAATGATTAAAATGTAAGCCACAGAGCTTATTTACGGGTTTTATTATTAAATAAATACGAAAACATTTCTGACACAGTGACTAGTTTAGTGACAAATTCTTTACTTTTTGTAACGCATATCATTTCCTGCGCTTTCATACTCCACGGTCTAGTCAACAAAAAAATATATATTTCTCAATGCTTTGAATGTACCGAACATGTTTTAACTATGAATCATATCACGAAGGTTAGTTTAAAATTTTATTTCTAAAAATAACACAAAAAGTTAGTCGATTTAATGTCAAAACTTCGACAGTTATAAAAGTAGGGCTCGTATGCCAACTTCAAATCATGTATTAACGCAGTCAGCCATTTTTCAATCTTTTGTCATTTTAGTTTTTTAATACTGATAATTATAGTTTATGTAATTTTTATGTAATTTGATTTCGGCATCAGTTAACGTAAGGTTAACGCCGATATACTCACATACTATTGTCGCGGTGTTTATCTGCGATGGACTCTAAAAATACTCAATAGATATTTTGCACATAATAAAAGCAAAATATGTTCAATAAGAAGCAAGGACATTTGCTTAGTAAAGATTACTAGAAAAGTCTACCACTGGGAAAAAATAGAGTTAAAACCAGGGGATCGCCCATCACGCTGCTCATATTTGAAACACTTAACATATATTTTAGAAATATCTCTCAGCCTTTCAATATGTCACGATTGCCGGCCGGGATTGCGGTAAGGTGATTGGTATTCAAATCAGGAGACACGAGCTAGATCCACAAAATAGTTATAAGGCTAAATTGATCGATGGCTTGAAGGCCTAAACTAATGTCTAGGGGAAAACTAAAAAACTACTGTCTGACCTTGTTTTTTATGTCTTAGGCATGTAGGTATACCTCCAAGATAAAACTTGTACTAAATCAAAGTACCACATGATTAATTCTCGTCTTCCACCACAGCTGTGTGTAAAAGTTTAAACGTTTGAAGTATGTAACTTTGTACGTCTTCATTGCGAAGCTTTTTAATTAATATTTATTACGGCTTCGAGTTGGAGTATTTGGAAATATTTTTTTTTTAATAAATATGTAGCACAGCTAAAACTCAGTAAGAAAAGGTGGTACCAATTCTGACATATAATAGAGACCGCTATATTTCATCCTTAAATACAAAACTCATGTATAAAATATTGTTTCAGGTCATGGAAACGAAAAACATGATCTACATAGTTTCGGAATACGCAAGCAAAGGAGAAATTTTTGGTAAGTTTGCTAACACAACTGACTTACTCATTTACATAATTTACTCAAGTACATTATAATACACATGTACAGCAACAACATGGCTATCTTGTTACTACATATGAATATGCAACCCTTTTCATCCCATGGGTGTCACAAAAGGCGATTAAGAGATATGTTCTTGAAAACCGTTATGTTAACCTTTGGGCGGTAGTGTATAGCCGTCTCAAAAATATAAGATCAAACATTAGCTGAACGGCGATAATGGGTCTTTATGCTTGCAAAGCGAGGCGATCGAGTGGAGAGAGGGTTATATGCAGTGGACTTTTGCAGTCAATTATATATTTATGGTATCTACCCATTTACGGAATCTTAAATCTGACATATGTGTGTTAAAATTGGCAATTTCAATTGCAAATTTTTGGTTAGTCGAAATATATAGTTATGTTCCGTTTGATAAATTATTAGATACATTCGTATATGAATGGTCTTGTGACGTTAATAGTTTAGTTCCAATAAAACCTATGAATAGTCTACACAGAACACTACGGATATTGCATAGTCTAATAACAAATTGTCCTGGTGCGAGGGGTCATCCTGGCAGTGACATCTTATTAATAACATTTTTGTCATCAATTGGGAAACTAAATATAAATCTCAATTTGTTTATAGATAATCTTTACCTCTATACAGAACAAACATTCCGTAACTCGGTTTCACCATCGGCATGCTTATTGTCAAAGATTAAACTAAAGTGTAGTTAATATTGTAGACTGTTGATCAAGGAACATTAAAATTAAATTAAATAACGGTTCACTAAAAAGAAAATACTTTTTAGTGAACCGTTATTTAATAAATCTATTTGTGATCTCCTTGGAGACCCATTCTTCCAAAAATAAGAATCCTTGAAATCGCACAAGTGTGTGCGATCGCAGAAAGAATGTGACAATTCTTGAACATATATGAAAGAATATTTCGAATAGTTGAGAATTTTGTGGAATCTAAAAGGAATTACACAAAAGGGAAATTTAAAGAAATAAAAAAATAGAAAAGGGATAATTTAAATATTTTTCTTTCTATTTTTAGATAGTAGTACTCTAGCTTGAAAGTCTATCTAAAGCAATCGATGTTATAATAAGCTATTTCATTTGTGTTGCGTTCGCAAGTGTAGTTTTTATTAGAGTTAATAATGAGCACCCACACTCCTTGAAACCTTATTTCAAGACGTGTACCAACCTACTTACGCATTCGATTGCGGCCTTACCTTAATACATATTCACAAATGAATAACCTTTGCGATGCCGTCACCTTATCAAGGATTCGGTTTGTTTTATGTATTAATTAATTGTATGGCACAATTTAAAACCCCAGAGAGAAATCAGAGATTTGAATATAAATTAATTTACAAATTCGAGATCGATTAAGAACGCTTGCGAGTACTTCGCCTTTTTGTGTATGACGTAAGCAGCCTTGTAATGACGTCACTGGGTGGATACAGTAGGGGTTCGGGGCAGGGTTGGGAAAGGGCAATTTTGCGCACAGCTGACTACGTTCCTGAAAACAATCGTTGTCGACGCAATCCCGTTCTTTGCAGCGAAGTCCATTAAATTATAACGAGTATCGTTATATATTAAAACATCAACTTAATATCTTTTGGAATTGACTTTTTAAGGTTCGGTATAACAAATATACACCTAATGGTTTCATTTAATTTTAATTTATTTGTGAAATCGGTATATAAGGACAAATCAGTAGTACCTTTATAATCAGGTTTTAGTTTTTGTCTTTAAAATGAAGTGCTTCTTATATTTGTATAGATTATAATATACACTTCAAAATCTTTAGTAGAATATACGCAGAAGCCTTTGGTAGAGCCCATACGAAGGCATATCTTAAATAATTTGCATGGCAAGCGGATTGGCGATCGCAGGACCAACCCCCTCGTAACTCAAACACTGTTGCCCGATCAATTCAATTTTCTTCTTTTATATTTTAGATGTTTATTCAATTTGCAATTTGTAATCATTATTCACCATCATAAACCATTGACAAAGGCTGTAGGTACTCGTAGGCGCTTCTACGACTACGACACACACGAAAAAAAAAATCAGTGGTAAATTTTGACTCCTTCACTACACAGCAATTAACTGAAATATAATTGACAGTGGAGAAAAAAATACATATACTTATTTTCTTTCTTGAAGAAAAAGGCGTAACACAATTTGCATTGAAAATCATCAATTATTTTTAACAATTTGAAAATTGCTTAGAAATGAAATTGCTGTTGTTAATTATTAATAAAGACTATAAGATTTGTAATGAAAAACTGACTTTCGTCATTGTACTACGGGAATAACTCATTCGATTCTGTTACTAACTCGAAATATCTCGAAACGTCTTCAATTATAATCAAATAATTCCATCAGTATAACTTTAATTAACGTTCCCCAAAACTTCTAATTTATAGGACACATGTTCTTATATTTGATTATGTGAGTGCCTTTCTTTATATACACAAATTTAGCCACCGTATATTTGTATCCAAACTCGAAAAAATGGATTGATTTGAAATTTTTCACATAAAGTTACAATTATTTAAAACTTTTTTTATACATTTGGCTCCTAGATTTTGATGAGAGCGGAAAATATCACAGAAATATAACAGATTAGCGTAAAGTAGAGAATAATTATTGGAGAATCGACCGTGGAATATTTTTATTTTTATGGAATATTTGGATATATTTTTTCACCGTACAATTAATAACACATCGACATAGTAAAGAGTGATAAGGCAAAGCCTAAGCCTAGTGGGATATAATATTTAAATTTTTATACGCTTTTGTCGATTTTTAAATAATTAAAATTGGTATTTATTTATATAAAAATGCAGACTTGCATAACGGCTATCGTACGCAATAATCCACGTCGTGCTCTAGTTTCGTCTGTACAAATGTTAATAGCTGAATTTCATAAGCAAAAATTGATGCTCGCAATTACATAAAATGAAAAAAAAAAAATGTTGGATCTACGTAACATCCCCCACCATGCGTACCAGTCGGCTCGAAAATTTCACGTCTTTCTGTGTGGCTGAATTTCATGCATGGCTTCATCTGCAGACGAGTTGTCTGCAGCTTAATTACTTATTACACTGGGAACCTTATTTTTATAACTTAACCCTCTTGTGGGTGTATAAGTTCAGACAAAATCACCTTTTCAAACAAGTGACATTGATATGCGATCGTACTATAAAGATTATATCTCGTCTTTCTATGGTACGAAATAAATGATTCTTTTTATATAGAAAAGGGAGGCAAACGAGCAGGTGGCTCACGTCATGGTAAGTGATTACCGCCGCCCATGAACACCCACAATACTAGAGGCTTAGCAGATGCGTTGCTTCTCTTAGAGTGCCCCCCTCCCCCAGAATGGGGGAGGGGAGTGTGTGGGCCACCGACATGACCAATGACCCCCTTATTTCGAACGACATGGGTTTATAATAAATAATGTAGTAATTCACGTAAATAAACGTCTACTGCTGGTCAATTGTTAATTTCGCATTCAAATAAAAACCTTAATGAGATTTTTCAATTCGACTAATTTAGATTTAAATGACATTTTGAAATATTAAAATCGAGCTTTCGCTGAAAATAAACGGGTTTTATTTTCAGAGAAATACGGATTCCTAAATATAAATGAAAAAATGAATATTTTCATGAAGTCGCCCTTACGATACACAGAGAAAGTCAGAGGTTGTCAAATTATTATGCCGCTACCACCGACCTTCATTGACCTGTTAAAGAAAAGGCTTTTGCCCAGCAATGTCCAATTGCAGGTATACTCTACAATGTCACGTAGACGGTCAAATTATACATGAAAACAACCGTTTAAACAAGGTAGCGTTACGTAATCATCTTCATCAAGGCACGTTTGGGAAAATACGAATGCGTCAAGGTGACGATTATTCATTAGACAGGAAAATTATATAAAGAAGAATAAAGTTTTCGACTTTTTGATATGAGTTTAATAGTTTAAGTTAATGCGTAAAGGAGAGTAAATGCACATGAACCAGCATATGTTTGATTTGCAACGCTTCAAATTGTTGTGCCAAACATGACCAAATTGCCTGGAAATAGGTGTGAATGAAGACTAATAAATTAAAGTAAGGTCATGTCCACAATGACGCGCAGAATCCCAATCCATCGAAACATGGACGCGCCGTTCACAGATGAGAGGAGGAAGATCAACTGAGTAATTATTTTATTCAGATTTCGATATCCGTTTCAGATTAATACACAAATAGCATTATTGATATTATGTCTTTGCTCCAAACAGTTTGATTATTTAGATAATGGCAATAATTTGTTCGCAGACTATATCGCAAGGTATGGTAGAATGGCAGAACAAGCTGCTCGACGAAAATTCTGGCAAATACTTTCCGCAGTAGAGTATTGTCACGAAAGGCGGATAGTGCACAGGGATCTCAAGGTACGTTTTTCTTATTTTTCTAGAAAAAAATATCTAGTGAACTGTATTGGCTTCGCATGCATATTATGTAAAAATATGAAATTTAAACAATAATACTATAAGGTTTAAAACATGTATATGAGGTAAAGATTACAAAATATTCCTACCTAGGAAGGACCTTCCTACGAGAAAAGGTAGTATTTTATACAATATGTTGTGCCGTATGAGAACGGATATTATCGATCAATATTATTACTTTGAAAAGTGGCCAATAGTGGCGGGATATTTCAGCTTCAAATATCTTTGCATCGTATTAGCGTCATCACTGAATAGTCAGTAATTACCGACTCCTCAGAATGGTGTTTAGCCCGCTTTTTAAAATGGTATTCAGGGATACAGAGAGGAACGCGGAGAGAACCTCCACGTACACATTCAAAAATAAAATGCATTATTCTTATAGCGAATATGCTTCCAGACACAGCCTATACTAAGAATCAAAATCTGTTAAAGTAGGTTGAAGACAATAAAATTTATTAAAAATTAAAACTGTCTTATTTTCATTAGTGTGCTTTGTTGTTCTGGTGTAACGTTAATTTAAATTATTATCCTCAGACAGAAGTGCCTCGTGCGAACGGAGGTAGATTTCTGGCCGAAGCCATTCAATAATATTCAAATAGCTTCCGAGTTCAAAGACTTCATGATTTTGCGTCAAAAGTGATGGTCGTATAACCGCACAAAATACGGCATTGCTAAATTAAATAGTGTATGACGTTAATCTCTAAAATATTGTTAATTTTAGATAATATAGATAGATAACTTACACGTCAGAAAACGAAACTTTATTTAAAAGTCTAAATATAAATCAGCGCAATTTTCATTTAGTTCTCGAATGTATGTATACCCTGGAATCGGCACCCGTATTATAGTGAAAGCACTGTAAGATTGTTTTTATGATATATTGTAGTAGTGTGGTGATTTTATATTTCCCTTTTTATCATTTGTATTCATATTTAATCCTTGCATAATTCTTCAGCTCGTTCCACATTCTAAGTAAGTATTCAATCATTATCTTAAGTGATGTCTGTTCCTACACGGAATAACCCTTAAACGCGATAACGACATACGTTAACTGACGTATGTAAACATTCATTACACGTAAGATAAGTAAAGTAATACTCCTCGGCTTTTCTCATTGAGATGATTTGATATAGTAGGTAAACAAATTGCAAATTGCCGTGAATATATTCATGTGACATTTTTTTTTGTATCGACATGTTCACTACTTCATGCAAAGTATGACTTGAAGGTGATAGTATCGTAACAAAAATAAATAGACATCACGCTCATGCTAAGCTAGATATGTATTGAATAACATCTATACTAATACTAAGAAGAGGTAAATTTTGTTATATAATTTATAATTTATTGTTATATAATCATAATCTTTTCCCGACTAATAAAATTATTTTAAAAAATTTTAGTAATAGACAGCAATTTTAACAATATAATGTGTTTTAAGTGCCATAAGTTTTTTTAGGCACACGGTGTGTTAACTGGAGTTTTTTTCAAAAATTGTCAATAATTTTAGAGCAATAATTCAATAATTTAAGAATGGAAAAGCTATTTTTTATAGTAGAAAAAGAGAAATTTAGAAAAAAAGATCAGAAAGGCTTTTAAAAAGACATGCTTAAAAATTTACAAAAATATAATTTTTTAATAATTCAATCCAGCCTTTGGTAAAATGAAGAAAGAGTTATTCTTTTTAGAATTAGAACACTTCATGCTCATTTATTTATTCGATTATTTATTTGCGTGAGGAATGATAATGTCATGTAATTAATCGTCATTATTTATTCAATAGTTTTTGTTCTTGGAAATATCATATGTAAATAGCACAACTGGCATTATATATATGCAATGAAAGACTGTTTACACGGTCCTTAATTTGGTTTTAAAATTATAATTTTAAAATGCCGACCCAAAAAATCTTTTTCTCAAGTCGATTTCGGAGAGTTACTATGATAAAAATTTTACTACAAATCTCAAAAACCCTTTAAAGTATATTTTTCTTTTTCATTCCGAATTTCCTTTGTGATTTTACATGAGATTAAACAGTGACTATAAATAGATTAACCTTCATGAGGGCTTAATCCGTTCTTAAAATAGACTATTTTTTAATGTCCAATTTAAAATACAAAATTAAAAAATATATGTTTTACGTCATTTGGATAATTTAATAATTTTAGAAAATATATTTAGAATATATAACAGAAATAGTTGAAAATTTCAGAATTATGTCCTAATGGAAAAAGTAACTTTTACATGATTATTTAATTAATAATAACTATTGAAATTTGACATGCATTATTATATTTTATTTATTATTATTTTAGGCGGAAAATTTGTTGTTGGATGCAAACATGAATATCAAGATCGCAGACTTCGGCTTCAGCAACTACTATGCCACTGGAGAGCTTCTGGCAACGTGGTGTGGGTCACCGCCCTACGCTGCACCCGAGGTGTTTGAGGGAAAACGCTATACGGGTCCTGAAATTGACATATGGGTACGATAAAAGCATATTATTTACTAGTTTTATTTGTATAGTAATGATTATAGTAAAAATAATTTAATTGTTTTTTTTATTTGATATTACACATATCTACTTTATGCTGATTTCTTAGACGTAATACAGTTCACGATCTTAAAAACTACTTCATCCGCTTGAACTCTGTATACAAAAGACTGATAGTAGAAAAAGTCAAACACGCTGATGACGTTCAGCAAGTTGTAAATATTATTTAATTGATAGATAATATTGATGTAGTAAGCGTTAATTCTTTGTTATAAGATAAAATACATTTAAATCGAATAAACAGCTATACATTATTTTAAAAGCACGTTTAAATAATATAGTTTTGTAGTTGCTATGGTAGCTGGGAGTTGACTATTTGCAAAGTACGTAATAAGAATCGCATGTGAACTCCACACACTAGAGTGATAAAATTCACATGAATGTGTGAATACGTTTAACTAACAAGAACCTTTTTACATTCGTAATAAGAAGGCGAAATAATTAAAAATAATGACGGTCATGAAAACTTGTAGAAAATTGTTATTAATTTATGGTAAGGAAGAATATAAAAGAGAGAACAGATATTTGGCAATCCCGTTGGCGATTATGTGTAAAGATACTATAAGTAAACATTAAAGAATATACAATTTTTTATTTCGAATGCCAACATTGGATAGATATGTGATAATGTAAACTATTACGGGCAATCTTTCAGTTTTCTGTTTCTACACATCAGATGGTGGATTATCATCAACAGTAATTGCGTGACACTCACCAACCGGTTGCCCAATGTGGTGGGTTCAAACAAATATTTGTGTAAACATACTCGTATACCGAATTGGCACTTTGCTCGGCAGTGGTCTTTAATTGTGCAAATACACTACCGAGTGTAACGGTAAGAATTTTCTTCTCGCATTTCATGGAAGAAAATTTGTACCATTCATATACTATCTATCACTTCTGCCTTTTATATAACATATTATGTGTTATTAACATACTACTGTGTTTTCAGTGATCGTCTGAAATAGTTTTAATTTCACTGTTTTTTATTAGCATTATTATAAAGTTGATATATTTAGTTTTTTAACTGAAATTACATTTATATGTACTTCGTCTAGATTATACGATTAATAGGATCTGTCGCCATATATCGCCATGCTAGTACACAGGTGTATTAAACCGTTGTTTTATAATTATAGAGCCTCGGGGTGGTGCTATATGTGCTGGTTTGTGGCGCACTGCCATTCGATGGTTCCACGCTTCAGTCATTACGAGATCGGGTGCTCTCCGGGAGATTTAGGATACCGTACTTCATGAGCGAAGGTAAGATTTGATTTTGTGAATTATGCATTAAGCAATTGTACAGAGTATGTTTATCCTTTTTTAGTATTTTTTCTTATTTACATAAGAAACTGTAATTACTTTAAAAACTACTGATATCGTAAAGTAAAAGGCTACTGATATAACATAATTTATAACCCACAGCGCATTATTTCATTGCGAGGCTTCTTTCCTAGGAAATTTTAGCTCGGTTAATCCTTGACTTAAATTACGAATCTTGTTCGAGTTTATTGTTTAGAATTATCAGAATTTAATTATTTGCTAATGAACTGAATAGTTTTTAACCTACATTTCATTTCCACTTAACTTGAATTTCGATGTGGTATTGGTGCAAGAATAAGACACAAAACCCTTGAGAATGCCATTCGCTACCGGATTATTATTTCAAAAAATTCCAGAGTAAAATTAGGAAGCTGGTAACGGCCGGCATGCAATTACCGAATCATTTGCCAAAAAACGTGACGATTGTCGCAAATCGTCCCTTAGGGAAGACCTATGTTCTTATGATATTATTAGTGATCAATGAAAGTGGACTTTTGTCGCTTTTTATATTAAAAATTGTACTGACACTACGTACATAGACTAATATATATAATATAGTAGAATATTTCAAGTATTTTTAAACTTGTTTTATATTACCAACATTTATCAATGCGTTTAACTTTACGTAACCAATATGCATTTAACTTACATTGGTTGACAATGGGAATAAAATTTGTAAAAACTTGCTCGTATTGCATAACTTGATTTTTTGTTAGTTAGGAGAAATATCTGATTGTTGATGTTAGTGTAATATTTTATTGCCATATTTACATGCTCCATTAAATTGGGTATTGATCTTTTGCTTTATATTTCGGATAGATATAAGCATTAGATGCTTGAGTTTGAAGTTACAAGTGAAATTATTTTTGTGAAAGTAAAGCTATTTTCAAAAATTATTGTTCATACCCCATAAACAATCATTAATATACTCGTAGATGAAATTTGACACAAAGATGGGTAATGACGAGGAGGGGTCAGCTAAGGTAGAATATGAAGACACCCCGCGAGTTATTCCTACGTGTTGAGGTATGTTATTTCTGGCCATAGAAGTTCGAAAGTAACCTATTGATTATAGTTATAAATGGTATGCTTAACAGGAGTTTCAATATACTGGAGAGGTAAAACGATTATTAAAGTTTGTACAGGAAAATCGTAATTATTGAAGTTGTATTGTATATTCGAGTTATTAGTACTAAGGCTTCTGATTACCTCATTTACAAATGACATTTATTGATATCCACGCGGACGTTGCCGCTACCAGAAAGTTAGTAATTAAAAAATCATGCATCGTCTGTTATTCAAACGTATTTTCACTGCGGTGACGCAGTGTAACGTTCCATTAGTTTGGCAACCTTCGGCGATGACGTACCTAGACGCAGACACACGTTCGGCACGGACGAGAGCAATTAATGTTCTGGTGTCCCGAGCGGTAATTACAAAAGATCTGTGAGTCACTCCACTTGCGTGTGCGTGACCGCGTTGATTGAATGCCACGGTGCAGAGCACGGTGGGTCGTTGCTCGCTATTTGCATGCTATTTATTTAATACGTTAGGATTATTATTATTTTTTATGGTAAATACAAGTTTCTTTTTTATGTGTATCTCATTAGATAGAAAAAAAGATTGGTCATTACTACTAAATACCATTGTATTTAGTAGTAATGACCAATTGTTTTTTCTTCATGCATACTCCCAATACGAGTACGGTCTGTACAATTTAGTCTTTTTAGTCGAGCCACATTTCGCGGAGCTTATTTTGGGACAACATAAATATTAATAAATAAATAAATATCTTCACGCAATTTCCAATACAGGGGTAGACGGCGGTCTAGTCAAGACAATTAAGTTACTTCGACTCACCTTCCACCGAAGATATTTTCGGGACAACGTGACAGGTGGTGGTGAGCCCGTCGCCGTCTTTATGTCCAAGCCAACGATATAATTCGTACATAAGTTTTAGAAAAACCCATTGGTACGTGCCTGCCATCTGGGGATCGAACTCGGGTCTCTTGACTCGAAATTGCGACCACCCAACCACTCGGCTATCGTGACTATTTTGTGTCCAATTCAACGATACAACATATTTAAATAGATTTAAATAGATATAAGAAGAATATTATCTACATAAACACCCGTGACTTAAGGACAAACATTTATATATGTTAAATAAATCAACAACCATGTTTGCGGGTTTCGAAACCGGAACCTTTACCTTCAAAGGCAGGTCATTTCCTACTAGGCTGTCGGATTGTCTATAAAAATACAATATATTTAATTTGTTACAATTTGTATAGAGGACATGAATAAGGTATATCTTAAATAATCAGCTATTCCAACATATCTTCTTTTTTAATAAAAAAAAATGTATTAAAACGCATAAGCGAACGGTGCTATGGTATTTTGCAGTGTACACTAGTTGTATACAAAAATTTTGTATATTGTAAATAAAAAAGTTTCTTATTTTATCTTAAGATTTTTTACAAACAATTTTTTACCAACACAAAAACTGAAATTAGCTATAAACAACGAAAAAATCATAAAATTTTGTTATAAAGAACGTGGCAGATACTTGAAATGATCTAATTTGATTATTTTTTAGGATTTTTTATTTTTTTTTTTACTTTTTTAGATCTTCATTGTTATTGTTTTTATCAAATTAGTTGCTACATTTATTTTATAACATAAGTATATAGGTTTATAGTACTATGTAAGTCAAAATCAAAGTACTAAATATAGAATGGATTGCAGAGTCTACGGTATTTATCCGGTATTCTTATCCTTTTACGGCTAAATAAACCGTAAAAGGATAAGAAATTACAGTAAATATTTAAGCTTAAACATAATAGACTATAGAAATGTTTTGACAACTCATTAATAAAAGAGCTGTATGGACAAATTATTCTTAGTAATTTAAACTGGTTTAGTGAAACTCGAGGTTCAGCTGCCGCCGGATACAATTAAAAATATTTTAAAATTTACGGTCGCATTTGGCAATTTGAGGACCCGCAGTTGCTGACGGCATCCTGTGTTCCATGCCTAAGTGGAAATACACGGACCGAATAATTCATCCATGAAGTTAATTATTTTATAAAAGTAGTTTGTTTACTGTGTATTCCATGCGGAGCTCTAGCAAGGCAAACAACATTTAATTTTTTTACAAACAGAAATTTTTATAAATGTTGTTTGTTTTTATTCTAAATATATTCTATGATTGGACAGTACTAAAGTTGTCATGGTCAGATATGTAAGTATATATAAATTAATGGTAATTTATATACAGTAGCTTGAAGCAATTAATTATTTTGGAGGTTAAACAATTAGCCCTTACGAAAGTTCTCATTCATTATGACAATCATGTTGTTTGTCTGATATTTTAATAATTAAAGCATTTTTTACGTTACAGAAGTGCCTTTAAAACTAATTTTGAAAGAAAGAATAAAATTTCCATGTATACGTCTTATCAGCTATTATTATTATAATTATTAGCAGAATCCTGAAAAAAGGGGCCATTAATAAAACTCAAGAAGAAGAGGGGTGAATTTTAGAGTTCTCCCCTTATTTAATACCCTCTGTGATGCTGAAAATATGCAGGTTTTGCGTATTATTCATAAAAAATACAGATAATAGTTTTTATGAGTCGATTCAATTTATTTTATAAACTGCTTAATTGCTCACTCCGTACCTATGACGTTATTAATATGTTTTTTAACAGAACAGTATTTATCTCTTTCCTGATTAATTAATGTTATCGCTAAGACAACATAAGCTGTTGTAAATTTTTACTCAGGTCATGTTTTATAAATAAACAATCGCTAGAATGTCGTGATAGCTTTTTTGGAACGTTATGATAGTTCCGAGTGTATACGTGACTCTTCTCAGATAATGTATGATTTAAATGTCTTGTGGTTAACACTATTATATTAAACTATACACTTAGTTAAAATTATGCAATACTTAATCAAGACATACTGGATCAGATTTGTCAAACGTGTACATTTACTAATAGTAATAACAATGGTAATAATATAAAATAATACGTGTTGTTTTATCAAAAATTACCAGGAAATGGAAAAGCTTAAAAAGCCCTTAAATATTTTAGTTGAAGTTGACAATTGTTCTTCCGCATTAAGCAAATACTAAGAAACAACGTCAAAATCGCAACAATATACCGTGTTAATTAACGTGTAATACTTTCAATATTCCAATATAAACGACATAAGAAAGTTTTATTTTATCAAAGAGACACATCGATGTTTCAAATCGAAGTTCTGTTTTTTAGCATCTACGCTCAATTAACTTCCGCATGCAATAGTCAGGTCTTTAACGATAGCGACCTACTTCAGCGTAGTAAGTAGAGTGAGTCAGAAACCACCGATCGTAAAAGCAATGCCTTTAGATATGTAATAATTTACGTCAGCGACTTGTTCAATCATGCACAGTACACAGTGCATGCCGTGGACCGTGGTAATCGTGTAAACAAATTTCCAACGAGGAGTCGCATTCTCCACAGCCGTAGAAAGATGACCACGACGAAGAAGCCAATAGTTTTGTATTGTCAACACAAGCTACTGCCCGCGGTTTGCAAGCTGGTCCCCAAACTTTGTCTAAGAACATCTATAAATATATCTAAGCCTCATGAAATAATCGACAAATCCTGTCGAACACCTACTGTAGACGTCCTTCCAAACGTATGTTGTAAGTATGTATATAGTAATTAAAGAAAAAGTTACTGGAAAACTCAACGTTAAAGAAACTTTTATATAACAGAGAACGAAAAGAAAAGAGTAAGAAAGGGCCATTTTTGTTGTAATTATTACATTTTACCATTACTTTTTATATGTAAACCATCGGTATATATATGTACACTGTACACTGTAAATAATGTGCAGAAAACATATGTGCTATCGATAAATTATTATCGTCTCTTCGCGAGGTCTTGTCCTAAACAGTCTCGGAAAAAAACTCTATCAAACCGTACCTAATTAAAGCAATGCCATTAATATTTACTGACGTAAGTAGATTGTTCTTAGAAATAGAGAATGTTCTTTATTGTAGGCGCATCAATGTTATTTATTATAATACTTCTACTGAGAAACAGGACAACTAATTTAAGATTAACGTTAGTGAGATTCATAATTATTTCCTTTATTTTCATGACTTTTATTCTGTTTAAAACTATTTACTCGATGCCTATTATGTATATTATAATTACACTTAATACACATTAACCTCTTCATAAACATATATTTAGACTATTTCTTCTTTATTTAGACCATGATAAGTTCATTAATATAGTCAAGGTAAAAATTTTAAACAATGGGAAGCAAAGTTTTATTGTAGATTTCCGACTCATTTATATAAAATTTATATATATATATATATATATATATATATATATATATATATATATATATATATATATATATATATATATATATATATATATATATATATATATATATATATATATATATATATATATATATATATATATATATATATATATATATTTATATATATATATATATATATATATATATATATATATGTGTTGTATCAGTTTTAGATCTGTAAGCGACGTATCAAAAACTATAAATTTTTATCATTAGTACGATTTATGATTAAAAAAAAGAAAGATATAAGTATTTGGCCACTTCGTGGTTCGCTGACAAAATTAGAATAGTTTTTACTGAAATGTGTACTTTTTGTTCATTCACGAAGCACGTGCTATTCTATGACGTATGCGCCAGAAATAGTGGCCATTGACGCTAGCCACGAGAACATTTCTGAGCATGGAAACTGTAGCTTTGACGTAAGAAACGTTAATGACTTTATATAGTAGAAATATAAACACTTCGACCCAACATTCACATAAGCCTATTTTTGGACAACGCGACAGGTGGTAAGCCTGTCGCCGTTTTAGAACATAACAGTACAAAGATAAATATTTTACATAAACATACCTGACTCGAGTACAAACATTCACATTTATCACACAAATGTTTGCCCTTAGCGGGATTCCAACCCTCAACCTTTTGCTTCAAAGACAGGGTCAGTATCATCTAGACCTTAACTTTGTTAAAGTCATGACAGCCGAGTGGTTGGTGGTCGGAATTTCGAGTCAAGAGACCCGAGTTCGATCCTCAAGTGGCCGTACCAATGGGTTTTTCTAAAAAACCTATGTACAAATTATATCGTTGGCTTGGACATAAAGACGGCGACGGGCTCACCACCTGTCACGTTGTCCCGAAAATATCTTCGGTGGCAGGTGGGTCGAAGAGACTTAAATGTCTAGACTAGAACTCTGTCTACCCCTGTATTGGGAGTTGCGTGAAGATATGTATATTTATTTTATTTTCTTAACTTTGTAGTTAAATTCGTTCCGATAGTGGTGTGTCCTAGTGATGTTCCGATAGGCTTAAATTTCTTAAATCTACTTATCTTTAATTATAATAACTATAAACTACACTTTTTCGCAGTATTTGTCGAACTGCGAACCAACACCGTTCGGCTTATTAGCTGAATGAATGATGAACCGCTACAGCATTTTTTTCTTGGCGATGTTAGCGACATAATCTTTGACAACTTTTTTATTTTTCTTCGTCTGTCTGTCTGTTGGTATGTTTCGGTTGATCTACGAAACGGTTAGCCAATTATAACATGACTATCATCACCAGTGAACAATAACTATTATAGGCTACTTCTCTTTTAGATAATATAGAGTGGTAAACCTTGGCCAAAACTGCGGGGCGCAGCTAGTGACATGTATATGTATAGTACATTCGGTGTCATGACTTGTAAATAAATTATAATGTACTCCATTCGTTATTAAATATGAACAGCATTGACACGTCACGATAGCCGAGTGGTTGGGTGGTCGGAATTTCGAGTCGAGAGACCCGAGTTCGATCCCCAAGTGGCAGGCTCGTAATAATGAGTTTTTCAAAAACTTACGTACGAATTATATCGATGGCTTGGACAGAAAGGCGGCGACGGGCTCACCACCTGTCACGTTGTCCCGAAAATATCTTCGGTGGAAGGTGGGTCGAAGGGACTTAATTGTCTAGACTCGACCTCTGTCTACCCCTGTATTGGGAGTTGCGTGAAGATATTTATTATTTATTATTTAACAGCATTGACGCGTATAGTCGAAAGATCGCATTCCCAAATGTACAAGTAGTCATGTCACAGTTCTGCGTTTATATCAACAGAAAATGTTGTTTTATTCAACTCTTAGTGGTTTAGTACAAAGGTCTCATGGGTTTTGAACTTGGTCGGGTAACATTGCACAAATGGGTATCAGCGGGGAATCTAGAGGCTTACGTGACGCGAGTGTACATTAAGCATTGATTATAAAACAAACATGACGTGTAAAGTAGGTGCATACAGCCGTATAAATAAGCACTTATAGAGAATGTGACCGTCACGATAGACTAGTGGTTGGGTGATCGGAATTCGAATTAAGAGACCCGAGTCCCAGGTAGCAGGCTCGTACCAATGGGTTTTTCAAAAACTTAAGTATGAATTATATCGTTGCCTTGGTTATAAAGACGGCGACGGGCTTTTCACCGGCCACGTTGTCCCAAAAATGTTAGTGTCGAAAGGACTTAATTGTCCAGACCTCTGTCTACCCCTGTATTGGTAATGGCGTGACCTATCTGATATATATTTTGAGGATTGACACGAATTAAAATAATCATAACAAATGCTAGGTCGTCACCTAGAAACGAGGTAAATACGAAACCGAAAGCGACTAAACAGTGGAAAAAGGTGACATGTGTAATTGGTACCAGCAGTACAGTTTCAGTTATTGCGTTCATTGAGATGTTAAGTTTCTTTGCTTTTTACCAAATTCAAAAACGAGTTCTCATAACATTGTGATAATAATATAATAAAAAAAATATCTTCACGCAATTCCCAATACAGGGGTAGACAGAGGTCAAGTCTAGACAATTAAGTCCCTTTGACCCACCTTCCACCGAAAATATTTTCGGGACAACGTGACAGGTGGTGAGCCCGTCGCCATCTTTATGTCCAAGCCAACGATGTAATTCGTACATAGGTTTTTTGAAAAACCCATTGGTACGAGCCTGCCACCTGGGGATCGAACTCGGGTCTCTCGATTCGAAATTCCGACCACCCAACCACTCGGCTATCGTGATAATAATAAATATAATAATAATATATTCACGCCATTCCCAATACAGGGGTTGACAGAGGCTTAGAGAATTTAGTCCTTTCGATCCAAACTCCACCGAAGATATTTTGGTACATCGTGACCGGTGGTGAGCTCGACGCTGTCTTAATATCAAAGCCAACGATATAATTCGTACATAAGCTTTTAAAAAAACCAATTGGTACGAGCTTGCTGCCTGGGGATCGAATTCCGACCACCCTGCCGCTCTTCTATCGTGACTTCTCAGAAGATTAAAATTTTTGTAGTTTGTTAAAATAACTCTGTCAAATATAAACTGATTTCCAACATTCTTTTTCTTTGAGCTTCAGATCAGTGCCTACGTTTTTCTACGTTAATAGTGAACAATGATTTTCTTAAAATGATTCATTAATCTGTAAAATTAGTAAAAGATTGATTTAAATTTTCTTAAAAACAAAAATAACTTTCTTAGCTGTACCGTTTACGGTTTAAAAGATTATTAATTGAAAGGAAAATATTCTAATAATACTGATGAGCTTGAGGACGATGTCAAAATCGAAACACAACAACATTCATCTGTAGATTATAAAAACAATAACACTATAATTTATTTACCTCTTCGCAAAATAAGTAGGTACAAAGGTAGAATTCTAAATAAAGTATGGATGTGATTCAATAATAGCAGACTAAATTATCGGAATGTAATAAAATCCCTGAATATTATAAAAAAAAAATTATAAAGCGTAAAAATTCTAATAACACAAAATCAGCAATCATTTGCCCAGAGATATAGCACAGTGGTTGATAATAAGAGTACATCAAATATGTATTTATAAAATATTATATATAACAACAGCATAATCAAAATATTCTTCTCTCACGATTCAAATCTTAACGGATTTATGCTGTTATAGAAATTTTAAATGTTCTAACCTATCTCAATCTGTTTTACATTAACTTGAAGGAAAAAACTACTAACAAGCATAGTAGAAAAAACACAATAAGATTTCTCTTTGTAAAGAGCCAGGACTAGGTATTCAGTATTGGCAGACAAGTATCATTACGCACGGACTGTCGTCATACCATGATCGTAGGACATTATGAAAAATGTATTTTCTTTCGAAGTAGAATCGTTCGGACGGCTTTGACGTCAAACGTTCTCGATGTTTCAAAACCTGTAAGCGTGCAGATATTCGTCTTTATGTAGAAATTTTGTTACTGACTTCCAAAAATAAAAACGAACTATTTCCCGTATATAGCTAAATCGATTTTGAATTAAATTCAAACTAACAACAAAATTTTGGGCTGTAAAAGACATTAGAGATTTCATTATAAATGTGACCCTCTGCAGGGTGTGATTACGTAATTGTCTCTCATTGTAACGAAATTTAAGAAAATATGTAAAAGATTCCGCTCAATACCAAAGTAATTTTGGTTTCATTTTTAGAATATCCTGGAATTTTACTTAATGCATTACGTACTTGCTATTTATATGGTCATATTTTGTTTATTATTGGTAACTAATTGAAGTTGCTATCTAAGTTTGTGCTATGTAGCTCGCACCGGAAAATAAATTAGTCCGTCAATGCGCAATAAGAATAATATTTAGTGTAATTAACTCAATTTTAAGAACTATAAAAAATATGTATGTATAAAAATTACTTCATTTTAGATTGTAAATAAATTATAAAGCGTAAAAATTCTAATAACACAAAATCAGCAATCATTTGCCCAGAGATATAGCACAGTGGTTGATAATAAGAGTACATCAAATATGTATTTATAAAATATTATATATAACAACAGCATAATCAAAATATTCTTCTCTCACGATTCAAATCTTAACGGATTTATGCTGTTATAGAAATTTTAAATGTTCTAACCTATCTCAATCTGTTTTACATTAACTTGAAGGAAAAAACTACTAACAAGCATAGTAGAAAAAACACAATAAGATTTCTCTTTGTAAAGAGCCAGGACTAGGTATTCAGTATTGGCAGACAAGTATCATTACGCACGGACTGTCGTCATACCATGATCGTAGGACATTATGAAAAATGTATTTTCTTTCGAAGTAGAATCGTTCGGACGGCTTTGACGTCAAACGTTCTCGATGTTTCAAAACCTGTAAGCGTGCAGATATTCGTCTTTATGTAGAAATTTTGTTACTGACTTCCAAAAATAAAAACGAACTATTTCCCGTATATAGCTAAATCGATTTTGAATTAAATTCAAACTAACAACAAAATTTTGGGCTGTAAAAGACATTAGAGATTTCATTATAAATGTGACCCTCTGCAGGGTGTGATTACGTAATTGTCTCTCATTGTAACGAAATTTAAGAAAATATGTAAAAGATTCCGCTCAATACCAAAGTAATTTTGGTTTCATTTTTAGAATATCCTGGAATTTTACTTAATGCATTACGTACTTGCTATTTATATGGTCATATTTTGTTTATTATTGGTAACTAATTGAAGTTGCTATCTAAGTTTGTGCTATGTAGCTCGCAACGGAAAATAAATTAGTCCGTCAATGCGCAATAAGAATAATATTTAGTGTAATTAACTTAATTTTAAGAACTATAAAAAATATGTATGTATAAAAAATTACTTCATTTTAGATTGTAAATAACTTTATAGACCCACTTTTGTAATATGTATTACCATATATCTGACCACACGTAAGCTAATACTAAAATTAGCTCTTGAAGCTGTACTTTTGGCCCCTACCATGTTATATGCCGCATAAATTAATCTATTAATAAATTTAGAATATTTAGAGAAGTTTAGAGAATTTTATTATGCGTGCAGAACTTTTAACGTTAAGTTTAATTTCTTTTTAAAAGCAGGGTAGCTTTAATTATTACAAAACAGATTGTCTCTTTGTTAAAAAGGAAATAATATGTGTAACAAGTATTACAATGGCATGTGTATCTCCTGCGAATGAAGGTAACTGTTGTAACTGACATAGAATGCGCTAAGTAGAGGATTATGTTCATTGATACCGACGATCCAGAACTAGCGTCTTTGATAAAAACGTTTTGCATTTTCAATGACAAGTTAATAGGATTAAGCGCTATTTATGTGTATGGATTTTATACAATAATGGTTGAATTTCTGTATTTCGTGTTTCGTGAAAACTTATTGACAATGGCATATCATAGTTTTATTGTAATTAAATTGAATTTCAAAGCAAATACTCGGCAGCCTGATTACCATACCAACATCAACATTTCGGCACGACGACAACTCCTAATAATATAAATAAACGATATAGATTCACGCTCCTTCCACAACATAATATTTGCTCGTGACATAGTGATGAACCATATTCTTTATAGAAGATTATATTATGTTTATATTATGTCTATATTATAACAATAATTTTGTCAATAACGACCTAAAAAATGCGTCAACACATATTTGGAGTGTTTACATTGATTTTATGGGCGATCATTAGTGGCCAGCGTCCAACACGTGACGAGCGACCCAGGCGTCCGAGGCGTCCGGCGCGTCGAATCTATATCGTAAAATCTCACCAAGTTCATGGAGCCAATGTGGCCGTCACCGCGGCGCTCACCGACTTTCCACCGCTTTATTAAATAACAGCCGCACATTTTTCACTCGATTGCGTCAATGGTTAGGCAGTCCACGCGATATTTGCGTTCGAACGATATTAATAGCTTCGCCTAGCGAAAACTCCACTCATCAGTTTTATTTTAGAAAAGATGTGGACGAAGGTAAATAAAATAGTACGGAATTACTCCGGGTTCATGCGGGATATGTTTTGTTTGCGCGGCGAACTGCAGGATCTGGACGAGCGAGGTTTATTTCTGAACGAATTGAAAACGTTAAACGAATATTTATATTAGAATTCGTCGCTATAATCGCAACTTTGTTTTCTTAAAGCTAAGTAAAGATCGAGAGCTGGAAATGAAATATTTACTTTGGATTATTTTCGTAACGTACGGAATTTATATTTATTTCCCATCGGGCGTCATTCAGTTCGGCATCAAAGCAATTATCCGTATTTAACTTAGAATGACGCAAGATGCGTTGATGTTTTTAAACTAGCGACAATTTCAGAATTCATTTCTTGAAACTTTGTTATTTAGCGACGCAGCTGGATTGCGCTAACAAACGTTTTAATTAAATCTGTCCCATGTTTGCGGGGATACTCTCTTAATTAAGCGCACAGACGAATTATTAAAGCGTCATTGCTGCATTTATAATGTTTCTGCTTAATGAATTTTAGTTTGAAAAATGTTATTCAACGTCTTTCAAACTTCAGTGATATTTGAAAGCGTTCAACTTTTATACAGAGAGTAGTCTCAACTATAACGACTACATCCCATTTACACTACGGTCTTATCTCGTCATCGAATCGTGCGGTTTGTTTTGTTTGTAACTTTATTATAATCACTTCTGTAATCACTGTCTATATCATTGAATCGATCTGCAGTTATAATGCCACGAGTTGGGTTTAGTTATTCTATATTAGCGTTTTCTATTTGACTCTGTATTTGCAAAAACAAAAACATTTTATCAATTTATTTCCTGATTGTAGATTATTTATTACTTAAGTTTTTGCATATAATTGTATGAACAGGAAGATATCACTGTGGCCATTTCACATAATATAATGATTACCTTAGCAGTCTGTAAAAGTTCAATTGGGGACGTGACCTTTCCCATAAGGAAGTTTCGCCATAATCACCACGCTCGGTCGGTGCCGCAGTTTGATGACCACAGTATCAGACACCTTGACGCTGCTGACCGTCATCGATTTATTTGATTTCATTATAGTATTTTACCAAATGGCTATCAATCGGTATTGCTTTATTTAAGAATTAACAGTTACACCGTTACTGAACTTCGTGTTGAAATGTGTTGATGTATCGATTAATTCAAAACTATAATTAAACCACACGAGTTACCATACACAGACTATGAATAGCAGTGCTATATGGCAAGAAATAATAATGTCACAGATGTCGTAGTTACACCGTAATTAATTATCATTAGAATTAAATAAAGAAATTGATTTGGACATAATATGCTATTTAAATTTTGCACATTACATCAGCGTTTACAAAAAATTATTGTAATTGACCTAATAAAATTTATCACAAAATATGTGTGATACATCATGACAAATGTGATGATGAAATATCAACTGACGAGATGAAGTGACCACTTGTAACATGTTGCTGGAAGAGAATGAATGCAGGTGGTTAGGGAAGCATATGTTAATCATTAGACTCTTGATGGAATGTAAAGAAAAAGAATTTCCAATTTGAAATATTATAATTGAAATTAATATTAACGTTTTCGCCCAATGAGCTAATATCATTTGCGGCAGAATGAGAAGCTTTTTAATAACGTTTAAAATAACATACGGCTGCGTATTTGACCTGGCGAATATTTATTATATTTTTTTATTGTGTTATTCTTCAATTACTTATTTTTATAGCTATTTAAACGGTTGATAGCAAAGTTCGTATCTGCCTTGCGCTTACAATATTATATATTGCAGCTTTCGATTCGAAGTATGTATTGTGTGAGTGAATGATTAAAATTCATGAAACGTGTAAGATTGAAATGATTTGGAAAAGAACATGTGACGTTCAATAGCAGGGTCTCGTTGCTTACGTTAGAATAGGAAGACGTCATTTATGAAGTAGACAAGTAAGCCCCCCCATTTCCCTGACCTTTTGCGAGGTTGAACTTTACGCGTTAACCGCCCCGACATTTGACGTCAAGACGAAGTGTACTTACATATAACGGGGGTGGTTTAACTATTCAGCCATATTCAGTTTCATAGTAAATTAACACCCATCCTAAATTATTTTGTTATACTCAATGGTAATGTCTACACAACAATAGTGTTTATCTTTTTGTTATGTTGTACACAGAGATCGGCAAAGTTTTTAGGTTCCAAAATAAACGGTTATCCATAATAGTAATTATAAATAAATAACATGCGTCTTAAGCTTATTAAAAGATTGATTTTTCGCCTTTGATTATTACTTGAGAAGAGTGAAAATTAAATTATTTCCATTGCACGATTACAAATCTGTGCTTCAAAACGTTTCAGTTAAATTAGTAAATTCTGTAAATGTAAGTAAATTCTGTAATTCTGTAAAATATTAAACATCAATGATTGTTGGTTTTATTTCCAAAAGCTTAACACTCAGGGTATACGAATTCATAAACCTAAATATCATCTCATCATACGTTGTACCTCATCAGATAGGTATAAAATAATGGAACTGCCTGTAAATTATGCCTGATTTTACGATTGTACTAAAAACCGTAGCCTCTGAGCTTGTTTTTGGCAGGCGTTTTTAGTATATCGATCATAAATTAACGTAATTAATTAAACAATTACATGTAATTACACGTTAAGATGCGAAGCAATCTAAGTAATACAATGTTTTATCTATTTAATTTTGTTTCAGACTGTGAATCCTTAATCCGTAAGATGCTTGTCCTGGAGCCAATGAAGCGGTACACGATTGAGCAGATAAAGAAGCACCGATGGATGGCAGCGGAGCCCTACACTGCCCCGACGGTCACCGCGGATCCAATTCGAAGCCCCGCACACACCTCCACTCACAATGAGCCAAACGAACAAGTGCTGCGATTGATGCAGAGTTTGGGAATCGATCCTATAAAAACTAAAGAGGTAGGAAAAATACTTTGTTGAATGATTGGCAGTTTCGATGAGAAACATTTACATTACTTATTTTTAATATTAATGACGTCGTGTATTAATTTAAACGCTTAAAATAGGTTGGTAACCAACCACGGTTATATTTGGCGCTTTTCATAAAGTCTAACGCCATGACTAATTTATGTTGAGAAAAAAGGAATAGAATACAATGAGCTAGGTACTTTGATGGGTGAGAGGGATAAATGTTTGAGCGCGAAGATATCAGTTAATTTTCCATCTATCTTTAAAAACTGATGATAACAACAAATGCTACATCAACTTGGAGCTGTCTATTTAAATCGATAATTTGCATTTACCACTAAAATGACGATGTACATAATTAAAATGCTAAACTTAAAACGCAATATTATCTTAGGAATAATTTTTACTCTTGAAATACATTATTCGCACAGCTTTAAAAAAATCGTGCTTTATACTGCCCTACACTGTTTTAATGCACGCTATTTTTGCATCTTGCTTTATAATCTAAGCTGCACAATCCCAAAATAGATGTTAGCACTGATCATGTTTTCACTTGGAAACTTTAAAAGTACAAATAATTTGACAATTGTTAACTATTAAAGAATATAATGCTAGTATCATATTATACAACTGGCGACTGTTAACATCATGCATAATCTATATTAACATAAATGCATATTTAAGTCACGTTGTCAGAAAATATGCTTCGATGGAAGGTGGGTCGAAAGGACTGAATTGTCTACCGCAGTTATGAGAAAATTCATTACACAAATATTTGCCCCCAGCATGATTCGAACCCGCAACCCTTACCTTCGAATGCAGGCTCATTATCAACTTAGCTATCAGGTGGCATAACTACTTTTTTAGAAACATAAATTTTTTATTTTCGTGACGAACGGTATGTGTACTAGATTGCAATACTGTAAGAGCATACTATGTCACATGCACACACTTAAATAAGGATTCAACCTGGATCGATAGCGCCCACCAGCAAAGTGTTGTGTGCCATCTACCATCAACCACAGAACCTTTAGTAATATACCATGGATTTAAACTCTTTAAACACACCTGTGTTTAAAGAGTAAAGAAGCAAAAGTAAATTATATACTTATCATTAAATGTAAAAATATTAGAAAATAGCATTATAGAAAAAAGTTCACAATCCGTAGTTATTTTATAATCATATCCTTCAAAAATGAATTAATCACCGATTGTTATGTATCAAACAATCCCAAGATAGAATATAGTAAAAATAAAAGTAAAAATAGGTTATTACGTAAAATATATAAATTTACAGTTTTCTGCATCTTGTAATAAAATTTTCTCTACAATCCGCCTGCGCCTCAATTTGCACACACCTGTCACATGCATTAGTCAAACAGTCAATTATATAAAGTTAATTTTCGTTCAAAACTTGATATGTTTTAGCGGGCGCATATAAAATTGCGCACTGTGAAATAACTAAATTTAATTAAATGCATAATCTTTGTAAAGCTTCTTAGGATAAACAAGTTTAGTTACCTAAATTTAAAAGTTTAGTTCCTTAAATTTCAAGTTTTACCTTAATAATAAGGTAAAATTTGAAATACGTTAATTAAAGAGATATCACTACAATCCTTTCTATTATTTAATATACTTTCTACTATATATTATACACGCGCACATTAAAATGCACGCAACACTAACGTACACCAGATAGAATCTATTTATAAATGGGTCTGCTTTTTGGGCTTTGTTGTATTTACACGGGCTGGTGCTTGAGTTGGGAATTTTTGTTTATCGCAGAGTCTTCGCTCAAACAGTTACGATCATCACGCCGCGATCTACCTGCTACTGTTGGAGCGATTGCGGGCGCGCGCGGCAGTAGGCGCTAGCGTGGGCGTGGGGACGGGAGCGGGCGCGGGAGCGGGAGCGGGCCCGGGAGCTGGAGCGGGAGCGGAGGCGCGCAGGCCCTCCCGCCGCCACTCCTCCGTCGCCGACCAAGCGCTCGCCAGGGAGCTCCACGATGCGCGCAGGGAACATCAGAACAGGTATGAGTTACGACGTCCTCCATGGACGAGGGGTATTCACACCGGTTTTCACGGTTTCGCCAGCACTGAGGTCTCGGGTTCGATTCCCGGAAGGATGAATGTGGAAAAAAGACTTTCTAAATTTTCTCGGGTCTGGGTGTTTGTTTGTTTACCTTTCGTTGGTTCTGATTGCATAATACAAGTGCTTATGCTGGTTACTTTGCGGTCAGTACACTGTATCTGATGTTATCCGTATTTATGTATTTATTTATTTAAAAATTGCTACTTGTTTGGTATTAAAATAGGAAAAAACCCAATTTTAATGACAGCATTTTCCTTATTTGGCAAGGAAGTATGAGTCAGTTGTAAAGTAGTAGCCTGTTAATGCTCTCTGTTGAGCTTAACGCCTTCTCTCAATTTTTCTTTGAGAGAGACTAGCGTAAAGGGAAAATTTTTCACGCTACTCTAGAGTGCGCGTACTTCAAGTCTATTCACCGTCGAGCTGGTTGTCAATTCAACACTTAGAAATCAGCACTGCACTCTTAAACATTTCTGCTGCCGAAAGGAGTCAACGTATAGGCTTAGTGCATGATCACTATGATGCAGTAGGCACATGATCACGTGCAGTCGGCACTAATATTCTGGTGGGCTGTTAGTTTTCTGTCATCCTAATTTCTCATAAAATAAACCTCGTGCTCAATTGTATGGTCAAAGTGTAATACTTCAGTCGACTTCGATTTGATTGAATCTTTAGAGTAGTTTAAAATGCCAATTCCGGCGTGTATAAATTCCTGTATAGTTATGACGAATTCGATATAAAATAGTGAACAAACGTTTTTTTAAGTGAAAGTTCTTTGGAATTGTTGTGAATTGAAACTCAATAAAACGAAAATCCGTCACGATGAAGAAACAAACACATAAAAGTATGCTTCTCCTGTCATTTGTTTCATGTTAAAACATGGAAACTAAACAATATTTTACTTTAAAATATTAAACTTGGTAAAAAATAATAAACCTTACTTTTATCCTAATATTCCTGATACTCTGTAGTATAGAGGCTATTTCGTTTTTAATTCAGACGTTTCACTTCTGCTGTATGTGAATTGCTCACACACACTTTTGTCTTTCAAAAATTTGGCTTGTCATGCTCACACGGGTGTAGCCTTTTTGTTTTCAGACGTACTTAAGGATAAACAAATATCTTTTGAATATATTTTTTATATAAAGTTTTAATGATGCAAGAACAAATAATAATAAGACAAAAAATTCAGAATCCGCTTTTGAATAATGCAATGTTATCTGTTATTATAAAGTTGTGACGCATTGTAATTTATGCAAACGACGTTTATCTATAAAGTGTTGGTTAAATACAATTACGTGAATAACTACGTTATATTCAAATGTAATTGTTACATTCACTGCAAAAAGGAATTACATCAACAATTTACTACAGTGATACAGTTCTATGTCTCATTTATGTTAGTAAGACTGTCTTTACATTGTAGAAATAAAAAAATACCAAAGTATTAAATTTTTTTTGTAAACCGGCTGATTTTTTGATACTTTATAAATAATTGCGGTAATTCAGTGACTGAAAAAGTTCTGAAGTTCGTTCTAAAAACGGAATAAATGTAGATCCTTTATTGTAGGAATAGAACCATGCGCTTGATAACGATAGTGCGAAAATCTGATATCTGATATGTTTAATATAAAAGTTTGTAATTATATTTCGCTTTAAATCCCCTAGATCAATATTAGCCAACCGTTAGCATAGTCTATAAATACATAAAATGTATTTTGAAAAGAAATAAATATATAAAATTTATTTTAAACCAGCCATGTTATTCACCGGGATAATGTATTTCTTTGCAGGTTATTACACGCGGGTGACGGTCAAACAAGAGAGTACAGCAGAGTGGCGGGCGACGCGTCGTCGGCAGAGACGCAGCGCCTGCTGTCGCTCGCCGCGGTCAACATGACCGAGCAGCGCCTTCTGCAGCGCGGCGCCGACCCCTCCGACTCGCAGAGGAGCTTCCTAGTTGGAAACCTCGACCTCCCGTCCAGAACCCACGACCCGGACTCCGCTAGGCTACTCTCCATGCGAAGTATCGACGTCTCGCAATCTAATCAGAGATTAGGAACCAAAATTAACGACACCGCCGTGCCCACGCACAGGCTATTGACCTCGACCTATGAACAGCAGCAGAACATACTGAAGCAATCGAGTGAAGACTGTCGGCGGCTTTTACAGCAATCGACCACTGTCGGCCCGGAAACTAATAAAAACGCCAACGACGGCACTAGACTCTTGACCTCATCGAGTTTCGATTCGAAATGCGCCATCGATGGCGGCAGAGCGGCCACGACGGATCATAGTGTGATCGCGAATTTCCTTCAAAATTCTGCGTCGGCGACTAACTTCAATTCAGAGTCTGTTAAACTACCCAACTCAACTACGTTTACTATGTGTTCCGAGGCTGCCAAACTCATGAATACGTTGCAACAATCGCCGTTACCGTTGAAGGTACTGTCAACCTTAGCACGAGCCCCATACCGACTCAGTTCAATGACACGAAACTGGCCAGTGTATTAGAACAGCCCAAGCCGCTGGAATCGACGAGGCTGGTTTCTCAAGCCCAACAACAGGATCTAAATCGTTTACAAACCGGCACGCCACCTTTCAAGGACTACATGAATCATCATTTGACCTCATATTCTTATTTACAAAGTGGCCTCATGCCATCGATGTCCAACGCGAGCGATGCAAATTTTTCAATCGCCGCCACCACCGGCGATTTGTATCAGAACTCTTTGTATCGGCCGGAGAGTAAATTTTCCCTAAATAGGTACACC
Source organism: Sericinus montela (assembly GCA_029286605.1). Lineage (NCBI taxonomy): Eukaryota > Metazoa > Arthropoda > Insecta > Lepidoptera > Papilionidae > Sericinus > Sericinus montela. The sequence goes on from JAGSMR010000040.1 coordinate 3,437,280, forward strand.
ACTAGCCAGACGTACGGGCAGATACATCCAAGTAACGCAACTGAAGCGACAAAATTTCACCAGCAGTACTCATCTTCAACCGATGAAGGCTGCGAAACTGACATGGAGGACGTCCCCGCAGTGGCAGGTGCAGTTCCCAATAGGCTGAGCTCTTACGCTAGCTCCAGCTCAAGTAGCGGCGTCGTCACATTTTTTAACAATAAAAGCTTAAGTCAGAACCTGAGTTGTGATTCCTCCCAAAGCAATTTCTCGACATTCGAAAGTCTCGATTACCAACTATCCGACTGTTCAAGTGAATTAGCCAGCAGTTTACCCAGTTGCACATCCAATGAAGATAAATTATGCCACGAGAGTAGTTCCTTAGTCAATACGAATCCAATGCATCCGTGTGTTTATATTTCGTCCTATAACAGCAAGACTCCCGGTACAGGGTTCATAGCACGACACAATCCTCTTAATTATCAGTCGGCTAATAAAAACTGTCAGAGAGCGATCACTCGAAGTCCAGTTGATTTTAGGGAAGGTCGCCGGGCCAGTGATGGACTCGTCGCACAACAGGCGGCTCAGTCTAATGATACCCAGAAGAACAGCTTAGCGTTTAACAGTCAGAGACTGAACGAAAATTGTAAAGCGAAAGGCGTATTGGAGCTACACCTGGTGCAGAAAGAGGCGCAAAAGTTAAAAACTCAGTACCAATCCTCGCTACCGGCTGAAGAGATGACGCAGAGGCAAATTCAGCACAATCAGTTCGCAGCGAGTTTCTCGCCGCATTATTTGGACACGAAAACCCTACACCGAAACGTATCAGCCTGCCTGAAAGTTTCAATTATTCGAGCACGTCGCCGCCAATGCCAGCGAGTCCAAAGATGATGGCTCAGATACAAGATCCGTCAGATTTGCCTCACGCCACATCGGTGTCTCAAGTCAACAAACCTCCCCTACAGCAACAATTAATGCAGCACAGACTGTTCCAGCAGAAACGACAATTGCTGCAAAAGCAAATGACGCCGCCAAACATGGCCGCGCATGAAATGGGCCCAATACATACGCTCCAAGTTGGCTTGAGCAGGCGACAGATGCTTCGTCAGCAGAGTTACAAAATCGCTCAACAGCAACAAATATTACCGCCGCTGCCGCTTACGGAAACGGAAAACCGTGACCTACTAGCTTTCCAGGCGATTGTTGAAGACCCTAATAGGACGTTGAAAAAAACTGAGGAGACCAAAGACGAAGTGCCGAAGTTCGCTTATCAAGGCTCGATGGAGATTAGCATAATGAACAAGGATAGATTAGGAAACGAGAATTGGTCCAATTTGCCGTCAAATTTGCAAAGCGCCTGTCAAATATCCGAACTAGCGGGACGGCGAGAAGGTCGAGAGATCCGAGAAGGAGAAGGCAGTCATTCTATGGACACGTCTCTGTGGCCGGGACAGTGGAACTCGGGACTTTTCCAGCCGCAAGCATGTTTCCAGGTATTCCAACAGATCAACTAAGTAGATCTCCAAATGTAGAACCGTAGATATTGGTAGTTATTTAGTTTGCACTCGGCAGTATGAGAAAGTACTAAGTATCGATTGTATGTAGCAGCTGTATCATTATGTACGTCTGCTAGTTCGAACGTGGTCTCATAATAGTGTGCATTTGTAAAGAAACATGTTGTTGAACAAATAACTTATGATGTATTTAATTATATTATTTCAATTGTGAAATTTTAGAATGCATGACAATAATTAGTGCTTTAAAGTTACCGTATATTTGCCTTTTAAAATAAACTAAACTGAAATAAACTAAACTGACTAATATCCATCATCCGTATTTATGCCACTATGAGAAATCGAAATAATTTCGAAATAGTTACAAATGGACATAAATTTGACAAATAGACTGGATACATCAATGTAAATTTCAATTCAATGTAAGTTCTTATGTCATTTATTCCTATTTAAATTATTATACTTACATTCGATGATGTTATTCATGTAAAGTAATGTGTTGAAAAATAAATAACTATGTTCTTGCCACATCTCGTGTTATTCAACTATTTATTAGTAGGAAATCAATATTAATTTGTATAGCAAAAATAAAAATTATTAAAATGTTCCTATGTATTGTTTCATAGTCTACAGTCATTCACTTGCAATTACATAGGTCTAAGAATTTATTTATTAATTACATTATAAGTTATCATTACCGCACTTGTTTACTTTGTGAAAGTCTGTATAGAGGTTTTGTTATTATTTGCAAATTATTATAGCGTTATATTGTAAGATGTGATAGCTTTACTTAGAAAAAAGTTTTATTTTAAATATAAGTAAATGTATAATTTATAATAGAACTTTGTTTTATTTTCACCGTATATAATTTAACAATTAGCTTTTTCGTAGATGACACGATTGCATGCACGTTTATTTTAATTCGTAGTAGTAATTTTTCATAATGCATCGAGAAACAATAAAAAGCTAAACACTTAACGGTTAAGTATATTTCGTTCAGTGGGGAAATGACAAACAATTAAAGAAACAATTTAGGTTTTGGATTAAAACATAGGCCTCGGCCATATTATTTATTTGTATTTGCTACGTTCGTGTCTATATGGCAGACTAGACTATATGGCAGATGGCTCATTATCTCAACATCTGCCATAGTCAAATATTTAATTGTTCGTTTTGAGGAGTTTGCGAAAGCTATGTCGTGATGGAGGAGAATCAAACAGCTTGCCAAAATGCCATATGATATGCCATGAAATTAAAATAAATACAGAGACAGATGTCTAGTCTCGACAATTAAGTCCCTTAGACTCACCTTCCACCGAAGATATTTTCGGGACAACGTGACAAGTGGTGAGCCGGTCGCCGTCTTTATGTCCAAGCCAACGATATAATTCGTATATAAGTTTTTTGAAAAACCCATTGGTACGAGCCTGCCACCTGAGGATCGAACTCTACGGGGCCGGTCGCTTGACGGGTCTCTTGACTCGAAATTCCGACCACCCAACCACTTGCCTATCGTGATACCATGAAATTAACTAAAACAATTCTGTAGTAAAGCTTTTTATTTTCTTTACAGCATATGCTTCAGAGCTTAGCCTGTTTGAAAGTTTAGATATATGGAGGCCTCTTTGGAGCTTCGCATCAAGAGTTACTCCAAGAAAAACGGTCGTATCCACATGGCCTAAATCTCTCCTATTTATAAGTACATTGGTGCCGCCACCAAGGTGTTTCATATTGGGTATTGAAAATTTTATTACATTAGTTTTAATGACATTTAAAACCTATTTATTTGCACTAAACCAATGAACTTATATAACATAGCATTATTCACCTCGTCAAATATTACAAAATGTCGTTTTTTTAAAATTTAAATAAGTATATTACTGTCATGATTATTCCCTTCATAATAGGGTACTTTTATACATTATTATAAATAAGAAAAGGAATAGAACCCAGCGAAACTTGTACAATGGATTACAATTTTTTTCTATTAGATAAATAAGAATTAATAAGGTCGAGCGCGGTACTTCTTATGCCATAGTGGTGTAATTTCCTATGAGTGTATTATGATTGATGTAATCGAAGGCCTTGGAGAGATTGATTTGTGGTAGAGCCACGCATCAGCTTTTGCTTTTGCATGAATGGGCCGGCTCGACCGGGGAAGTACCACGACCTCACAGAATACCGGCGTAAAGTAGAAGTCTAACAAACTTCTGCGTTTCGTCTGGTGAGTGCAGGTAACCGGTGGCCCACACACTTCCCTCCCCCAATTCTGGGGGAGGGGGGCACTCTAGGTGAGGCAACGCATCTGCTATGCCTCTGGTATTGCGGGTGTTCATGGGCGGCGGTGATCACTTACCATCACGTGAGCCCCCTGCTCGTTTGCCTCCCTTTTTCTATAAAATATCACAAAAGATGACCTCTCCCAAGCCTCAAATGTGTGCTTTATCAGCTCTACATCAGCATAGAGCAGTAGAGCGACCCCTTGTAAAACCAAATTGATTTTGGTGCAATAATTTATCTGAATTAAATATTTTTAATAATTGGTTGAGAATTGTTGAATCATGTTATGTATGAAATGTTAGTAAAATTTTCACGCCATTCACAATATTGGGGTAAAAAACAGGTAGTCTTTGCGACCCCTTTCGACCTTTCCACCTTTCACTGAAGAAATTTTTTTGGGACAACATGAAAGGTGGTATGAAAGATGGTGAATCTCTCACCGTTTTCATTTCTAAGCCAACGATATAAATCGTACCTAAGCTTTGAAAAACCCATTGGTACGAGCCTACCATCTGGGGGTGGAACTCGGGTCTATTGACGCGAATTCCGATCACCCAATCAATCGGCTATCGTGAGTATTAACACACTTAGTGTTGATAGTATAGAAATAAGTCTAAAATTCTAGGGTCTGAAGTACTACCAGACTTAAATAAAGGTATGACTTTGCTATGTTTCATAAGATCAGGAAATAGACCAGATTTTACACTACTGTTGAAGGTTATGGCCAAATGAAGCGCAATGAAATAATTTAACATCACGGAAACCCTCCACAAATCTGCCGATTTTTTAAACAGTGCGAAGCATTAAAAATCACACTGTGAATTCTATTGTACTGTAAATTATTGTCATATTAAATATCTTTATGTATCATTCTACATTTTCGAAGCAAAGATTGCGGCTTCGAACGTCGCTGAAGGCTATTTATGCGATGATAAAACTGATGCTTGACACTAAGTATAAGCTATAGAGTTAGAGAAGATATTCATAATATGCAGAAATGCTAGTCAGACTCATCATCTCTTTGAAATCGATGAAATGGAGACGATCTGCTCCAGTTCTTGATCAATAATTTGAACTCAGTCTTCTCTTTTTTTCAGGCACCTTGGCAAGGACACAGCTTGCCTCCCGGTGGAAATATGCTTCCACTCAGTGAAAGTCCTATTTTGGAGTTAACTGAACAAATGGAGTCAATTTAAATTAGAATTATTGAAACAAATACTGATTCTTTTGACAATTTTGTAGGACATGCAAAATATCATACGTTCTTTGAAATAAAATTACCAAATGGATGCCACGCTTGTTGTTTGAGATTTCACGGATTGAATCCGATAACAATATAAAATAATAGATTAATAAGAAAAATGCTTCAAAGGCCCTGCCCATTAGGTATAATAAAACTGCTGTTTGATTTTTGAATCAAATAGTCCTAAATGATGAGACAATATCTACGTAGATTGAATCGTTAGTAGGATTGATAAACAATTAATTTCCCATTGTAATATAACATTTTTTTGTTTGTAAACGGCGATAGTCACTTTGAAATCTCATAATATTTTCTATACTGTGAAATAAATGCTTTAAATATATGCCTGATAATAATGCCTCAAATATATTATTTATTCTACTGGCAATTAACTTCAACGTACTTACAAATACGAATTAAAACAATCATAATACGTTCTTTCCCGGTTTATGCCATACGTTTGTTAAACGAAAATAAAATTTCTCTAAAACAAAATTTGTTGATGATAACCTATAAGGTGTGCTTTTTCGGAATATTTGGTGGAGGCCAGTCTTCAACAGTGGATTTCGACAAATTGAAAAGATAATGACGTTGATCCATAAAAGTATTAATGTAATATAAAATAATTTGATAACAGATAAGATTGTAGGTTGATTTCAAAATAAAACTTTCTTCTACTTGAAATATCCCTCAATTCGTTTGTTAATAAATAAAAATATAAATAATAATGATATTTCAAGTGACTATCGGTGTCGATAATATGATTCCTGTAAATAAACTACCTCTTAAGTTGTAATGTTTGAAATAAGACTGAATTCAGTGTCAATTCAGATCAGCGATCACGGTAAGGGGTTGTACATAATCGCTTTGACCGCCTTGGCGACCTGATGTAAATCTCTTATACTTACATTTTATAAATAGTTGCATGGTAATTTAATATGTTGGTGATTTTAACTAAAAACTAATATCAATCGACTCTTAAATTGAACACAGTAGACATATCAAATTGTTAAAGAGCAAGACAAATGCATTTGTCTAAAATTATTTTAAATAAAGTTGTTATCTGAACAGCAGTCATTTTACTAAAATTTAAATCATTCAGTCGTAAAATTATAGACAAAAATACTTGATTTAATTTCTTACTTACAGTGGTGAGCTGAAAGAATATAAAATTACTTCGTAATAATCTATGGCATCTGTGTAAATATAACCATGGACCATTTTTAACTAATCAACTACTTAGTGGAATTGTTAATTTAAACTAGAAAGGAATACGAAATAGAGCAAATAAAGGCCAGAAAGAGAGAGAGAGAGAGAGAGAGAGAGAGAGAGAGAGAGAGAGAGAGAGAGAGAGAGAGAGAGAGAGAGAGAGAGAGAGAGAGAGAGAGAGAGAGAGAGAGAGAGAGAGAGAGAGAGAGAGAGAGAGAGAGAGAGAGAGAGAGAGAGAGAGAGAGAGAGAGAGAGAGAGAGAGAGAGAGAGAGAGAGAGAGAGAGAGAGAGAGAGAGAGAGAGAGAGAGAGAGAGAGAGAGAGAGAGAGAGAGAGAGAGAGAGAGAGAGAGAGAGAGAGAGAGAGAGAGAGAGAGAGAGAGAGAGAGAGAGAGAGAGAGAGAGAGAGAGAGAGAGAGAGAGAGAGAGAGAGAGAGAGAGAGAGAGAGAGAGAGAGAGAGAGAGAGAGAGAGAGAGAGAGAGAGAGAGAGAGAGAGAGAGAGAGAGAGAGAGAGAGAGAGAGAGAGAGAGAGAGAGAGAGAGAGAGAGAGAGAGAGAGAGAGAGAGAGAGAGAGAGAGAGAGAGAGAGAGAGAGAGAGAGAGAGAGAGAGAGAGAGAGAGAGAGAGAGAGAGAGAGAGAGAGAGAGAGAGAGAGAGAGAGAGATAAAATTACCAAATGGATGCCACGCTTGTTGTTTGAGATTTCACGGATTGAATCCGATAACAATATAAAATAATAGATTAATAAGAAAAATGCTTCAAAGGCCCTGCCCATTAGGTATAATAAAACTGCTGTTTGATTTTTGAATCAAATAGTCCTAAATGATGAGACAATATCTACGTAGATTGAATCGTTATTAGGATTGATAAACAATTAATTTCCCATTGTAATATAACGTTTTTTTGTTTGTAAACGGCGATAGTCACTTTGAAATCTCATAATGTTTTCGATACTGTGAAATAAATGCTTTAAATATATGCCTGATAATAATGCCTCAAATATATTATTTATTCTACTGGCAATTAACTTCAACGTACTTACAAATACGAATTAAAACAATCATAATACGTTCTTTCCCGGTTTATGCCATACGTTTGTTAAACGAAAATAAAATTTCTCTAAAACAAAATTTGTTGATGATAACCTTTAAGGTGTGCTTTTTCGGAATATTTGGTGGAGGCCAGTCTTCAACAGTGGATTTCGACAAATTGAAAAGATAATGACGTTGATCCATAAAAGTATTAATGTAATATAAAATAATTTGATAACAGATAAGATTGTAGGTTGATTTCAAAATAAAACTTTCTTCTACTTGAAATATCCCTCAATTCGTTTGTTAATAAATAAAAATATAAAATAATAATGATATTTCAAGTGACTATCGGTGTTGATAATATGATTCCTGTAAATAAACTACCTCTTAAGTTGTAATGTTTGAAAATAAGACTGAATTCAGTGTCAATTCAGATCAGCGATCACAGTGAGGGGTTGTACATAATCGCTTTGACCGCCTTGGCGACCTGATGTAAATCTCTTATACTTACATTTTATAAATAGTTGCATGGTAATTTAATATGTTGGTGATTTTAACTAAAACTAATATCAATCGACTCTTAAATTGAACACAGTAGACATATCAAATTGTTAAATAGCAAGACAAATGCATTTGTCTAAAATTATTTTAAATAAAGTTGTTATCTGAACAGCAGTCATTTTACTAAAATTTAAATCATTCAGTCGTAAAATTATAGACAAAAATACTTGATTTAATTTCTTACTTACAGTGGTGAGCTGAAAGAATATAAAATTACTTCGTAATAATCTATGGCATCTGTGTAAATATAACCATGGACCATTTTTAACTAATCAACTACTTAGTGGAATTGTTAATTTAAACTAGAAAGGAATACGAAATAGAGCAAATAAAGGCCAGAAAGAGAGAGAGAGAGAGTAGACGAAGAAATAAAATATTACTTGCGGTCATTGAGGTTTAAACAGTTCAATTCTGCATCTTCATTAGATCATCGCTGTTTAAAATCATAAAATAGTGGTTTTATAGAAAATCATTATGAAATAATGTTTATGAATGGAGAACGAAGCTTTATCAAATCGTAACAATAACTTACATACGTAAGACATATAAATATTACATTTTGGAGTAGGTTTCAAAAACTAATGTAGAGGACATAGAAATAGTCGTTTGGAAGCTTTTACACAATTAGAAATATGTATTGCCAGTGTATTATATTCCGTCATTGTGAAGTGAAGTTCATGTTAGTAATCTTTAAGTTTAAGCAAATTTAGATAAGTAGACAATTTTATATACCTAATGACGAATTAGATGTAGCGCTGCAACACTTATAGATTAATAAAAAATACTGTTACAAAAAATCCACAAGCTCGGTGCAGACTACAGTCATAACAAAGACGGACAGCATTTTGTGTCTAAAAATAAGTAACATTTATAATTCATAACGAATCAAATTGTAGAGCTAAGTAACTAATAAAAGTAAGTTATAATTTTACAAAATAAGTGGGTCAAGATAACTTTAATATAAAATAATTTGATAACAGATAAGATTGTAGGTTGATTTCAAAATAAAACTTTCTTCTACTTGAAATATCCCTCAATTCGTTTGTTAATAAATAAAAATATAAATAATAATGATATTTCAAGTGACTATCGGTGTTGATAATATGATTCCTGTAAATAAACTACCTCTTAAGTTGTAATGTTTGAAAATAAGACTGAATTCAGTGTCAATTCAGATCAGCGATCACGGTAAGGGGTTGTACATAACCGCTTTGACCGCCTTGGCGACCTGATGTAAATCTCTTATACTTACATTTTATAAATAGTTGCATGGTAATTTAATATGTTGGTGATTTTAACTAAAAACTAATATCAATCGACTCTTAAATTGAACACAGTAGACATATCAAATTGTTAAAGAGCAAGACAAATGCATTTGTCTAAAATTATTTTAAATAAAGTTGTTATCTGAACAGCAGTCATTTTACTAAAATTTAAATCATTCAGTCGTAAAATTATAGACAAAAATACTTGATTTAATTTCTTACTTACAGTGGTGAGCTGAAAGAATATAAAATTACTTCGTAATAATCTATGGCATCTGTGTAAAATATAACCATGGACCATTTTTTAACTAATCAACTACTTAGTGGAATTGTTAATTTAAACTAGAAAGGAATACGAAATAGAGCAAATAAAGGCCAGAAAGAGAGAGAGAGAGAGAGAGAGTAGACGAAGAAATAAAATATTACTTGCGGTCATTGAGGTTTTAAACAGTTCAATTCTGCATCTTCATTAGATCATCGCTGTTTAAAATCATAAAATAATTGGTTTTATAGAAAATCATTATGAAATAATGTTTATGAATGGAGAACGAAGCTTTATCAAATCGTAACAATAACTTACATACGTAAGACATATAAATATTACATTTTGGAGTAGGTTTCAAAAACTAATGTAGAGGACATAGAAATAGTCGTTTGGAAGCTTTTACACAATTAGAAATATGTATTGCCAGTGTATTATATTCCGTCATTGTGAAGTGAAGTTCATGTTAGTAATCTTTAAGTTTAAGCAAATTTAGATAAGTAGACAATTTTATATACCTAATGACGAATTAGATGTAGCGCTGCAACACTTATAGATTAATAAAAAATACTGTTACAAAAAATCCACAAGCTCGGTGCAGACTACAGTCATAACAAAGACGGACAGCATTTTGTGTCTAAAAATAAGTAACATTTATAATTCATAACGAATCAAATTGTAGAGCTAAGTAACTAATAAAAGTAAGTTATAATTTTACAAAATAAGTGGGTCAAGATAACTTTAATATAAATAATTTGTTATTCGGAACAAATATGAATGAAATATAGGACATTAATTGCAAAAGTGAAAATTTGTCAGGGAAGGTTTAAAGATTGTATATATACACTCTTTTTATTACACTTTTACGTTGTTCCTGTTTTCTTTGTACAAGGTTATACTTTTAGTTTTGTAATTTTGCATCAGAGTCTAATCATATTATATATTATATCACAGTATTTCGTATGGAACATTACGTCAGCATTACATGGTTTAGGATACAGTCATTTATACAAAGATTACATTTTCAAACAAATAGTGCATGTATCTTGATCATGAAACATTGACCTGTGCGGACGGCTGAAGTACGCCTCGATTTTTATGGTGTCAGCTCTGAAGTCAGTCAGTTTCGATTTCCGGACGAGGCAATATAGAAAACCACTTTTTATAAGATTTCTCGGGTCGGGGTGATTGTAGTACCTTCGTTATTTCCAATTCCATACCACAAAAGTGCTTTATATACTTACTGTGGGATCAGACCAATGAATATGATGTGAACCATATATATGTATGTATTTGTATTATATATAACTTTGCGCTGCAGGCACTCCGGCTTGTAATTGTTTTTCTTTTTTCCTTACACTCAAAAATCTACTGATCCTAAATTGGCGCTTGGTCTCTGATTAGAGTTTATTCGATATTTAAAAGAAAAACTTTTATAACATGACTGTATTAAATGTTTATTTTTCCGAATAAATTTTAATTGGTTTACATGATAATAGGCAAAGTTTGCACCGAGCTAAATTTGCAAGTAATCATGAATTTGGTTTTTGTACTCATTTGTTTTGGTTGTGATGTTTTACATGGCCGATTGTTACACAGTGTATAGAACTGTTTTATTACATATATTTCTCCGAAAAGTGTTTTATTGATATCTTAATAAATGTGTTACAAGTGCTCCCTAAAATTATTTTGTAAAGAAAAAAATATATTTGTAATGTTGAAATTTCTTCGTCAGTCACGTCAGTTCCACATCCAGAATTATATTCTTATAGTTAATACAAAGACATGTCATGTGGGGAAATCGAACAAACATAAACGTGTCGCTCTAAAAATAGTTTTCAGTCAGTGTTTCTTCAAACCTCCTACAACTAAAGAAAAAGGAGCAACGGTCCATGACCAAGTGAATGTCACCATTAAAAAAGATTTTTTTAAAATCTGCACGTGTACTGGGTCATGTACACTTAGGTTTACTATGGCACCTAAACGATTATACTTAGAGCCTTATTAATATCAACCTAGGAACTAATTTCCTGATTAATGGCGTTGGAAGAGGTAAATAAGAATCTTCGAAAAACGAATTCTAACAATTGGAGTAATAACCATCTCAAAAATTCAGACGACTATGGTGAAATTTATCTAGAACTACGATCACTAAATATCAGAGAGGCCTGACTTAGTGGACTATTATTGGCCGTTATTATGTATATATGCTTAAATAAGTACTTCTTCGTATAAGTAAACAATATTAAGTGTATTAAATATGTTTTGAGGACTTTACTTTTTTTATCATGTTACATGTTCTTTCTAGTTTATTTAATGTGAAGAAATGGAAATGCTGTACTTGCAAATCATTGCGCAATTCAATAATTAATTTTTCTATAATAACTGGTCCATTAACTGATTCGTTTTTTACTTTCTCTATAAACTCATCTGTTACATTAATTTTACATAATTTCAAAAAACCATTCAATTCACTTTGTGACTGGAACGGAAATATTCCTGGAATTATTGGTACGTTGATATCAATGTCTTTACATTTGTCTTGAAAACTTTTAAAAATATTCGATTCAAAAAACGCTTGAGTTATAATAAAATCTGCACCACTTATTACTTTTTCTTTTAACGTTGATATTTTGTATTCATTGCAAGGAAAACCAGCAACTCCTATACAAAAGTACTCCTTTGTTTTTTCTCTGATATACGCGATCATTTCTTGGCTCGTATGAAAATCGGATACATTAGGGTTAAAAGATTCTGCAAAAACAACAGTAGTATATATTTAATGAGATATAAAATAACCATTTGTATTCTGTGTGGTTATACCTAATACGACGTTAAAAAACTGATATAAGTTCTAACCTCCTAAAATGATAAACAAGTTACAAATCCTCTTTTCTTGAAGCCATTGCAATAGATCATTGAGATATTCTCTCTTCATAAAATTACATGATAGGTGTAACAAAACATGTTTTTCTCTTTGCCTTAAATAACTTGCTAATCTTAATGGTGGAATATCCAAATCTTTACACTGATGTTCTGTTGCATGCCATGTTACTGAATAGAATGTTGGATCCAAATCTATGTTATTCACATTGGTTTCGGCTAAATCTGGTATCACTTCAAACGAAAATGTAAAGGAATCTTTATTTTTAATTAAATTGCTAATCTTTTTTAAATTTGAGGACATTTTAGATAAAATTTGCTATAAAGATGATACTAATATTTACGTTATATTATATTGATGCCTTTGGCGTCTATGTGACATATCAAACGGTTAACGTGCGTTGTGTGACTGATAAGATATAAGTCGTCATATCAATTAAATAACCACTGGCTAATTTCTTGAAAAAAAATTTTTTTTTAGTTTTTTCATGAAAAAAATTTTCTGTTTCGATAATTATATGTTATCTATAACCTGTAACTAATTAACTCCTTTACTTATTGATTATAACTTAAAGTAGATCTAACACTCATTTTATGTTTTTTTTTTTTTGCGTCGGCAGGGGGAAATCCTCATGGATACCTTGGGCCCGGGCCAGATGGTATGCCCGACTCTACTGAGAAGGTGACTCAGTAACCTACGGACTAAAACCCCCTTCCGTTAGATCTCCCGTCCTCTCCGGAACCGCTTGCGCATTACTTCAGAGAGGCTTTGGTCTTTTACCTTGTAGCTACTTGTCTTTGTCTTTCGTCTTTTTCCCTTACTCTCATTATTTCCCTGAACATTTCCGCATACTTATCCCAACCAACTTTACTTTTCGTCATTCTTACTATCACGTTTTCTGCTGTCACTTTTCCATCGTTTCCTTCCGTTTTCTCTCTTACCTTGTTGAAGTTCTTACATTAAAACAGGGCGTGCTCTGGTGTGTCTACGTGTTTGCAGTATGGGCATATGTCATTTTCTGCTTTCCCTATTGCATGGAGATAGGTATTGAAGACTCCATGTCCACTTAGAGCTTGTGTCAGTAATCTGTCTATTTCTACATGTTTTCTTTCCATCCAGGGTCTGAGATTGGGTATGATTTTTCGGGTCCACGTACCTTTTCTCTTCTTCTGCCAGTCTTGTTCCCATTCTGTCATTGTACGGGATCTTTCTTCTTCTTTCGTTCTTGTCTTTTCATAGTAGTGGCGGAGGCGTTCTTGAGCTAGACGTTCTATTGGTATCAGACCCGCTATCGCCAAAACTGCATCCAAAGAAATGGTACGATAGGCTCCACAGATGCGTATTGCAAGCCGCCGCTGTAGTTTGCTGAACATGTTCTTATATAGTTAATTGACTCCGGCGTTACTTTGCGGAAATTAATTGTAAAGTTGTTATTGAAAAAATTACTTCGCAACCCTCCGCATGCAAATATAAAAAGGTATATGTTACCTGGTCCGAAGAGAAGAAGAGCACCACCCTCCCTCCCACAGATGCGTGCACTAATTCCACAGATGCGGGCACTAATTCCACTGTATGCACCACCACCGTGGTGGTGGTGGTGCATACAGTGGAATTAGTGCCAGTACACTCAAACCAGGTAACATATACCACCACCGAAAACGCGACACGTGTTTCGCCTCAAAACAAGGCAACCTCATGCGAGTAGACTCTACGATGAGCGACCGCAGAGTCAGAGTTCTTATATTTCGCCACGCTCATGACTTTTGCCCACACCGGCGCTCCATAGAGCATTACAGATTGTATTGCGGACGCTAACAGTCTGCGCTTGCTTGATCTTGGCCCTCCTTTTCTGGGCATAATTTGACCAAGAGCAACCGTCAATCTTTCAGCTTTTCCAGTCACTTCTTCTATGTGTTTATGGAACTTCAAACTTTTATCGAACCAGATGCCGAGGTACTTTAGTCTGTCTGTTGGCACCACTCTGACGCCCTGTACGGTGAAATAGATCTCGCTCAGTTTCCTTCTGCCACTTAAGACGATTGCCTCTGTCTTTTCTGGTGCCAAGTGCAGTCTCTTCTGTTTCATCCATCCGCTTATCTTTTCCAGGGCTGTATTCGCTATTTTCATTTCTATCAGCGAAGCCTATCAGTTGTGCCCCTGTTCCCAGTTTAAGGCGTAGTACCCCATCGTACAATATGTTCCATAAAGTTGGGCCCAGTATTGAGCCCTGCGGAACGCCACCGGTGACCCTTTTCTTTACGACAGTTCCCGCGCCGTCCGTCATCATGATGTATCTATCCTGGAGGTAGCTGCTTATGATGTTGTATATGTATTGTGGTATGCCTTTTGCAGCAATTTCCTCCAGAATGAGTTCCCATGATGCGGAGTTAAAAGCATTTCGAATGTCAAGGGCCACTACGGCGCAGATTCTTCTGGTCCGATGAGTTCCTCGCCTCGCGTCTTCTCCTATCTCCAACAGATTGTGGGCTGCATCCACTGTGGACCTTCCTTTCCTAAACCCGTACTGTGAATCATGTAGCCAATCCGATTCCATTAAGTGTTTTTCAATTCTGCCTTGTATCAATGACTCTAGAAGCTTTCCATAACAGTTCAGTAGACACAACGGCCTGTGCCCCGCAGGATCTTCAGCGGGTTTGCCTGGTTTTCTAAGTAGGACTAGTCTAGCTATTTTCCAGCTGTTGGGGAAAACGCCAGACTCCAATACCTTCTGCAACACAAGCCTTATCCTATCGTGTATTACCTCTACTGCTAGCTTCACGATCTCCGGCGGGATTTGGTCAGGTCCGGGGGCTTTCTTGAGCTTCATGCGAGCTTTTAGTCGGTTGATCTCCTCCTCGGTCACCTCTGAGAACTCCTGTGGCGGTTTAGTCTTGCGTTCAAACTCTGTATGTATGGGAAAAGGCCATCCGCTATAGCCTGGATTTTGTCCATACATATATTTATAGGTGGATTTCCACGCAACTTTTTTGTTACTATCTTGTATCCCAGTCCCCATACATCATTATCTACTTCCTTGCACACTTCCCTCCATTTATCGTTCTTTGCTTTCCAAATTCGTCTTTGCAATTCAAGTTTCGCTACTTTGTACTTCTTTTTGTGCTCATTTTTGTCGATATTTTCCTTGTCATTCACATTTCCCTGCTTTTTATTACTTCTTGTATACTTTCTTCTGCTTTCCAAACACTATTTCCTTGCTTCCGCAATTTCTCTGTTCCACCAGTAGACTCCTTTTTTTTTAAAGTTGTTTTATTTTCGGCATAGAGGCGTCACACGCTCCCGTCGTAGCCTGTACCAGTTCCAAGGGAGTCGACATCTGCGCTCCTTTCAGGCTCTTACTGAAATTTTCTATATCCCGCCGTTGCAGGTTCCACCTTTTCTTCTGAGTATAATCTTGAGGTAGAGGCAGTGCCTGTTTTATTTCGTACGCTGTATACTTATGTCCGCTCATGGTCTCCTCGTCTAGCACTCGCCAGTTAGTTATCTTTCCTGCCAGCGTTTCAGAGGCAATTGTGATATCGGGCCTAGATGTTCTCTGTCCTCTTTCAAAAGTTGGGGTCGCACCCTCGTTCATGATGACGGCGTCAAGGTCCGCCACCAGTTCCAGCAGGTAGTGGCCTCTTTTGTTAGTTGCCTTACTACCCCACGCTATCGATGCCGAGTTGAAGTCTCCTGCCACTAGGATCGGTATCTTTTGTTTTTTAAGCACTGTCCAAAGTTCATCGACGTCTGATTTGAACTCTTCAAATGTACAGTTAGGAGATATATAGCAGCTAAACGCGATGAAGTCTTTCATTTTAAAACCTATAAACCCATTTCCTCTATAGATTTCTGCAACCATCATTGTCTTGTTTAATATCACTAGGGCTGCATCCCCTCTGGTATCACACTCCCATCCAGCAATCCAAGGGAGGTCGTGTGCAGCTTTCCCTCGGTCTATGTTTATTTGTAGAATATTAATAGCCATTTTTACTATGAGGGTGGTTTCACCTCGCAGTTTCAAGTGCCTCCAGGAAGATTGGGCATCTACTAGTGCCAGCTGTGTGTCCTTTTTTGTTACAGAGAGGACAGAATTGCTCATTTTTGCATTCGTTGGCGATATGGCCCGTTTCCGAGCATTTCCTGCATGCTTTGCTCCTGTCCTCCCCGTCGCAGCTTACTGCTTTATGGCCATACTCCCAGCACTTGAAACATCGCAGCAGCTCTATCCTTTCTTGTAGATGACATATATTTAGCCCTATTCTTAACTTACCTCCCGCAAGTAGATTTTCAGTTTCAGTTCTAGATTGATATCTCTTCCACGGAACAGTACTTCTAGCATCTTCCTTATTACACCTGTATTGATACCTTGTGGCTGTATGATTGAGACCTCTTTATTTCCCATCTCTTCCACTATTGTGGTCAGTTCTGTCAGACGCTCATTTATGTCCCTCTGACTTCGTCCGTCCTGTTTTGTACAGCACTTGCACTTGTTTTGTCCGTCTGTCTCCCCTCTTTTGTTTTGATGGTGGTTGCTCGTTCCACCGTCACATATGCTCCTCCTGCGCATGGCATTCTCTCGCCCTTGGTCACTTCTGGGTATCGGCTTAAAACCCTCCTAGTCAGCCTCGAGTAAGTTTTCTCCCTCTCATCACAGAAGTAGACAATACAGCCGGTGGTTCTGTGGAAAATGTCCCCGTTGCCTATCTTTGTCCTTTTGTAGCTGTCCTGCGTCCAGTCCATATTTGATACTCCCAAACTTTACCAACTTATCTATTTTTGTTTTTAATTTCAGATACTCCACTGGTGGCTCTACTTCAGCGGGTTGAATGACTATCGGACTAGTCAATTGTTTCCGCTTCTTTGGTCTCATCAGTGTAATTTCCGCGTCTTCAACTATCTTTTCTTTAGGGGTGAAAAACATCTTCCTGTACTATCATTTTATGCGATTCTCCATTACTGGTACCCTCCTGGGGTAGATTCTTTTTAAATCTTGCTTTCATTTTTTCGTACATAACATCTCAAAGTTTGCATTGCGCCTGCTGGATTATATAAGAGTATCCTCTTGTTCCGCCAGCCGTTTTCTGGTACGCTGGCGCTGCGCACGTGCCACACTCAGGCTAGTTTTGGTCCGCGCCGGGTATTTGAATTCCCCGGTGCCACTCATATGTGAGAGGCATTCCCCTATCCGCCACCTGGTGACGCGCAGACTAATTTTATGTTAAAGAAGAATTATAATACCTACCTACCTACTAAGTCTTACTTCTAAATGCTATTACTATTACAAACACTATTACAAACTACTATTAAAAACTAATAAATAGCTAACGTTGGTTCTGTTTGGCTCATGGATCCTAAGTTGGTATCCCTGCCAAAACTTTTGCCGAAATGTGGTCGGCGGCGGAGCCAAAGTCTAGATTAAGTATTTCCCCACGTTCAAAAAAAAGGTATAGATATTCGTCACTATTTCCAGCGTTGTGTTCCCAACAACAAGGGGCATTGATCTGACATGGACTTTAGACATGATTTTCATCTTGTCCATGTTCATCTTAAGAGCTACATATTAAAAGATCTATTTGGGGTCATTGAGCATAGAGGTAAGCATAGAGGAGCTTCTATCTAGCGCTTTTCAGAGGACATCAGGACTATGTCGTCGGCAACCGCAGTTGAGTTATGTTTTAATTTTCAGTTCAGCAGCTTGAAGAGATTTTCCATCGCACCGGTGAAAAGTTTGGGAGTATCATGACAAGCATCGCACCTCCTACAACTTTCTGCATTCTGTTTCTGTACACTTTGTAGCTTTTTAGTAAAAACATCTCAACACTTAGATATATATACCCGGAGTTTACAGGCCTAAATTTCGACCAAATCGACGGCTTTTTTTTTACTGCACATACGCCAGTCACACCTGAAATTCTCTTCAGTTTCGTGTAAAATGGCGAATGGTATGTATGTGGCCGATACCCTTTTACTTTTTGGTCTTTTCAGAAAGTGGCTTTATCACACCAAACTGTTCGTAGCTATAATATTCGAGAATCATAACAATTGTGGTTAGAAAGAATAAAATTTCGCGGGTCGCAGGTTCCTAATGCAGATATATGTGTAATTACCAAAAATTATTGCACCCCTGTGTTATTAGGACGTAACAAGGAAATGATATTAAGTCTACGAAGTAACATTACCATTGATACTTACTAAATACTAACTAAACAAACGTAGATATTGCCTAAAATGTATTTACTTAAATTACAAATATTTCCCTATTAAGAAACTGGAAAAAAACGGTTTACACGGTTGAAACTCATAGTCATAGTATCATGGTCTACATAATAAGCCAAAGTTAGTTTACTTTTCTCACCTCTCTCTCATACGCCTAAAAGAAAGTTTTTTTATCTTAACGCATTTTCCCTAGAACTGGTAAACAGAGGTCTAGACAATTAAGTTATTTCGACTCACCTTCCATTGAGTCTTATTTGGGATAACGTGACTTGTGGTGAATCCACAGCCGTTTTTGTGTTAAAGGGAACGGTGCAATATACTTAGATATATATTTATATGGATAAATAGTCTCGACCACAAATGTCAACATTTATCACCAAATGTTTACCCCTAGCGGACTTGATGGCCGCAACCCTTGGCTTCGAATGCAATATCACAATCAACTATCCATCAGGTCAAAAAAAATTTTTATTTCAAAAATATGACATTTTTTCTTAAACATTGGTAGGTAGTAGGATAAAATTGGCAGAGTTTCTTGCGACTCTCACTAAAGGGACAAGTTC
Source organism: Sericinus montela (assembly GCA_029286605.1). Classification (NCBI taxonomy): domain Eukaryota; kingdom Metazoa; phylum Arthropoda; class Insecta; order Lepidoptera; family Papilionidae; genus Sericinus; species Sericinus montela. Next base: position 3,456,288 of record JAGSMR010000040.1, read on the forward strand.
CTAAAAATAAAAAAAAATAAACAATTTATTATTTAAATAAAAATAAAAATAATAGCGTAACCTACGTATGAAATGTAACCCTATCATGTCTCTTTCGTAGATCCTGTGGACTTCGTAGATTTTATTTTTTGCTAAAAACTATTCCTCTTTAAATTATTCCTTTTATAAATACACCATTTTTTTTTACTTTGACTAATAATTAAAATTTACTTTTAAGACTTGTTAAAAATTGTAGCCTAACCTGTTAGAGCTTTCGCTTAATTTTTTGAAGCTCGTCACTTGCTATTATTTACTTCACCGAACATAACGCTATATAATTAATTCCACTAGGGTTTATTGTAACGCTCGGTATTAAGTAGAATTTGAAAACTCGTGGTCGTGAACGCGATTGTCATGATCACTAAGTAGAACGCACTCTGGACGGGCGCTGTCAGTGTCTGTCAATAAAATTTCAAAAGCGAAATTGAGATTTTAAGGTTAGAACTCCTAACTTATAAGTAGCATTACCACCGAATTTTTATCGTTGTTCTATATATTATATATCCTAACGAGAATTTTCAGTCACAATACTCATCTGTTAGATAAAGTAAGTGATACTCTTTTGTCACTTGTTATAATTACATTAAATAAGGGTGTATTTTTATAATTCTATTATACTATAAAAACCGTATAACTAAAATAGATATCGATGAAGTAAATTATAATATCAGCAGCATAAATATTAAAATACAGTAAAGAATATAATTTGTTTATCGTTTCAAAATATCTTGTACGTCATTAGTAGTTATTTTGTGCCTCATTCAAGTATAGATATTTCAAATATTGTACCTCTCTTCATTTTAGGACTTTAGTGAGACAAAAAATGTCATTCCCAGACCGAGCTCAACGAAAAACCTGTTGGGACTCAAGAGACCGTTATTGGGAATGCTTAGATAGTAACAACATTAGAGACAGTTCTAGAATACCAAAAGAATGCACTGAAATTAGAAAAATATTTGAAAAGTCATGTCCACCTAAATGGGTTACCCATTTTGATAGAAAAAGAGATTATGATTTATTCAAAGAAAAAATGCAAAAGGAGGGTTTTGAACCAATCAAAGAAACATAATAATATTTTTAATTCATGATTGTAAATAAATGTAGATAACATAGTAAATTATTATAATATAAGAAGGTCTTTTATTTGCCTATATTATTTTCAGGTTCCTGATAAAATCAGCTTTTTCCCAGGTGACATATTACATTTGGGTATAAAAATTTGAATAATAATATAATGAATACTAATAAAATTTTTGTTTAATAGGTACATTATTTTTAAAATGGACGATTTACTTGAAATTATGACACTTTTGAAAGTGCCCACAAGTCATTTGAAATCAGACTCCATACAGGTATTTTCTTATCACAAATAGAAGTTTTTTTATCATTACATTTAAGATTCGCCCTGCTTGCAAAATGGTGGTGTATTAAATTAAATATCTTCACACAATTCCCAATACAGACAATTAACTCCCTTTGACCCAACTTCCGCTGAAGATATTTTCCGGACAATATGGCAGGTGGTGAGCCCGGTGCCGTCTTTATGTCCAATGATATTATAATTCGCACATAGGTTTTTGAAAAACTCATTGGTACGAGCCTGCTACCTGGGGATCATACTTGGGTGTCTTGTCTCAAAATTCCAATCATGCAACCACTCTGCCAATGTGTGTATTACTTCTCTTTTTAATTTTGGTCAACTTATAAAGCATTTAATTTGTTGCGAACTTTGATTATTATTTATTACACCATTTGCTTGACTCAAGTAAATCCACTATAGCAGAATGAGTAGTTGGGTGATTGCAATTCAACTTAATTGAGGAGATGATACTGATAAGTAGAAGCCTTTGTCCTGGGAATATCATATATCAGAGTAATATCAGCAATAAAGTATTATTCTCGAAGATTGAATGTTTGATTAATTAAATACTTGAAGATGTTAAGCCTATTGTTATGCATAACAAATTTTCATAAATATGTTACTTATAAGGGAAAGTATTTTGTGTTGTTACATAATGTCATGAAGGTAGGTTAAATGGTAATTTATGCTCTTTGTGGAAAAGTCAGCTGTTCAGTCCTGGGTGAAGAACATGAATTTTTTTTGAGTTAATTAACATGCAATATTCTTTTGAGATATTAAAAGTTATATGGCAACACATTTGAAACTTACTTGACTTCCAATAGCCACTTTATTTAAAGATATGTGTTAGGTGTTTATTATTCTTACAAATAAGAACAAAGTCAATTATTGTACCCCCTAATTGAAGTATAGTGGAGACTCAATTATTTGAACTGCCAATAAAAGGATTCATGATTATTCGGATAGTGTGTACAAAATACTATAACCAGGAGGATGAAAATTCAATAACACAAAAAAATATGTAGCCATATTTGTATGTGTTAATTTCTTAATAACTATTAATTTTGGTTAATAAGATCAATTTGGTTTTTTTTAAACAGAATGATATGTTATTTTTCTTGGGTAAAAATAGTCACTATATCCAAGTGGTAGGGTGAACAGAGCTCGATCCCCAGGTGGCCGGCTATTACCAATGGGTTTTTCAAAAAACTTATGTACGAATATCATTGGCTTGTACATAAAAACGGCGACGGGCTCACCACCGGTCACATTGTCCCGAAAATATCTTTGGTGGATGGTATTTTTCGGGGACTTAATTGTCTCTTCTGTCAACCCCTGTAATGGGAATTGCGTGAAGATATTTATTTATTTATTATTCTTGAATAAAAAATATTTTATAAAAGCAATACTTCACTGTATTGCCCTTGTCTTGAAAGAATTAAAAATAACTATCACTACTGACAGATGGTGGCACAATCATTCCAAAATCTAACCAAAATCAAGCATATACTTAACATATAGTGAATCATCGACGACCATGTTCTATCTGATAGGCTAGATCTGGCATTGCAAAGAGATGTTGCATCTCTTTGCATTTTTACAAGATTTACTACGGAGAGTGCTCTGAGAAATTGTTCGGATTAATCCCAGCCACTGAATTTCACCATCGAACCTTACGGCATAGTCAAAAATTCCATCAAAACCATCTTGATGCTTGGCATTCCATCACAGTGCGTTATTCGCGGATTTTTCTGCCACGCACTTGCACTTTATGGTACTTGCTGCGTCAGCGGTTTTTCCGGACCGATACGACTTAGGGACCTTCAAGAAAAGAGCCTATGCCTTTCTCAAAGGCCGGCAACGCATCTGCTATGCCTCTGGTATTGCGGATGTTCATGGGCGGCGGTAATCACTTACCATCACGTGAGCCACCTGCTCGTTTACCTCCCTTCCCTATAAAAAAAATATTTTGTTATAATGAAATCTATCACTGATTAAGAAATTAAAGTTTGGCAGAAGTAGAGTCCTTGTTTTCTGCTGCTCTAAAAGATAAAAATGTACTATGACAGGTAGTAAGCCATCTTACTCATTTGCTGAAATGTTGAAAAAGACTAAAAATTAATAACTGTGTTATAATAACATTTATTCGTTCTAATAACATAACATATTTACAAAGTATTTTAATTACATCCAAAAGAGTGAGCTCTCAGATTTTTTGATACTCGGCATTCTAATTTATACTCAGGTGTGTCAGTTTCAAAAGAAGAGTATTCTTAAAATACACAAACATTACTATAAGTAATCATTCCAGGAGCTTGCACCTGTCTCAATTCCATGGTGTAAACTGAAACAAAATTCTGTTATTTTTTAAAATTATATGTTATTCTGATTGCAGGAGGTATTGATAAAAATAAGGAAAATTAACAATCAATCAGTTCAGAATGGTGATTGTATGGAATTGTGTATTAAAATATTACAAAATCTATGGGAACATTTACAATTTGAATTAAATGAATTTGATGACCAATTGCTTTGCTCAACATGTTTTTATACAATTCTTGGTATGGGTGAAAAACAAGATAATATTCTGCACAAAGTATTGCAAAAGGTCAATGATGAGATTCAAAAAAGAAAAAACTCTACTAAAGATAAAACAAGTAAGGCAACTATAAGTATCATTTATGGTATGTTCCAGTCATCATTTCTTATGCTAAAGTCAAATGAATACGTAAATATCTTATCAGAGATTTTAAATTCTGTTATGAATTTGCTCATTCAAATGGCCTATGAATATTCACACCATACATTTATTGTTTTCAAAATACTAGTTTCCCTCAAGAAAGTGCAGGGAACATGTTTACAGGACAGTGTATTTACAAAATACAACCAGTTCAGATTATTGAACTTGGTAAATCACAATTGGGAGAATCCCATTAATGGAATAAGAAACATGAATAAATTAATTTTCCAAATGGTCATTGCTGTAGCAGATAGTGACTTGCATGAACAAATTATAGAAGAAGTTGGCGCATTTTATTGGAATAAAGCTAAATATTTGATGTTTGGTGAGATAATTGAACACTACAATGGGAACATAAAAAATCTATTAAATAAATATGATTTAGTTGATGGTCTTATATATAGTTTAAATAAACCAGGGTTAGTGTCAGCAGGAGCTGATATGTATTATTCAATATTGAAAAAAATTGATTCAGATAAAGACTGGAAAGACATATTTTTGAGCAAAATCACGCAAATTTTAAATTCTTCTTCACGAAAAATGACGGAAAACTTCAACAATTATTGGTGTTTAACAACATTAAAAAAGTTCCCATTTGTCAATATTTGGATTCTTAATGAATTGCAAAAATATCAAGATTCTGATCAAAGGCTGTTCAGCACTTTATGCATTATGAAGCAAAGTAATAAGCTGAACCTAATTGAGAAATGTTGGAATAAAATGTCCGATACAGGACAGTTAATTATATGCAGCACAGAACATTGCAATCCTTATATCAGGATGTCTGCTTTTGACATAATTTGTGTTACTAATGGTAAATCCTGGCCAACTGAAGTGGAATATAAAACTATTTTAAACTTCGTATCTGATAATATTAATTCTGACTGCACTGTATTAAGATTAAGCATGATCAATAGCTTAAATATTTTAATGGGTCAGCTGCAAATATTACACTTGAACAATACAACAATTATAAAACATGATTTAGATAACTTATTAGCATTTTGTACAAAGCTTCAAGAATTAGTAATTACTTCATTAAATTTTAATGGAAACTATCAACGAAAAATTACCAATATAAAAATAATTTTTGTGGTTTTGAACTGTTTAAATGAGATTCCAAAAAAGAGACAAAAGCAAATGAAACAGACTAGTTACACTTTGATGAAATTTTTAATTGACAATAGGCATTGGTTGCTACATAGTGAAAAAGTAATTGAGAAGTTGATTAGTCTTTTAAGTGACCCTGCAGACGATATAAGAGAAAATGTCTTGCAGTTATTACTGACCCATTACCAAACAAAACTAAAGGAAGCAGTATTTATGAATAAAATAATAGACCAAGCCCTATTGAAAATCACTAGCAAATTTTTTTATGAAATCAATTGTGGACAAAGCATGTTGGAACTAGTAATTAATATCTTACTGAAAGATAATTGTTCGGAGGAATTTCTTTTTAAAAATGTAGAAGACATTTTTAATTTTGCTTATAATGAATTGATTGCTGAATATAAGTTGAAAAGAGATATTGTGGAATCAATAGAACATGGAAAACAACTACATTCATATATATGTATTCTATGTACAGTATTTGATGCAAGTTTTAGGTTTTCATACAAATTACAGGTTACAAAAGATATCATATGGTCATTATTAGAGATATTAGAAAATACTTCTAACCAATTTGCTTGGGACGAAGGAGTTTCAACTAGTTCAGACTTTTCAAAAATGAGCAATTTGGTACAAAAGATAATTAAAAAATCAGGCTACATAAGTAATATCGAGGATGAGAGCAAGATTACTGGTTTGGAACAAATAGTTTTAAATTGTCTATGGTTGAATGTGAAGGTAATTTAAGGTTTTAGTTAAAATATATTTTTAATATAAAATGAAATATTACATTGTTTTATATTTACAGACATCCTGTGAACTATCAGCTCTTATCATCCAATATTACATATATAATGATATTCATCTGGAAGTATGTGAAAAATCTCTTTATGCAATAACTAAAGTTCTTGAGACATCACGCCATAAAGGGGCTATAGAAGCGGCTGGCATAGCACTTGGTTAGTTAATTACGAATATTACAACAATAATCAAAAATTTATTGATTTCTATGTGCAGGGTAATATTCATATCAACTGGACAGATTTGTTGTTCTTGTAGGATATTGTATTTATAGTACAGTTTGTAATACAATTTTTATAATACTATTTATTTTATGATACCATACAAAAGTCAGGCAATGCCAAGAGCAACTAACTTTCTGGGCAAAAGCCTTATGACTAGTCTGACATGTCTTTCGGGATTAAAACAATTATCAAGCATGTTTTGGTGATGTTGGTCTTTTAATTATGGGTGAAATAATTTTGATTATTTTTGATATTGTGGTAACTAAAGAAAGACTACTCTTTATAGATACCTTGAGTAAAAGCTAGTTATTTAACTGTCCGAGTATATATTCATGTATTTTCATTACAGGTGAAAGTATTAAGAACTTAAGTTCTTTATCAAAAGAAAGTAAGCTTTCAGAATTACCCTTATTATTATTAATGCAAAAACTGAAGGACCTAATTATGGAAGGAAATAAAATGGCCTCAGTCACTAGAAGGGGCGCAGGTTTATCCATTATGTTTCATAGAATTGTAAGCAATGACATGCAAAATGGCAAAGTATGTGTATGTGTGGTTAAAGTTTGATATATTTATATTACTCTTAAAACATCATTTTCATATTTTCTAACACTTTTCAGCCTTTGTTTCATTATCTTATAAATACTTTACTGAACACATGCAAATCCTTAAAAGATGACACAGAGATTAAAATAACCATTGATCAAGAAAAGGATGTACCTAAAGCTATATACATTCACTTCTTAACAAAAATCGTCACAGACAGCAGTTTGACCACAGAAGTTATGTACTATTCTGCAAAATTAGCTGAACTTGCTTTTGATAATTTGACAAGTCCACTTTGGCAAATAAGGTAACTATAATCTATACATCTGAATAAGATTGAAGTGTCTGTTTGTAATTTCAAATAAACAGCTTTTCACTATATGCATATGTAATTACTAGCATAAAAAATAAATATCTGTAACAAATATAATATCTGAAACGAGTTGACCAATTTTAACAGGATTTTCACTGGCATATAGCTGATATTATGAGTAACTCTGACTACTTATATTTTAGAATTAAAAAGGGTCTCACATCAAATTTCATTTTAATTAATTTTAAACTGCTGGAAAACATATATAATGTTCATCAACATATATAACAGCCTTACATATCCAAGGACACTGCAAAACAGGCTCTTAAGGACGTTTCTATAATTGCCACAGAATTTTTGTCTGTACTACTTTTATTCTAGTACTAATAGAAATCGATCCCCAGGTGGTAGGTTTGTACCAATAGGTATTTTCAAAGACTTCTGTACAAATTATATTGTTGGCTTACACATTAAGAAAGCCATGGGCTTACCACCTGTCACATTGTCCCAAAAATATATCCAGTGGAAGGCGGGTTGAAATGACTTAATTGTCTAGACTCTGTTTACTCCTGTATTGGGAATGGCGTGAGGATATTTATTTTATTTTAATGATAGAGATAATTATTCACATATATAAATAGGGCTGTTGATGTGATGGATGGTTACCCATTTAAATATTTCACAAATTAGGGCTGTGTACAGTCATTATTGAGAATTATTTAAGTAATATGAAGTTTCTTTTTAATTTGATTTGTTTTACAGGAATGCTGCACTTCAATTGTATGGTGCTTTAATACCAAAACTAATCGGCCAAAAAAAAGCTTCTGGGTCATTAAATGAAGTTACTGCCACAGTAGCATGTGATGAATTTCGGACTCACTTTCCAAAACTATGGGTGTACATATTGGATAAATTAAAAATTGACAATCAAGATGAACTACAATACCATTCTAATTTGTTGCCTTTATTAAACATTCTAGGTAATATAGCAATGAGGTATAACTTTAGAAATGACTTGGCCAATCAATTACAAACTGATTTAAATTTATTGAAAAGCCTTACTCTATTATTGGGAAGTCCTATATTTACAATGCGACGACTTACAGCTAACTCAATTTTTAATATGTATTCTTTAGACAACATTATTGAAGTACTTTTAAAAGTAGAACAACCATCTGAAAATTTCCTTCATGGGTGTCTTTTAGTACTTTTCAATTGTGACAATTATTATAAAAATGGTATAAATCAGAGTAAGTTGCATCTTGTAAAAAACAAATTTCATACAATGTTACAAAAATCAACACATTCTTACATGTGTAGAGAATTATTAGAGAATGTTTTTCATGATAAATGGTATAATGTTACTGATGTACAAGAAATTTTATTAAGAACTAAAAATTATTCAAATGAACCTGGCAAGTTTCTGTGGATTAACACAATTATTCATAAATGTTTGATGAATTGTCCATGGGCTATGGTACCATATTATTTGCAGTTAGTTTTAAAACACAATGAATATGAAAAATATTGTGACATTTTGTATTCAAGGATAGAAATTGAATGTAATACAGATAAATTAATATTGATAGAAATTACAAATATTTTAATGTCATTTCCAAAAAAGATGTTCAGTGCTATTGTTTGGAAAATTCTATATAAAATATCTCTTATAATTGATCTAATTAACTATGTCAATTTAAATGACATCATGCAATATTTGAATGACACAGTATCATATAAATTAAGATACATAATTCCTTTTGTAGCAAGAATAGCAACAGATGACAGCACTTTGCTAGTATTAAGTAAAATCATTTATAAATTGTGTAATGCTGAAGTATCAGATGTAGATATGAGAATAATTATGGCAATGGCAAATAATGAAATTGCCAGAAAATTAAATACACTTGCGGATGAAATAAAAATTGTATCTATTATGACTGCAGTTATCCAATTACAAGATGAAGATGAGGATGTAAGAAATTTAAGTGTACATTTCTACAAAAATATCAGTAAAATATCAAAAGCATTCCATCCATACATTTGTCTTAGAACTGTTTTAAATAATACATTTTTGAAAACTATCTTAAGTAATCCATCTTGTGGTATAAAGACTTTTATAGATGAGTTATCCAAATCAATGTCTTGTACTTATTCCTCCCATTCTGATGGATACAATCCATTTACAAATGAATCAAAAAATATTTATCAAGAAGTAGAAGTTGTTAAACAATTGAGTTGCAATTTATGGGAAGATGATATAAACTAAAATAATATTTTATAATTTTGTTTTTAATTTACTTACCTTCATAATATTACATTATTTTTATTTTCAAAGCATTAAACCAAGATAGAAAATTATTCTCCATAATAGTACTTTTGTGAAGCTGAAGTGTCCATTGTATCATCTATTTTTATTGAAACAATGTGACGTCCTGGTACCATGACTAGACCCAAAACACGAGGTTCTTCTGTCTCACCTTCACTATTTTTTAAGTATTCAGAGCATGCCCCTGGAACATGATATATTTATAAATAACTTTCCAATTTAGGAAACAAAAAACAATTGTTATAGTTCACAGAGCTGACACAGATATGGAGACCAAAATTTTTGAGTAGTATTCTATAATTGTTTCTTTTTTTTGGGGGAGGCTTAATTTCTCAGTCTCATGATGCCTCTACATTGGTATTTTGCGAAACCATGTTATAAATACAGTCCTACTTACATCTATCTAGAGATAATGATATTTAACTAAACACTGTAACCACAACCTCTTTGGAAATAAATAATTATAATTCTATTGTAAATACGCTATTATAAATAATTACATTACATCATTCATACATTTTGAAATTAGGTAAGCATAACGGAAATATAATAAAATTATAATTATATCTAAATTATAACCAAAAATTAAAATTGTAATTCAGCCCTATTCCTCGTGGGATATAAAAACTGGCTGGCTCCACATAGTATAGATTTAAAGTATTGCACAACAGAGCTAGGTTTTTTCTTCCCATATCCACTATCTGTAATTGGTTGCATACATTAGTTTATGCAATCAGTTACTGTACAGTCTGTAATGCAATAACCTAATGTCTGTAATGCAATAACCCGATGTCTGTAATGCAATAATAATTCTCCATGCTTCCCTTTGCTCAATGCAATAAAATATATTTTCAACACTATAGTTTTTTAATTCATAACTGTGATGGAGCATATAAAATTTTTAATAAATCTTCAGATTTTACAGTAAATACATATATACATAGATAAGAACAACATGACATACATAGTTCTGATCCCAATGTAAGAGCTTAAGCACTTTTAGTATGGAATCAGAAACAATGAAGGTACCACAAAGACCCAGACCTGAGAAAATGTAGAAAGTGTCTTCTATGTTGACCTGTTTGGGAACCGAACCAGGGATATCTGAGATGGCGATACTATGAAAACCCAGGCAGACACCTCTCATCCAAGAAGGATCATGATGTTGAAAATGTTATTAATAAACAAAGTATCTGAACAATTAAGGGTCACAATAATTCATGAGTCAAAAGACTCAAGTTTGATTCTCAGGAGGTAAGCCAGTACCAATAAATTTTTCAAAACTGATGTGATTTATATTGTTAGCTAGGACATAAAGGCGGCGACAGGTTTACCACCTGTCACCTTGTCCTATAGGATCTAGTGAACTTGTTAAATTTTAGAGAGACCTACCTAAAATTACATTAGCATCTCTATCAGTACAAAGAAATACACCTATAAGTACTCTTCCATCAGTCATCTCTATTCTAAAGTTCATATTTAACCATTTTCTTAATTTTGTTTTACCATCCAGTACTCCATTATCCTGAAATATAATTTTTTATATATCTTAATAAATGTACATAATGCGTAGTAATCAATTATAAATAAATAAAAAGGAATTAAATACAAACTATAGTAAAAAAAATTGCTGCTATGAGGTTTTGGCATAGGAATTAAACACCCAGTTTTTTACTGTAGACTGTAAGAGGTTACAAGGTTAGACAAAAATTGCAATGGTTATCAACAGGTGTGGCGGTAAGGGCAAATCTTTGCCTATGCGTTGCAATCGACGTATACAGATCGTGATAACAAATTACATTTAATAAAGAGAAAGAAACGGATGTTCATTTTGTTAGACTGTTTACGTACCCTTATTACATCAGAAGTTTGCAGTGATGCATTAGTACTCATACTTCAAATACTACTTTGAATTGTACTAGAATAAATTTTAGACTATAGATATACAGAGATACGATAGGTTAATTTGAAGATTTTATATTCGATTAGATTTTATGCATAGATAGAAGTTAATTACATAAATAGAACCTTTTATTATTAAAACTCAAAACGTTAACAATTTCAGGTTTACAGGCCTGTTTAAATTGAAAAAGTAGCTACTGTGCTATGCGACTTTAAAAACAACAATTTTTTATGTTTTGATATGTCAGTTTGTCTGATATCAAAGACTAACATAATAAATAAATCAGCTATAGCAGACAGAGAACATAACCATAACATTTTACAGATTTTCTTTCTTCGTTGATTATATATTCTGTGATTCTTGTCAGAGTTGTAATCACGTAAAACGTAGTGATTATTTTCTCTTTGGTACAGAAACAAAATTGTTAATATTAATAATACTCAGTAACTAAAAATTACTATAATCGTAGAGCCCTAAGAATCGTAGCATGACTAGACTTAACCGTTAATTTCCACGTTGAATGGCTAGACTTAACCGTTGAGCGAGAAAAGAACCAGGACATTTGTCACCAGCGGCTACGACCAGTCGCGGATACAATTCTTTTAGAAACTGCATCTCGCGGGGACCCCACGAAAGGATTGTCTCTAAGGCAAATGGAACAAATACGTAGTCTCCTTTCAGACTCACATTTACGACATTTACCCGATTCAGCTGCTTCTGATGCCGCCCGGCCCTTATGTAAACGAAATACCCTGCTAATGTATCGATACAAGTAGCGTCCCACACAAGAGCTTTGTCTCTCTCCCAAGGGACTAAGGCCATGTCAAGCCGTCGGGTCTCGTTATGGAAACAAGAGCCCTTCGGATCATTTCATTCATGGAGCCGTGACAAAACAATCTGCCGGCACTTTTTTGGGATGAAATTCCGTGGAGGCCTAACTCGTCGACGTTGCTGCCACAAGGACATCGATGAGGTTGACAAATCGATGCTCCCAATCGTATTCTTACAGCAATGCGTAAACTTTCGCTATCCAGTAATGTATCAAGGTTACTTGATGGTAAAGCATGTAGCCAGTAACTGGATTCCTTTGTCGAAACTCCTCGAAAGCGGGCGCGGTCTCTGTTACAGTGAAAATTCAGTAAGTATTTCTGCACATTCTGAACCAACGGTATATCCCACCGACTTTGTGAGTTAGGTGTCAGTGGAATAGCCTCGCCGGGACAGAGACGTATCCATGCTTCTCTTGCCTCGGTAGAAAAGGTTAAGTCTAAAAAATTCTTAAGAATTTTATGAGACAAATCGTGAACACTGGCAAGGAAAGCCGGCAGCGCAATATTTAAAACTCTCTCTTATATTGACACCTCCAAATCTAATAGGTAAAGTAGCTTGAGTCCAGCTAGATGTGACTAAAGATAAATTTAGAATTTTTTCCAAAGCTATTTTGAAATTGAAGGTTAATTTGTTTTTAAAAAATCAGAACATTTCCATGCTGGTCTCGAGCGGAGTAAATTAGTAAAGTTAGGAATAAGAACGCAATACTTTAAAATAGTAAGTGCTATATGAGAATTAAGAATATACAGTTTATTAACATGTTTTAAAAATTGGTTAAATTTTACTTTCAAAAGAGGTTTCATACTCTCTATACATAACGGCGCTCCACGGAGGTAAAGATAATTTGCATCAGTTACTTTAATGCCCGGAGATATATTGTTAAAATTTTGCAACAAACTGTGTCTACGAGAAGACAAAGGATTAGGAATATAAAGTTCACATTTAGTATTTTTTAATTCAAGGCCAATGTTTTTAAAATTTTGAATAATTTTTGAACACCCAGTTTTTTACTGTAGACTGTAAGAGGTTACAAGGTTAGACAAAATTGCAATGGTTATCAACAGGTGTGGCGGTAAGGGCAAATCTTTGCCTATGCGTTGCAATCGACGTATACAGATCGTGATAACAAATTACATTTAATAAAGAGAAAGAAACGGATGTTCATTTTGTTAGACTGTTTACGTACCCTTATTACATCAGAAGTTTGCAGTGATGCATTAGTACTCATACTTCAAATACTACTTTGAATTGTACTAGAATAAATTTTAGACTATAGATATACAAAGATACGATAGGTTAATTTGAAGATTTTATATTCGATTAGATTTTATGCATAGATAGAAGTTAATTACATAAATAGAACCTTTTATTATTAAAACTCAAAACGTTAACAATTTCAGGTTTACAGGCCTGTTTAAATTGAAAAAGTAGCTACTGTGCTATGCGACTTTAAAAACAACAATTTTTATGTTTTGATATGTCAGTTTGTCTGATATCAAAGACTAACATAATAAATAAATCAGCTATAGCAGACAGAGAACATAACCATAACATTTTACAGATTTTCTTTCTTCGTTGATTATATATTCTGTGATTCTTGTCAGAGTTGTAATCACGTAAAACGTAGTGATTATTTTCTCTTTGGTACAGAAACAAAATTGTTAATATTAATAATACTCAGTAACTAAAAATTACTATAATCGTAGAGCCCTAAGAATCGTGGCATGACTAGACTTAACCGTTAATTTCCACGTTGAATGGCTTGGCTTAACCGTTGAGCGAGAAAAGAACCAGGACATTTGTCACCAGCGGTTACGACCAGTCGCGGATACAATTCTTTTAGAAACTGCATCTCGCGGGGACCCCACGAAACGATTGTCTTTAAGGCAAATGGAACAAATATGTAGTCTCCTTTCAGACTCACATTTACGACACTTACCCGATTCAGCTGCTTCTGATGCCGCCCGGCCCTTATGTAAACGAAATACCCTGCTAATGTGTCGATACAAGTAGCGTCCCACACAAGAGCTTTGTCTCTCTCCCAAGAGACTAAGGCCATGTCAAGCCGTCGGGTCTCGTTATGGAAACAAGAGCCCTTCGGATCATTTCATTCATGGAGCCGTGACAAAACAATCTGCCGGCACTTTTTTGGGATGAAATTCCGTGGAGGCCTAACTCTCGACAAGTTAGGCCTCCACGTTGCTGCCACAAGGACATCGATGAGGTTGACAAATCGATGCTCCCAATCGTATTCTTACAGCTATGCGTAAACTTTCGCTATCCAGTAATGTATCAAGGTTACTTGATGGTAAAGCATGTAGCCAGTAACTGGATTCCTTTGTCGAAACTCCTCGAAGGCGGGCGCGGTCTCTGTTACAGTGAAAATTGTTCAGTAAGTATTTCTGCACATTCTCAACCAACGGTATATCCCACCGACTTTGTGAGTTAGGTGTCAGTGGAATAGCCTCGCCGGGACAGAGACGTATCCATGCTTCTCTTGCCTCGGTAGAAAAGGTTAAGTCTAAAAAATTCTTAAGAATTTTATGAGACAAATCGTGAACACTGGTAAGGAAAGCCGGCAGCGCAATATTTAAAACTCTTTCTTATATTGACACCTCCAAATCTAATAGGTAAAGTAGCTTGAGTCCAGCTAGATGTGACTAAAGATAAATTTAGAATTTTTTCCAAAGCTATTTTGAAATTAAGGTTAATTTGTTTTTAAAAAATCAGAACATTTCCATGCTGGACTCGAGCGGAGTAAATTAGTAAACTTAGGAACAAGAACGCAATACTTTAAAATAGTAAGTGCTATATGAGAATTAAGAATATACAGTTTATTAACATGTTTTAAAAATTGGTTAAATTTTACTTTCCAACGAGGTTTCATACTCTCTGTAAATAACGGCGCTCCACGGAGGTAAAGATAATTTGCATCAGTTACTTTAATGCCCGGAGATATATTGTTAAAATTTTGCAACAAACTGTGTCTACGAGAAGACAAAGGATTAGGAATATAAAGTTCACATTTAGTATTTTTTAATTCAAGGCCAATGTTTTTAAAATTTTGAATAATTTTTTGAAGGTAATTTTGCACGTCATCTGGTTGTCCTCCTAGGGTTCCGACGGTACCAAATATTGACTTTGGATTTCAACTTTGAAATAATTGGTTGAATTCCCAATCTAAACAATGGATCACCTTGCTGAACTCCGACGGCTGTGTCAATTAAATGATTTTCTTAAAATAAATTGGTGTTTTGACTGTAACATTGCCCAACGTAATGATAAATTTCCAGGGTATGTTTCGCCACCTCCTTCAGCAGGGTTGACTTGTCGAGGGAGTTAAAGGTCAACTTTCAAAAGAACGTCTGTTTTATAATTCGTAATAAAAGTACGCACTGAATTTACAAATGCCTCACAACCTCCTCTGCTGCCGAAGCCTAATTGAATAGGCTGTAATTTTGACTTTATATCGGAGGTTATATGCTTGCAAGCTAATTTTGAAGTTAAACGTCTAAAAGTTTAGGACGGAACCCACAGCTATAGGGTAGATACCGGTCTCAAAGCATAAAATTACTTAATTTTGTTATGTCACCCAATAGAATTCGGCCGGCGTCACCGGCGGACTCGCTTTTAAGATCTTTCAGATGTTGTGGTGTAATTCCGTTAATGCCGCCGACAGAGCCGTTTGAGAATGACGAAATTGCCTCTTAACGTATCTCTTAAAGTATCTTTTTCCTAAAATTGAAAAGGATTATAAGAAGAATCTGGAGGCGACGGTAGAAGTAAGGAGGAATTGGCCCTAGGATCTTCTGATGTAAGCTTTTTAGGGTATCTGCATTGTGAGGCACCAGGATCTAAAAATAAAATACGCGATGCGTTTTTTAAATTACCATCCATAACTGTAGGTTGTGAAACCGAAATTGACTGGTGAAGGAATGTCCAATAACCGTCCGAACAATTTTGACATTGTAGGAATTCCGTTTGAGAGTTATTAGGAGCAATACTCATAAATTAGTTAATATATCTTAAATAATCTAGTCTTAGCTGCACTAACAACACTACACAATCAAGTGGATCTCTTGGGACGGGAGCTTGATCGTATTGAGATGAGAAGCTGTAGAAAGATGATCCTTGTGCATGGCATACCAGAAGACAAAGCTGAGAACACCACTTCAGTGATTTGTACACTTATTTCTACTAAGTTGCAGATAAGTGATTTCAGTACTTCAGCTATCAGCCGCTGCCACCGCTAGGGACGTCCCTCCAATAAAAACTCTAGGCCTGTAATTGTCAAGTTCCGAGATACTTCGATGCGGGACAAAGTTTGGTACTCAAAAACCAAGCTCAAAGGTACTGGAACCACACAGTCGGAGTTCCTTACTAGGAGTCACCACAGAACGTTTATGGAGGCTAGACGCAGATTCGGTATAACGAAATGTTGGACTCGGGATGGAATTATCAACATCATGACACAGGATGGGACACAGCACCAAATTGAAAGTCTGCCCGAGCTCGACCTGATTGCAAGTGCATCATCTACTGCTGCATCCACTCAGCCTGCTGTATTAGGCAAAGTAAATGATGATAAATGTGCTTCGAGATCTAAGAGGACGGGCAAAAAATAATCATCATAATATCCATACATATTATACATGGACTATGTTGGCTTTCTTGTTAGTACATTCTTTTTCTCTTTTTCTGTAAATTCATGTTGCCTATTTGCATTACAGTTTGTTCTGAAATATTATTTTCTTCCTCTGTACATTGATTATAGTACTGTTGTTTGATGTGTTATTCTACAATGTAGTGCATGACACGATTTTTAGCTTTAGAGTGCAGCATAAATTAGCATTAATTGTTATTAATTGACAATTCAAGTTCAGGGTTCTTTCTGCATTATGTACTCTACAGTGAAATATTAGCTAACTTGCTCTTAGCTTCTGCACTTTGTGACATATACATCTTGCTGTCTCTAAACAAATTGTTACCTCACTTATCACAATAATACTACTATCTTTATTTATGTTTTAAAAGTCTAAAGTTTTAAAATATCAATAATATGCTAGACAAGTTGAAATTGATTGTTGTTGTTTTATTATTCGCTCGAGATTGAAATTGACATTTGACGTAAAGGTTTCTAAATTTATGGTTGTTTTCATAGGCAAAGGCCACATAATGATAGAACCTTAACTTTTGTAAAATCATTTTGATCAGAATAATCACGTACAAAATGACAGCTAAAAGTTAAATATTTCTCTAATCTATTTATCTATTCTCATAATTTACACTATAAGTCAAGTGAAGGTCCCTCGAGTTTATTGCTTATTGTTGTCATTATTTTATATTTTTTGTTACTTTTAGCCTTCTTTACTTACTTTCGTATTTATAGTTCTATAGTTATTTGAAATTCCTATTCAAACTGCTGGTGGGTACTGATGACTTTTTTTTATACCTTATATACTTTTTAAGTTTGTTTTTATTTTTAAGAATTTGTATTATTTATTGTTTTTTGATATAGTGTTAATTTTAAATAATGATGTTACTGGATGATGATGCTAGCCAGTATAACTCCTTATCTTCTGATTCCACTTCTATTGGGTCGAGCAGCAACGATAGTTTCGAAAGCATTCCTCCTATAAATATTACTTTGGACACTTGTTTTGCAGATGTCGATAAAAACTTTTACATTGTTCACATAAACGCTCAAAGTATTCCTGCACATTACCCCGATTTGTTGTCGAGTTTTAATAGTAAAAATTTACACGCTGTGCTTGTTTCGGAATCATGGTTAAAACCTTGTATTCCTTCAACTTCCTACTCGCTTCCAGACTTTCACCTTATTCGTAACGACCGTACTGATCGGAGCGGTGGTGGTGTAGCTATTTATCTTCGATCCCATATACCTTACTCAATCATTCGCTATCAAATTCGCCGCGGTCTAGATGCAATGCAGAATTCCTCTTCAATGAAGTTCTTCTCTCACATACTAAAATGATTATTGGTGTTTTTTACAGCCCTTCTCCTACAGTTGACTATTTTCCTATTTTAGAAAATCTCCTTGAAGATCTGGCGCCATCTTACGATCATTCCATAATTATGGGAGATTTTAACACATGTCTCTTAAAAAATAATTTAAGATCAACCCGGCTAAAATCCATTATTGAGGCGGCAAATTTCAAACTTCTTCCCTCTTCTGCTACGCATTTTTTTCTAAACTGTACTCCTTCTCTTCTTAACTTAATGTTTGTGTCCTCATTGGGCCATGTTGAAAAACATGGGCAGTGTGCTGCAGATGCTTTTTCTTATCACGATTCTATATACTTATCCTTTAAAATTAGAACCCCAAAAACCAAGTCAAGGATTTTATTTCAGCGCAATTTTAGTAGTATAATCTTAGATAAGCTTATGCAGGACACCAAGGAATTAAATTGGAGTTTAGTTGTTAATGCGTCCACAGTTGACGAACAAGTTGCTTTATTAAGCTCTTTTTTAATTAAATTATACGATAAACATGCACCTGTTCGTCCTGTACGCGTCAAGCAACCTCCCTCTCCTTGGTTAAATGATGATATAAAGAAACTCATTGAGAAGAAAAATAGTTTCAAATGAAGATAAAAGCCATACCCTAGTTACTCTAGTAAAGAGAAATACAGGTCAATACGGAATCGCTGCAACAATGTGTGTAGGAAAGCACAACGACGCCATATTCACGAATCAGTTCAAGATCCTGACTCAGCCAGAGTCTGGAAATTTCTTAAATCTTTAGGAGTTGGGAACTCAAATAATAACTTAAATTATCACGGTATAGATCTTAACCAGCTTAACCAGCATTTCTCTTCTTCTTCTTTTGTTGATAATCAAGCAAAAGATGATACGTTAATTTCCTTTCAAGTATTCCTGCCCAGATTCTCCTGCTTTTAATCTTAATCAATTTGACAGCTGTGGTGTAAAGAGAGCTATCTTATCCATCCATTCGAATTCAGTCGGTACTGATAGTGTCAGCCGTAAAATGATAATCCCCCTCGTTGACTTCCTTAGCCCTGTAATTACTGCCATCCTTAATAAATCCTTGAACACTGCTTCTTTTCCTACTGTTTGGAAAGATGCTAATGTAATTCCTATCCCGAAAAGACGAATCCTGTGATCTTCTCCGATTATCGGCCAATTTCTTTACTTCCCTTTCTATCCAAAGTTCTTGAACGTCTTGTTTATAACCAACTTAATTCCTACCTATCTGATCAAAACCTTTTCAATCCTCTGCAATCCGGTTTCCGACCCGGACACAGTACAACCACAGCACTATTGCAAATTACTGACGATATTCGTTATGGAATGGAAAATCAAAAGTTAACAGTACTTACTCTGCTGGATTTCAGTAATGCGTTTAATACTGTTGATTTTGAAATCCTGTTAGGTATTTTGCGCTCTCTTAACATATCTCCGGCTGCAATTGATTGGTTTCGTAGTTACCTAGTAGGACGCCGGCAACGTATCCAGGTTCAGGATATTTTTTCCACCTGGACTAGTATTGGCGCTGGCGTCCCTCAAGGTGGCGTGTTGTCTCCGCCCCTTTTTGCTATTTACATTAATTCAGTAAGCAATCACATATCTTCTTCTTACCACTTGTATGCAGACGATCTCCAAATTTATAAACAATCTTCATTGGAAGCCCTGCCAACAGCAATTGAGTCGATAAATGCTGACTTGACTTGTATCTTGAAGTGGAGCAAATCTTATGGTTTATGTATCAATCCCAAGAAAAGTCAGTCAATAATTGTTGGAAGTCCAAGAATTATTTCTAAAATTGATTGGTCTAATATACCGCAAATTTATCTCAATGGTACTCATATCCCTTATAGCAAAAAACTTAAGAATCTGGGTGTTATATTTGACTCCTGTTTGACATGGACTCCACGAATTAACGAAGTTAGTCGTAAAATGTTTGCAACACTGGGTTCTTTACGCAGACTACGTAACTTCCTACCGTTGACTACTAAAGTTGTGCTTGCTCAGTCCTTACTTTTGCCCATCCTTGACTATGCTGATATTTGCTATCTCGACATAACTGAAGAGCAGCTTAACAAACTTGAGCGAATTCAAAACCTTAGTATTCGTTACATATTTGGGCTTCGCAAATATGACCACATTTCTGAATTTCGCAAGAAGTTCAAGTGGCTGCCAATCCGCCTTCGCAGGAATACGCACATCCTTTCTGCTTTGTACTCCGTGCTGTTTAATCCATACTCTCCCCAATACCTAAAAGATCGGTTTGAGTATATGTCCCTTTCCTATGATCGGTTTCTTCGCTCCGCTGTCAATCTTTCCCTCCGAACTCCTCTACACTCCTCTTCCTTTTATAATAAATCTTTTACTGTTACCGCTGTCCGCCTGTGGAACACTTTGCCCTTACATATTCGACGTGCTCCATCTCTTCCTTCATTCAAAAAACTTCTTAATTCCTATTATCTAGAAACCTAACGCCATTTCCCACGTTTTAGTTTCATTCCCTTTTTTTCACCATCTCCTTATTTCTTTATTCATAAAAATCCTTATATTACGGCTGCCATCATTTAGTAATCTATTTTAAATAATAGCGGTACACCACCCTCCTTTTCTTCGTTATTTCTTCATACGCTTCTATAGCAAGGTTGTCTGGAAGAAATTGCTTTTTAGTAATAAGACCGCCTCTTGTACTACCTATATGTTACTTGTACTTATTTTCATCTTCATTTGTGGTGTCAATAAAGAATATATAAATAAAATAAAATAAATCTAAAAGTTGCTAAGGTATGCTGAGTCGCTTCCAATCAGTTAGGACGGACCACAGAGTGAAGACCTTTGATCAGTTGAAGGCATGCCGAACAGCGCACTGAAAGTTAACGTAATATTTGAAATACAATCAAATGTCAATGTCTCATTTCATTTATAATGTCATAATTATTTGGCATTTTATTCCTTATTTTAATAATTTTGTTTGTCTTTTTTAGGTAACTCAAGAGAGAAACTCCAATTAAATTATTTTTTATTTCAACATATTTTTAATCTCGTCTTATAAGCAAAGACTTTTAGAAGTACCTAAGCTCGCAAACTGGTGTATTATTTGCGATATATATAAGATACATAATCGAAAAAAGAAAAAAAATCTACTAAAAAGTTATGAAAAGAACGTATGATTATGATAGAGCACCAAGTGATAAGTTTATGCAGATATTTAAATATTATAAATGTAAAAAGCCTCCGCCATCATTTAAACATGTAATTTCTCCAGGAAATGATATCTCGAAATGGATCTCGAAAGAGGTAAACTTTTTTTATAGAAAAAGGGAGGCTAACGAGCAGGTGGACCCCCCCTCCAGAATTACCTGGACTCTCCGGTTACCTGCACTCACCAGACGAAACGCAGAAGTTTGTTAGACTTCTACTTCACGCCGGTATTCTGTGAGGTCATGATACTTTCCCGGTGAGCTGGCCCATTCATGCAACAACAAAAGCTGATGCGTGGCTCTACCCCTGTTATAATTTATTTCTTATCCACCTGTGCCCCCTGAATTCATTTAAAATTTAAAATATTTTTGAAGAAGAAACCTTTGTCATTCTAATTTTTTAGTTTTATCAAAACTGCATATTTAAAAAAAAATCCATGTTTTTGTTGTTATTTAATTCCACATTAATAATTTTTGGGTCCAGTCAGCTTGAAGTAGTAATTTCTCATATTAGTATTGTTATATCTTGCGATTTCTAGGCAGAAACCTACCTGTTATTTTTTTTTTTATAGAAAAGGAAGGCAAACATGCAGGTGGCTCACGTGATGGTAAGTGATTACCGCCGCCCATGAACACCTGCAATACCAGAGGCTTAGCAGATGCGTTGCCTCCCTTAGAGTTCCCCCCTCCCCCAATTCTGGTGTGTGGGCCACCAGTTACCTGCACTCACCAGATGAACGCAGAACTTTTTTAGACTTCTACTTCACAGCGGTATTCTGTGAGGTTGTGGTACTTCCCCGGTCTAGTCGGCCCATTCATGCAACAACAAAAGCTGATGCGTGGCTCTACCCCTGTTATAATTTATTTCTTATCCACCTGTGCCCCTGAATTCATTTAAAATTTAAAATATTTTTGAAGAAGAAACCTTTGTGATTCTAATTTTAAGTTTTATCAAAACTGCATATTTAAAAAAAAATCCATGTTTTTGTTGTCATTTAATTCCACATTTATAATTTTTGGGTCCAGTCAGCTTGAAGTAGTAATTTCTCATATTAGTATTGTTATATTTTGCGATTTCTAGGCAGAAACCTACCTGTTATTTTTTTTTTATAGAAAAGGAAGGCAAACATGCAGGTGGCTCACGTGATGGTAAGTGATTACCGCCGCCCATGAACACCTGCAATACCAGAGGCTTAGCAGATGCGTTGCCTCCCTTAGAGTTCCCCCCTCCCCCAATTCTGGTGTGTGGGCCACCAGTTACCTGCACTCACCAGATGAACGCAGAACTTTTTTAGACTTCTACTTCACAGCGGTATTCTGTGAGGTTGTGGTACTTCCCCGGTCGAGTCGGCCCATTCATGCAACAACAAAAGCTGATGCATGGCTCTACCACTGAAAAAATTTTTATTTGTAGACTTTATGCCAAAAGAAATACCATACTTAATCCCAAACAGCATTCTCATTCAGTGAACCATAAAGCCAAACAGAGATAACATGTAGAAACATTTAAATGTTGTTGCTGTAATTGAAAGTGGGAGGAAAAATAGAACAACATTATGCTATTGTTCCAGGTCGAGCTTTGTAATCTTAAAACAGTTAATGAAGATTTAAGAATGGAATTATTGGGTTTAAAATCAGTTACCGAATGGAAAACTTACACATTTTTAAAACATCCTGGATTACTGCTTATTCAGAATCCATTTACATGTTTAGGACAATGTTACTGGATTAGAAAATGCTTAGAACATTATTCAAGAAAACCAAATAAAAGAAATATAGATATTGAAATGTTTATTGAGGATTGGTGGAAAGAATGTCACATAAGTGGACAGAGCAATGTAAAGTTACAGAAAAAATTACGCTGGACAACTCTTGGTTATCATCATAACTGGGACACAAAAGTACAATGTTAATATTTTGTTCTTGATGTTTTAGAATTAAGTATATACAAATTATATACCATAAAGACTAAGCTCTAATGTTCTACTATTGAACATAGTCCTCCACCAGTGAAAGTAAATGTTATTGGTATTATAATTACTATATTTATAATGGTCATTCATACATTTTACTTTATTCATAAATTGTTACAATGTTTGTTTTGTCATCTGCCTACCATGTGAGGCGAAAATGGCAAATTCTCTCCCTGGGAGAGGCCTATGCCCTGCAGTGGACTTTAACAGGCCATTATATATGTATGGATGTTTGTATATTTGTTTTGTATATTTTTGGTCACCTAGAGAAGCTCATCAAAGTACTTAATGCTAATTTCTACAAATTAAGAAAATGATGATAGAAGGGAAGAGATATCTAAGGATATTATGTTACTTTATGATTTATTTTCTATATAAAAAAAATATCTTCACGCAATACCCAATACAGGGGTAGACAGAGGTCAAGTCTAGACAATTAAGTCCCTTTGACCCACCTTCCACCGAAGATATTTTCGGCACAACGTGACAGGTGGTGAGCCCGTCGCCGCCTTTATGTCCAAGCCAACGATGAAATTCGTACATAAGTTTTTGAAAAACTCATTGGTACTGCCACCTGGGGATTGAACTCGGGTCTCTCGACTCGAAATTCCGACCACCGCAACAACTCGGCTATCGTGACTTATAATTTTGAACGAATTTGAATTATTTCAATTTATTTTATATGGCAACACCATTAGGGAAGAAGCACAAAAATATAATAATAAAGTACATAAAGTAATGTTATATTATCAATATCATTCTGTAAACTTCTTTGATCACATTTGTTTATTTTGTATTGTTATCAGGTATACAGTGAGGAAAATAAATCTATTTTCCCTGAGGATTTAGCTGAACTATGTGATTGTGTAGCACAGTATCTAGGCTACAGAAACTTTAGTGCAGAGGCAGCCATTGTAAATTATTACCACATGGGATCCACACTCTCTGCTCACACAGACCATTCAGAAATCAACTTGGATGCACCACTGTTTTCATTTAGGTAATGTTAAAGTTCATGGACCTATGGTAGCTTGGGGCACATACTGTATTGCTCTAATCTCCAGATATTGCTTTTTTGCCCTTAGCCTTACCTTTAAAATTAATTGAAGGTTTAATTAGATTTTTTATATGTTTGTAAATACAGCATTACATTATAAGGAAAATCACATATCTGGAAAATAATAATCCCTAAGAAAAATAAAATAATATTCATGCATTGAAAAACATAATGTAAAACACGACAATACTCACTTGATAAGCAGCAAAACCTTGACTAAAGTTGTAAAAAGTTTTTTGTCAAGAAATGTGGATTTTACAGTTACATTACTTCACCCATCCTTTTAGAAAAGTAGACAAATAAAACAGACATATAGGTACTATAGGTACAGGTACTATATATAAAAAATATATATATATATATATATATATCTTCACGCAATTCCCAATACTGGGGTAGACAGAGGTCAAGTCTAGACAATTAAGTCCCTTTGACCCAACTTCCACCGAAGATATTTTCGGCACAACGTGACAGGTGGTGAGCCCGTCGCCATCTTTTATGTCCAAGCCAACGATGAAATTCGTACATAAGTTTTGAAAAACTCATTGGTACTGCCACCTGGGGATTGAACTCAGGTCTCTCGACTCGAAATTCCGACCACCGCAACAACTCGGCTATCGTGACTTATAATTTTGAATGAATTTGAATTATTTCAATTTATTTAATATGGCAACACCATTAGGGAAGAAGCACAAAAATATAATAATAAAATACATAAAGTAATGTTATATTATTGATATGATTCTTTAAACTTCTTTGATCACATTTGTTTATTTTGTATTGTTATCAGGTATACAGTGAGGAAAATAAATCTATTTTCCCTGAGGATTTAGCTGAACTATGTGATTGTGTAGCACAGTATCTAGGCTACAGAAACTTTAGTGCAGAGGCAGCCATTGTAAATTATTACCACATGGGATCCACACTCTCTGCTCACACAGACCATTCAGAAATCAACTTGGATGCACCACTGTTTTCATTTAGGTAATGTTAAAGTTCATGGACCTATGGTAGCTTGGGGCACATACTGTATTGCTCTAATCTCCAGATATTGCTTTTGCCCTTAGCCTTACCTTTAAAATTAATTGAAGGTTTAATTAGATTTTTATATGTTTGTAAATACAGCATTACATTATAAGGAAAATCACATATCTGGAAAATAATAATCCCTAAGAAAAATAAAATAATATTCATGCATTGAAAAACATAATGTAAAACACGACAATACTCACTTGATAAGCAGCAAAACCTTGACTAAAGTTGTAAAAAGTTTTTTGTCAAGAAATGTGGATTTTACTGTTACATTACTTCACCCATCCTTTTAGAAAAGTAGACAAATAAAAGAGACATATAGGTACTATAGGTACAGGTACTATATATAAAAAAAAATATATATATCTTCACGCAATTCCCAATACTGGGGTAGACAGAGGTCAAGTCTAGACAATTAAGTTCCTTTGACCCACCTCCCACCGAAGATATTTTCGGGACAACGTGACAGGTGGTGAGCCCGTCGCCGCCTTTATGTCCAAGCCAACGATGAAATTCGTACATAAGTTTTTGAAAAACTCATTGGTACTGCCACCTGGGGATCGAACTCGGGTCTCTCGACTCGAAATTCCGACCACCCAACAACTCGGCTATTTATAAAAGGTGTCGAAATATTTTTTGCAGTGATTAAAGCTGGCTCAAGGAGTGGTCACGCAGACATAACCATGTATTACACCTATATATGTGTTTGTCAGATCCCACTTTGTGGGATTATCTTCAGTCAGTCTTGTAGGATGTGGTAAAAGGAGGTTTACATAGTTCTTATGACAGTTGATGTTTTAGTGTCCATTATGTTCTTATCACATAAACGCTTTAGCAGATACGAGAAAATCATGACTAAAAATGCGCCTAAGATGGAGTTATCGTCATCGGTTAATAAACAATACTGATGTTTGCAATTTCAGTTTTGGGCAGTCGGCAATTTTTTTAATAGGTGGACGCGATAGATCTGTTGAACCATCAGCTCTGATGCTTAACAGTGGAGATATTGTCATTATGTCCAAAGAAGCACGACTATCCTACCACGCCGTGCCAAAAATTGTCTTTTCTTCTGATCAACCATGGAATAATAGAGATAGCATTACTAAAATTCATGACAATATGGCAACGAATTTTAAATATATAAAAGATAAGCAACGGCTAATATTTGATATGAACAAGAATGTTGATAAAGAAGAGTGGAATATTTTCAATAATTACGTAAATGAATCAAGGATAAACATTAACGTAAGACAAGTATTAAATCCAAATCAAGAGAGTTTATATGATGTTAAGTTTATTAAATAATTTTGAAAAAAAAAAAATGGCGTTTTCATTCTTAAAGTTTAGTTCCTTCTAGAACTGGACTTGATGCCTTGTTCATTTTAGTAGGGATATGACTGCTTTTATTTAGAATTTTTTTTCCTCTTTGGTTGTTGAACTATTACTGTAAAAGAAGGTAATTAGGTTAATAATACATACATAAATAGGGACAATATCACTTACATTGCTCTGATTCCAAAATAAGAAGCTTATTAGCACTTGCGTTAAGGAATCAGAAACAACGAAAGTACCACAAACACCCAGATCCGAAAAAACGTAGAAAAGGTTGTTTTCTACATTGACGCGTCCGAGAATCGAACCCGGGACCTCAGAGTTGGCGACACCCTGAAATTATTCACTCGTATCAAATAATATATAAAATAAAATAAAAAATATCTTCACGCAATTCCCTATACAGGGGTAGACAGAGGTCAAGTCTAGACAAGTCCCTTTGACCCACCTTCCACCGAAGATATTTTCGGGACAACGTGACAGGTGGTGAGCCCGTCGCCGCCTTTATGTCCAAGCCAACGATGAAATTCGTACATAAGTTTTTGAAAAACTCATTGGTACTGCCACCTGGGGATTGAGCTCGGGTCTCTCGACTCGAAATTCCGACCACCCAACAACTCGGCTATCGTGACTTATAATTTTGAATGAATTTGAATTATTTCAATTTATTTAATATGGCAACACCATTAGGGAAGAAGCACAAAAATATAATAATAAAATACATAAAGTAATGTTATATTATTGATATAGAATGATATCTTTAAACTTCTTTGATCACATTTGTTTATTTTGTATTGTTATCAGGTATACAGTGAGGAAAATAAATCTATTTTCCCTGAGGATTTAGCTGAACTATGTGATTGTGTAGCACAGTATCTAGGCTACAGAAACTTTAGTGCAGAGGCAGCCATTGTAAATTATTACCACATGGGATCCACACTCTCTGCTCACACAGACCATTCAGAAATCAACTTGGATGCACCACTGTTTTCATTTAGGTAATGTTAAAGTTCATGGACCTATGGTAGCTTGGGGCACATACTGTATTGCTCTAATCTCCAGATATTGCTTTTTTGCCCTTAGCCTTACCTTTAAAATTAATTGAAGGTTTAATTAGATTTTTTTATATGTTTGTAAATATAGCATTACATTATAAGGAAAATCACATATCTGGAAAATAATAATCCCTAAGAAAAATAAAATAATATTCATGCATTGAAAAACATAATGTAAAACACGACAATACTCACTTGATAAGCAGCAAAACCTTGACTAAAGTTGTAAAAAGTTTTTTGTCAAGAAATGTGGATTTTACTGTTACATTACTTCACCCATCCTTTTAGAAAAGTAGACAAATAAAAGAGACATATAGGTACTATAGGTACAGGTACTATATATAAAAAAAAAATATATATATCTTCACGCAATTCCCAATACTGGGGTAGACAGAGGTCAAGTCTAGACAATTAAGTCCCTTTGACCCAACTTCCACCGAAGATATTTTCGGGACAACGTGACAGGCGGTGAGCCCGTCGCCGCCTTTATGTCCAAGCCAACGATGAAATTCGTACATAAGTTTTTGAAAAACTCATTGGTACTGCCACCTGGGGATCGAACTCGGGTCTCTCGACTCGAAATTCCGACCACCAACAACTCGGCTATTTATAAAAGGTGTCGAAATATTTTTGCAGTGATTAAAGCTGGCTCAAGGAGTGGTCACGCAGACATAACCATGTATTACACCTATATATGTGTTTGTCAGATCCACTTTGTGGGATTATCTTCAGTCAGTCTTGTAGGATGTGGTAAAGGAGGTTTACATACGTTCTTATGACAGTTGATGTTTTAGTGTCCATTATGTTCTTATCACATAAACGCTTTAGCAGATACGAGAAAATCATGACTAAAACTGCGCCTAAGATGGAGTTATCGTCATCGGTTAATAAACAATACTGATGTTTGCAATTTCAGTTTTGGGCAGTCGGCAATTTTTTTAATAGGTGGACGCGATAGATCTGTTGAACCATCAGCTCTGATGCTTAACAGTGGAGATATTGTCATTATGTCCAAAGAAGCACGACTATCCTACCACGCCGTGCCAAAAATTGTCTTTTCTTCTGATCAACCATGGAATAATAGAGATAGCATTACTAAAATTCATGACAATATGGCAACGAATTTTAAATATATAAAAGATAAGCAACGGTTAATATTTGATATGAACAAGAATGTTGATAAAGAAGAGTGGGATATTTTCAATAATTACGTAAATGAATCAAGGATAAACATTAACGTAAGACAAGTATTAAATCCAAATCAAGAGAGTTTATATGATGTTAAGTTTATTAAATAATTTTGAAAAAAAAAATGGCGTTTTCATTCTTAAAGTTTAGTTCCTTCTAGAACTGGACTTGATGCCTTGTTCATTTTAGTAGGGATATGACTGCTTTTATTTAGAATTTTTTTTCCTCTTTGGTTGTTGAACTATTACTGTAAAAGAAGGTAATTAGGTTAATAATACATACATAAATAGGGACAATATCACTTACATTGCTCTGATTCCAAAATAAGAAGCTTATAAGCACTTGCGTTAAGGAATCAGAAACAACGAAAGTACCACAAACACCCAGATCCGAGAAAACGTAGAAAAGGTTGTTTTCTACATTGACGCGTCCGAGAATCGAACCCGGGACCTCAGAGTTGGCGACACCCTGAAATTATTCACTCGTATCAAATAATATATAAAATAAAATAAAAATATCTTCACGCAAATCCCTATACAGGGGTAGACAGAGGTCAAGTCTAGACAAGTCCCTTTGACCCACCTTCCACCGAAGATATTTTCAGGACAACGTGACAGGTGGTGAGCCCGTCGCCGCCTTTATGTCCAAGCCAACGATGAAATTCGTACATAAGTTTTGAAAACTCATTGGTACTGCCACCTGGGGATCGAACTCGGGTCTCTCGACTCGAAATTCCGACCACCCAACAACTCGGCTATTTATAAAAGGTGTCGAAATATTTTTGCAGTGATTAAAGCTGGCTCAAGGAGTGGTCACGCAGACATAACCATGTATTACACCTATATATGTGTTTGTCAGATCCACTTTGTGGGATTATCTTCAGTCAGTCTTGTAGGATGTGGTAAAGGAGGTTTACATACGTTCTTATGACAGTTGATGTTTTAGTGTCCATTATGTTCTTATCACATAAACGCTTTAGCAGATACGAGAAAATCATGACTAAAAATGCGCCTAAGATGGAGTTATCGTCATCGGTTAATAAACAATACTGATGTTTGCAATTTCAGTTTTGGGCAGTCGGCAATTTTTAATAGGTGGACGCGATAGATCTGTTGAACCATCAGCTCTGATGCTTAACAGTGGAGATATTGTCATTATGTCCAAAGAAGCACGACTATCCTACCACGCCGTGCCAAAATTGTCTTTTCTTCTGATCAACCATGGAATAATAGAGATAGCATTACTAAAATTCATGACAATATGGCAACGAATTTTAAATATATAAAGATAAGCAACGGTTAATATTTGATATGAACAAGAATGTTGATAAAGAAGAGTGGGATATTTTCAATAATTACGTAAATGAATCAAGGATAAACATTAACGTAAGACAAGTATTAAATCCAAATCAAGAGTTTATATGATGTTAAGTTTATTAAATAATTTTGAAAAAAAATGGCGTTTTCATTCTTAAAGTTTAGTTCCTTCTAGAACTGGACTTGATGCCTTATTCATTTTAGTAGGAAATATGACTGCTTTTATTTAGAATTTTTTTTCCTGTTTGGTTGTTGAACTATTACTGTAAAAGAAGGTAATTAGGTTAATAATACATACATAAATAGGGACAATATCACTTACATTGCTCTGATTTCAAAATAAAACATAAGCACTTGCGTTAAGGAATCAGAAACAACGAAAGTACCACAAACACCCAGATCCGAGAAAACGTAGAAAAGGTTGTTTTCTACATTGACGCGTCCGAGAATCGAACCCGGGACCTCAGAGTTGGCGACACCCTGAAATTATTCACTCGTATCAAATAATATATAAAATAAAATAAAAAATATCTTCACGCAATTCTCTATACAGGGGTAGACAGAGGTCAAGTCTAGACAAGTCCCTTTGACCCACCTTCCACCGAAGATATTTTTCGGGACAACGTGACAGGTGGTGAGCCCGTCGCCGCCTTTTATGTCCAAGCCAACGATGAAATTCGTACATAAGTTTTGAAAACTCATTGGTACTGCCACCTGGGGATCGAACTCGGGTCTCACGACTCGCAATTCCGACCACCTAACAACTCGGCTATCGTGACTCGTATCAGATATTAATTATATTCCACGGTACAAGTGGTCAGCAGTAAATACTGTTGAGAGGATTCGTACGCACACCGCATACTTTAGACATATGAAGAATAGACGTCGAGCTTGGACTAACGAACGAACCGAAGAGAATGAAAATACTTTTAACTAATCAGAGACCAATTGTGTGACGTTCTGTTCACTTGTTTGGTTTCACGCTACTCTCTTATCAAACGTATATAAATATATATCACCTAATTCCATTATTCTGTGTCAGTACATTGTGCTTATGACACGTGGTGTCATTATTTTTTCACGTGTATTCTCAATTCTGGGGAGACAGACAATTATCGTCTCTTTTGGATTCACCTTTTATGGAAGCCTAATTTCGACAACGTGACAGGTGGACAGCCTTATGCCATCTTAGTGTTGTAAACTCTTATTATACTAATGATATTTATAGCCACATCCATCATGTTTAAGGTAAAATGAAAACAAACTGACGCCAAACTAAGTAAAATCACCTTGTCCATGAGATTTAGATACAAAGTTCTCACTACTTTTTTGATGATCACATAACTCCCAGAAGCATTTTACATAATTTTCTGAATAGCATTCGAATTCATCTTTTGCTCTGAAGTTTGCAAGTCTGCGCACCGCTGGTTTGAAACAATTGATACATTTTAACTGCCTTGGGTCGACATACATATTATAGGAATAATTTCACTAAAATTTTGATTTACTGTATAAAATATTGACACTAGTTTCTAGTATGCTGTTATGACATAGCCATATTCAAATTAAAAAAAATTGTACCAAAAAGTATCATTATGTTTTGCGTCGAAAACATTTTTATAATGGTTCTGAATCGTGACAGATGGTGAGCTGTTTGTGCCACTTCAATATATTAATAAATATTCAATGGTTACATTCTAATTAAAACTGAAACATATGGTTATAACACACACACATATATATATATATATATATATATATATATATATATATATATATATATATATATATATATATATATATATATATATATATATATATATATATATATATATATATATATATATATATATATATATATATATATATATATATATATATATATATATATATATATATATATATATATATATATATATATATATATATATATATATATATATACATATTTAGTTATTATATTACTTATATTTATTACATGTTATATATACGATATAATATGTAATGAATTTATAATTAAGTATTTGCCTTCTACATAAGAAACATTAAATTTATAAGTAGAGACTCCATTCGGACTTTACTAGTTCAGGTATTCCAGATCTGGATTGGACGTGTGTTCCGCCAGTTCGGTATTGGTGCCTTAAACAAATCAAATCCAGGTGAAAAGTTATTCAAGTTAAGTAATCAATGTAGAATATTAGACTTCGTTTCCCAATTCACTACCCCTAGAGATCTATTCATCGAATTTATGTTATAGGGATTGCTTAATTTATACTACTCAGACAGCTTAAAAAGTTCCATATAATATGAAATAAATAAATATCTTCACGCAATTCCCAATACAGGGCTAGACAGAGGTCTAGTCTAGACAATAAAGTCCCTTTGACCCACCTTCCACCGAAGATATTTTCGGGACAACGTGACAGGTGGTGAGCCCATCGCCGTCTTTATGTCCAAGCCAACGATATACTTCCTACATAAGTTTTAGAAAAACCCATTGGTACGAGCCTGCCAGCTGGCGATCGAACTCGGGTCTCTTGACTCAAAATTCCGTCCACCCAACCCCTCCTCAACCCTCGGCTATCGTGACTTTTAAATTCCATATAATACACATATAATAATAGTTCACTTACACCCACAAACATGTGGTTATAAGTTATAACTATTACATATGACTTCTATATAGGTAAGCTATACATTTACTGTGGTGTCAGCCTCGGACTATGTGGACACACCCTTTCTACCCGTGGGTGTCTCACGAAGACTAAGGAAAAAGCTCATCAAAGATGGTGGGACATCCATCTCTAATAATACTAGATTGGCTGATCAGTGACGCTTGCCAAGTTTGGCAACTCCGCCATACGGGAGGACTGTTCTGCAACAGACCGTTACCTAATAACTTACCTAATTTAGGATATCTCCGCAAATTCGTTTAAGTGACAACACCCGGTACTAGTTATACTCGCAAACTTTCACATTAGTAATATTGGCGTGATATGAAACTATGTAATTTTTTTATATTTATTTTAATTATAAATTTATTTCCATTGATTAATGGCTTATATTTCAAGTTAAAAACTTATACAAAGTTTACTGAAATCGGTTTTGTAGTACATAAAAATACATCTTAAACTCTCTTTAGTACGATTCATCAATTTCTATTTTGCTCATCTCTGGATTTATTTAGTTATTATATAAATAAATAAATAATAAATATATAAATAACTAAACTAAATATGTATATATATATATATATATATATATATATATATATATATATATATATATATATATATATATATATATATATATATATATATATATATATATATATATATATATATATATATATATATATATATATATATATATATATATATATATATATATATACATATATATATATATATATATATGTATATATATATATATATATATATATAGGACATAATATGTAATAAATTTATAATCAAGTATTTCCCTTCTACATAAGAAACATTAAATTTATAAGTAGAGACTCCATTCGGACTTTACTAGTTCAGGTATTCCAGATCTGGATTGGACGTGTGTTCCGCCAGTTCGGTATTGGTGCCTTGTTATGCTATGAGACGTAGGAACTGCGGCTGTAAGTGCAACATATATTCAACACGATTATTGTCTATCTAGTCCTAATAAGTAGGTATCGAGAAACTAAAACTTGAACAGGTTGTCGACCGCAGTATCGGATCTCTGGCCTGTTATATACTGATACCCATCACATCTGAACTATTTTGGTCTAGTAGTTTTCGAGATGGTTACCCTGCTATTGACATGTTAAGGCCTTTTTACTTAGCTTTTAGACTCCCATGGGTTATTTTTTACGCCGATAACAGACGGTAAAAGATTATCCATTTTTACAAAAGAGAGATCGCATCGCGTGATGTAAATGAGTAGGTGCTGTTGTGTAAAATGAACATCAGCGAGTTGATTAAGAAACTTGGAAATTTTACAGCGCGATGTGTACCGACTCTAACCACTTAATTTGCTTCACATTGCACCGATGGTAATTACTTTGTATTAAAGCGAAATTAGGGTAAATATAATAGGACTCTACTATAAATAACAAAGTTTTTGCAAAACATACGGTTGTTTTTTGTTAAAGTTGTGTAATGTTTACAAGATTAACAATAGTCAATCCTATAGAATTTAGATACAAAATATTAAGACAGGATCATATGCTACCCGTACATCTGCGATACCCTGTCGCTTTAGGCATGTCTATCGACAGAAAATCTACATTTTTTTCTCGTACCGACTAAAACTTCGTTTTCGCCTTCGCATGGTAGTAGGGCGACAATCCTGTTGTTATTCTACTACTCCCTAGTTGGATACACGCGCCGAAATATGGACATGTTTACTATCTTGGCCTTCAATCCCACTTTAGCAATTGAGTTCCCTTAATAAAATATTTCAAATACTGACATAATAACCTATCTATATGTATATGTTGTCACGATAGCCGTGTGGTTCGGTGGTCGGAATTTCGAGTCGAGAGACCCGAGTTCGATCCCTAAGTGGCAGGCTCGTACTAATGAGTTTTTCAAAAACTTAACTAAACAAAAACTTAAATGTACGAATTATATCGTTGGCTTGGACATAAAGGCGGCGACAGGCTCACCACCTGTCACGTTGTCCCGAAAATATCTTCGGTGGAAGGTGGGTCAAAGGGACTTAATTGTCTAGACTAGACCTTTGTCTACCCCTGTATTGGGAATTGCGTGAAGATATTTATATATTTATTTATTTATTATTTATTTATTTATATAATAACTAAATAAATCCAGAGATGAGCAAAATAGAAATTAATGAATCGTACTAAAGAGAGTTTAAGATGTATTTTTTTGTACTACAAAACCGATTTCAGTAAACTTTGTATAAGTTTTTAACTTGAAATATAAGACATTAATCAATGGAAATAAATTTATAATTAAATTAAATATAAAAAAATTACATAGTTTCATATCACGCCAATAATACTAATGTGAAAGTTTGCGAGTATAACTAGTACCGGGTGTTGTGACTTAAACGAATTTGCGGAGATATCCTAAATTAGGCAAGTTATTAGGTAACGGTCTGTTGCAGAACAGTCCTCCCGTATGGCGGAGTTGCCAAACTTGGCAAGCGTCACTGATCAGCCAATCTAGTATTATTAGAGATGGATGTCCCACCATCTTTGATGAGCTTTTTCCTTAGTCTTCGTGAGACACCCACGGGTAGAAAGGGTGTGTCCACATAGTCCGAGGCTGACACCACAGTAAATGTATAGCTTACCTATATAGACGTCATATGTAATAGTTATAACTTATAACCACATGTTTGTGGGTGTAAGTGAACTATTATTATATGTGTATTATATGGAATTTAAAAGTCACGATAGCCGAGGGTTGAGGAGGGGTTGGGTGGACGGAATTTTGAGTCAAGAGACCCGAGTTCGATCGCCAGCTGGAAGGCTCGTACCAATGGGTTTTTCTAAAACTTATGTAGAAAGTATATCGTTGGCTTGGACATAAAGACGGCGATGGGCTCACCACCTGTCACGTTGTCCCGAAAATATCTTCGGTGGAAGGTGGGTCAAAGGGACTTTATTGTCTAGACTAGACCTCTGTCTAGCCCTGTATTGGGAATTGTGTGAAGATATTTATTTATTTCATATTATATGGAACTTTTTAAGCTGTCTGAGTAGTATAAATTAAGCAATCCCTATAACATAAATTCGATGAACAGATCTCTAGGGGTAGTGAATTGGGAAACGAAGTCTAATATTCTAATTTGATTACTTGACTTGAATAACTTTTCACCTGGATCTGTATTTCATTAATTCATCATTCCATTGCCTGGTTAAATCGTGCAGATTTGTCGTCAGCTCTACGCTTCGGAGTTAAAGGACTGCCAGCATTCAATATTGCAGCTAACTACCGATTGGAGCATTCGATGAAAAGCTGAGCTCAATACAAAGAACTGTTCGGAATATTGGAACTTTCACGCTTGAGTGTTCGATTTAAATGAATGTTACTACATTGACGTGTATCAAAATATAAATAATATGTCATTTTGTTTTAATAATCTCAAAATGCAAATTAAGGAGCGACTGTAACGATTAATCGATAAATAAAACGAAATCCGGCAAAAGAAGAAAAAAAAATGTTCGGCAAACTGAATTCCTCTTCATCTCGTTCTAATCTTTTTTCATTGTTTAGTTACAGTACTTTTTAGTCCTTTCTCAAAACTCGGCAATGGCGTCCACGGCTCTTCTGGTATTACCTAAGGATATGAGCGTTGATAACCACAGTACCATCAGATGAGGTGCTCGTTCACCTTATGAAACCTCTGTTGAATAATTTATATAAGACTATTGGACTAACAAAGCGATACACCATAAATATTTTTAATAAGAACCCCAACAAGAGCAAAAAAAACTTCCATACTTTAACTTGTTTGCCTTTTATATAGTTTAGTTATTTAGTTGTTTATATACCTAGTCAGGTCATAAATTCTGTCACATGTTTAATATAAAATAATTGAAACAAGTTTATTCCTTATGTATGCATTTATATACCAAAATGAACTTAACAAAACATAGATTCTTATGACACTAAAGTTTATTCAAAATGACCTCCGTGATTTTGAATACAGGCCTTCAATCTGCGCGGCCAGTCATCTATCGCAGCACGAACGAGGTCCATGTCAATATCGGCGGCTGTCTTAATCAAGGATGTCTTGAATGACTCCAAATTGGGATGATCGCGGCATCTCTTCAGTCTCAGGTCCATTAGACGAGCATTCAAACGATGTCCTGTTTTTCTTCGATATGCCAGAAGCCCTAAGTCTTCATTTAACATCTTTTTCACCGTGGTTCTGCTTAAGCCCATCTGAAGGGCCAACAGTTTCTGCTTGCGTTCAGGATTTCTTTGAATTCGCGCCTTCACAGCTTTTATCACTGCTGGAGTCCTAATGGACCGAGGGCGACCACTTCTTGACCTGTCATCTACACTAGAGTCTTCATTGTATCGTTTGATGGTACGATAAACGAATCTTTTGGTTATATTCAAATTTTTCAGTATGTCAGAAATTTGAATTGGCGCGTAACCGCAACGATGCAACACAATAACTGCAACACGGTCTTCTTTAAGCGTCCACTCTATATTTAAAAATGAGTAAAATTCTAAAATGTATACAGTTTAATTTTCATTAACAATTCGAAATTCGAATTCAGTAAACTTTTTTGGGGCCAGCATTCTAAAAGAAAAGTATTTACTGTGTGACATTACTTATGACCTGACTGTGTAGTATTGGCTAGTATAGTCACTGTTGATGTTAAAGGTAGAGAGCATTTAGGGCATGTCAAAGACATAGCTGACATAGTTGTAGTGTGTGGTTGCTGGTGGTCGGACCTTGAACTAATCTCTCTTTTTGTCGAGCTCCTCACGATGTCCAAATGAAATAACCTGCTGCTGGATGAGATGCTTCCACTCCGGACGTTTCGCGGTCTTCGTTACATACTGAGAGGGCTCAACTACGCATTATTTCTTGTATATTTTCATGACACTGGTTAGAGATTCGTTCCCACATCAGCGCAGCTGTCGCCCTAAAATTAAGCTGCAAAACTAAGCGTACACTGAGATATCAATTTTATAAAAATAAAAAATTTATTAATAAATTTAAATATAAAGAGTATTCCAAAATTCTAAAATTTGTATTTCTTACTCAAAAAGTATGCAAATATAAAGTTCATTAATAGAAACCAAAATAAGTGCAAAGCCACTTGAGTAATTAAAAATGAAATACAATGTAGTTATCCAAAAGAGATTGAAAATATAAAATAAATGATAAGACAATTATTAATCCTATAGAAATAGCGTCCGCCTTCAATAATTATTTCATAAATTTAACACACGGCTCAGTACAAAATAATATAAAACCCGGCAACAAATTAAAATGGACCATCAATTCGATGTTTATTAAACCGATGACAGAAAGCGAGGTAGCTCAAGAAATATTGTCATTGAGTAACACCTCTTCTGAAGGATATGACGAAATAAATACAAAAGTATTAAAGATCTGTATTAATGAATTAATCAAAGTTTAACCTATTTAATAAATTTGTCATTTTCAAATGGATCTTTTCCGACTGACTTAAAATTGTCTATTGTTAAGCCATTATTTAAAAAGGTGAAACAACCGATATCAATAATTACCGCCCAGTAACTTTAATATCGGTATTTTCAAAAATCTATGAGAAATGCATGAATAAAGGTTAAACGAATATTGTAATAAGTTTAAAATAATAATAAAAGAGCAATATGGTTTTCAAAACATAAATCGACTACATTAGCCATGTTTTCACTTTTAAAGAAATACTTACTGGTATCAACAATAATTATCTAACCACGGGGTTGTTTTTGACTTGTCAAAAGCTTTCGATCTGGTTTCACACGAATTATTGTTACAAAAGCTACAGGTTATCGGAATTAGAGGACTTGTACTTCAGTGGGTATCGTCATATCTGTATAATAGAAAACAATGTGTTGTAATCAATAAAATGAATAAAAAAAGAGAAATGATACCTTACTCATCAGAACACAAATACAACAAATATGGCGTTCCACAAGGAAGTGTATTAGGTCCGATTTTATTTTTATTATATGTAAATGACATAATTACAGTTACAAATCACAAATGTGTATTATTCGCCGATGACATCTCCATTATAATTACAACTAATAAAAGAATAATACAATTGCTAATCATGAATGTGACATAAATAATACTATCGATAAATTAATTAAATGGCTTGACATAAATAACTTAAAATTAATCTTCATAAATCTGTATACATACAATTTAATAAATCTAATAATAATAAACTCAATTTGAAACTTAATATCCCTAAAATTAAAGAAGCGTCAAATACAAAGTTCTTAGGAGTTATTATAGATGAAGAAATTAATTGGAAAACACATGTAGACAGTGTATCGACTTGAATAAATAAATTTGTATATGCCCTTAAACGAATAAAAACGTGACAAATATAAATACTGCTATTCTATCTTACCACGCATACGTAGAATCACTACTACGTTATGGTCTTATAATTTGGGGTAACGGTACAAATATCAAAGAGCATTTGTCGCACAAAAAAGTGCATTAGAGCGTTAGGTGGACTGAAACCACAAGAATCGTGCCAGCCAACATTTAAAAATTTGGTTTATTGTCGTTACCGTCTCTCTATATTTATGAGATATGTAAAAAAAAATAAAAATAAAAAATCTTCAACGCAATTCCCAATACAGGGGTAGACAGAGGTCAAGTCTAGACAATTAAGTCCTTTGACCCACCTTCCACCGAAGATATTTTCGGGACAACGTGACAGGTGGTGAGCCCGTCGCCGCCTTTATGTCCAAGCCAACGATGAAATTCGTACATAAGTTTTTGGAAAACTCATTGGTACTGCCACCTGGGAATCGAACTCGGGTCTCTCGACTCGAAATTCCGACCACCCAACAACTCGGCTATCATGACTTTTATGAGATATGTGTATTTATATTTAAGAATAAAGAATTATTTACTATTTCAAATGATCGTAATCTACGACTTCGCCGAGATCCACACAGGCTAGTATTTAATGATGTTTCTAAACTAGCTAAATACAATAAGAACTGTTTAGCTATGTGTGTATATATATACAATAAAATTCCTGGTTCTTTTAAAACGTTACATTTTAGATTATTTAAAATAAAATTGCATCAATGGCTTGATGAAAATAATTTTTATAGTGTTAAGGAACTCATAGATTAAATAAGTAAATAAAAAAAAAATTAAAATAAAATACTGTACAAATACTTTCTAAAAATAAAAATTCATATTTTCTGTAAAAAAAAAAAACACAAATTTTGCATGCTATTAATATATGTAGCAAAACATGCTTGCTCTCAATTGTGGTGTAATGTAACATCTGTATATACCATGTTTTATGCAATAATTATTATTATTATTATTATTATCAGATACATCCAGAAGGATTCGTAAGAGTCTGAAACGTATCACAGTCAAACAAAGAAGCGTTCAGCACAGATGCACACTGCAATCCAAAACACTCTTGGTTTTGTAGTTATGGGCGAATGGGCAATAATTATTAAATTCGTCGATTTCGCAATGTAACATTGTGCGCAACTATTGCCTAGCCTTGCCTTTAAACTACCACGTTAAAAGGGTTTGAAAACTCGAGGAAATGCGTTCTTCTTCTGACGCATGATTCAGCTGTGAGAAACTACAGTATAATCAAACCCCACACGGCCCCTTCTTTTAAAGATTAACCGGGTATTTAGTTGCACTGCTAACTTAAACCAAGTTTGACCTGAGATGGTTGTAAGGTTATTTGTTGGTCTGCGAATATACAAGTCGAGTACAAACATTATATTCATCACACAAAGCTTTGCCCTCTGTGGGATTCGAACCTGCAACCCTTAGCTTGGAAGCTTCACTGCCAATTCAGGTCGGATCGCATTACAATTAAATTCTGTTAAGTTCGACTATTATGTCGCTATCATTGAGTGATGATTATTGTAATATTTCATTTAAATAAATAAGCTAAATACTTAGCTAATAATAAGCTAAAAAGATAAAAAGCTATCTATTCTTTTTTAAATACAGATAAATAAAAAAAAAATTTACCATTTTTTACTCGTACATAGTCAATACGAAAATACTTTTAGGGTAGGTTGATTATAATTGGTGAGTGTATTCAAAAACCGTACTAACTAGTCGGTAAAATATATATAAATATCTTCAAAGGCACGATAGCCGAGTGGTTGGGTGGTCGGAATTTCGAATCGAGAGACCCGAGTTCGATCCTCAAGTGGCCGTACCAATGGGTTTTTCTAAAAACTTATGTACGAATTATATCGTTGGCTTGGACATAAAGACGGCGACGGGCTCACCACCTGTCACGTTGTCCCGAAAATATCTTCGGTGGAAGGTGGGTCGAAGGGACTTAAATGTCTAGATTAGACCTCTGTCCACCCCTGTATTGGGAATTGCGTGAAGATATTTCTTATTATTTTTTTTTTATCTTCACGCAATTCCCAATACAGGGGTAGACAGAGGTCTAGTCTAGACAATTAAGTCCCTTTGACCCACCTTCCACCGAAGATATTTTCGGGACAAAGTGACAGGTGGTGAGCCCGTCGCCGCCTTTCACCGTTTTTTCGCCGTTGTCCAAGCCAACGATATAATTCGTACATAAGTTTTTGAAAAACCCCTTGGTACGAGCCTGCCAATTGGGGATCGAATTCGGGTCTCTTGATTTGAAATTCCGACCGCCCAACCACTCGGCTATCGTGACTTTAGCTAACTAACTAGTCGGTGAATTTCGTCTTTTATCATCAAATATACTGTAGTGCAGTGTTCCTGTCGACAAATCGTAAATTAGTACTTATCGTCCAACCGTTAAGGAGTGCAGTGGTTTCTATCAACAGCTCAAAATCCTTGAATGTCCTCTTGATCATTCAAGGATTTTGAGCTGTCCTTACTATGTCCTCTTGAATCTAAAAACTTACTTTCATCACAAAGTAGGCAAAATGCTCAAAATGATTATAAAATTTGGTGATTTTTCTGTAATTTCTTTGAGTACAAGAAAAAAAAGAAAAGAAAAAAAAATAGAGCATATACCTTTCTCAAAGGCCGGCAACGCATCCGCTATTCCTCCGGTATTGCAGATGTTCATGGGCGGCGGTAATCATTTACCATCACGTGAGCCACCTGCTCGTTTGCCTCCCTCTTCTATAAAAAAAGTTATATTCTATATTCTATGTTGCGTTAATATTCAATCTTAATATTTATTCAATAGAAATTTTAAATTAGTATATATAATAAAAATTTCTGACCAACAGAATCGATTAATTTTATATGTTAATATAGAGTGAAAGTAACGAACGCACTATTAAAATATTAATATTAAAATTTCAGACACATCAAAATATATTAGTGTAATAATGAGACACTACCCTGTTTGGACGCCAACCACAAAGTACAAAGCGTGTTTGTAAACAGCCATATTGGTCTCAAAGCGAAATTAATGTA
Organism: Sericinus montela; assembly: GCA_029286605.1. NCBI lineage: Eukaryota > Metazoa > Arthropoda > Insecta > Lepidoptera > Papilionidae > Sericinus > Sericinus montela. The sequence continues at coordinate 3,498,757 of JAGSMR010000040.1, forward strand.
CCTATACACAATATCTGTTATGAGCGTAACGTAGCGATACACGAGAATGGGATTGATCAGCTACGTACCATTAATTCAATTAACACGAACCATTGGTCCGTTATTTATGTGGTATAATTCCAATTTTAGAAGGCAAAGGTTTGATTAAAATTATCCTTGTTAATAACAGAACATTTTTGTAAGCAGTGTACTAAGCTCTAAGCTATTTCATACTAAGATAGCCATTTATAACATTGATTACATAAAAATATGGAATATATAACATTATATCTGATAGACATAATTCAGTGTGAAAAAAATGAAGGATAATCCTATTTTATTGACTAATATTATTCTGTATTTTATAATGAAAGGGTACACATACCCTACATGCTGTGTAATACTATAATGTTAAATTTTTTTCCTACATTGCTAATGTAGGAAAAATAATTATAGTTGTTGTAAAAAAGTTATAACCAACTTCACCTTAATTAAATCTATACAGTAAAGTGTCACGATAGCCGAGTAGTTGGGTGGTCGGAATTTCGAGACAAGAGACCCGAGTTCGATCCTCAGGTGTCAGGCTCGTACCAATGGATTTTCAAAAAACTTATGTATGAATTATATACATTGGACATAAGGACGGCGACGGACTCACGACGGACTCACCACCAAATAAAAATATAAAAAAAAATATTTTCACGTAATTCCCAATACAAGGGTAGACAGAGGTCTAGTCTAGACAATTAAGTCCCTACGACCCACCTTCCACCGAAGATATTTTCGGGACAACGTGAAAGGTGGTGAGCCCGTCGCCGTCTTTATGTCCAAGCCAACGATATTCGTACATAAGTTTTTAAAAACCCATTGGTACGAGCCTGCCACCTGGGGATCGAACTCGGGTCTCACAACTCGATGTTCAGACCACCCAACCACTCGGCTATCGTGACTTTTTTACCTAACTGTAGCAATTATTATTTGTCTATTAGTCAAAGAGAGCCATTTGAAATAAAAGACTTACTATTACACGATGTTATTTTAATTTCAATAATAAAAACAAAGTATGAAGCATTAATAGTGATAAAAATGCGCTATAAAAATATACATACTGCGAATTGAGTTGTTAGAAGTGCGAGGCTGCACTACTCAACAACTTTCTTAATTAACTCGTTTGCTAGTAACACGAAGCGGCAATAATATCGATAACTTGTTTATTAAAACTGAAGCTAGAATCATTTTGCCAGTTACACCTACATATCTTTATTTTTAAAATGAATACAAAATAGTTCAAGTAGTAGTAATATAGTACAAAATATTTTTAAACTGAAGTTAGAGCCCGCTTACTAGATATTTAGTTTAGTAAGCAGGATCTATGGTGGGATTACTATTTAAAATAATACCAGACTAAAACTGAGCAAACTTGCGACGAACGGCAAAGTCTATGGTGCGAGGTGTCTGAGATTGCCAATCCGCTTGCAAATGTGGACCTAAAGCGGAATTTTACAGATAGCTAAGTAAGTAAGTAATGAAACCAAATGGATTGAAAGTTAATAAACATTTAGTCTGTGACTGAGTAAAAAGTAGTGGGTGGCGGCTTCTTATGAAAATTTTTATTTTTATAATTGTGAAGTATGTAATTTGAGTCTTCTCCATATGCTTTAACCTTACTGTATTCTTCCTTACAAATTTCAATGTTAAATAAGCAATGGAAATGCATATATTAATATAAATTTGGCTCTTACATCCGTCTTAGTAATTCACATAAAACGACAGGAGAACACGTGAATTTACTCTTGTGCCAGTGCTCATGTTTACTTTTGTTATAGTTTGCATTAATTTTCACTGTTTACATTCTGAGCAAGGATTTCTTAGTATAATATTTTACAAGCTGTTGTCAATGGCCTATTTTTGCTTGGAACTTTGCGTTTATCCATGAAAATCCTTTTAAATTGAATCATCTTTTTAAACACACAGATGGTTTTTTGTTTAAATAATGATGTTAACACGAATCTAGGCTGACACCTCCGAAATTTGTATATTGCAATTTAAATCTTAATTAATCAATAAAGTCAGAAGTGCTAATATCAAAATGAAAATCTCATGAACATAGGAACATATATAACAGCCAGTAAAAACCCATAGTATGACGTAGTTCATAATAATATTAAGGTGTCGCAAATAATACCATCTTCACGCCATTCTCAATACAGGGGTAGACAGAGGTGTAGACAATTCAGTCCTTTCGACCTCCCTTCCACCGAAGACATTTTTGAGACAACGTGACAGGTGGTGGGCACGTCGCTATCTCTATGTCCAAGCCAACGATATAATTAGTTTTTTGAAAAACCCATTGGCACGAGCAGGACATGGGGATCGAACTCGGGTCTTTTGATTCCGATCACTCAATCACACGTCTATCGAAATGACTAAATTTCACCATCTGCGAATAAATTGATGCTATCCTGAATTCGTACATTAAATAAATATGCAATACACTTTTATAAGTGTCAGCAAAAAAGCAAATAATTCTATGAGCGACTCTTGTGCCGATATATCTCGTAGGCGAGACGAGAGAGAGAGGTCCAGAAAATTATTTATTTTATTTTATATATATTTTTTTATTTTAAGTTTATATGGTGAGGGTTTTGTTTATGTTTGTATGTTATTAAAAATACAGTTTTTAATTTAAACTTTTGCTATAAACATTTGCCATTAGCTTAAATTAAAATTGAAAACAATTTATTTATTTATTATTGGCACCACAACACAACGCAATACTTTTGAAAACTATATACTTTGTATTTTGGTGGGCCCTTGTCTAGGTTCTATAAGTTGCATACTGAGTTTCAAAATGTGATATAGTTTATGTATAGGTACGTTATATTAATATCGCTTTGAGACCAATTAGGCTGCTTGCAAACACGCTTTGTGCTTTGTGGTCGTCAGACAAACATGCTTCGAACCCATTATTACACCGCAGCGCCATCCATTGCCTGAATATTTAGCTATTAGATAGAGCTATTTTTACCCAACATACATTAGTTCTAGTAACTTCATTTGTTATGTTTGTCTTTAACAAACTTTCTGTAAAAAGAACAGAGTTGCTCAGTGGATATGGAAAGGGCTATGCCCAGTCTTACTCCGCTTGATAGAATCCGTAATGAAGAAATCCGGGTAACCGACATAGTCGTAAGGCTCAGCATGCTGAAATGGCAATGTGCCTGGCACATAGCTCGTAGAACTAACAATCGCTAGGGAAGAAAAGTTTTTTTGTTTTGGAAGAAAAGTTCGTGAGTTGCAGCCTCTTATAGGCATGAGGTATGTAAGATGGCGGAGGGGAGCGGAGACAGAGAGGCGAAGACATATAGAATATTGAGGGGAAGAGATCGATGCAGATGGTAAAGGATCGTTCCATGTGGAAATTTTAGAGGAGTGCTATGTTCAACAGTGGACTTAAGATAGGCTGTAATAATGATGATGATGAAAAAGAATACTTGCAATGTTAACAAACTACATTTTGATGATCATATCTAGACTGGGTCACCAGAATAGCGATCAACTGTAAAAGGTGGTAGACTCCTTCTCTACCTAGGAAACGATCGGTTCATTGCCACACGCTTACACAGTTTTGCCTCCAAATAACAGTGTTGTATTCAGATTAAGAATACAAAGTCAGTGTAATGTTATGAGAAATGAAGCATTCCATCATAACCTTTAGAGTGAGAACGCATCTGCAACCTTGTTTAATTGAACTTGGTGTCAGATGTTTGTAGGCTTCTTTAGTAATTTGCCATAAGCTGGTGTTAGCTCGTTTTCATCCTGCTCTAGTAACTGTGTCCGAACAGCCATCTCAAAACATCAGATTGAAGTGAATTAAGCCGCTGTCGGGCAACAGCGTCTAAAAACTTAAGTATCTGGTTCTGCGACCACCAATGCGTCTACCAAGCGTGGCTATATTCCTTACGGAAGACCTGAGCCCAGTAATGGACTAAGGTCCAATAGTATAAGCAGTTATTTTTGTATGTATATACTTATGTATGTAGTATGTATGTAGTAAGTAAAGTCTTATGCCCATAGAATTAAACACTGATTTTAAAATGGTTGAGTATTTGTTGTTATTTACATGTATATTTTTTCACAAAGAAGCAAATTTACAGAAGGCCCAAGACGAAATGACGGTGAAAATGACAGCGTTATATACAGTTACGTTATAACTCGTTGGAGACATTTCTATGATAAATATGAGTATATTTACTCAAGTCAGTAATGTTTATATGTAAATGTATTATCTGTACAGGTGTATGTTCTATCGTATTACAATATAGTTGCTACGATACATAAGATACAGGGAATATTACTTTAGCGCTACATTCACTAACAGGGTAAACAGATAGCCCTATCCCGAACCTTTCTTTAAGAGACCACAATTCTTCTGGGAGAACACGAGAAAAGAAATAAAAACAACGCCAAAAACTACGCCATCTTCTTGATTCCAAGCCAAAGATATAATAGAAATTGAACAAAATTCCGAAAAAAGAATAAATTAAATATATATCTTCACGGATTTACTAATACAGGGGTAGACAGAAGTCTACTCTAGACAATTAAGTCTCTTTGACCCACCTTCCACCAAAGATATTTTCGGGACAACGTGACAGGTGGTGAGACCATTGCCGTCTTTATATCCAAGCCAGCGATGTAATTCGTACATAAGTATTTGAAAAACCCATTGGTACGAACCTGAGGATCGAACTCGGGTTTTTTGACTCGATATTCCGAGCACCCAACCACTCGGCTATCGTGACTTCAATTGAATTTTCAGATTTCACACTCACATAATCACACATCACTTTCAGATCCGACTCGTTATCAAGGAAACAAAAAAAATTATGATAATAACTTTAATACTAAATATAAAGTGACTGATATAGGATGCGATAAAATATGTTTCTCTTTAATTTCACATCATCATGAAGAATACGTAATCTGTTCACTTATAAAATGGAATCACTTTGGTTGTTTAAGTGCCCCAGTTTCGTGAGAGACAGTTTGAACATTCTCGAGCCATTTAAACTTTAATTCGTTTTGCACTTTGCTATAGTAGGTTGGACTACACAAGTTCCGTCTTTTAGCTTCCCTAATTTTGCTGCTACGTGTCTGAACAGATTCCTCTTTTACTTATATATTATTTGAAATTGTATTAAGATTGCTACTAGTAATGTATTGTGACACCGATAATGTATATATTCATACCAAGTATAATAAATAATAGTAATCGTATTATCTACATATACATAAAATTGAAGTGTCTGTGATACCAAATTAACAGCTTATCATAAAGCCATATGAAATTAGTTACGGTACTTACAAAGAAAAAAATATTTTTTTTTAATTTTTTTCTGTCTGTCCATCTCTTTGTTTGTTCCAGCTAATCTCTGAAACTACTGGACTTATTTTATGTTCAGGCCAACGATATAAATCATACGAAAATATTTGAAAAAAAAAAAGTATTTGAACGAGCCTGCTACGTGGGGATCGAACTCGCGTCTTTTGACTCGAAGTCCTATCATCCAACCAGTCGGTTATCGGGCCTATTAAACAATTATGTAAAATAAAAAGTCACGATAGCCGAGTGGTTGGGCGGTCGGAATTTCAGGTTAAGGGACCCGAGTCCGATCCTCAGGTGGTAGGCTCGTACCAATGGTTTTTTTTAAAGTTATGTACGAATTATATCGTTGGCTTGGACATAAAGACAGCCATAGGCTCACCACCTGTCACGTTGTCCAGAAAATATCGTCGGTGGAAGGTGGGTCAATGGGACTTAATTGTCTAGACTAGACCTCTGTCTGCCCCTGTATTGGGAATTGCGTGAAGATATTTATTTAATTATTTATTTCGTGCATATCTGTATGTTCTGTAAGTATCTCCTTTTAGTAAATTAAAATGCTAAAATTAAGTACAACGCAAAGCGGATTAAAATATAGAATATTTTAGTATTTTTTCTCATTGCCGTATTTGTCTCAGATTGAAATTGTTCCATTTAAAGCTTGTAGCAGCTAGCTAACTGCTGATCAAAGTAGCAAATGAATACCGATTTCAATACAAAGAACTTGTCCCAGTATTGAACATTTCGTGCATACATTGACATGCACTATTTCGAATTTTCACTACCCCAGTATTGAATAGTGCACCATTGCACGTAATGATGATTTCTCTGCGGTTGTATTTTGGCTGAAAGCATCATCTGCGCCGCATAAAGTTTATTGATCTGCACTTTATTGCCTAACGTATGGACTTTTATTAATTCTAGGTGTAATAGTTGCTTGCTTAGGTACCGTACTTGTAACTATTTGTGATATAACAAACATATTTTTGGGATAAGTTGACTGGTGATATAAATCTTACATAAGTCTTTTTTTGTTAAAGCCCATTGGGGATCGAACTCGGATGTCTTGACTTGAATTCCGATCACCTAAACACTCCGCTATCGTGACTACTTTGCATAAGTTACTTATTCCTATTATGTTCCTAACAGATAATTAATCTGTTCAAATCAATGTGCACTTGGTTGTACCGCTGTAGATTTTAGAAACAGTACTTTACTTGAAGCAGCAAAAATATACAGGGTGGGCCGTAAATTTTTTCTAATAGCAACACTTGATTTCTCAAAAACCGTAAGAGAGACGGACGCGCGGGTAGCGGGGAACTGTGCGTCGCTTCATGCAGTTTTAGTCACGATGGAGCGTTTTACTGGACAACAGCGTGCTTATTGTGTTAAGCAGTTTTACAAAAATAACGATTCCTACGTTACTGTACGACGCCTATTTAGCATTGAGTACGGATTACGTCATGTAAATGAGTGTCCAAGTGTTAATTTAATCAAAGCTTGGATTAAGAAGTTTGAACAAACGGGATCGACAATGAATATTAGACAAACAGGGCGGCCACGTTCAAGAGGAACCGATGAGAACGTTCGGGAGGTTGAAATTTCCGTAAGGAACGATCCAGAATCGTCTACGCGTAAGTTCGGCTGCTTTGGCAATACCAAGGACTACTCTGCGGCGAATTTTACATCTGGACCTTAAGCTGCATCCATATAAGCTTCAAATTGTGCAGGAGATGAAACCAAACGATTACATTCAACGTAAGTTATTGGCTGACACTCTGCTGGAGCGACTCTCTATTCTTGAGAATGTATTGTTTACGGACGAGGCCCATTTTCACATTAATGGACATGTAAACAAGCACAATTATCGATATTGGAGCACGGGAAACCCTCGTCTTAAACACCAAAACCCACTTCATTCACCTAAAACGACAGTATGGGCTGCCATATCACCAAAGGGCATAATCGGTCCGTATTTCTTTGAAAATAATCAAGGAAATAACGTAACTGTGAACTCAGTGGAATATGTGAAGATGTTGCGAGAGTTTTTGATACCGAAGTTACATGAATTTGAAGGACACAATAGCAGATCTTGGATGCAACAAGATGGAGCTACGTGCCATACATCAAATGTGAGTTTACCGGTGGTTAAAGAAATCTTTCCCAATAAATTGATTTCTCGCAGAGGTAATATTCCATGGCCTCCAAGAAGCCCCGACCTAACACCATGCGATTTTTTCTTGTGGGGATACCTCAAGAGTCGAGTTTACCTTAATAAACCGACGATTATATCCCAATTAAAAGAAAACATCACCGAGGAGATATCCGAAATCCCTCGCAGCATGTGCCGGCGAGTTTTTCAAAATTTGCGTAGTCGTTTGCAGGAGTGACAACGAAGAAACGGGGCGCATCTCGACGATGTAATTTTTAAAAAGTAAATTTCAATAAATGATTATTACGTTAAATAAATAATCGAAAAAATTATGTTCGTAGTTTAATTTCTATTCATGTTTCAAATGTGCAAAAATTTACGGCCCACCCTGTATTAAATTTTAATCATCCGTCTTTGTTTATTAATTAGTATGCTCCAACTGTAACAGGACTATATGATTATTTGATTTTGACCACATTGAAATTTAAACAGTTTTTATTAAATACTATTATTATTATTAAAAATTAGGCTAGTTGCAACTTGCAATTGTAAAAAACATTAAAGCACTTAGCAACCTTCTGTTGTTTTAAAATTGAAAACGTTTATTAAATAAACTTGATTTAAACAAAGCGTATTCCCGGATGTGCGAAAGTTTATTTCATATTCAGGTCATGTAAGGTATAGTGGGTACAATAGTTGCAGTTTATTCATGACTCTGGCAGCGTCGGCGTTCCAACATTGGAACAGGTGAGTAATTTTTGATGAAATTTGTGAACAGCTGCTAAAGTAACTTGCCTTACAAGTGTATTCGTATAAGGTACATTTGTACAAGTTTGGTAATCTGAAAGTTCATGTCCTGTAGTAAAAGCAAAAAATATAATTAAATGCTCTGTTCAATGATAATTATTAAAAAAATATATTCTAAACTCTAAAGACAGTAAGACCATATGACCGCTATACGTCCTACTAGTCTGCACAGAGTAACTCTCGCTCATTAATGGGTTCTCGCCTCATGACGCCAAGCCAATGGTTGCCAAGCGCCACTAATACGTGACGTGTTGATGGTGCTTGGCAACCATAGTTTAGATACCCACGGACTACTAAAGGAACCTATAGTCTTACAAATTTTAAATGTGAATCTTTCATTTGGTAATCAGTTTCTAAAATTACTTGCTTGTCATGAAAAGATAAAAATATCTCTTTAAATAAATACATAGCTTAACGCCATTCCCAATACAGTGGTAGACAGAGGTCTTGAAAATTAAGTCATTTCGACCCACCTTCCACCGAAGACATTTACTAAAATAAATACAATATAAAATACTTCATAACATAATAGTGTAACGTACTAATATGATTTATTATTATTTAACTGTACATAACCCAAGTACGGTTAACTTAAAATTAGTCGGAAGCCAACAAATTTTGAATAATTAACAATTATGTTTGAATACTTTTTCTAAATTTTGAAATAAATTTTAAAAATGTTATATAATTTAAATTGCGTTCATCCGATATGATCAGAAAAATCCATAACAAATTTTAATTACTTTTTAGTTTTGTAAAATATTGTTGATGAAAATGATCAGTGCAGTGAATTTTTGGCACTCAATTAAAACCGCAGAGCGATTTATGATGCTATTAATCTCTATCTTCAATGTTGGGTTTTAGAAAAACACACATGCCACTCATAAACTGGAACAATATTTGTGAAAAAAAAAAACATACGAAAAGTGTAATTGTAAGCCCAGATAGATACACCTCAGATAGGTGAACTTGTAAATCAACTTCAATAAGTGGGACTCTGACTAAATAAGGTCTCTTACCAAAGTAAAATCGGTGCCAAATCTCTCAGTATCTGCCACGTTGTGCGTAATTATCTCTGTTCATATGAGTATCAAAAGGATTAAAAAAATTTACAGATTTTTGACTACCATAGTATTGCTAATGTGGTCATACATTAACATTGGAGGTGTCTGAACGCCGCCCGGCCCTCTAAACGTCACGCGTACCATCAAGCGTCGTAAGGGCCGGGCGGCCCTCGAATGTAAACATGGCGCATCGTGTTTATATATTAATAAAAATTAATTTATCGCAGTTTTTCTTTGAGAGAAAATTTATATTGCGTGAAAGGTAGAAAAACGACGAATCGATTGATATGTAACATTACTATATTACATGCCAAAGTTTTGGTAAATTTAATGTTTTATTTAATAGAAATTATTTCATAATCTACGGTTGAAACGACGTCTCCACCTCTATGTTTTTTTGAACAAAAGTGTGTATTCAGAGGAAATTTACACAGAAAGGTGTTATTTACTTAAAATATTTATTTATCTAACACCTTTTCAAAACAACATACATGATTTGTGCAATATGTGATAAAATATCATTGGATAAATATTCATCACAAGTCATAACAGATGCAAACGGTGTCATGTTTTCACAATATTTACGTATTTATGTTCTATTCTGAGAATTAAAACACTCTTTTTTCACTCATTTCATTGAATTTCAATAATGTTTATCTTTCTAGTCGGAATAATATCTCGATATCGTCCACGTTTAGCACAATAATCAAATTATTCACTATATACCACTTTTTGTAATTTTTACTTCCCGCGATTTATCAGGTGTTTATTTTTTTAAATTTATTTTTTTCTTGTTTTTTGCTGTTTTTGCTGTGGCATTGTCGATAACATATTATCGATAGTTTGTCGACATTTTCAAGTATTCACTTGCATTTTTTAATTATTATCTATTGTTTAAAAAATTATTATTATTTAGTTATTTTTCTTATAAATACATAATTAAATTGGTGTGTCTGTTTGTAATATTGAAATAATCATTTTTTTAATGATACAATAATCGTTTTTTACATGTAAATGAATATATACGGTACATACACCAAAATATTTTTTTTTTAATTTCTGTGTGTCTGTTTGTTCCGACTAATCTCGGAAAGGGCTTCACCGATGGAGACCACATAGTCAGATAGCTGATATTAAAACGAATAACTTAAACTACTTTTATTTTAGAAAAATAGTTAGAGTTCTGCGTTAAGTGTTAAATCGCGGACGAAGCCAGAGGGGTGGGCAGCTATTACGTAAATATATTTGAGTATATATTTGAATGCACGTATGAAATTATTTTTATGTATATACTGGTTGAAATCCTTAAATATTGAATTACAGATATGGAAAACACTCCGCCAAATAATTATGAAGACAAGAAAAGGTTATGAAGAAGCACTTCGCTTTAATTCTCAAGTTTCGACAGTCTTGCTTTTAAAATTGTCATGTTTGTGCGACTTAGAAATTTATGTTTATGTTTTAACAGTGGTAGAGCCTCGCATCAGCCTTTGTTGTTGCATGCATGGGCCGGCTCGACCGGGGAAGTACCACGACCTCACAGAATACCGGCGTGAAGTAGAAGTTTAACAAACTTCTGCGTTTCGTCTGGTGAGTGCAGGTAACCGGAGGCCCACACACCCCTCTCCCCCAAAACATGGTAGCGGATGAAAAAAATCTACCCCAGGGGGATACCAGCACCATCGGTACTGGAGAATCCCCCTCTGGGCACCCGCGCTCGGGCAACCAATCGCTGCCTGAGTGTGGATGCTCAGGCTGCTCCTCGTATTCTGGGGGGGGGAAGTTCTGCTTAGTTCCCACACTGACCGAAGCAAACGAAGCAAAAAACGCTTGCCGTGGATTTCTGCAATATCAGGGGACTCCACTCTAATCTTGATGCCGTCCATTACCATCTGGAGACGGCAAAGCCGGCCTTGCTTTTTCTTACCGAGAAGAAGATGTCCTCTCCGGCGGATACCTCTTACCTTTCCTACCCGGGGTACAAGCTTGAACATTCTTTTTTGCCACGGGCCGGGGTTTGTGTATACGTCAGAGAGGATATATGTTCTCAGCGCTTCGGCAGCCTTGAAGGAAGGGACCTGTCCACCCTTTGGCTACGCATTGACAGCGATGACCACCCTCGCGTCTATGGGTGCCTCTATAGGTCCCACAGCGGTAATGCCGAAACTGACCGACTCATCGACCACGTCCAAATGGCTGCAGATTCCGTGCTACAGCAGATCCCATTCGCAGAGATCGTGGTACTCGGCGACTTCAACGCCCACTACGCCGTATCTCGTACCACTGATCATGCGGGGAGATCGGTTTTGGACTTTGCCTTAGCATATGATCGGACACAAGTGGTTACTTCGCCAACACGGGTTCCGGATGTCGAAGATCATACACCTTCCCTGCTGGATCTTCTGCTGACCTCTCATCCGGACGGCTATGTGGTCTCCGTCGATGCCCCTTTGTGTTCATCAGACCATTGCCTGATTCGGAGTAAAGTGCCTATCATGTACCCATTGCGATCGCGATATGCAGGCCACCGCCGTGTGTGGCACTACAGGTTGGCAGATTGGGAAGGGATGTGATCTTTCTTTGCATCCTACCTATGGGGGCAGGTTTGCTTCCCGCTGGATAGGCCCGACGCCGTTGCAGATTCCGTCGCTGATGTGGTGCTTCAAGGAATGAAACTTTTCGTTCCTTCCTCTGTGGTGCCCATCGGTGGTAGATCTAAGCAATGGTTTTGTAGCTCATGCAGAATGGCATCCCATCAAAAGCAGCAGTGCTACCGGGCCTGGGTTAATGCATTGGCGTCCCGGGATTCAAATACCAGCGTTTTTAAGAAGAAGTATAACTCTACCGCCAGGTCCTTCAAAAGAGTAGTTGCTGCTGCAAAGTCCGAGTACATTGGCAGAATTGGCGAGAAACTGGTTCGTCTTCCTTCGGGAACTCGTGCGTTCTGGTCCCTCGCCAAGGCTGTCCAAGGGAATTTCAGTCAGCCATCACTATCAACTCTGCACAGGGAGGACAACTCTCTGGCCCATGACGCAAAAGCCTTTATGGAATGTGCTTGCACTTTATGGAATGTGCTGCCGTCAGCGGTTTTTCCGGACCGATACGACTTAGGGACCTTCAAGGAAAGAGCCTATACCTTTCTCAAAGGCCGGCAACGCATCTGCTATGCCTCTGGTATTGCGAATTTTCATGGGCGGCGGTAATCACTTACTATCACGCGAGACACCTGTTCGTTTGCCTTCCTTCCCTATAAAAAAATGTATGTGTCCGAAGAAAAGGGTTGTGGGTTCGAATCCTTCTTGGACCAAACACATGTGTGGTGAATATCAATTTTTGTCCTCGACTGTCATGTTTTTCACTTTCATCTCTAAGTTGACGACCTCCAGCAATATCGTCACTTTAAATTCGATAATTTAGAGGAAGCTATTTACCAGCTTAATTAGGATTTAAATAACATGTGCTACTGGGATGAATTGATTGGTCTTCTTGTTAATCCTAATAAATCTCAAGTTCTTTTTTTCTACAAGGCAACAAGGGAGGCGAACGTGCAGGTGGCATATGTGATGGTAAGTGATTACCGCCGCCCTTGAACATCTGCAATACCGGAGGAATAGCAGATGCGTTGCCGGTCTTTGAGAAAGGTATAGGCTCTTTTCTTGAAGGTCCCTAAGTCGTATCGGTCCGGAAAAACCGCTGACGGCAGCACATTCCATAAAGTGCAAGCACATTCCATAAAGTGCAAGCACGCCCTTATAAATTTTAGTGACAAGGTCGTCTTTCAAACCTACCGTATTGCAAATCTCTTCGTTTCGATTTCGGTCGGCAAAGGTAACGCCGCTCATTTTACAAAGAGATCGAATTTCCACTGCATTCAACTTGTTTTTTCTGGCATACCCAGGTTTCGCTGCCAGATAGCAATTTCGGTACCAGTACTGCGTTAAGTATCGCAAGGCGTGTGCACTTTTTACTACAAGGTAGGCAAGGCGCCTTTGGACTAACGCACTAAGGGCACCGTTGACCTTGTTTCCGGCAGCGACACGCCTGTCCACATCTATATCACATCTTCCATCCTGGCTAAAAGCGCTCAACAAGTATACAATCTCATTCACCTGCTCTAGGTATTCCTGATTTACCCATATTTCACACTTCATTCTAACTTCGTCCCTTTCAAATATCAGAACCTTAGTTTTATTATAATTGAAGTAGAGACCTTTATTTTCACATTCCTCTGCATACACGTGACTGATGTCTGCAGTTATACCTCTGACGGTGCAAAAACACTGCATCGTGGGCATACAGCAGACAATTTTCTCTCATATCACCCAATTTCATACATAATAGTGGTAGAGCCACTCATCAGCTTTTGTTGTTGCATGAATGGGCCGGCTCGACCGGGGAAGTACCACGACCTCACAGAATACCGGCGTGAAGTAGAAGTCTAACAAACTTCTGCCTTTCGTCTGTTGAGTGCAGGTAACCCGAGGCCCCCTCCCCCAATTTTTGTGGAGGGGGGCACTCTAAGGTCGGCAACGCATCTGCCATGCCTCTGGAGTGTGAGCGGATTTCTTCTGCTTTCGCAGGTATCGGGCCTCGAGGCAAGCCTCATTGCCCGGGCGTCTTCTCAGGGGGCTGCTGCTCCCCCGGTCCTGGGTACCGCTTTCTGCGGTATATATGTCGATGTGTTGCGTATATTACGCCATGGTTCGGGTCTTTCACTCTTCCCCGTCCTCCCCCTCAACGAGGTCGGGTGGTGGCTGCAACAATTCCCTAGGGAGAGGTCGCCGCTCTGGTGGTCGAGCGTGCTGCGGCAGGAGGTCCGATAAGGACGCCAGGTCGCGCAGGTGTTCATGTGGCCCATTATCAGCGCGGTCATACATTTTCCGCGCCAAGTGGACCACAAAGTCGTGAATAGATTCGATTTGGAGATCTCTGGCGATGACGTCATTCCGGACGTAACGACCAGCTCCCACAATCGTTCTTAGGGAAATGTTTTGCTGAACCTGCAATCTTTTCCGCTGTGCGGGAGATGTGAACGCGTACCACGCTGGTGCAGCATATGTGATTCGCGAGCGGATGTAGATCTTGTAGATCCCTACCTTGGTCTTCGTTGGCAGGTTGGATGCCAGAACCGGACGGAGGACCGCCCTCGCAGCTCTTGCGCGCTGTATGACGTATTCGACCTGAGGGGTCATACGTAGAGAGCGGTCAATCTGGCATCCAAGGTAGGTCACTGTCTTCTTCCACTCTACATCCTGGCCTCGGAGCTTGAGTGGTGGTGGTACACGTCCTGTCTGTTGACAATTATGGCGCATGTCTTGCCAACGTTCACGGCCATGCGCCATTTGTCCAACCATTCAGGCAGCAGGTTCAGCAGACATTGCATCCTCCTGGCTGCAATGTCTGCCCGACGGGACGACGTAAAATACGCGCTGTCGTCTGCGTAGAGGGCGAGCATGACATCTTGTTCCCATTCTTGGACGCGACCTTCAAGTGTGGGGATGTCGTTGGTGTAAACTGCGTACAGGTGCGGAGAAAGACAGCTGCCTTGTGGCACTCCTGCCTCTATTCTTCGTGCTGCCGAGTCGATCCTCTCGACGCTAACACAGAAGCTCCGTCCCTCCAGAAATGACGCCACTAGTCGTATGAGCGCTGGCGGCGTTGTGGTGTTGTGTACTAATTTGTAGATTAGACCCGTGTGCCATACCCGGTCGAAGGCCTTCTCTATGTCGAGAGGGGGTCTTTCTCGACATAGAGAAGGCCTTCGACCGGGAAGACAGGAGCGGCCGCGATGGGTTTCGGCCGCTAGATAGTGTAGCACTCGGGTCAGCTGCGCCGTGGTGGAGTGGCCGCTGCGGAATCCGAATTGCTCCTTTCGGAGCTCTGCGTGTGGTCGCAGTCTCCGCAGCAGCAGCCTTTCAAACAGCTTTGCTACATACGACAGTAGCGTGAGGGGACGGTAGCTTGCCGGGTGTCTTCTGTTTTTACCCGGCTTCGGCAGCACTATGATCTTCCCTTCCTTCCACTTGGAAGGGTAGTGTTGGGTGCGTAGCACCCCGTTGAACAAACGGGTCAGTGCTACGACCCCTTTCCTAGGCAGCTGTCTTATTGCAGTAGTGGTGATGCAATGGTTGCCCGGCGCTTTCCGTAGTGGCAGGCGCTGTGCCACTCTTCTTACTTCAGAAGGGGACATGAAATCGTCCCCTCCTAATGGTGGCGCCGGGCTCGTCAGGAACTCCTGTACGCAATGCTCAACCTCCCCTGTGGAAGTCTGCGACGACAGCAGCAGCAGTGTTGGGTTTGAACTGCCCCCTCTAAATGTTCTGCCAGGATCTCGGCCCGGTCTCGTGCTCCGTAGTGCCGTTTTCCTGTGCTGTCCACTAGTGGGCAAATGGGCTGTGGTGTGCGCGAAAGCTGTCGGGTGAGCTGGTATAATGAGGCTGGATGTTCCGAGGCCTCCTCGATGCGAGCGTTCCACGACTCGCCTCGGAAGGCCTTTATCCCTTCCGACAGCTTTTCGGTAACAGTGTTGAGTTTCGCCTTTACTTTTGGACATCTGGTTCTAGCCCAAAGCTTCCTAGTGGATCGTTTCTCCTCTAGGAGAGTTTTGAGCCTCCGTGGGAGTACCTCCCCGCGGTGCGTGTCAGGTATTGTCCTGGTGGCCGCTAGATACTCTTGATGTATCTTTTCACAGATATATTTAGCGGCCACTTCTACCTCTTCTGCAGATGTTATATTCGCACCGTAGGTAAGGTTCGCCAGCGCTCTTCTGTATTGCTCCCAGTTGGTCTTCGTACGGAGGCCCCGGGGCACTACGGAGTCGGCGCTGGTCGACATGGTGATGAGAATTGGTAGGTGCTGCGTGTCCAGGTCATACAGCACCTCCACTTGGACCGGACATGTGATTCCTTGGCTGAGAACTATATCCAGGACATCCGGCCGATTTGTTGTTATCGTTCAAACAGTCTCCTGCCGGCGGGGTTCATGATGCGCGAACCCCATGCCAGGTGTTTGGCATTAAAATCTCCTGCCATAATGACAGGAGAACTGTTGTCCATGACGGCTCGGATGTCCGAGGGGCAGAGAGGAGGGCCGGGTGGGCGGTACGCTGCGTAGATCCTTAGCTCCACACCGGCCGTCTTCAGGAGTATCCCAATGCTCCTGGTTAAAATAAATGGCAGCAGCTCCAATTCCTCATGCACTAGGTCTCTCCTAACCAAAATGGCCGTGCCTCTGTAGGCCTTTCCTTCGGGAGAGACCTCGTCGCGACGATACACGAAGAAATTGGGGATCTTGAAATGGCGTCCGGGAATGAAATGGAGTGCGGAGACTAGCGGCTTGTTGTTGGATGCCGCCTGGGTTCCAGTACATTACCCGGAGCTCAGCCATTTCTTGCCATTGTCAGGTGGGTCAGGGCTGTCAGAATAGCCGTGAGTGGGTCAGCTCCCGTGGTCATCGCCGCTAGGACGTCGCCTAGGATTTTCATGACGACTGTGACCAATTGTGCTAGTGCAGCCTCGATCGTAGTCGGCACGGATGTTGTTTGAGGGGGGGAGGCCTCGGTTCTCCCCCTTGAGGCTTGTGCTCTCGGAGCTGGGTGTTGCACTCGCACATGCTGAGTTACATGTCCTGGTGTGTTGGCAACTGCTGGCCCTGGCTGGATGATGGGGTATGGGTATGGAGGTCACCCTGGCCTCGGACTTGGCCGTCTTTTCTTCTTCTTCTTCCCCTCCTCTTCCTCTTAGTGGAGGGTCCTCCCCTCTCCGTGGCCTCGTTAGCTGGCGGTTGCAGAGTTGTGACCGCTGCTACCTTCCAGGTTTAGTGGCTGGTGCCACTTCTGTTGCCACCTCCAGGCGCCGCGGCTGTCGCGGCTGTGGCTGGGGTCTCGCATTGGGTGCGCCCTCTGCGACTGGTGGTGCACCTCTGTGCGTATTTTGCCGCGGCGCATGCGCTGGCGGGGGATGGGAGGGGCATTCTAATCCCCTCTTACGAGCGATGCGCTGAATAACAGCGCATCTTCGGTCGTTGCCGAGTGCGCCTTACCGCAATTGGCGCACTTCGGTGGCCCATCCCTTGGTTTGGGGCAGTCTGATGCGACATGATCCCCGGCGCATCTGACGCATTTATCCGGGCGAAAGCAGTTTGCCGAGGTGTCCGAACCCCTGGCAACGGTGGCACTGAGCCGGGCCTTCCCTGCCTTGCCATGCCTCAATCGTTACTCCGGGCATGTAGAGGAGCTCGTGTACATTATACAGCCTCTTGAGCTCCTCTTGGCTAAGGTGGTGTAGCTTGATGTGGAAAAGGCAACCCGGTCTCCCTTTCTTCGGGGGGATTGCCCTTACAAACGTAACGGGAAAGCCCAATGCCTTAAGGGCCTCCTCGATGTCTTCGGGGTGTGTATCTGCTGGTAGCCCACGCAGTCCCACCTTAGTGGGCAATTCAGCGGTTGGTGCATAGCAGTACCATGCGAGCGCTGCGTCCTCCTTGCTGCGCTCCGTTAGGTACCTCTGCACCTTCCGGTATTCATCAGCCGAATGCGGGCGGAATCTTACCCCTTTCCCGAAGGGGCGCGCATTCGGCGCGTGCCCTAAAATGTTGTGCAGGGCATGGAAGTGTTTTGCCCACTCTGGTAGGCATTCTACTATAATAGGAGGATATTTGCTATCCTCCTTTTCCTTGGCCACCACCTTCCTAGGTGATGGCACAGGTGGGCTGCGCGGGCGCTTGGGTGCAGCTGCCATCGTGGCGTACGTCGACGCGGACGACGTTCCTGGGCGCGTTGGGCCCCCCCACGTTTGGGCATCGTAGGCGGCAGCTAGCCTCGATGTATCTTTGTCGACCGGTGTTTCTACCGGCGACATTGATTTATGCCCTGCCTTGGTCTCAACCTCCATTTCGGAGGGAGATGGGGTAGAGCGGCTTTGAGCCATGCCCCTCTTTGGCTCAATTAGTATGGCCGAGGCGACCCCCCTCTGTACGCTGACCCCACTACGGAGGTTTGCAGGAGGGGGTGGGGGGGCATCATGAGTCGTCTCGACTTTTGCGAGGTCCGATTCTCCGGTATTTATACTGGTTGCCGGGCCCGTGCTGAGTTGTGTTACACAACTAGCGTCAGGTACAGCAACCGTATTTCCGGCCTCGCTTTCCAAAATTGAAATTCCGGCGTACTCGGTAGAGTCCCATCCTCCCGGGTAAAGTGCTGGTCCCCCTTCCTCTTCAACTTGCGTTTCAGTGGCTGGGGAATACTCCGACGAGGAGGATGAGGATGGCGATTGCGGCGGGTCTTCATGCCGAACAGGTGTCTTCGCTCTTTTTTCCGCGGGAGCGTCGATTTCCGGCGGCGTGCGACGTCTTGCGGCTAGTCGCCCTTGTAGGACCTCCGTGTCTTCCACCTGACGATACTCAGATCGCCGGTCAGTAGACGCGGGGGTCGGGGGCGATGCGCGTGTACGCGGTAGCGGCCGTGGTATCCCGGTCTTGCTGTCCCGGGGGGGTAGAATCACCGATTTCTCGGGATCGAATAGGTCTCGTTTCACTAGCGTCCTTTCGAACGTCGTTGTCCGCCGCTTGTCGGGTGGTTCCCTAGGTCGGCGGGAGGGGGGTGGGTCCCCCTCATCCGACATTCTTGTACACTAGTGTAGTGTGTACCTAATGTGTGTGTGTATGTGCTTATTCAGTAGGCGTGCGAACGATACGGTTCCTATGTCGCTTGACCACTCCCCCCCGCCCCTCAGCGCGGGCCACTTAGCCGGGTGAAACCTTTCGGAGGCCCAGCACAGCGCCCAGCGAGCGGTTTGGGGGTTTGTTAACTTAAAGAGAGATGTCCCCGCGAAATGAGACTTAATACCCCGAAGTGTACAAGTACACCGCAGGGCCGAACACCGGTGCCCTTTTCTAAGAAAAGGGATAGGGTGTCCGACGCGCTTGGAACGCTGTTGGCCAGTTACAATTGTTACGACAGGGCGTGTCAATTGGCAAACAGACGTTATCCCGGGGGTGTGGTCGCCCAAAGTCTCAAAGTCTAGGAACTTCAGGGAGTAAACTCAACCTTCAGAACTTCGACCGAGTTCTTCGGAGCGACGGGTGCCGTGGTAATAGTACTAGTTAAAAAACTTTCCTTATTCACCGATTGCACCGCTACACAAGCCCGAGATCAATGCCTCTGGTATTGCGAGTATTCAAGGGCGGTAGTAATCACTTACCATCACGTGAGCCGCCGGCTCGTTTGCCGGCTTTTTCTATAAAAAAATCATTCCCAAACAACTATCTTTGAGCTTTTACAAACAGCTGTCGAGATACAATATGAACAGCCAGGAGGACATGACACAACCCTGTTTACGCCCGTTTGGACGTTAAAAATGGGTGAAAGGTCATGCCCTACCCGCACACAGGCTTTGCAGTCACAATAGAGCGATTGCACAGCCCTTAGAAGTGGACCATCCACACCATACTCCGGCAATATTTTCTTCCTTACATCCTTATCAATTGCCTTCTCAAGATCCACAAAAGCACAGAACCCAGGTTAGAACCTAGAAGCTTTTCCGTGATCATGGGGAGAAAAAACACCATTATCTTCCAGGCCTAAATGTTATAAGATAGTTTTAATTTTTACACTATAGTCGCATCAAAACTTATGGTTTGAACTGTAGTATTTTATCTAAGATTGTTTTCATATTTTTTATTAGAAGTTTCAAAACAATGGGTCGGTACGTAGATCTAACTAAAATAATAGGTATAAATTTAGCACGTGTTTTCGCGCAGCGATCATGGAAAGTTCACCCTTACGAGTAGTCTTTATCCTGCAGGGAACTTTAACATGTGAATAATTATGATCTAATTACATTTGATTTGGTCGCTGTTTGATTTGAAAAAATTGTGTGTGTGGATTCGAAAATTATTTCGATTTACACATTTATACCTTGTTAGTAGTGTTGCAAACGGGTTTTAGGGTAGAACTTCGTCTGCTGGGCCCGCTAGTAATATAGAGAATGAATAGGACACGTTTCATAAAAACTTTTTTGTATGTTTAATGTTTTGGGGTAATGGAATAGTAAAATATAATAGTTATATGGTAACCCTACTGGAAAGAAACCAACATACATCATAGAAAGTTTTGCCAGAAGATTTTTCGCTTATATTTGTAAAAATTATATTTTACAAAAAGAATATTTTTAAATTAAAACTAAAAATAAACTTTATAATATTATTTATATTAGCTTATACTGTTTATAATTTTTGTACACTTTTTTAAACAAAGAAATAAAAACTTAATTATATGCTGTAATCCCAAAGTAAGTTGCTAAAGTACTTGAGTTGTGGAATCAGTAAGAACGATGGATCGACGGATTCGGGACTCGAACCCCGCACCTTAGAGATGGCGACACCTTGAAAACTGGTGTAAACGCTACTCTTTCACGGAGGTCGTCAGAAGTTGTCGTCTAAAATTATAGTACTGCTTTTCTCTCTATAATATTAGTATTTATATAAAAATGAAATAAAAATCATATTCGAAAAGATATATAATAATACGTAGATAAAAATTTATGTCTACTATTTAAAAAAAGAAGCATTCTATCTTGTTGATCTTAGCTTAACAAACTTATCAAGTTTGTTGAAAATAAATACTAAAACGCAAAAGAACTTTAAAATCGAAACATAAAGTTTATAATATAGGGTGGGCCATGAATTAGTTAACATTTGAAAAAATCGTATAAAAAAAACCATTTAACATATTTTAGAAATCGTTTATTTAGGAGAAAGCTAATTAGTTGTAATTTATTTTTTAAAAATTATTTCGTCTAAATGACCACCGTTTCAGTTTTTGCACTCATCTAAGAGTCCTGAAGTTTTCGAATACTCTTCTGCAAAGAGATCGCGAGATCGCCGACATCTCTTCGATGATTTTTTCTTTAAGTTGACGCAGTGTATTCGGTTTATCAATGTAGACACGACTCTTTAAATAACCCCATAAAAAGAAGTCTGCTCGGGATAGATCTGGACTTCTGGGTGGCCGTGGGATGTCACCCCGTCTGGATATCAGCTTTTCCGGAAACATGTCTTTGACCACCGACAAGGACTCGTTCGATGTGTGACACGTGGCTCCATCTTGTTGAAACCATGTGTTACGATTATAGCCAGGAAATTCCAGTAGCATCGGTGCTAAGAACTCCCGTAACATTTTCACATACTCGGCAGAATTAACAGTAACTAAACTGCCTCGAGAATCTTCAAAAAAGTAAGGTCCGATGATTCCTTTTGGTGAAATTGCAGCCCATACAGTTACCTTAGGAGAGTGAAGTAGCCTCTCATGTTTAGCTTTAGGATTTTCGCTGCTCCAATACCGGCAATTCTGTTTGTTTACATGTCCATTTAGGTGGAAATGGGCTTCGTCAGGAAATAAGATGTTGTGAAAATTACTGAAACGAGTTAACATTGTTTCGGCATATGACTTACGCAAATTTATATCATTAGGGTTTAGTTCTTGCACTAGCTGGATCTTATATGGATGTAATTTCAAATCTAATTTCAAAATACGGAATGATGTGCGGTGTCTATAAATCTGGATCACGTCGAACAGAAGTGGAAACTTGCTGCACGTTCTTTTCGCTCCGAGAAGTCCGTGGGCCGCCGGTTTGTTTCACATTTAGTGTAGATCCCGTCTCTTCGAACTTCTTCACCCATTTCTTTATTAAAGGGGCACTTGGACACTGACTTAAGTCGTGTAAACCATATTCAAATAAGCGTCTCACAGTAATGAGCGAAAAGTCGTTTAAATAAAACTGTTTCTACTGTTTAACCTAAATGTTTTCTACTGTTTAAACTAAATTTCCAAGAAGCGAGCTAGTGCCCCCGCCCGTGCCCCCGCCCGCGCCCGCGCCCCGCGCAGCAATAGTTTTATAATAATAATAATAATAATAATAATAATAAGCCCCTCACAAATCTAACTCCACGTCCGGCTTTACCATCTTATGCCACGTGAGGGGCGGACATTGGCAGCATTATGCTAAATACTTACCAATGACAAACGGAGCACTAGTAAATTCGAAATAGCGATGCGTCTCAGACCTAGAAATAGACTACTCCAGGCGGGTCCCAGAAATGGGGAATCCCGCCCCGAGCCTTCAAGCTCGGGCAGCCCCACGTATTCTGGAGGGGGCACCGTATCGCTACCACTTGCCCAGTATCCAACTGTTGCAGGAAACAAAGAAACAAACAAAACATCATCACTTGATATATCCTCATGCCCATCGTCACCTGAATCTTCAACACAAAGTCTCTTTATACCCCCCCAGCTCTTCATCACAATATCTTCAAACGACTTTATCGTCTCGGTCAACCACTCTTTCACCAATGTCAGACAATGCTGTGCAGGAAGCTTACGCAAATTATCCTGCATCCATTACTGACAGTACTAACTCTACGCAAATATCTCAAACAAATTTGCCCTTAAACTGCGTAGACACTTACACACAAATACACAATAAAACACGAACACACAAGCAAGAAGTGTTTTGCAAGAAATACTGCCTGCAACCACTCTTGCTGGCAAAAGTAGACAACGGATGAAGTGGACTAATAAAATAAATTATGAACTACTCCGTTGCTACTACATAGTTACAAAATGTGAAGAAAATCTGACAGCCTACAGGCCCCTGTTACACAAAAAATTTATTGATATTTTCCCAGAATTAAGCCATTTAACAGAACAAAGATTAGCAGATCAGATAAGAGTTATACACAGAAATAATAGAATATCAGCATCAGAGCGAGAAAATATAAAGCAGTCCGTAGCACAAACAATCACGACCCTAGACAACCCTGAATCATTAACTATGGTTAACGACGTAATAACACCTGTATCAACATATAACATTCATTTCACAAGCATTGTCAATACAAATACACAGGCAACTGAACTAACAAATAACATGATTCAGGAATCTGTACAAACCATTCACAACACCAACAACAACAACAATACTCACAACCCACAAATAGATGAAACAGTAGATAACTCGCCACATGCACTAGAACTTACATCACTTTCACAATGTCCGTCAAGTTCAGAGTATACTTATGAACATATCCAAACACATAACCCTGAATTAGATAGCACAACAAAAGACCAATTAAATTTAAAACAATTAAAAATACTTTCACTGAAATGTGTATTAAATATAAAGGTACTGATCCTACTCTTAGACCAGTCATTCCTAACATACAGACAACAAGAAAAACTATTAAAACAGTAAATACTATCAACGAAATATTAAAAACATCTTGAAGAAAAAGAAGTTCTCACTATTGAAGATATTCATGAAAGTATATACTGCGCAGCTATTACCGTCGCGACATTACATACAAAACCTACATATAGAAAACCACAACAACGTTAAAAAATTGTAAATTCAATAGGAGGACCAAAGGTTCCACGGTGGCAACTTCGATTAGAAAATAAAGTAACTTTGCTCCGGAAAAAATAGGACAATTTACACCATATTTGAACGGAAATATTGCATACAAAAACAACGGAAAATAAACCCTAAGAACAAAAACAAAGACGAAATTCTTGACGAACTAGATAAATACAAACAAAAACTGCAAGCATATTCAAAACGACTACGTAGATATAAATTAAGTAACCAGAGAAAAACAGACAATAAATTGTTCAATACAAATCAAAACTATTCTACCGAAACCTAAACAAGGAGCAAATAAACGTTACGGAACAACCTAATATGTCTGAAGTAAAGGGTTTCTGGGAAAATTTATGGTCTAAACCAGTAGAACATAACTCCCACTCATCCTGGGTAACCATAGAGGAAGAGGAGGTGAAAAACATAGTCCCCATGCCAGAAATAGTAATAAGTAAAGAAGATGTAGAAAGAGCGGTAAAAACACCCTAAACTGGAAAGCCCCGGGACCAGACAAAGTCCAAAACTACTGGCTTAAATACCTGACAGCAACTCACGATCACCTCGCAAATGCATTAAATACACTAATTAAAGATCCACAAAACATACCTGCCTTTCTCACTCAAGGTATCACCTACTTAAAACCCAAAGACCCAAACACAACCAACCCAGCCAAATACCGACCAATTACATGCCTTCCCACAACATATAAACTATTTACATCTATCATCACTCAAAACTTGATTTACATATATCACGAAACAATATCATAGCAGAGGAACAAAAGGTTGCTGTAGAGGCTCGAAAGGATGTAAAGAACAACTTGTGATAGATTCTGAAATTCATAACCAAGTTAAACAGAAACACAGAAACTTATTTTACTCGTACATTGATTATCAAAAGGCCTTTGACAGCATTCCACACTCTTGGCTCATACACGTACTAAAGATATACAAAATTGACAAAAATCTTATACGATTCCTTAAAATAATTATGACTAAATGGACTACCAAACTCAATATCCGGACTAATAGCGTTACACTAAGCACCTCCCCAATAAAAATACTCCGGGGTATCTTTCAAGGCGACTCACTCAGCCCGTTATGGTTTTGTCTGGCTATGAACCCACTTTCTAGAATACTCAACAACTCAGGCTACGGATACCTAATAGACAAAGAAACGAATACTAAACTGACCCACCTTCTTTATATGGACGATATTAAGATTTATGCAGCTAGTAGACAAAATTTAGATCGTTTACTCAGACTAACGGAAAAATTCAGTAGAGATATTAAAATGACTTTTGGAACAGATAAATGTAAAATTAACAGTATTATTAAAGGACAACACAAAGAAACAGACCCTTATAATCTATCTTGTCAAAATGATATTATAAGAAGTATGGAGTTTAAAGAAACCTATAAATATCTTGGGTATCATCAAAATACAACAATACCTCACACAGAAATAAAAAACGCCCTCAGAAGTGAATACAAACAAAGATTAAATCAAATACTTAAAACTCAATTATCGGCAAGAAACAAAACCTAAGCAATCAATACATACGCCATCCCAATATTAACATACTCTTTTGGTATCATAAAATGGTCATATACAGAACTAGAGGCGTTAAATACCCTAACAAGAAAATCATGTAACACACATAACATTCATCATATACATTCTGCTGTCGAGAGATTTACATTAAAAAGAAAACATGGTGGTCGAGGCTTCATAGATATAAGAAATCTTCACTACGCGCAAGTACACAATCTACGCAATTATTTCCTTAATAAAGCTGAAAATAATAAGATTCATAGAGCAATAGTAAATATTTCCACATCTACATCACCTTTACAACTAAACAATAGGGAGTTTGATCCCAAACAAAAAATAACCAATGATGAACATAAGATACACGGTAAATATCCATATCAATTACAACAAGAGCATATTGATTGCAAAGCATCAAATACCTGGCTTACTAAAGGTAACATATTCGGTGAAACAGAAGGATTTCTTATCGCAATCCAAGATCAAATAATAAAAACACGCAATTACACCCGGTATATATTAAAAGAACCCATTGAAACAGATAAATGTAGATTATGTCACCGTACCACCGAAACAATTGACCATATCACAGGAGGTTGTAGCGCATTAGCCAATAAAGAATATACACACCGCCATGACAACGTAGCCAAACATATACATCAGCAACTTGCTCTTAAACACAAACTTTTAGACACGTATACGCCCTATTACAAATACAAACCTACAAATGTCCTGGAAAATGAAAATTCCAAGTTATACTGGAACAGAGACATAATTACGGATCGAACAATTCTTAGCAATAGACCAGATATTACTTTAACTTTAAAATCTACTAAAACTACATACCTAATAGACATATCTGTACCCAACACTAACAACCTTAAACAAAACACACAGAGAAGATCCAAAAATACATACCTCTTGCTGATGAAATAAAACAAATGTGGCATCAGGATGACGTAAAAGTAGTCCCGATTATAATTTCATCCACTGGTGTCGTCCCCAAAATACTCCGTAATGCCCTTAAAATATTGGAGCTTGAAGAGAATACATACATACCACTTCAAAAGTCCATAGTAATTGATACTTGTTCGATAGTTCGCCGTTTCTTAAACCCATCGTCCCTGACTTTGCTCTGCCCACCAGAAAGTGATTTACAAAACACGACATAAAAAAACACTTAACAGATTCCACGTCAAGGAATAGAAGACTTTGCTAAGCCCGTCTCTGTTTCTCTTAAAATTACCAGCTCTATAGCTGAGTTAAGCTAAGCTTACATATAATAATAATAATAATAATAATAAGCCCCCTCAAATCCAACCTTACGTCCGGGTCGACCACCTGACCCACGTGGGGGGCGGACACGTATTATTATAGAAACTTATACGGCTAACAAGGCAAGGGTAACCCATTAAAAATGGAGACGAGGTCTAAGCGTAAACGTATAGAGCCGCTTCCCGGGGGTGATCGCCGGGGCACACCTGGAGCTGACGCTGGGTGTCACAGCATGCGAACCGTCAGCGGTGCGGAGTTGACTAGGCGGGCTCCCACCGGGGTATCCGAAAATGTTACAGCCAAACAAAAACCACCTGATAGAGGTACAATATCCCCATCCAGCTTAACAGAACCATACAGTCCTAATAGTACATTGTCATATGCACCAACATTTAAAACTACTAGCGATGACTCAAGGGAATCCGTAGACGCCCACTTTGATGTTGCGCAGGAGGTCTCTAAGGCCTTTTTACCTGCGTCCACAAAGGCTGGAAAACCAAGAGTGCGCATGAAATGGTCAGCTGAAATAAATTTATTTATTATGCGCACTTATTACCACATAACAAAATTAGAAACAGACATGACAACATACAGAACACTGTTACATCAAAAATCACCCAAAAATACCCAGGCGTAAATGTGACTGAACAAAGAATATCCGATCAGAGGAGAGTTATTATTCGAAATAAGTTATTAAGCGAAGAAACATAGAATCTATTGAAAGAAGTTCGAGTATTACTAAATCAGGAAGAAAATACAAATCAGGAAATAAGACACAATACGACACCACCACCAAGTATACTTAACACTGAAAATTTAACGTGCATTCAATCCCAAATGAACCTCCCTTACACACAAACACAATCACTGTCACATACACAACAATATATGGAATCTCAAATATGTTCATCATTATATTCTAACCATGAATACACCGCTGAAGTTTCTACGCAAATTTACATTGCTTATTGAAAATGAAATATAATCTCTCAATTCTCCAAATATTAACGAAGACACGATAACAAAAGAGTTAAATAATAAATTTAAAACAGTGTTATTGGAATTCTCAGGGATGGATCCAACAGCCCGACCGAAACTACCTAAATTAAGATATAGTAAAGATCTCCAGCAACTAGTGAACATTTTCAACAACAGTATACTACCTCAGCACATATCTGACGAAGTACGCTTAACAGACATCCACACACTCATATACTGTACAGCAATGATCATTTCGCAAGAATTAGGCTATAAAATCAAAAACTGATGAAACATTACGGCATAAAAACTATGTTAGACCGTCATGGCAAATTAGACTGGAAAAAGATATACAAAAGCTACGTTCCGATATAGGTAAACTCACCCAATTTATTCACAATAATAATAGATCAAAAAGTAGTAGAAAGAGTAACACTAATTTTTAAAATAATAAAATACATTCTACACATGAAGGCGAAAATAGAAAACCGGAAGAATTCTTAGATACATTAAAACAAAATTATCACTCAAAGCTAATAGACTTAAGAGGTATAAAAAAGCATTACAAAGGAAAGAAGACAATAATCTATTTACGACCAATGAAAAATTATTCTACAGAAAGTTAAATACAAGCAAAGGAAATAAAAACGTGGAAACTAATGAAATACCGGCTGTTGAAGAGATTGAGAGATTCTGGTCGAACATTTGGGAGCATGAAATACAACACAACACTGAAGCAGAATGGATAAGTGAAGAAAGCAAACGTTGGAATTCGATCCCTGAAATGGAGTTCGAAAATATTACAGAGGAAGATGTTAAGAACATTACTGCTAAATTACACAACTGGAAAACACCAGGCAGTGACAAAATTTGTAATTATTGGTATAAAAAATTAGTAGTATTACACAAACATTTAGCAAAGAATTTAACAGAAATCATATTACAAAAACAAAACATACCTGAATTTATTGTTAAAGGGATAACCTACATGTTACCAAAGAAGAATACACTACAAAACCTTCACAATATAGACCTATTACATGTTTACCAACGATATACAAAATACTTACGTCAATTATTACACATAAAATCAGAACGCACACGGAAAAACACAATATAATAGCAGAAGAACAAAAAGGATGCAGACGAGGCCACATGGGCTGCAAGAACAACTTATAATTGATTCTGTGATACACAAACACACAAACACAATCACTGTCACATACACAACAATATATGGAATCTCAAATATGTTCATCATTATATACTAACCATGAATACACCGCTGAAGTTTCTACGCAAACAGACACAGTTACATTGCTTATTGAAAATGAAATATAATCTCTCAATTCTCCAAATATTAACGAAGACACGATAACAAAAGAGTTAAATAATAAATTTAAAACAGTGTTATTGGAATTCTCAGGGATGGATCCAACAGCCCGACCGAAACTACCTAAATTAAGATATAGTAAAGATCTCCAGCGACTAGTGAACATTTTCAACAACAGTATACTACCTCAGCACATATCTGACGAAGTACGCTTAACAGACATCCACACACTCATATACTGTACGGCAATGATCATTTCGCAAGAATTAGGCTATAAAATCAAAAAAACTGATGAAACATTACGGCATAAAAACTATGTTAGACCGTCATGGCAAATTAGACTGGAAAAAGATATACAAAAGCTACGTTCCGATATAGGTAAACTCACCCAATTTATTCACAATAATAATAGATCAAAAAGTAGTAGAAAGAGTAACACTAATTTTAAAAATAATAAAATACATTCTACACATGAAGGCGAAAATAGAAAACCGGAAGAATTCTTAGATACATTAAAACAAAATTATCACTCAAAGCTAATAGACTTAAGAGGTATAAAAAGCATTACAAAGGAAAGAAGACAATAATCTATTTACGACCAATAAAAATTATTCTACAGAAAGTTAAATACAAGCAAAGGAAATAAAAACGTGGAAACTAATGAAATACCGGCTGTTGAAGAGATTGAGAGATTCTGGTCGAACATTTGGGAGCATGAAATACAACACAACACTGAAGCAGAATGGATAAGTGAAGAAAGCAAACGTTGGAATTCGATCCCTGAAATGGAGTTCGAAAATATTACAGAGGAAGATGTTAAGAACATTACTGCTAAATTACACAACTGGAAAACACCAGGCAGTGACAAAATTTGTAATTATTGGTATAAAAAATTAGTAGTATTACACAAACATTTAGCAAAGAATTTAACAGAAATCATATTACAAAAACAAAACATACCTGAATTTATTGTTAAAGGGATAACCTACATGTTACCAAAAGAAGAATACACTACAAAACCTTCACAATATAGACCTATTACATGTTTACCAACGATATACAAAATACTTACGTCAATTATTACACATAAAATCAGAACGCACACGGAAAAACACAATATAATAGCAGAAGAACAAAAAGGATGCAGACGAGGCCACATGGGCTGCAAAGAACAACTTATAATTGATTCTGTGATACACAAACACACAGGAACGAAGAAACGCAATTTACAGTGTACGTTTATAGATTATCAAAAAGCGTTTGATAGTATTCCACACTCTTGGTTAATCAAAACACTTAAAATTTATAAAATAAATAACTCTATTATACAATTCCTTAAAAAAATTATGCCCTTATGGAAAACTACACTATACATTAATCACCAGCACACAACATTTAGAACACGAGAAATAAATATTAAAAAAGGTATTTATCAAGGTGATTCTCTGAGCCCACTGTGGTTCTGCCTCGCTTTAAACCCACTATCAAATTTACTTAACAGCCAAAATGCTGGGTATTGCCTTAAAAATGATACTACCCAGACAGTAATATCCCATTTGATTTATATGGACGACATTAAATTATACGCCAAAACTGAGAAAGAAATGGACAGATTAATAAAAATAACGACTACATTTAGCAACGACATTAACATGCAATTCAGGTTAGACAAATGTAAAATACTTCACATTGTTAAAGGCACTATACGAACTGGAAACTACGCATTGGATGATACGCAGAATAAAATTATAACAGCAATGGAACCAGGTGATGTGTATAAGTATTTGGGATACTACCAACTAAGGGCATAGATCACAGCAAAATTAAGCAAAACCTTATAACAGAATACAAAAAAGAGTAACACATCTTTGTAAAACGAGACTTTCAAAAACACAACAGTCAAAAAACAACCCCGTGGTTAGATAATTATTGTTGATACCAGTAAGTATTTCTTTAAAAGTGAAAACATGGCTAATGTAGTCGATTTATGTTTTTGAAAACCATATTGCTCTTTTATTATTATTTTAAACTTATTACAATATTTGTTTAACCTTTTATTCATGCATTTCTCATAGATTTTTGAAAATACCGATATTAAAGTTACTGGGCGGTAATTATTGATATCGGTTGTTTCACCTTTTTTAAATAATGGCTTAACAATAGACAATTTTAAGTCAGTCGGAAAAGATCCATTTGAAAATGACAAATTTATTAAATAGGTTAAAACTTTGTTTAATTCATTAATACAGATCTTTAATACTTTTGTATTTATTTCGTCATATCCTTCAGAAGAGGTGTTACTCAATGACATTATTTCTTGAGCTACCTCGCTTTCCGTCATCCGTTTAATAAACATAGAATTGATGGTCCATTTTAATTTGTTGCCGGGTTTTATATTATTTTGTACTGAGCCGTATGTTAAATTTTTTTTTGCGCGGTAAGTTACATTTGAATGTTAACGAATTCTTGGCCCACCCTGTATTAGTAATAATACATAATTATATTATTACTTTTCTCTTTATTATATTATAATTATATATTTTTATATATTTATCATAATTTTAATAAATAAGTATTGAAAAATCAATTACATAGAGATAGTAGTCATTAACATTATAAAAGGACGTAAGGAAAAAGTTATTTGCCTACAATAAAAAAAAGAATAAAGGCGGCATTGTACATCTATCGATACCTCGCCACTTTCATCGCATCACTACCGTATTAGTACATTATTACCAAATTTCCAGGAAATTTGGTGGGAATATAATTTATATTATTCGTTTTGTTATTATGGAAAGTGTTATTTCGAGTATAATAATATTTTTATTGCACATATTACTAATTCTAAAATAATATAGTCTTCAGAAAAGTGATTTTAATTTTTGTGATATGAGCCCTTATGCCCACAAGTGAGCATTCAATTTTTGGTATGAGGTCGCACAAATTCCTATTTAACCATGATGTTCAAAGCAATTCTAAGTTTAGATTTTTAAAGATAAATAAATCTGTAATCATTTTAGATAAGAATTTTACATTTTATGTGTTTACCTACGTAACATAAGTACACGCTACTATATGCATTTGCTCATAAATCGTATTCTACTGAAGATGGTAGCCAGCGGCAATTCCCGCCATTATTTTTTGACATTTCGGCACCGGAGCGGTACAAACCAATAAGAAACCGATATTGTCTGTTTTGGCATGAGACCGTATTTCATTAGCGTATTATTGAAACCGATTTAATGAAAATTTCTTTTTCCTCTATTCTAAATGGAGTATTTTTTAATTTGACCTTTATAGTGGATAATATTTAATTTCATTCGTTGGAAATTTTAAACAAAATCACTTAAAACCATTTTCCTATACGATTCCTCTGTTATCACGCTTTCGAAAGGGTACATCGAATTTGCACACAAAACTCAATTTTGGAAACGTTCTTTCACATCTGTCGCGCATGAATATGGAGAAACGACGACATATTAATATGTATGAATGTTACTTGATGCTGAAACGGATGGAGATCTAACGGCTGTTTTAGGCACTGTCAAAATATTCCTTTTAAACTTTGATATTAATTCAAGTGTATTTATTTTTTAAATTTTGTCTCACTGTGGTTTTAACAATAAAATTCGACAGCAATTTTCCAGTAGAAAATAATATTACATGACTTTAAAAAAGGTTTACAATGCAAACATATTTTGTAACAAATCAAATCTTTAAAATATACTTTTATTAAAAAAATATATTCACGTTATTTCCAATACTAGGATATGCAGAGGTCTAGACAATTAAGTTCTTACAACCTACCTTCCCCCAAAGATATTTTTTGGGACAGGGTGATACGTGATGAGCCTGTCACTATCTGTAGGTCCATCCAACGATATAAATCGTATATAATTTTTATTAACTTAACATTATAACTTAATAACTTATAAACGCAACATGCTGTACAGTGCATACCGCGCTATACAACAGCAGCCATCGTCTCACTCTTGCTCTGCCAAACTTTTTATTTTTCTTGCTTTCGCGGGGCTCTTCACATAAAACTGTACAGGCTTTCGGGTCAACACCATCCCCTGTATGCTTTTCCTTATGAGACTTCAGAGTTCGACACAATTTGTTAGGCTGCATCTTTGTGAGAAATGAGACCGACATTTTCCTTCCCGATTACTAAAAGAGACAAGAAGTACTGGTGGCCTTTACGTCACGCTGATTTTTTTTAAGGCCAAAGCGCTGGTCAAGTTAGCTCTTTGTGCAGCAGTAAGAACCGCATTTTAGCTCTATTGCTTTTGAGACTCTTTCGTTTGTAAAATCTGGACTTTTTTTACTTTAAAAATTACAACTAATTAAAATGGCTGCTTCATTAAATTAATTTACATTATGTGCACGGGAGCACGCGGAGCACAGGCCTAATGTTAAAATTTTTATTTTTATTTCTCAGTCTAACGTTAATCTAATATTAAAAATATTAAAATATCAAAATTGGTCTTAATAAATGCATATTGTTATGTTTTCTTGGAAGTAAAAACGGCTAAATTCAAGTTCTCCCGATGTAGGCGCCGACTAGTTTCGGGCCTATCCGAGGTCCTTCATCACGATGAGTGGAATGAGTTCGACCTCAAACTCATGCTAGCTGTTTTTAATTATTAACTATATATTTTCTCGCGATAGTTTAAAAAATTTAATAAAGTACGATGTTAATGTAATAAGTATTTAATAACAAAATGTCTTTGTAAAAGTCTCAAACTTTGGTTCCAAGAGCCCATACTGCCAATGCACTTCCATTTCATAAATACCTTCAATTGATAGTAATTATGTATTGCAGTAACCAATAGCTATTCGTAACTGTAAGCTCCTTTTCTTTATATTTCAATAAAAAATGTGAATGAACTTAAAAATAATATCATGTGAAAATATATATTTAAAGTATCATTCTACAAAGACATTGTTGATTTAGTGAGGTTCTGGAATAATGTGATAAAAGTCATATCGTACTTTTAACGTTGATATAAAAAAGTTGAAGAGAAAAATGAGAATCAAAATGATCTCATTTCCCATTCATATCCGCAACATTTGTTATTCCTTTATTAACAATAGAAAGATGCATGTTATTTTATACTTATTAAATTTATCAAATATTACGTCTCGAGTTTTACATTATCGATAATTCATCGTTCATATTTTAAAGCATGTTATTGCAATACTGTTATATAAAGATTGGGGTCTTTTATATTGATTGGCATTCTTCCCAAGTTTTGATTTACACATATTTGAAAACAACACATTTATCCGGAATGACCACTAATGCAAATGTTTGTAATAAAAATTATAGAAAATTCGTGTTTATTATTCGACCCACCTTGATGTTTATTGTGACGTCTTTTTGCTTTTATGCATTTTTTTTATTTCGGACTGTAGTCATGCAGAAGTTCAATTAGACCGCACAGAAATAATAATCTGAAATACTAATATACTACTGTATTTTAGACTTAAGGACTAAAAGCATGATCTCTCTCAAAATTTGAATAATATTCAAATATTATGAATAGGCTTTTCTCCATATTCAAATACTAGAGTTGTTATGAACGAGCGTTGACAAAACTATATTGAATGTTTCCTGTCCATTTTTAATATTATTGCATAAATTTTATTAACAACATTAACGTAATTTAGTGAGAAATAAAATATTATTCGCAACTTAGTTTTGTGTGCGTTAAACGTAGAGTTCAATGTTTATCTATTGAAGAATATAAACTCTACAAAGCAAACATGTATAAAATATCTTATGAATCTGGTCTTTGCGTTTTTGACATTCATTTTTTTTTATGAAAAAGCTATTTGTGAAATGAAATGAAATGAAAATTTTATGAAAAAGCTATTAAAATGGATATATAATAATCGGGTTATAATTCAAAATATTTGCAAATAATTATAACCAAAAATAAAAAAAAATTAAATATCTGCACGCAATTCCCAAAACAGGGGTAGACAGAGGTCAAGTCTAGACAATTAAGTCCCTTTGACCCACATTCCACTGAAGATATTTTCGGACAACGTGACAGGTGGTGAGCCCGTCGCCTTCTTTATGTCCAAGCCAACGATGAAATTCGTACATAAGTTTTTGAAAAACTCATTGGTACTGCCACCTGGGGTTCGAACTCGGGTCTCTCGACTCGAAATTCCGACCACCCAACAACTCGGCTATCGTGACTCTTAATATAATTATAACCAAAAACTATAAATAAAGGTTTTGAGATAAACTACTTCCTTTTGTTTATATTTTTCTTTCCCTGTAAGAAAGCTTAGCAAAAGCAGAGTATTAAGGATCAATAATTAAAAAAATATTATCATATGACAATAGAAGCTGGCGCAGACGTCATTCAGGATATTCAGGAACCGAAAATATGTATTGAAATCTCTGCCTGCGGGGAATCGTCGTTTGGTAAATCATTGGAATTAACGATCGCATAGCATTCACAAATAGAAATTGCTTACTGGATATTTTACTCGCTCTGATTTCACAAGTGTCGCCCATGGGACAAGTTATCGCACTTACTCCCCTCTAGTTCGTTAGTATACTCTGACTGATGATAATCGTTTTCGCACCCCTCGACTTTTTTTTTGTGCAGTTGAAAAAGGTTTTTTCCCTAAAATATAAGCACAGATTGTTAAAAACTGTTTACAGAACTGTTTTTAGATAGATGTACATTTTTAGATAGATAAAGTCACGATAGCCGAGTGGTTGGGTGGTCAGAATTTTGAGTCAAGAGACCCGAGTTCGAGACCCCTGGTGGCAGGCTGTACTAATGGGTTGTTCATAAACTTATGTGCGGTCGTATATATATCGTTGGCTTGGACATAAAGACGGGCTCACCACCTGTCACGTTGTCCCGAAAATATCTTCGGTGGAAGGTGGGTCGCAGGGACTTTTTTGTCTAGACTAGACCTCTGTCTACGCCTGTATTGGGAATTGCGTGAAGATTTTTATTTATTTATTATTTTAGATTTTTAGATGCTCTAGTATTTATTAAATATTTAAAGCAACACTATCTTACTCGAACTTCTTCGTCTTACTCGAACTTATTCGGGTCTGAAATTCAAGTTGTCTAAAATCCTAGGTTTACATTAGTGAAGTTATCACATTTACCTAGAATTTCAGACGATTTTGACAACGTACAATCTGTGTAAATGTAGTTCACATTTGCAATTAAACTATTATTTAAGAAATTTTTCGAGTTATTTAGTTTATTTCACTTCCCAATGTTTTATTATGTACTTTGTTGTTTGGACTGAATATGTTTTATATTTATTTACTATTATTATTTAGTTTCGTTGCGGGCACGTGTTTGCCCAACCGAGGTAGGGCCACGAATTTGCATAATACCTACGTGAAATGTGTCTGGGCGATCGGAATCCGAGCCGAGACCGACCTGCCACCTAGGGATCGACCTCTGGTCAGTTTGATCCCTAGGTGGCAGGTTCGTACCACTGGGGTTTTTCAAAACCTATGTACGATTCAATATCGTTGGCTTGGACATAAAGACGGCGACGGGCTCACCACCTGTAATGTTGTCCCAAAATAACTTCGGTGGAAGGTTGGTCGAAGGGTCTTACTTGTCTAGACTAACAGTCTGTCTAATAGTTAGTACAGTAATGTCTGTATTGGGAATAGCGTGAAGATATTTTTTTAAGAAATTTAATACTCTTTTTATGAATGAAAAATACTTGATCGAGAAACATTTCGTATACGCCTTAATAATGTGTAACTATTCTTAAAATAGCTCATACAATTAAGTCACAACTAATAAGCTTTGACATAATTTTTTTAAGACTATAATGCCTTAAATTAAAATATTGTGTATGCATAAATTTATAAACTACTATCTCAGAAACTCAGATAGGTGTCATCTGAGAGTGAAATCATGATAATCATCAATGAAATAAGCATTTTTATTTTTATTCTGAATTTTTTTTACTTTAATTTTAAAAGATTAACATAATAATAAGGTTATAAATAAAAAAATATGCCTATATTTCACACCGGTATTCTGTAAGCTCGTGGTGCTGCCGTGGTTTACCAACTCTTTTCACGCAATAGCAGAATCTGCCGCTTAACTATAAGTTAATGTGTTGTTACTATCCCACAAAGAAAAAGAACAACTATTTAATTCAAAATTAAATTAAGGAATTCTTTCATCGAACTGTGTGTAATTAGAAACAACTTCAAACCACAAGATTAACTCTTACGCTTCCAAGCGAGTAATGTACTTTATAAGTGTTCGTAACGTGAAAACTTTTACTTCAATGAGCTTGTGTGCAATGGCTACATGTCGAACAAAGATGGCTGAATGTAATAAGTTCTTAAAAGGTTGAGTTACTTTCCTTTTAGGGAATGTATTTTAAGAAGGGCTGCTCTATATGTTCCCTTAAACAATGTGTAATGTAAAAACTTCAAGGTTTTTATTTTGTAGGATGTTACTTAAACAACAAAGTATTTTAAAGGGATTTATAGCTCGACTATGTGAGTTGACTTTTAAATTTCTCAATTATTAAATGAAGGTTTTTAATTATTATCTCATTGGAATTGC
Source organism: Sericinus montela (assembly GCA_029286605.1). Classification (NCBI taxonomy): domain Eukaryota; kingdom Metazoa; phylum Arthropoda; class Insecta; order Lepidoptera; family Papilionidae; genus Sericinus; species Sericinus montela. Next base: position 3,536,284 of record JAGSMR010000040.1, read on the forward strand.
TTGCACGGAAGCTGAACACGTGCGGCTTGCGCGCATTGTGCGTGCCTTGCTTGAGTTGCACTAAAGAGGCGCGCTCACGACAAGTAACGGTTAACAACACACGAGCCGTGCCGCGAGCAGCTCGGAAGCGGCGCTCTGGCGTCTCAGTACGTACGCGTACGGCGCATTCGCCAGGATGTACCCTAAGAATCAAGTTGTAAATAATTAATCGATTGAATATAATATCTTTAAAAACATAAAAGTACTTAAATTACTTTTTTTTATTTCGCCTTTTATCGCCAATTTAACTTCATGATCAATTGCTCCTATAGATTCCTCGTTTCCGAAGTTCGTATTGTTTCACCAGAACTATAAAAAATTTCTTTGTATATATACAATTTCGTAACCTCTTTTCACTAGATATACATATTATGAAACCAAATGTCACTCCTGTATCACTCTTATATGCAATGTCTTGTTAAAATTTCAAGTAAATCCTACTATTTGTGTTTTGCGGCCATAAATATACAGAAGCAAAATTTTTATGTAGTAATACACAAACAATCAACTGTCGATTTACAAAACTAAGGATTGAGTTTAATTCTCTGGGGGATAAATTAGAGAGGCGCATTCACCAACTCCCCTCTTTGTTAGAGTTGACATTTTAGTGTCAACTAATCCGCATTTATGTTATTTGACATTCTTTATGACAAAAACCTTCTATCAACTAATAAAACGAATTAAAATAACCTATCTGAGGGTTTACCGATATGCAAGTTTTCTGCGACAATAGTCGAGTTTTTTTTTTTTTTTGGTAACCGTGGAGGAAAATGCTTTAAGCACGAACGTTTCCTGACCGAGGCCACCGAAACGAACAGTGTCGGACTCGGATCTCAGAAGGAGAAACATACCGACTAAAAACCATCCACGGGATGCTGTTGGCCCGGAGGCCTTTACAGCGTCATCTGAGGAGACCTGCGAGAACGAAGGCCCGCAGGTAAAAAGAAGAAAAGAGACAACGTCGTGACGCACTCGAACCCTGTAACGAAGCGAAGACCTTCGACATACGGGAGAGGGGGAAGGTGAGAGGCCCTGGGGCCACTCGTGTTGGGAGAGGGTCGTATTTCGGACGGTTGCAGAGACAATCTCGTGTGAACCGTGAAACATGGGACCGCGATTCTGACTACGAACTGTGTGTAGTGTACCTACTGCGTTCGTGTGTTGTTGAGATTACGGGGACGCGGCCCCGAATCTTTTGTTTGATTTTGTGATGACGTCGTCGTCATCAATCAAGACGTGCTTTGGTCGTCTTTCAAAACGGGTGATAATTGGGGATGGGGTGTAGTTTCCTAGACCCGCCACTAACGGATTTGGGTGATCCTTAATTTTTTCGAAATATCTTGACGATATTTCTTTAAAAAAGGTCGCCACCGTGGGGATCTCGAGATCTCTATGGAGATCTGCGCTCCTCATGTATTGGGGTGCGTTTGTAGCACGCCTCATGAACTTGTTTTGGATGGCTTGGACTGTTCTCAAATATGACCTAGGTGCATGCGCGAACGCGACACACGCGTAGGACATTATCGGCCGAACACAGGTCTTATATAGTAACAATTTATGTCTTAGCGACATTTTGCTACCATGGCTTGTGAGATTGTAAAGTCGACCGGAAACGAAGGCCGCTTTGTCTCTGACATATTTAATATGCTGTTCGAAGGATAACCTACGGTCTAGAACGACCCCTAGGTATTTCACCTTCTTAACCCATGGGATGGGTTTATTGAACATCGATATTTGGTTTTGGAATTTCGATTGGACTATGCGCTTTACGCGCGAAGGTTTCAGGAGAACTCTTCCTAGAGAAGAGTACGGCCTGGCTTTTTTCAGGGTTCACATCAATTCTCCAGGTCCTAAACCAGTGGCTTAGCACACTGATCGCGTTCCGGAGACGGATGTAGATCCTGCATTCACTCGAATCGGTGGTGAAGAGCGTGGTGTCGTCGGCGAATAATGCCAACTCCACTCCAGCCGTCTTTGGGATATCGCTGGTGGATAGCGAGTATAGGGTCGGGGAGAGAACCGAACCCTGCGGAACACCAGCCCTTATGGGTCTGCTGTCGGACAGGACCCCCTCCACTTTGAAGCGGAAGGTGCGATTTGACAAGTAGTCTTGTATGATGTGTACAAGTCTGTTTGGCACTTTTTGAGCATACAGCTTATAAATTAAGCCGTTGTGCCAGACTTTGTCAAATGCCTTCGCGACATCGAAGAATAGGGCCCCCACCATTGAGATGGCTTTGGGTCGGTTGAGGTTCTCGAGTATGTGCTCCGTGAGGCGGTGCACTTGCTGAGTACAAGAGTGTTTGGCTCGAAAACCAAACTGCTCGTCGGGAATTATGTTGAGAGAATTGACGCAGTCATTCAGTCTAGCGATGATGACGCGTTCATAGACTTTCCCAAGGGAACTGAGGAGGCTTATGGGCCGGTAGCTCGAGGCCTGGTTTTTGGGCTTTCCAGGTTTGTGCATGCCAATAACGTGAGCCTCCTTCCAGGCGTCCGGGAAGGAGCTACTGGAAAGGAGGGCGTTGAAGATTGCTACTAAGAGCAAGAGAGGGCGTTTGGGAGGGCCTTGAGGAGCTAGTTGGAGATACCATCAGCTCCTGGAGATTTTTTGGTCTTGAGGTTCCGGACTATACCTCGAACCTCCTCCAACGTGGTAGGTGGCAGCGGATCACCCGTCGGCGGCAGGGCGGCTCTACGGGCTACTTCAGCGTCCACCTTCTGAAGGTGAACCGGATCTGTTGGCTGGGAGCTGGGAGAGCATTGAAGCTCTAGGCTGTCGGCTAAGCAATCGGCCTTTTCCCTATCCTCAAAAGCTACGGTGAGACCGTCGGAGCTGATCAGGGGCGGCATCGACGAGACAGTTTCTGACTTCAGCCCTCGCCAGTTGCCAATAGGCACTGTGTGTTGGCGAGATATCCTTCATCAGTTTGTTCCATCTATCACTCCTGAGTTCAGCCATGCGCTCCTTGACCTCCCTCTGGAGGCGGCGCATCCTGACTCGATTGTCGTCAGACCTGTGTCGATCGTATGCTCTCATAGCAGCATTTTTTTCTCTCAGCAGCCGTCTCCGTCTGCTCAGGAGCAGAGGTCAAGTCTAGACAATTAAGTCCCTTTGACCCACCTTCCACCGAAGATATTTTCGGGACAACGTGACAGGTGGTGAGCCCGTCGCCGCCTTTATGTCCAAGCCAACGATGAAATTTGTACATTAGTTTTTGAAAAAACTCATTGGTACTGCCACCTGGGCATCGAACTCGGGTCTCTCGACTCGAAATTCCGACCACCCAACAACTCGGCTATCGTGACTTATATTTTTTTACATAGAGATACGGTTATTATTAATATACTTTTTGGTGCAGGTTATGTGGATGAAATCTCGGGAAGCTAGTCTTTATAACGTAATAACTCGAAAAGTTTTTGTTTACTGAAACTATATTGTGGACCAGATGCACTTCTGGGGATTGCTCGTACGAGAAAAAGATAAATCGCCGCATAAATCTCTCACGTGTCTACCTGACACTGAGATGGTTCCAGACCAGAGTTGCAATGAAAATATTTATTTAATTAAATTCCGTGTGGAATCTGCCATTTCAATTATAATATTATTAAACCTGTAAATTGTAAGTTACAAATGTATGTCAACTGCAACTGTCTTGTTTCACCAGGATTCGCGTACTTTTAACGTAATTATTAATACAAATTTTTCTGTTAAATTAAAAATATGAAAAAAAAACTCGTGTCTGTCGTAAGAGGCGTCAAACGAAAAAACCTTAACAATTGCAATGGCTACCGATGGTTGGAAGAATGTTCATGTTCAAAAAAACTCAATTGACACCGGCGTTTAAGGAGAGATGTATGGTAGAGATGAATGGCGTTTAAGGATAGGTGTATGGTACTATGAGCATCAATCGTTAAGCCGAACGTATCAATACTGGCAAGTCCTCCTTAAGGGAGAGGCTTACGTCCTGCAACGAGCATTTATAGGTGCGGCAAGCACTACTTTTTTAATTTTACACCGCCATATGCAAATCAAATAAAATTATATTTTTCACCGGTTAGGTTATTCTTTGTGTTCTATGTTAATTTGTTTACTTTTTTATAGATAAATGTGTTAATATTATTATAATATTTTTTTTATATTTTTATGCAATTTCCCATACTGGGGTAGGCAGAGGTTTAGACGAGGTCTAGATGAAGTTCTTTTTGACCCACTTACCGACAGTTATTTGGGCACCATGTGAAAGGTGGTACTTATCGCCATGTTAATATCTATGCTAATGGCACATTATAAATACATATACATATGTGTAGGTATATGTGTATGTATGTATATGTTTGTGTATGTATCTATATATGTATATATCTATTTATATCTTTTATGTACGTAGTATTCATAATTATAGTATTATTTATGTATTTAGTTATTATTCTATTAATTTCTTAATACTATGTTAGCACCTAAAACATTTTTTTTCCCAACGCCTCGGGTTGACTGGTAGAGAATGCCGATAAGGCATTAAGTTCGCCCATTGTTATCCTTATTTTTAAGGTGATACAATAAAGTTTAAATAAATAAATAAATAAATAAATATTTACATAGGTACATACAAATGTTACATGAATTTCATATATCCGTATAAAAGTTTATGACTCGAGTACAAATATATTCATCACCCAATTGTATTCCCTAAGGATTCCAACCCGGAACCGTCAGCTTCGAAGGCAGAGTGACAGCTGCAGCCGGTAATCGGGTCGTATAGTATTTTTATGTTGGGTTTTTTCATATAGATTAAATTCGCACCTGTCATTAATTTTGTTGGCTCGTAAGAAGTATCTCCAGGCAGTCTATCCATTGTAGCCCCTAGTATAAGGTATAAAAATAAAAAATAAATAAATAAAGCTTATCGGATATATAGCTTATATACGTATCACAAAAGATAGAATCCGATAGAAAGTTCATAGATGCTAATGAGTTTTATGAAACTTAGTACGACTTGAATGGATAGCCTAAAGCTGCGTTAGACGTATTACTTACTAATAACGTACATACAACTGAACACTAGTATACTCTTCATCACATTTGATACCATACCATCTGTCTACTTATAATTTTTTTTTTCATTTATAATTTTTAACTTTTTACGAAATGTGGAAAATTAAAAGTATACTTTAGTCAATCATGTTTGATAAATTTGGTATAATTTTAAATAAATCTAAATTTTCTAATAAATCTTTAATGAATACTAATAGGGAATTTTTATCTAATAAATATTTCTCATAATCAGTAATCTTAGTATTCTTAACAATGATTTTATCATTGTTAACTAAAATATTTTTTACTTAAAATCTACTGTGGGAGTTTCACACGGATAAAAGAAGCTTATACGCTTAATTTTTAAATACAGTTAAATACTGGCTTTTTGTCCTGATGCATAATTATTTGCAATACGTATAAAGCATAAACCTGTCATGGAATTGAACTCGCGATCTGTAGAGAGAAATGTTAGGCATCGAGCGAGTTAGTGCCACAGAGTCAATATCAGTATGTATCCATTTTTTAATTTTCCGTTATGTATTCAGCTTAAATTTTCGATTTACGTTCTCATATTTCATTCAGTTACAAGAGATAGGAGAAATTTAATTTACACTTTAAGGTTTTAAACCGAAGTAAATTTACATGCATTTTCTAATAGTAAATATCTTCACGCAATTCCCAATACAGGGGTAGACAGAGGTCTAGTCTAGACAATTAAGTCCCTTCTACCCACCTTCCAACGAAGAAATTTTCGGGACAATTTTGACAGGTGGTGATCCCGTCGCCGTTTTTATGTCCAAGCCAACGATATAATTCGTACATAAGTTTTTGAATAACCCATTGGTACGAGCCTGCCATCTATGTGTATACAAGTTTGAATAGCGTGAATATTTAGTTTTGAATTGAGTCCAAATATTCAAATGTTTGGTATCCAAAAAAAAAATTAAATAACTTATAATATATTAAAGGTACTGTGAATTTACTTCAGCAACTGAACATTGCTAGGTATATTAAAGTGGTGAGAATCTGTTTTGAAAGTCTTATACTCGTTGGTATCTTTTAGAGAAAACCTAGCGACAAGGCGCATTACTCACCTCGGCTTATCACCCGGAAAGGCGAAAAGCGGATTGTGGTTCGTTTGATCAGTAGTTCCTGCCTAGTGGTTCATGTTTAATGTATTTGGCTCTGTTAGTATATTATGTTTACAGAAATAAATATCATTCAAACTAAAATTAAGTACTAAAAGCTAGCTATTCCAAAATTAAAAATATAAATGAAAATTCTATTTACTATTTTCTGCCAAACACAAGTACATAAATAAATAAGATGAATTGTTACTTGGCAGTAAAAAAAAGAATTCAACCAACTAGTAAATAATTATAAATAAATAAATGAATATCTGATAAATAATTCCTTTCGACCCTCCGTGCTCCGAGAACTTTTTTGGACTACGTGACAAGTGGTGAGCCCTTCGCCGTCTTTATGCACAAGTCAACGTTATAAAACGAACATAAATATAAAAAAAGGTACGAGCTTACCATCTGGAGTTCGAATTCGGCACTCTTGACTCACATTCCGATCACCCAACCACTCGGCTATCATGACTTTGTATAAAAATAGATTAAAAATAGCATATATAAAGTATAAATGAGGAGATAATTGAATCAATGCTATTGTGACTGAGTAAAAGTATGGTTTTTAAAACAATAAATTAATATGGAAAATCTTGTAAAAAATAAATAAATATCTTCACGCAATTCCCAATATAGGGGTAGACAGAGGTCTAGTCTAGACAATTAAGTCCCTTCGACCCACCTTCCACCGAAGATATTTTCGGGACAACGTGACAGGTGGTGAGCCTGTCGCCGCCTTTATGTCCAAGCCATCGACACAATTCGTACATAAGTTTTTGAAAAACCCATTGGTACGAGCCACCTGGGGATCGAACTCGGGTCTCTCGACTCGAAATTCCGACCACCCAACCACTCGGCTATCGTGACTTATGCAAATCTTGTCATCGCAAATATAATGTAGGATGCTACTGAAACCGAAATGCTCTACTAGTGCAGTACATAGTTCAAATTCTCGTGATAGATAACATTCTTGTAACGTCGCAAGACATGACATTCCACTACAAACTGCATAATACACAGGCATGTGTCCGTATGTTAACTAAGTGCATTCTATGTTTATGTTATTTTTAATTACTAAGAAATGGTGTTTAAACGCTTTATGCTTTGATATACTGACTTAACAGCTTGTGAATGTCTGATTCAGTTAAAAAGCTTCTCCCAATAAATGGAATTGCCATAGTCGCAAGCTTGGGAAGTGGAATTAAGATCGCAATACCAGGAACTTCATAGACGCTGCCTGTCATACGTCCAATTAATTGTAATAAATAAATAAATATCTTCACGCAATTCCCAATACAGAGGTAGACAGAGGTATAGTCTAGACAATTAAGTCTCTTTGACCCACTTTCCACCGAAGATATTTTCGGGACAACGTGACAGCTGGTGAGCCCGTCGCCATCTATATTTCCCAGCCAACGATATAATTCGTATATAAGTTTTTTGAAAAACCCATTGGTACGAGCTTGCCACCTCGGGATCGAATTCGGGTCTTTCGACTCGAAATTCCGATCACCCACCCACTCGGCTCGTGACCAATTATAGTGTTATTTTGTAGTTTGTTAGTTCCCATTTATTACTAATTAACAAGGTAATTATTTTGCAATTTATCTGTATACCATCAAAATTTTTTTTGATCCCCAGATGGGTTAATGTAGAAACATTCGTTGTTTCTGATAGCATAACATAACTAAGTGCTTAAGCTTACTTTGGGACATACCAACATTTGTGATGTTGTCCTTATATATCTATTTTTTAACCGATTATTACTATTTCTTTTTTTCCAATTAATTTATTTACAAAAACAAAATTATGTTCAAATTTACAATACTTATTATGATTTATTTGTTATTATAATCTGTGTCTTCAATGATGTCATGTGTATATGTGGGCGTCGTTAATATTTGCCATGAAGAGAGTGGCTTGCTGTTTGGCACCTTATCTCATAGAGGAAGTATTAGGTTTCATGAAGATTCAACCCAAATGTACTAACTAGTATAAGCAATATGATCACAGGTAACTGTTTTATTGCATTTTATCGGAGTGGAGGAGCAGCTAATTCACACTGCATATATACGTTATCAACTCCGATAACTAAAATAGAATGCCTCATTATAATTCCTGGCTCTTTATACTTCTTAAACTGGAACACAACAGTTATTACAGTGCTATTTGGCGGTAGAAATGGATATAAGAATGGGACAGATTCTTCTGACAGACAAATTCTAAGCAGAGAAAGAATCTAATTCAATTTAATGCTAATTATTTTTAAGCTATTCATATTTCTTCATAGATATACATTTCGTAGTAGTCTCTAAGGTATATTCATCACTTAGTATGAAATATACATGAAAAATATTTTGTAACTATGATTAATTACCATTCAGTTTTGTACGAGAAAACTCGAGGACTGCCATGGGAAACTTAAATCTGACTTTTAACGTTGTAATTATTAGACCTTTTTTTAATTCTTCTTTGTAATTAAAACGGGCTTTGTGCAATCAGTGTGACTTTTATTCAAGCGTTGTCCTGGGGACACTTGCTTTGTCGAGAAACAAAAGCGGTAGAGGTTCCTGAAATAGATAAAAAAGTTTGAGGCTTCATTTTGATAAGTTTCCATGGTGAACTGAATATTAAATTTACTGTGTCTATTTTTCTGGTCTGTAAATAAAGCATAACTCAAATTTAGTATACGCATCAGCACTCGCATTAGAGCTGAGAATTCCAATTGTTCAATCACTGAACTATAATGAGTTAAAAATATCTTTACCCTGTTCCCAATACAGGGGTAGATTTAGGTCTAGACAATGACGTCCTTTCTTCGACCCATCTTCCATCTAAGACATTTTAGGAGCAACGTGACAGGTGATGAGCCTACCGTCGTTTCTATGCCACCTGGGCATTGCACTCGAATAAGAGAACCGACTCGAATTCCGGTCACCCAATCACTCGGCTATCGTGACTTTGTAATGACCTTTCATATACATAAACATATACATATACATATACATATACATATACATATACATATACATATACATATACATATACAAATACACATATACATATACATATACATATACATATACATATACATATACATATACATATACATATACGTATATAGATAAAATTTCATAAATTATGTAGTATTATATTTTGCAACAAACCGCACTGATTACACAAAAAAAAACGGCAAACCGTAAGTTTCTTGAAATATCTCGCTCTTCGCTAATCCACTTTGCCTGATAGTTTTTGCGCAAGTCAATATTATATATTTCGCAAGAAGATTCTATTGGAGTCCGGAGGGAAACTTTTCTGAAGAAAGTTCCTAATATCATCTAACGCAATAGTTAGTAGTTAGGTTGTAAGAGTCAAGTTACAGTAAAACATGCAAAGGGTTTGTAATGCGAAATGTATATGAAATTTAAAGAATGGGAAGGTACCCTTCTGGTTGATTGTAACTGGTATGCGTGCTTACGTCAATTAACATACAAAAAATCTTTGATCAGAATGATCCATTCCTAAATACCGTTACAGATACAATAATCTATTCTAAGCTTCACAATGTGGCCTCTCGGGAAAATGTGGCAGTATGCAAAAATTTATTCTGTAGTGGTATTATACACCCGAGAGCATCAAATCCGGATGACTCAAAAACCTAAAAATCTCGGAAACTAAAAATGCTAGCTTAATGAAATAAGTTGCGTTTAGTAGATAATTTATGACTACTTAAATTAAGGTATTAAAACTTCTTAGTTAGATTTGAAAAAGGTAGACTTTCGAAAATGGAACTACGAAGTTGCTGCATTTGATTTTGCTTTTGTTTCTAATCTGTCATTTAAGTTCGTATTTAAACCATATTGATAGTATACAATATTATTATTCAACCTGTAATTATGTCGCTTAAAATTGAAGAATTCACCAGAATCTTTACAATGCTGGAAACCGGCCGGAGTCACCGCGATACAGCTAGGACGCTGTCCGTGTGTCGCTGTCAACAGTACAAAGAGTTCTCGGACGTTACGAGGAAACTGGCTCTAACCTACGTAAACTAGGAACAGGCAGAACTAGGTGTACCACAGCACGAGAAGATAAATAAATACATAAATATATACCTGTACATAGAGAGGGACATACATTGCTCTAATCTTAAAGTAAGCAGCTTAAGCACTTGTAATATGGAATCAGAAACACCCAGACCCGAGAAAATGTATAAAAAGTGTTTTCTACACTGACCCGACTAGAGAAATGGCGACATTTTGAGAATCGGTGTGTACGCCACTCGACAATATTTATATTTATGGTAGCAATAAAGAAAGCTATTAAAAATAGAACATATGAATTAGTGATTATGTATATTTTCGACGAGAAATCATTGAGTAAAAAGTTTGCACCGAGTGAGGATCGCACTCACGACCTTAAGATTATGAGACTTACGCGCTGCCTACTGCGCTACCGAGGCTATGTATGAGAAAGTAAAAATTTTTGGTCACATTTACTTATTGTAATTTATTGGAAACTATAACTAAAAATAAAAAAAATTAAATAATTCTTCGGTATGGTCCGGGGCGGCATTGGTTATTCAGCTGCTCAATCGGACTGAATATTTGCTCCATTTGTTGTAGCGTCAATTGGTCTGTGTGGTCCTCGCGCGATGCAGTAGAAACTGGAGCAGGAGAAATTGTGTCAGCGACATGTCGTAGGCGCTGGTGACGAGAGGACTGGTGCATTCAATGTGGAAATGCAGCTAGCGTTCTTGGTACTATGCCACGAGGTATAGGGCTCCATGGTTATTATAGTTTTTAGTTAATAAGTATTGTAAATATTATCATAATTTTGTTTATGTAAACTAAGTATTAAAAAAAACTAAGGAAATTAACTCAAAAATATCATGATAATGTACCAATTTTATAAAAAATAAATAAATTGCTGTTGCCTTTATCTACCTTTTTAATACCTTTATCTTTCTTTTTTTTAGCTGAGAACTTACTTATCTCCATGCCCAATCTCTAACAGGGTAGACAGAGAGATCAGATCTCAAAATATCACGATCCTTACATACCTCTTTCAAAATTACCAATTTCTTCATACATGCAAGTCTAGATATCTAAGTACTCTTGAACCTCCCGTCTTCAAGCAATTTGCTCGCATGGTCTTCGTAAGTTAGTGTTGGCTTACCTCGACACCTTTTAATGTCAACTTTCGCGCAATATATATGCCTGAAAAGAAGAAGATATTACATTTGTAATGTAATATTTGCCCTGGAAAATATAATTATAGCCTGTAATTATAAACACACTAATTTGTAATCTAATATCACCTCTTAATTTTATTATGCCAAAAGAAGTTTATTTCGATTTTCTATTCCGCTCATTAAAACACACATTCAATTTAAATTTAATATATACTTTAAAATGATTTTTATTAATTAATTAGAAATTGTTAGGAATTGCACGGTTCACTTTTCACGTAGAGAAGAATTTTTGAAATTTGTGGAATGGCTATTAGTTAGCGCCTGCTGCCAAAATAATTATATTTACCAAACGGCTGTATTAAATAACGTGGCAAGCAATTAACGCCAAGGTTTTTGTGTTTCGCACATAATTAAAAACTGCTTGCGCTGTAAAATCTAATACTCGTAAAGTACGGTTTGCCTTCTGTTAAATGGTGGTAATTTTTTGCTGTCTGATGTGTCTGCACCCAGGCGTGTTCCTCCATTAATTGGAAAGTTGGATGCTTATGGTTTCGTAGTTTTAGTATAACATATAAACATATAACATGCGAAACTTCAACGTCTGATTGTACAAGTTACATAACGTACAATCAGACGTTGCGTTGACATTGACATATTCACATAACTTTTTCTCTTGGCCGCACATGGAGTACTGTTCTCATTTTTGGGCGGGGGCACCCAACTGTCAGCTCCTTCCATTTGACCGTATCCAACGAAGAGCGGCTCGAATCGTCGACGACCATGTTCTGTCTGATCGGCTAGATCCCGTGGTTTTGCGAAGATATGTTGCATCGCTTTGCAGTTTTTACAAGATTTACTACGAGGAGTGCTCCGAGGAATTGTTCGAATTAATCCCCGCCGCGGAATTTCACCATCGTATCTTACGGCATAGTCAGAAATTCCATCAACACCATCTACAATCATTCGACTACAGTACGTTTTTCGCGGAATTTTCTGCCACGAACTTGCTTGAATGTGCTGCCATCCATTTTTAACCGTGGTATAGCCACGCATCAGCTTTTGTTGTTGCATGAATGGGCCGGCTAGACCGGGGAAGTACCACGACCTCACAGAATACCGGCGTGAAGTAGAAATCTAACAAGCTTCGGCGTTTCGGTAGCTGGTGAGTGCAGGTAACCGGAGGCCCACACACCCCCCGTCCCCAATTCGGGGGGGTGGGGGGGGGGCGCACTCTAAGGCCGGCAACGCATCTGCTATGCCTCTGGTATTGCGTGTGTTCATGGGCGGCGGTAATCACTTAACATCACGTGAGCCACCTGTTCGTTTGCCTCCCTTTTCCATAAAAAAAATCAGCGGTTTTCCGGATCGATAAGATTTAGGGACCTTTAAAAAATGAGCCTATACCTTTCTCAAAGGCCGGCAATACATCTGCTATTCTTTTGGTATTGCATGTGTTCATGGGCGGTGGTAATCACTTGCTATCACATGGCCACCAGCTGGTTTGCCTTCAATATAAAATTCAATGTAAACTTCAATAAAAAAAAGGTTTTTTTCTTGCCAAGTGAAGGCAGCCTCCAATGTATTATATTTATATGGTACATAAATATTATTTGCAGCATTAAAAAAGAAATTAACAGTAAGTTTTAATTTTTTCTGATCGTGGCCTTAATCCCAGAAATCGACAAACTAAATGAGAAATTTTTATGACATTGTGCAGATATGTTGGTCCTAAAGTACTAGGTTTTACTTCCTCCCTATACGAACCAAAGTTATTTTATTGTAATTATTCTGAATATGAAGTTATTCCGCATATACAGAGAGTTTTTCGATAATGAGTATGATACTCCTTTTTTCGTAATATAAATTGCTTCAAAGATTTTTACTCCAGGCATGTGAATGTTCATTACATTAGTATAAATTAATAAAAACATCACACTACCTTCAAGGAATATAAATTTGCTCGTCTTTAATATTTTTTAGGACCAATAAATACAATTATAATAAAAATTATAACTTTTTTATACTTATTTATTTTTTATTGTCCACATCATTTGACAAAGTTTTACAACTCGGCTACACTCTCTGCTACTCAACTTCGGTTGATAGAGAAAAGTAATAGTGTCGGCTTGGACACTAAGATGACAGTAAGCTCATCGCCTTTCACACTATAATATATTATAATAGTGTGAAAGATTATATATAGATTGAACAATGCTGGGGAATGCGTATCTTGAGAAAATAAATCCATAGTCTATATAAATAGAATATGCAAACATCTACTACACGGGATACTTGTTTTAAATTTCTCATTTGTTTATTATTATTATATAGGAGTATAAGTTATATTTATTATTATTAATTTAATAACTATTACTAATACAAGTAGATATCGCTATGTAGTGAGAAGTCTGCCATATTTTACCTGCTGTTTTACTTAATTTGTTTTCATTGTATTTTCTATCTGTTTATTGTACACCACGTCCAATAAAATTATTATCATTTATTCATTAAAGAATTCTTTACGCGTTTGGTTGCCCAGAAAAGATCGCTTTGCAGTGATAAGGCCGCTAAATTGTTTTTACTTTTATTCACGTTTCCTTTATTTTGTGTTTTATATTGTACAATAAAGTATAATAATTTATTCAGTCATTCATTATTTTCGCTCGTTATATGTAAATTGTATCAAGAATTCAGACATCTCAATGAAGAACACGTTAGATTAAGAATAACACAAAAGAATAATGCTTCTCGTGACAAATTTCATGCATAAATATTTTAATAGATGAAAATTTTTAATTTTAAATATTATTATCATGAACACACAATCTCACAATTTTAATTATAAATAACCGACGTTACAAGTTGATAACAACAGTTAGCTTTGCCAAACAGTTTAAACGCTGAACAAATATTACATGTTACAACTCCTTAATTGGAATTTGTTTACTAGGTACAGCGTTGCTAAAACATTTATCTTGTAGATGTAATTTTAAGCAGAGTTCCCAGAATATTTACAAGGCAGCCGAATTCTGATGTTTATAAATTATTCGGGCTGCTAAAATTTGTCAAAAAATAATTACTAAGAATAAAGTAATGACTTTATTCCTAGTAATTATTTTTTTGGCATAACGTTTTGTTATTTGTTTTATTTTTATAAACTTTTATAACTCATAGAAATACTTCTGTTTGTTGGTAGTTATTAGTAGTCCATTCTTATACAAAATAATCTACAAAAATCACCCAAATGGCTTGCACCAAAGATGCTGCTTGCTGTTAGTCTTTCTATTTCCTCAGTTTTTTTTATTAGTTGTTATTTATGAAAATTAAAGCTTTATGTAAAGACGTCAAAATTCAAACTTGTCTTATGAAAAATATTAGAAATTGAATAACATTGAATATAATATAACAGGGACTGCGCCGATGTGGTTATAACTTTAACATTTTAGGAAAGCTCTATGAAATCAGGGTGATTGAATGAAGTTATATTGAGTTTCTACTAAAGTAACAACTGGAGAAGAAATTTTCCAAAAGTTAGCCTAGAAGTTGCAACTTGTCTCAGGATAAACTTTTAGGAAAAACTTTCTTTAATGATGTATTTGTGCAAGACATTTGAGCGAACGTGCACCACTCTCAGTTCCAGGAAAATTTACTGACCATAGTTATATCCCTAAGATTGCTACAAACTATATTGGGAAATATCACACAATAGTGTGCTAGGATCCCCAAGACATTTCAGTAGATACATCATTTAACAAAATAAATAAAACCATATTATTCGGCATCTTAATTTCCACGTGAATAGGGCCCTTAGGATAGGATCCAGATATCGAACTACTGGCAAGAAACACTTCCGACTAATCTGCTGGGGTGACAACTGTTGTATTTACTTCGTGTTGAATCACAATGCATGAATTAAAATGTAGAGTCATAAGACAGAGTAAATAAATAATAAGTAAAATATTTATTTAATTAAAATAAAATAAAAATAAAAAATGTCTTCACGCAATTCCCAATACAGGGGTAGACAGAGGTCAAGTCTAGACAATTAAGTCCCTTTGACCCACCTTCCACCGAAGATATATTCGGGACAACGTGACAGGTGGTGAGCCCGTCGCCGTCTTTATGTCCAAGCCAGCGATGAAACTCGTACATAAGTTTTTGAAAAACTCATTGATACTGCCACCTGGGGATCGAACTCGGGTCTCTCGACTCGAAATTCCACCATCCAACAACTCGGCTATCGTCACTTATATTTTATTTTTGACTTTATTTAATTTAATTGCGTTATATTTTTTTTAATTAAAAACCTATTTAGATTAAAGTTGAGTTTATACAAGGCTTTCAAACTGTTAACTATTACTGCATAAATGTTGAAGCGATTTATGCAGAACATCGCAAACTTTTAATAATCACTCGAGTTCCATCAACGTTTAGTGCGCCGCACATAACTTGTTTACTGAAGTTGCTAGTAAGCGACCGCAAGATGTTGCAGTAAGAGCACGACCTCTTGTACTCGTATAGCCACAGATAATAGATGAGAGAGATGAAACAGTCAAATATTTATGGGCGTATGGTTAAAGTACCTAAAATCTTAATTTATATAAATATTAAAGATTATTTCTAAATAGCACACCATAAGTAATTTTTTTATTACTCTCAATTCGACTTTGAGATACTGATGTGAATATATTTTATCGGCTCCACTATTACGAGTATGTTACAATAAGGGATTGCGTAAGAGAACATAGTAAGATAATTAAATAACACTTTCTTTTGCATGATATGATAGTTGTTTTGTTATTACACACACACACACACACACATATATATATATATATATATATATATATATATATATATATATATATATATATATATATATATACATTTCAAATCAGTAGTTATTTTAACCTCTGGAGTATATTGCGGTGGACATTTCTTTCACTATGACATCAATCATTGCAATTTGTGGAAAATGAAAAGGCCCGCTTATCATTTCTGTGAAACATAATAACGTCGCAATTGAATTTCGTTTTCACTATTATTAAGAATCGCTCAAAGAAGGACGCAATTGCAACGATAACGAAATAAGAGGGGATCGGAAAGAAGCTTTGTGCAATCAGTGCGATTTATTCTTCAATGCTATATCACGGGACTCGTTCGACCAGGGGTAATTCATATTATTTAGATTCTTTTATTGATTTATTAATGTATGGTTTAATGGTATTGTATGATTAAGAAAGTGTCGAAAAATATGAATATTAAGGTAATAAAAATAATAAAAAAAAGAAACTGAGATGTGTCACATTGTCCAAATACACTTCGGTGAAAAATATGTCGAACGGACTTAATTATCTAGACCTCGGTCTAATCCGTCGTGTTGGGTATATAGGTAAAGATAATAAAAAGTAAAAAAATGTTATGAATTTTAGTTATGTATTAGAAAATGTATAAATAGTTTATGGGAATACTCCCTTAATATTACAATAATATGGTACCACATTCTCCTGACCTTGACTTAACCTTGACATTGAATTTGAGGTCTTAAATTTTATCTTCGCGCAACATCCCAATAGTGGGAAGGCAGAAGTATAGATAATGAAGTCCTTTCAACTCCTTGTACACCGGCTCGCAAGGCGATTGTCCACCACCACCAGTCTCGTTGTCTCATACGAACTTCGGTGGATAGGTGAGGAGAAATCTCATTATCACATAATGAAAGATCTAAATAGAAATACTATCACTAGATTGTATTTGTGTAGTATAAGTTCCCGACGGCAACTCCATGAATACTGATATTATGAAAACGAAAGGAACTGTGTTTGCCTTTGAAGCTTTTTAACAGCTAAATGACTGATCAGATCTCTTTAAGATCAAGCTCTTTAGATTTTTATTTAATCGAACTTTTGAAGTTGTTATCTTGAATCCTCGTTTCTCAAGTAGATTTTTAAATGTGTCTTAGTTTGTCTACGTAATTTTAACGCTACGTAATTTTAACCTGGTAAATATGTTACTTAGAATTTGCACATAAGGTTTATTAGAAACCTTTAATATTTTTAAATAGATTGTAATTTTACAATATTATACATTGAAGTCACGATAGCCGAGTTGTTGGGTAGTCGGAATTTCGAGTCGAGAGACCCGAGTTCGATCCCCAGGTGGCAGTACCAATGAGTTTTTCATAAACCTATGTACGAATTTCATCGTTGGCTTGGACATAAAGGCGGCGACGGGCTCACCACCTGTCACGTTGTCCCGAAAATATCTTCGGTGGAAGGTGGGTCAAAGGGACTTAATTGTCTAGACTTGACCTCTGTCTACCCCTGTATTGGGAATTGCGTGAAGATATTATTATTATTATTATTATTATACATTCAAGCGCGGGTAGCCTTTATTAAATAATTTTCTTGTTTAGTTTGATGACTTGATATTTAATTGTAAGTAACAATATTTAGAAAATCACGTCACGATATCATCATAAGTCACGATAGCCGAGTTGTTGGGTGGTCGGAATTTCGAGTCGAGAGACCCGTGTTCGATCCCCAGGTGGCAGTACCAATGAGTTTTCAAAAACTTATGTACAAATTTCATCGTTGATTTGGACTTAAAGACGGCGACGGGCTCACCACCTGTTACGTTGTCCCGAAAATATCTTCGGTGGTAGGTGGGTCAAAGGGACTTAATTGCCTAGACTTGACCTCTGTCTACCCCTGTATTGGGAATTGCGTGAAGAAAATCAACAACTTAAAAATAATAATATCTTTACGTCATTCCCAAAACAGGGGTAGACAGAGGTCTAGATTATTAACTAACATCGTTAAATCGTATCATATTAATCATTAAATAGTCCATCCTGCATCGCTTCTGACTTGAAAGGGACCCTTAACTGATAACATTGCCACACTGTATCACCATAGGCAGCCGTTGAACCAGAGACCGTCCAGAACGCGGATCACCTCCACTGTCTCCAATAAATTCCTGCGCCCGTACGCTCAAACACCAGAAGTCATGTTAATAAGTATTTATTTTCCAAATTAAAATACTTCTGATGCTTCAGTCTGGCGGCATTTTCTGGGGCTCTGCCAGTCTTGGGCAATGCATCCTAAATAAGCGAAAATACAAAAACAAGTAGCGTCGCTATAAAATACTGCTTGTAGATATTTTAAACTATTTATTACATATTGATGATATCATGAGTGGATACAGTTATTAGACAGGCTTTCCGTTAAAGTAGAGGGCTCCCATCTACAGGCTTATTAATTGTACAACAACGACGATTGCTGCTTCATAAATCTCTGTCGACTTAACGTCGGCACTGTGAAATATTAACCGCATGCCGCTTTTGACGCCTCCTCCTGCTCAAAGCAAGCAAATAATAAAGCAGTTCATGAAGGTGCTAACAATCCAATTTATTAGTTCGATGGTGTGATCGACTACAGCGTTGCCTAGGAAACTGTTGAGAAAAATAACTAAAGCATTTCAAAATACTAATTTTGGAGAACACTTGCTTTACAGAACAGTTAATAATACGACGTGACTTTGAATCTATCTCTGACAAAAATTTCACAAAAGTTTATTTTTTCATAGTTAACTATTTTGCCATGACAAAAATTATATGACTCAAGTATCCTTAAAAATATTTTTAGGGGTACTTAAGTTTACATAATACACAAGAGTTTGTTAGTAGTAAGAGTAGAATTTTACCCAGAGATTAACTTTTGCAAGTAACTGGCATTGAGCTTTTGTAAAGAGCTTAAGACAATAGTAGCGTAATATTGAAAGATTAATTGGAGGATAAGATTTATAGCAAATACCTACATCTCCCGTGTATAATTATGGAACTGTCGGCGTTATAGTCTGGTGTGAAGTCCTAACTTTTGCATCAAACATATTAAAGTTCTGTTGGTTACTTCTCTAGTTGAACATATGAATGCAGATTTGTGCAACAATGCTTCCGAACCTACGAGAATATAACGAGAACTTTGTACCTACTTTATCAGGAATAGCACAAATATTATTCTCTCTGCAAATATTATATCGGTATCGTATAAAAAATTAGCATAAATGAAAAGGTGCCGTAAAGTAATTAGTAGTAATTAGTAAAGTATTATTTATAAAGTTAAACAATATTTAATAGTTTTGTGGTGCACCAAAAAAAAAAAAGACAGCACAAATCAAAAAAATATATTTAGGGTAAATGAATATACAATATTTATATACATATAATTAGTATAATTAATAACGATGAAAGAGATAATTAGAAAAAAGTCCTCCTTTTAAATATCTCTGAATTTATAAGCATTAATAGTTTGAAGAAAGAAGTGCGTTGAAGCTTCAAATTAAGATTCTAAAAGTTTTGTTCATAAGAAAGAAGATTAATGACCGATGGCACCTGAGGGTCGCTTCTAACTTAGTAACGATAGCGTCTGGTCCAGAAGAAATTTCTGTGAAAAGAAAGAAGAAAAACATTTTTAACAATAATTTAAGGATTACTAACCTTTTAGGGCTTAGTATCAAAAAATTTTGACAGACCGATAGTATTCATTGCATTTCATTTAATTTGTCGTCATTATATTATGTTATTCCAGTCGGAAAACTTACAGTTAACAACAAATACTACAAACAAAAAAATTATAAAAATGAGAAAGCCTTTCACAAGCTTTCAGTGGTAGATATATAATTTCGACCGCCTTATCAACTTTTAAATTACTTTTTGTTTGAGATTTTGATAGTCGTGCTAAATGGTGTCACTTCTTTGATGTCATAGGAAGAATAAACTCTGAAATTAACATATAATTAGCTCATATGTACATTGACTTAATTGGAGATAGGAAGTTATTATTATTTTAACAGTAGTAGAGCCACACATCAGCTTTTGTTGTTGCATGAATGGGCCGGCTCGACCGGGGAAGTACCACGACCTCACAGAATACCGGCGTGAAGTAGAAGTTTAACAAACTTCTGCGTTTCGTCTGGTGAGTGCAGGTAACCGGAGGCCCACACACCCCCCTCCCCCAATTCTTGGGGGGGGGGGCACTTTAACGGAGGCAACGCATCTGCTATATCTTTGGTATTGCAAGTGTTCATGGGCGGCGATAATCACTTACCATCACTGGAGCCAAAAGTTAGTAAAACTTGCGTGCCCGTCGCCGTCTTTATGTCCAAGCCAACGATATATTTCGTACATAAGTTTTTTGAAAAACCCAAGGTACGTGCCTGCCACCGGGGATCGAACTCGGGTCTCTCGAATCGAAATTCCGACCACCAAACAACACGGCTATCGTGACTTTATATATTTATTTATTTATTTGCTTATTCTTCATTGCGTATCAAAAACAGCAAAAGGCGGACATAATGCCTGTTGTTACTATGGTGTGATGAAATTTTGTATCAGTCGCAAGAAAGGAAGAGGGAAAAAACAGAAAAGTGGAATACAAAAAAATATCTATATAGCAAAACTATTAATTTAATTATAAACTAATAATATAGTACAGAAATTCAATAATATATTTATACAGGTATATTAACAACTAAGTAATTCGGTCTATTCACTCGGCTTGTTCATTACGATGCATTATTACGTAAGTGGTATTCTGGCAGTGGCTTCATTAGTCTAAAAAAATCCTTAGCCTGTAATAAATATACAAACTATATACATACATTTCCCGTCGGGGAGTCGAAGCCGGGACCTAGCGACCCGAGAGATAGCGAAATTTTAAAAACCAGTGAGTATGCCTCTTGTACATCGCCCATTTTCATCTTGTTCTTAGGTGTAACAACGCATAGCTGACTGATGACATTTTGTAGATATCCCTAAGTTGCTTTAGTCACTTATGATCAGTTGGAATGTCTGCTTAATTTTATCAATAATTAAGCAGACTAATCCGTTTTTCAAAAAGTATGCTGCCTGAATATGCCACCGGAAAGACCTCTCGATTCTGTGATATTCCTTTTGCATGTCTTAGTGTTGGTGAAAAAGGCTATATAAATGACAAAATTTTTACGAAAGATTTGTCACATTGGTGCGGAAACCTTATATATAGTAAACGATCGACTTATGTATATCATGCACTGGACAACATTGTAAAAAATTTAATATGAGTTTGCGTAGAGATTCTAAAATATAATACCTTGAAATATTGAGCGATTAGTTGTAAAAGTCATTCTTTGCATTGGGAATTTCCTTAAAAGCATTGTGAACATAATTTTTATTCAAAGTTAATGTTCAATTAAACGACGTAATAAACTTTACAAAAATACACGCCCAGAATTCGTTATTTCAAAGCAAAGTTCTATCCATTAAGAATAGGGGAGAACTTTTATCTCACAACTTTCTACGTAAGTTATTCACCCTACGTCTGGAGTTTAGATGACGATGTCTAAGAAACTAAAAAAATTAAGTTCAAATGGTTGACCAGTAAGGTTGATAAATTTATTTCAACTGTACTTGAGAAATCATATTTTATTATAATATGAGAAGAGTGAAAACTAGGTAATTTCCAATGCTTGATGATCAATTTCTGCGTCAATGCCTTTTAAAAAAAATAATTTAGAAAATAGGTTGAATAAAACGGCATGATCGGGATATTTCATACCTTCTTTTCATTTATTCATTCGAGATTGTGTTAAGGTATGATGAAGATAAAACTAAATTTTATTATTTTCACCTATTTTATTGCTTAGATACTTTTTATTATCTAATAAATCATACAAAAGAATAAAGTGTTGAATTTGAAAATTTACATAAATATAATAAACTTCAAACCTAAAAATTGTAAAAGATTAAGTTTAATTCTTTGGCTGTAGGCCGTAGGCCGACTCATTTTCGAAGACCCTGAAACTAAATTGACCCGTTGAGCTGAATTGAAATTGAATGATGAATTTCAAAGAAACGAGAGATGTATGAATGGATCGTGACAGTTGGAGATCTGTTATCTCTGGCTACCTCGTCAGGGATTATGTGTGAAGATAAGTAAGTAAGAACTTTGATTAAGTTGAATCATGATCGGAAACCCTAGCTTCAAATATCGTTATCAAAGTGAGTCGGTGCGCTAAATAATAACAATAAATAAATAAATAAATAAATAAATAAATAGGTAATTAGATGCTTATTAATTTCAGTCCATTTATTTTATTTTGCTACATTAAACGTTTAACGTTTTGATTCAAGTATGAAAGCATTAAGAAGACAATGTACTGGTGCCGTGAATTCATAAACAATGAGAATAATAAGAACAGATAATAGTGAATAACCAGTGAGCTCGTTGAATACCGCAACCCTGAAAATAACAATGCAAATGAAATGACAATGGAATAGGACCTGTATGCCTACGCTTAGGCTAAAAGAAAAAAATAAAACAAGCCTTTGGTAAAAGATTCCGCAAAATTTAAAGAGGACAATAATGAGTAGGATAGATTACAGTCATTCCACTTTTATTTTATTAGGAGACTATGTGTTCCTATTATAAATTACTATTAACAGTTACCTGAAATTATTATATTATCAAATAATATTAGTGATCTTCACGCAATTCCTAATACAGGGGTAGACAGAGGTCTAGTCTAGACAATTAAGTCCCTTCGATTCACGTAACAGGTGGTGAGCCCGTCGCCGTCTTTATGTCCAAGCCAACGATGTTATTCGTACGTAAGTTTTTGAAAAACCCATTGGTACCAATGGGTTTTTCAAAAACTTACGTACGAATACGCCTGCCACGTGGGGATTGCACTGGAGTCTCTTGATTCTTATTCCGACCACTACTCGACTGTAGTGACTTTTTAATTTTTCTTTATTTTGATGGTATTGCTTTTCAATTCAATTTTTTTTGCTCACTATATATCTTTTTAGAGCTGGAAATTGCAACAATGGAAATGTTTGTGCGAGTCAGATTTTTTTTTGACATTGAGACAGCGATTTGTCTCTTACGACCACCACCAAGATTCAACAATTAACTCTAGTAGAAACACGTCATTTCAAAAGTTGCTATAATTTAACCAAGTTATACAAAACTTAATTTTTTTTTATAATAGTATTATTTTGAAATTGAATGGATAAACTACTCTTAAAACAACTTAAATAATCTTTCTTGTTATGTTCTCGAAATTCCGACCACCGAACTACTAGGCTATCGTGACGTATATAGAAAATTTTACTACATGGCCATAAGGGAATTATACGAGAAACCAGGTGTAGTAAATTTTTCAGTCTTCCTATGGCTTTCAAAATGTCAGTAAATTCCGTATAGAGAATATTTCGGTAAAAAGCATTTAATTATGAACGGAAAGAAAAAGTTGATGTTTAGCAGGTAAAAAGGTATTATATATATTATAAATAAAAGTCCTAAGATGATAAATTATGAGTTCTTATAATGATAAAAAGTAGTGCACGATTTATACAAGAACGTCGCTTTTATTGGTATTGCTATGGCAGTAACAATTTTATAACTGGGTGTCGTTGTTAACATGAGAGCTTTGTGACATGTATCTATTCGTATTGTCAATCGCTTTATAGTTTTACTAGCTAAACGTGGCAACGCTTTGTTGTGGTTCAGACTGTTATTAATTGTAAAAGAAATGAATGAAAATATTCTGTGGGACAAAAATACATAACACAATGTACTTTCTCCTGGGGATCGCACTCCTGGACGGCATTCCGATCATCCAATTGCATCTTTATTAAGGGTCCTACATACAAAAAGTCACGATAGCCGAGTTGATGGGTGGTCGGAATTTCGAGTCGAGAGACCCGAGTTCGATCCCCAGGTGGCAGTACCAATGAGTTTTTCAAAAACTTATGTACGAATTTTATCGTTGGCTTGGACATAAAGGCGGCTTCGGGCTCACCACCTGTCACGTTGTCCCGAAAATATCTTCGGTGGAAGGTGGGTCAAAGGGACTTAATTGTCTAGACTTGACCTCTGTCTACTCCTGTATTGGGAATTGCGTGAAGATATTTATATTTATTATTTATTTATTATTATTTACATGACTTCCCCCAAAATTTTTCACAAAGAACGGATCTCAACCACTTGCATCCATTGACTTCTCACGACATTTTTGAAGTCATCACACAATCACATATAAGTCACGACAGCCTAGTGGTAGGGTGGTCGGAATTTCGAGTCAAGAGACCCGAGTTCGATCTCCAGTTGGTAGGCTCATACCAATGGTAATCAGTTCGTCGAGCTATGTGCCCGGCCCATTGCCACTTCACCACGTGCTGATCCTTACGCCTATATCAGTTAACTTTGTTCTGCTGTGCCATTTCCATACCTCGCTGTGCAACTCTGACTTGTAGTCGCCTAAAAATGTTCAATTAGCATTATTCCATTAGTCCTTTGTGATAAAGCATAATATACCATTTTTATAACAAAGGAAAGTAATATTTGTTGTATAAAACCTCACAAAGAGCATTTTTTTTATCAAAGAGCACCTGAATCTCAAAAGTAAAGATATTATTATATCAAGGATTATGACCCTCATTCGGGAAAGCACTAAAATGTAATAGGGAGATATCATTCCTTTCACTTTATTGTTTTATGAAATAGGGTACAAAAATAAACAAGATCTAGTAATATTTTTAGGATTATCTTCTGTTGTTAAATATACCTGCGTTATTAAATACTTTCTAAAATATTAAATAATTCTTAATTCTAACCAAATTTTCTTTTTACCTTATGTACATTATTATAAAATTGTAAACGAATCGTGCCCATACATTGAATAAATTTAACAGAAAATAACTGAAATGGGTAAGATAGTACTTGTCAGTCTGTAACTAATTAAAACTTATATGTTTGATCAAGGTTGGCGCTAAACCACTAAACGAATTTTGTTTCCATTGTTCAGTGTCTTATACACATTGGCGGGTAGCGAGCTAGGAGGCCAGCAGAGCATATACACTACATTCGTTTTTACACACTTTATATTAGCTTCTGTTGTATGTACTCGTATGTATGTCTGTAACCGTACCATTTTTAACAGTGATAGAGCCACGCATCAGCTTTTGTTGTTGCATGAATGGGCCGGCTCGACCGGAGAAGTACCACGACCTCACAGAGTACCGGCGTGAAGTAGAAGTCTAACAAACTTCTGCGTTTCGTCTGGTGAGTGCAGGTAACAGGAGGCCTATACACCCCCCTCCCCCAATTTTGGGGGCACTCTACCGCCGGTAACGCATCTGCTATGCCTCTGGTATTGCGGGTGTTCATGGGCGGCGGTAATCACTTACCATCACGTGAGCCGCCAGCTCGTTTGCTTTTTCAGTAAAAAAAAAACCAACTTCTTTGGGCGCGATTTTGACCTACTTTAAACGGCCAGATTTCGTTCAAGCTTTGTCGATTTATCGAGGACCGATGACAATATACTAATTTGATAAAAAAAAAAAAATAAGTAAAAGTTAAAAAAACTAAAAAAACACGCTTTTTATAGAAAACCGAACTAAAAAATAGAAAATAAATTTAAATTAAGAATAATGTTAACAATTTCAATAAATATAAATTAATAATAGCGTGAATAAAAACAAATATTTTATTTTAATAAAAGCGAATCTGAATGAAGCGAAAGAGGTATGTAAGGATCGTGACCCCGTCAAGGATTGTGCTTGAAGATAAATAAATATATAAAATAAATAAATAAAAAAAGCGTGGGGTTACTTTTTTTTAAATAAAATAAATTTTTATTCACACTATTACTAATTTATATTTATTGAAATTTTTTATATTATACTTAATTTAAATTTATTTTCTATTTTCTAGTTTGGTTTTATAGACAAAGCGTGTTTTTATTTTTTAATCTATTATTTTTCAGTTGCAGTATCGTAAATGCATATATACAAGAAACTTCACACTTCTTCCTTCAAAAGTCATTAATTCCCGCATTCTCCTCATGCAGTCTCGTAGAGTTAAAGTTTTGAAAAACGCAATCTATCATAAATCTTTCATCATTGGTTAATTTCATTTCCAAATATCATAATGCAAGTTTCAAAGAGGTAAAGCTTTTTTAATTTATTCACGATAATTCCTCTTTATATACCTAGTCAGGTCATAAATTCTGTCACATGTTTAAACTAAAATAATTAAAACAAGTTTATTCAATATGTAACTATTTATATACCAAAATGAACTTAACAAAACATAGATTCTTATGACACTAAAGTTTATTTAAAATGACCTCCGTGATTTTGAATACAGGCCTTCAATCTGTGCGGCCAGTCGTCTATCGCAGCACAAACGTGGTCCATGTCAATATCGGCGGCTGCCTTAATCAAGGATGTCTTGAGTGACTCCAAATTGGGATGAGCCTTTGAGCACGCCTTTTCCTCCAAGTGTTGCCATATCTTGTAATCTAATGGATTCAAATCTGGACTGGAGGAGGGCCAGTCTTCGTGCCCGATGAAGTCGATTTCACGCGCCGCCAGTCAGTCTAGTGTGCTCTTCGCTCTATGAGCTGGCGCCGAATCTTGTTGGAATACCCAGTGCCTGTTATTGAACATGGTATGAGAAACAGGTTCCACAAGGTTTGTCAGGACTGTATTTTGATACACAACTGCATTCGTTTTTACACCTTTCTCGCAAAAATGTACCTCTGTTAAGCCCCAATAAGAAACTCCCAACCATACCATGAGCGAGGATGGAAAATGACCCTGTTGGACACGCGGAATACGGTTGCTCGCTTCTTCACTACTGTGTGCGTACACCTTATCATTTTGTTTGTTGTAGCTCTCTTCTACGGTAAAAAATTTTTCATCCGAAAAAAGAATTTCCCGATATTTTTTTCCCGCGTACCGCTTTAACAATAAATAGATAATAACTAAACGTCGAACGAACCAATTACGTTCTAATTTCAATTGATGATTTTTTCTTATTATGGCCTGTAACTGCGAAGAAATAATGTAAATTTGATTAGACGTTAGACGATTAGAACTCATGTGTGTGTAAAAATATTAACAGGCGAACAAAGTACAGGTAATAGATAGCAGTACCAGGTAGGAAAGTTCCAACATCACTCAACATTTTTCTTAAGTTGGCTGTATGTCATTAAATCCAAGAATTTGTTCCTTTTAAACGACACTATAGAATGGTGAAATACTCTATCAAGGCAAGGAAAACTACTTTTCAAAAATCTAATGATGCAGTTTAATTTTCATCAAAATCGGACTAGAGACACCTTTAAGCACTTTTCTCTATTACTTATTGTTTCACATTTCGCAATCAACGCCAGTTGAAAAATTTGAGATATAGAGGTATTTAAGATTTACAAGTATCTTAAGTAAGTAAAAAAATAGAGGCTTTAAAGTGAATTAGTTCCAGTGCGAAAAGATTCCTCCATGGGAGAGGACGCATCATCCCCTACTACTCCACCTTCAAGATCACATGGGCGGAAGTAAAGAAGAAAGGTGCTCAGGGAAGTGGTTCGTCAACCGCATAGCAGTTAGGCTCGCCGTGGCAGATCTGGGTGTGGCCCCACAACTTTTAAAGCTAATAACTTTTTGACCGCGGAAGGCAGGTAGAACGGCTCTACCCCTGGTGGGTCCACCAGCTTCCCCAGCAGCGCATTCATCATGCTCTTGCGGGGGCTACGTTACAGCATGATGTAATAACACATATCCTCTTCCACAGCAACTATGCCTTAGTTGTAGAGGGCCAAAACATCGGTGATATTTTCTGCATTAAAAAGAGATAAAGATACAGTAAGATTTAAAAAAAAATTTTGGAATTGGGTCACTAGTTTTCTCACAGACCGGAGCATCAAGGTCGTAGTTGATGGTGCATGCTCGGACTCCAACGTCTGTGAACGCTGGTGTCCCACAAGGCTGTGTGCTATCGCCAACCATGATTCTTCTGTATATCAATGATTTGTTACAAATTAGTAACATTCATTGCTATGCAGACGACAGCACTGGTGATGCCTTTTATACCGGCTGTGCCAATATTTCTCGGGAACACGTCGACGAGTACCGGAACAAACTTGTGTCTGAAGTCGAGATTTTGATAGACAAAATCTCGGACTGGGGCCGACAAAATTTAGTCCAGTTCAACCTTAAAAAGACACAAGTTTGCGCGTTTACCGCAAAAAAGAAATCCTTCGTCGTATCACCTCGTTTTGAGAGCACTCCCCTAGTTGCCTCAGCCAGCATAGGAATCCTTGGCGTCGACATATCGAGTAACATTCAGTTTCGCGGTCATTTGGAAGGTAAGGCCAAATTGGCCTCTAAAAAGCTTGGCGTGCTCAGTAGATCGCGACAGCACTTCATGCCGGCCCACCGCTTGCAACTTTATAAGGCGCAGGTTCGGCCGCACATGGAGTACTGTTCTCATCTTGCCTCCCTCTTCTATAAAAAAAAAAAAAAACTTTTGCCTGTGCCTTGAATTGCCCGTTGCCTAATGACTGTCGTTTAATAGCGAAATAACAATCTCGAAAAATGAGACTAAAATATGACTAAAATTAGAAAGAAATGTGATTAACATAACATATTATTATGGGATATTTGTTTAAATGTTCTCGTCTGGTTGCATACAAATAAAATTACATGAAATAAGATATCTAAAAAAACATCAATATAGAATAAATATTTATTACAGACGGAAACCCTCCGCAGGGAAGACCAGACGGCCGAAGGTTTGGGCGGTAGCGAGATAAACCGACGGTCTATAGGGGCAGTATGCAGATTATTATTACTGTTATATCTTAACGCAGAGTTTCCAACGGGGTAGCCAGAAACAACGGATCGCCAAGTGTGACGATCATTATACCTTTTTCATTTATGTATCCGAGTATCCTTGTCCCTTCCTGGCCTTCCGGCCTCTGCCCCTTCTATTGTTATATTTATTTTGCGCTGTATATTTTACCTCATGTTTAATGCATGTAGATCGAGAAAAGTAAAGAGATGAATTTATTTCCACTTTTACGAAGTCGCGAGACAATCCTAGTTATTTATAAACTAGAACATAATACTTTTAAAAGTTTTAAAGCTTTGACATTTATTCTTTCTTTTTAGTACCATTAGCCGTAGAGATAATTGATCTGTTAAGAGTTTCTAAAGTAATTGTATCCGGTGTTAGTAGCCGATATTAAAGAGAGGACTGGTTCATTGACAGTTTAACATCGACTTGCAGCCAGTATTTATAGTATATATCTACAAGGCGCAGGTCTTGATAACAACTTTATTCAAAAACAAAGATAGTGGTATATGTGTAACACATACTAAATTTGTTAATAGTGTATCTACATAGGTTTAGATTTCTAAAAACCTAACTTTGTAGCTTTATAGTAACATTTAATATACGTTTGTAATTAATATAGAATAACAATAATAAATAATAAATAAATAAATAACTTCACGCAAGTCCCACGCAGGGGTAAACAGAGGTCTGGTCTAGACAATTAAGTCCCTTCGATTCAAATTCCACCGAAGATATTTTCGGGACAACGTGACAGGTGGTGAGCCCGTCGCCATCTTTATATCCAAGCAAACGATTCGTACATAAGTTTTTTAAATAACCCATTTGTACGAGCCTGCCACCTGGCGATGGAACTCGGGTCTCTCAATTCGAAATTCCGACCACCCAACCACTCGGCTATCTTGACGATCTAGAATAACAAATTGATTTAACTATTTATAACAGGTTGGAATGATTGTTTAATGCTAAACAATCATTACTTCATGACTCACTCTGGTTTCGCATGGATAACAGAACGCATTTTTTTCCTACGGGCTTGATTAAAATGTTAATAGTCACACTTTTTTTATCTTTACCTTATGCATTCACGATGCCGCCATTTTAACCTTTTTTTTTACCAAAGCTTATTAGGGACAACATGACAAGTGGTGGCCTATCGCCGGCTTAGTGGCCAAGCTATCATTTATAGTATTATACATAAATATTTATATATTCATTTAAACATTCATAACTCGAGTATAAACATTCATATTCATCACACAAATTTTAACCCCTAGCGGGATTCGAACGCGCAATCTTTAGCTTCGAAGGTAGGTTCATTAACAATTCGGCTATGGGACAATGACCGTCATGTATCAGTTAATTTATATAAAACCGTAATTAATTATTCAGCTGAACTCTTGAAACAAACCATCCAATAATGAAAACAAAATGAAAATTCGTTAGTTTTCGAGTTTATCGCGTATAGACGGACAGACAGACGTTATAGAATAAATGAAAGTTTTATTCTGTAATAAAATAATGAAAAATTCTTTTCTCATACTTACTATATAGATCGGTGTCTGAAGTTCAAATTAACATTCTTTAAGTTCAGCGCCCAGGGAACAAGATTAATGATAGACAGCATCTGAAGTAATGCAACCCGTTTATACGTGTATAGTATAAAACGGAAAATACTTCATTTAAATAACTTCATTATAAAAAATAATATACGTATGAATTCATAAATAAAAAAATATCTTCACGCAATTCCCAATACAGGGGTAGACAGAGGTCTAGTTTAGACAATTAAGTCCCTTCGACCCACCTTCCACCGAACATATTTTCGGGACAACGTGACAGGTGGTGAGCCCGTCACCGTCTTTATGTCCAAGCCAACGATGTAATTCGTACATAAGTTTTGAAAAACCCATTGGTACGAGCCTGCCACCTGGGGTTCGAACTCGGGTCTCTTGACACGAAATTCCACCCAACCACTCGGCTATCGTGACTTATAAGCATTTATGTTAACATATTACATTTTTATTGACCGTGTGGTTACGGTGTAAGAATATTGCCACTCCCTTTCTTCCCGTGGGTGTCGTAAGAGGCGGCTAAGGGAAACAGCCTTGATTAATGTTACAGCAACCGATAGATGGCGGGAAAACCATCTCTAAAAATATCAGACCAAAATAATCAGTCCAAGATGGGCAGCAGCGTCTTAGGTTCGAGAGGTCTGCTATTGCGATCGCCAATCCGCCTGCCAGTGTGGCGATTATGGCAAATCCTCCCTATGGGAGAGGACTTTGTCTTACTTTAACAGGCCCTTATGTATGGATGTACATAAGGTAAATATTATTTTAAATTTAATATATATAAAAATACAATGTTGTTAAAAACATTCTTCATGTTTTCCTTTCAAATTAATTGTTTTGTAATGTCTTGATTATATTTAAATAAGCAATATATATATAAATAAACAAAAGCAAAGCAAAATATGTAAAGCAGTTATTATGTAAAACTTCAGACTATGTCTCCTATTCCTTCCCAATTTTAGATTTTTGTTATTATATTTTTTTAATTTTTTTTTATTCTGTAGGTATAATAAGAGGCGATTGGCTTCCGATATAATGAAATAGACTAATATGTTTCAATATGTGTTGTTTGCTATTTGTTGTTAAACTTACCTTATAAACCAGTAAACAATCTGTAACACTTTATATCTGCTATAATATAATAATACTATGCTCGTCAAGTTCGGCATGCATATTAGTGATCATTATACCAGCCACCTTACGCTTCAGACCTTGCAGCTAATACCAACTTTTGGTCTGATGCTTTTTTTCGTTTGATGTTCGCTGCTTATCCGTAGCCACTGCGATTAGCCATTGTATGATTAGTATACCAAACGAAAAGCCTTCATGCTTTTCGTTTGGTAACATATAACACACAAGGGTGGGAAGTAGGTTATAAGTTTCTTTACTTTGATGAATCTATCTCGGTCGACGTGTATTTGGGATGTTGCCCCAAGCAATGATCTCTGAACAAGGCGCCGTAGCCTTGAGCATTATGTTATATTGTCGACGTAGTTCGGTGGAAGCATACACTTTTAACATATTTCTTAACATTTGGTAGTATTATATAAATTAAATATTATAGAATAATAATGTGTTGCCAAAATTATTTATAAAAACAAATATAAAATATCTTCACGCAATTCCCAATACAGGGGTAGACAGAGGTCTAGTCTAGACATTTAAGTCCCTTCAACCCACCTTCCACCGAAGATATTTTCGAAACAACGTGACAGGTGGTGAGCCCGTCTTTATGTCCAAGCCAACGAAATAATTTGTACTTAGGATTTTAGAAAAACCCATTGGTACGGCCACTTGAGGATCGAACTCGGGTCTCTTGAAACGAAATTCCGACCACCCAACCATTCGGCTATCGTGATTATTTATTATTTATAGGAATGCTAAATATGAATTAACTAAAGAGAGCGCTATAACGTCTCTCAAACTTTCGAAACAAAAGTTTCTCAAAGAGTTTACTCTTCCAACATCTTGTAGAGTGTGACAGACAAGACAATGCTTTTAAACAACTCATCTGTAGAAAACACAGTGTAGGCTAACACATATCACGTAAGTACTGTACATTTTTTGTTGTGAAGACAGTTCTTGTCCTAATTTTAAGAATTACGCAATAATCACAATTTATTGATTTAAAAAAGCATGTACAATTTGCAGTTTTAATGTTAAGGGCATTCATCATCATCATAACGGCCTGTAAAAGTCCACTGCAGGACATTGACATCCATCACAGACATTCCTTAAGGTTAACGGTGGGTTTGCCGCAATCGACACGCTTGCGAAGCGGACTGGCGATCGCAGTACCAGATACTATGCAACTTAGACGCTGCTGCCCGTCATAGGTCTGGTGAATTTATGTCCAGTATCTTTCTGTTGCCATCTTACCTGCCGCATCATTCGATAGCTAACCGAAATAAGCGTCAATATCCTAATGGTTTGGGATGCGGACCGCGGAACATAACGCAGGTTCGAGCCTGCCATTCCACTATTTTCGTGAACCAACTCCAGACACAAGTAGTGCAGCTTAGTTTGAGTAGTTATCAGCAATACTAGTAATGTTATTTGACATTGCTAGTATTCTTTTTTATATATAAAAAAGAGAAAGAAAAAAAAGAAATAGTACGTAAGGCATTTATTTGCAGAAATAACTAGGAGTATAAGTGTTGAAGAAGTCAAAAAATATTTCGTAGTAGTCGAAATATATGATAATAGAAAAAAAAAATTGTTGAAACATGAACATGACATAGCTATTTAAAGATATCTCTTGGTGAGTACTGAAGTATTAATTTTATTTATAATTTTAATTTATTATTCTTAGCGTAAAGTCCAACAATAAGAACATTGTTAAACCGTAACCGTAATGTCTTAATGGAATTTATCAGTGAGTATCTACGTACCACCGGTAGCAGAAACGAAAGTAATAGTCGACATATTCAACTGAAGAAGGTTTGTTCGTACGCACCAAACTGGGCTAGCCTATTCTCAATATCACACTGATTTTATCCCCAACCACAGATTTGCCTTCATTGAATTTATATGGAATATTAGTCATAGTTCAAACTAAACAACAAGTATTGGCATACTAAAAATTACATTATTACATGTATTGTGGTATCTTTGTTATTTCCGATTCTATGACTCAGTCATCCTAGTAATATATCCCTACCTATTTATATATTTATGAGAAAGATATTTATTTATATTTCATCTTTATACAAATTATTTGTTTTTCAACAGAACTTCTATTAATACAATAATACGTCATAAAATAAAGGTCATTTAAAGTATCACTTGTATTTCATTGACAACTTAATAAATTTTTAAAAAGGCAACAAATAAAAGAGAAAAACGCAAACAATTACTGAGGGCAAATAAATTTTGGGGCGTGCTGCCGAAACGACTCCCGCAGGGACTCTAAGTCGTGAACTTTGTGATTACGTTGCGGCTTTATAAGCCTGTTATGTTTTTCGTTGGAAGTATGATAGCTTATGGCATCCTTAAGGTCCTGTTATAAACTATAAATTAAGTTAACTCATAACTATTCAGGTAACGAAAAAATAACATTAAAACAACCTAAATAACGACAAATAATAGACAGAGGTTTAGACGATTAAGTTCTTTCGACGAAGAACCGAAGTCGTTTTTGGGACGTGACAGGTGGTGAGCCCGTCGCTGTGTTTGTGCGCATGTTAACGATATAAATCTTACATAAGTTTTTGAAAAAACCCATTAGTTGCCTAGCCTTGGGGATTGAACTTGGTTTCTTGACTCGAATTCCGATCACCCATACTCTCGGCTATCGTGACTCAAACTATTACTATTAATACTCTCTTTAAATTTATAGCTACGATTATGGACTATATAGAAGACACGAGATTGATCCTGAGGAAGACAGGTACATACAGTTTTTGCAAAGTTATGTTTGATTTGGATTGTTAGCTTGCATATTAAAACGGCTTCGTTGAAACGTGATTCGGAGAAAATCCTTTCCCTCTGCCTCCTGGCTAAAAGCGCTGGAACACGGTCGGAACAATTCTGCGCCGTAGCTTCCATTTTCACGTGGACAACGGACGGCCGGTCTAACGACCGTTACTAACTTCCTTCATCAGTCGATTTTAAATTGATAACATTGGTTAATAAACAATTACAATTGTCTATGCACTTTGGTATATTATAAACACGCACATAATACATTTCACTCAGTTATAATAATCCTTAAACATCAAGACCAAAATTAAAAGTGTTAATAAGTAAGTAAAGTACGTTAAGAATATATATTAATAAATATTAAGTAGTTTAGTATACCTGCTGACCTCGTGAATAGACCAGTAGAGCGCGCGCTAAGAATGTTTGTACAGCAGGAGTAGCATGAATTCCTAAGGAGACAAATTACTCCAGTGCAGCAATGACCTACTTCGGTCACAGCCACAGAGCAAAATAGCATTCCTTTTTAACTTCTTATTTTAAAATAAAACGAACACGTTTTTTCCATTGCATTATAATGATATTATTCTGATAATATTTACTACTACTAATTGTTAAATTAAATATTTATTACTACTTATTAATATTAACTATATTATTTTTCATAAATTGAAATGGATATTAAGGGAAAAAGATGGTTTCAATTGTGATAAAATTTGTTTAAAAGCGATAATTTTTTTATTATCTTTCTTTTAGTGACTTAGCAGATAGTAAAATTTAATGCTGCTACTACTAACTGCCATTTTATTTAAACTGATACCTTGCATCACAGATCTCGTATTTTCCGAGAGAGCGTTGCCGCTACCTGCGGGTATCTTTTTCCAATTTCAAGACTTGATTTTCTCACTGAAGAATTAAGGTTCCTTTCTTCTAAGTAAAACTTCATGATTGTCGTACGCTTATTAATGGTATTTATTACTTGATTATTTACTGATATTTTGATTTTTTTACCTTTTTATTAATTACCATTACACTGGCATACATTTTTCATCTTTTTAGCAATTTTTTTAGTGATTTTTACCAAGATGTTTTTTATTTATTGTGAATATATAATAGGTTGAACCGTTATGTACCCTGCGTTTAAACCGAGTCCCGATAATGCCGAGAAGTGAAATCAAGCTGTTAAAATTAACACTGATTTATAATGAGTTTTAAAATAATTACTTTCTTACGTCTATAATGAAAATAAAAAATGTTATACGTGAAACTATTAGCACAAACGAAAGCATGATTCGCTATATACATAACTATGTAGTACTGATAGTAACTACTGGAAGGTTTCCGTTATAACTAAGTGGAGCTCTAGGGGATTATAGAATGGATTATAGGTGGCCTAATGGATATTAGTCGCCTTTTACGACACCCACGGTAAGAAGGAGAGTCACACATTCTTACGCCATTATTACACGGCAAGTTTTCAAGTTACACTTTTTCTATAAATAAATAATATCTTCACGCAATTCCCAATACAGGAGTAGATAGAGGTCTAGTTTAGACAATGAAGTCCCTTTGACTCACCTTCCACCGAAGATATTTTCGGGACAACGTGACAGGTGAGCCCGTCGCCGTCTTTATATCCAAGCCAACGATATAATTCGTACATATCTTTTTGAAAACCCCATTGGTACGAGCCTACAACCTGGGGATCGAACTCGGGTCTCTTGACTCGAAATTCCGACCACCCAACCACTCGGCTATCGTGACTCTTAATATCTCGGATATCGTTACACTTTTTCTACTTAAATTATTTAATAATTACTACTTATTTAACTATCATATTTAATATGCTCCCATAAATTTATCTATCCAATACTATTGACCTGGAGTGTGATTGCCAAGTGTTGGGTGATTAAAATTCTAGTTAAGAGTTCGATCTCCAGGTGACAGGCTCGTACCAAATAAACACATCGTTGACTTGGATATAAACATGACGATGGGCTTACCACTTGTCACGTTGTCCCAAAAAAGTCTTCAATGGAAGAGTCGAAAGGACTGAACTGTCTAGACCTCTTTTTAACCCTGTATGTGGAATTGCGTGAAGATATTTATATCAATACTATTGACCATTTAAAAAGCCTTTAGAGTTTGTATCTTTACTGACTCTCCATAATAGCAAACTGTCAGGAACGAATCGTTAAGCTAAATAATCTTAAGGAAAGTTAAAAGTAACGTTTAGGAAAGTGAAAATATAATTAAATGATTTAATTAATTTAATGTGTCTTAAATCAAAAAATATTTTAATACAATTTAAGATATATTTTCAAATTTAGATTTGAAATCTACGAAAATTTTCTGTTGCACGCTGGCTGCTATGATATTACCTCTGCTTTTCCGATTACTGCTAATCAGAGATCACTGCGGAATATCCCTGGAATAAGAAACGTGAGCAACGCCTCTTACATTCTTATTGCTTGTAATGAGATTAAAAAATTTCGATGGATGGTACGTGTGGTATTATATAACCAGATTTTGTAAAATAAAATAACCCTTTTTATATTATATGGGATAAATATTAAATGAATCAACAAAAAAATATCTTCATGCCATTTCCGATCCAGGTTTAGACAGAGGTCTGCACAATTAATTCTTATCGTCCCACCTTCCATCGAAGACCTTTTTTTGGACATTGAATGAATCGATTCAAATAACGCCAGTAAGAGGCTTAAATGCCCGTGAATTTGGCTCAAATTCTTAATTTTTGTGTCATTGACTCTTCCTTATTATTTGTTTTAATTCCCGAAAAAAGTGCGGATCCATGGGATCCCCATGTGGTGTAGTTTCCAAAAGAATTGTATCGTATACTGGTAGTAGATGCTGATACAAGAAGGGCCACTTTATTACTCGCTCAAAGGTGAAACTTATCAACGTGGAAATGCACCAAGAGTTCTTGGTATCATGCCAGAGTAAATATAATGTATTTTTATATAGAAAGAATAAAAAACTCTTATGAAAAATAATAATGTAGAATATGTCGCCTGAATTCTAGATTATTGTGGTGTGTGGCTCTCCCGTGCTATATTAACCACAATGGAAGCCTGATGTCGCCCGTTTAAATGACAGTGCTTTATTGTCGCTGTAGCTGCGTCAGATTTTCCAGTAAATCTAAACTGATGCAGCAGCTAAACAGTTTTAATTAAATTTGAATTTTGACGTGAAATCTCTTGTCATCACTTTTTCAAAAATCAAATTTTTCAATTTGTCAAAAATCAAACAAAAATATGAGTTACAGTATGGTATATACAAATACATTGTACCTTAGTCGCTGCTACCTTTCAAGGTTCTGTTGAATTTTAGTCTAGTGCTTTTCGAGATGGTATATCCGACTATAACCAATGTCTTTTTAAGGCCTTAGTAGCCTTAGTGTACTCGTAATGTGGAATTTAATCGTAGTCGCGGGGGGTGCAACGCAATAATAATCTAATTAGTTTGAATAATCTTATATGTATATAATCTTATATTTAACCACGGGGATCGAACTCGGGTCTGTTGACTCAAATTCTA
Source organism: Sericinus montela (assembly GCA_029286605.1). Lineage (NCBI taxonomy): Eukaryota > Metazoa > Arthropoda > Insecta > Lepidoptera > Papilionidae > Sericinus > Sericinus montela. Next base: position 3,574,422 of record JAGSMR010000040.1, read on the forward strand.
ATAGCTCAACCACTAGGCTACTGTTAGCATTATTAATATTTATTATTCCTTAGCTTGTTTTTCATCCTACTTCATTTACTTTTAAAAAATTAAAATAATTATAACAATACAATTAAGTTTTAAAAATTGGTTGATTTTCTCATTGATAATTAAACATATTCTATGGTATTATTAAAATACAGAATAGTATAAAATAAAATGAAAAAAAATAATAATGGGAATTCAATTTTTATGATATATTTACTTTAGTGCAAGAGATGTCCAGAGAGAGAGAGAGAGAGAGGAACAAAGTTAAACAACAATTTGATTCTTCTTTATTAATTACTCATTACTGAATGTTCTCAATTATAGTTGCTTGTCGGTTATTCTATTGTTTGAAATATATAGTAATCGAAATATATAGTACTCACCATTATAAATAAAAGAAATAGTTATAAACTGAGTTATTAAATACTCTCTTACATGCATGATATTTTTTTAATTAAATATTTATCTTCACTACAAGATTTATTTATGTTCTAAGTAGGTACTAAAGCGACATTAATCTCTAGACATCGTGACTAAAGATAATTGCTTTGCGAATTGAATTAATTTCTTCAGTTAGTGTTTTACGATACAGTTTTGCTATTTATTTGATTGCGATATTAATTTACTTTTAGAGCTATTTTACGCTTCATTTATTTTAAAATTACCGTAGTCTATTTGCTTTATATTCTCGTAATTGAAAAATAATCATAATAAAACAAAACTTGCATTTAATCTGTCTACGAACATTTATTATAATTGGTACGTTGGTACATTTATATCTTAGAAGTGTGGAAAACTATACATAATCATAATATTATGAGTATGTATATATAAAAATGAGATACGAAATTGCTTCACCCATCATTATTACTACATTGTAATGTTGTTCTCAATACGTACAAGACAATATTTATAATACATTTTATAATATTAGGAGGCATTTTTTATTCACGCTTTGTTTTGTACTTTGACATCATAGATTGTATTAAAACAATACCTACTCTATGAACGAGAAATGACACGTATCAAAATTAATATAACCACTATATTATATTCTGTACCTTTATAAATCAATGAGAAAATAAATATTCACTAAGTTTAAATCATAGATAATATAGTTTTAATATGTGTCCCTCAATTATATACTTATTATCTATGAATCTCTCGTACCCAAAATTATCAAATAAAATTGTAAAAAATTTCGTTATTTGTATTTGAGATGATTGCAGTAGAAGATTGCCAAAATAAATTAAACAATAAAAAAGACACAGTTCGAGAATTTGTAGGAAAAGTGAAAATTGTTCTTGTCGATACACCTACAAAAGTATACTTACGTAAGAGATGTTTGGCGGCCTTTATAACCTTATCGCAAATGTTAATTGGAATAACTAATATGATGATGTTATTCTACGTTTTGAGTTTTAAGTCGGAGCTACTTTCTAATTTGCATGTATTTTTATGCTCGGTTGGGGTTAGAAACTAATTTCAAAATAATTCTAATTTTCTTTCAAAATTAAAAGCAGTAACATTTTATTATAATTTCCAGTTTCAATTATGCATACCATTAGGGATATTAAGTCTCAATGATTTAAATGGATCATCGATTCCAATGAGTCTGAGAGACAAAAAATTTGAACATGTGTTCTTAGAAACCTTTGGCCTCATATGTTGTTTAATTGGATCTATATTAATTTGTTTTGAAACGGGATTCAAAATCAAATTAAATATTCATGCTATTTTAGGTGAGTTTATTGTTTTTATTTGTTTATTTTACAAAAGATATTTTAATCAGCCTATTTAGCTATTTCTTCTTTTCTATTTTATTACCTTCAAAAATTTACCAGTACAGGGATAGTCAGAGATCAAGATAATTAAGTGCATTCGGCAAACATTTTACAAGGGACTTGCCAACAATTGTGTACACTAATACATAAGCACATACGAGCACACATACTATCTTAAAAAGTGTAACAATCATTTGCATGTGTATAACTTTATCTTTTAAAACTTGCTATTTCTGTGTTGTCTCTATGACTTGTATAATTTTATAACATAACTAACTTTCACTCGTGACTTCCTCGTATAGTTTTGAAGTTCCTCCGAGATCCTTTAATTTTTACAGGAAATATTAATCAAAGGAATTAGAGGAAGTAGGAAATATTATTCATGATAAAAAAATAATTAGTCGGATAAAACTATAAAAATATAATTAAAATAAACTCTGTACTAAAGCCAACTTTTCGTATGATGATCCCAAATGGAAGGATCCATATGGGTATAAAATTGTCACCTAATTCGAATTCTAGTAATTCAAACCCAACTTAGCTTTTACGTATCTTTCATCAAAAAATCATTTTTTTTCATTCAGGAATTATAGCAGCCTGTCTAGTTCTGCTAAGTGGCATCACTGGCTTATGCTCCTACGGTAAAGGTATTTGTGCGACATATACGAAGTATATCCATGTTATCACTGGGGTGATTGGTTTCCTTATGTCATCTTTTTGTTTTATTTCCGGTCTTTATACACCAAATTTTGAAAGATGGGTTCCGCAATCGAGTGTTACATATTTTTTAGGAATATTTTGTTTTATGTACTCACTTGTTATTGCGATTGCGTCTTTTAAGAATTTACTAAAGGTTTAGATAACAAAATTTGTTATTTTTGTAGTTATAAGTACATGTTATATGCAGAGAAGAAAATATGACGAGTACTTTTTTATGAGAATGGACGCTGTATTTATAACTAGATATCACTTATGAATATCAATAATCTGTAATATCATATCCTGTTGTATTCTGGAGGTGGCTTCTTAATTTTCCATTTCTAATCAATTATTAAACGGTACTTCAATAAGCAGGTTTTACTGGCGTCTGTAATAACTTACTTTTAGTTGAGTGACGTTAAATATTGTGGAGAAAAATTTTAAAAGTAGTAAAAAGTTATCTCATCTGGTAGTCAAAATAATATTACTCTATTTTCTTCACGTAGTTGTAGTAAGAGGCGCCTAAATAATCTGATATTGCAATAACGCAACGGCGAATGACTGTAGCGGGAAAAACATTTCGAAAAATTTTCCAGATCAAATTTATGCCATTGACGGGCAATAGCGTCTAAGATGGGAGTTGTTTGGTACTGTGTTTGCCAATCCGCTTCCAAAACGTGTCGATTATGGTAAATTTTCCTAATAAGATAAGGCTGTATCCACCTATGAACTTTAACAGGCCGTTGAAAGGAAAAAGATGAAATAAAGTATATATAGGAAAGAAGATTAGGCACTGTGGAGGCTTGCCTTACCTTATTGTTCTTTATACGGGATAACCAACTCGAAAGATACCAGACAAATATTAAGGCGACCGTCGATTGGCAGTAGCGTCAACGATGTAAGGTGTCTGGTATTACGATCTCCAATCCGCTAGCCAAGCGTGGCGGTAATGATAAACATCTTTAATGCACAGGCCGTTTAGTAGTTAGTAGCCTTCGGAAATAGAAACGTATCACGTACGTGTACTATTTAAAACTTCTTCAAATTCTAAGTTCCACTTTCTTCAAGTCGTTTATTATTTATATAGATTTTTTATAACGTAATGAGAGATTATAAAATTTAGAATACATGTCTTGAATTAGTCACCATAAATGTTTATCCAACTACGAGGGTTCCAATGAGCGGACTTAATGCCTTGTGGCATGGCTGTAGACAATGTAAGGTGTAGACAATAAAGATTAAATAAATAAGGAATAACTTTATTTAGATCTACTTAAATCTTTTCATAAAAAAATCTTGATATTTTTGCCCTGCCTAAAGTTATTGTTAATAAATACAAAGGTGGTTTTGATTAAAGGTGGTTTTGATTGTGAAACACGGTACCTTGGTCTGTTCCAACCACGGCACGCTGACGAGGTACGGGTATAAATCCCACCCGAGTCAATTGATTTTAAATTTGTTGATTTAAGTACAGTAAGGTATATAGAGAAGCTCAACATTGCTTGAATTTAAAAAAAATCACGAAGATGTAAAATGTAGTACTTTTTTTATTTTAAACTAATATTTTCTATAGTTTGATTATGTGCTCTAATATACTACAAAATGACAAGGCAATAATATCGTGTCTCTTTATTTAAACATATCAAAAAAGATTACAAATTCATATTAGTAATTAGGAATTTGAGATTCTGTCTATTTTATTCTGGTTCACAGTTACTGATGTTCTGGTCGAAATCTATATTAGTACAGATTTATAACACAATTACACAAATAATTTTCAGTTTTTTTGTAGCTTACTTATCTGTAATATCTTTAAAAAGTAATCGTAGAATTTAGGATGCCATAAGTTTGGTAACAATATGACTATTTCTTTATAAAATTCGATGCTTTTGAGAAGAAAGTTATAAAAGGATTGATAATAATTATGAACGTGAAGGCAGCTGTGAAAGCAATAAGGGCATAAGTGAATTCGGGGGATGCCCAATTTTTGAAAAAGTTTTTATCAAACCCATAACAAAGGCTTATAGAAGATGCAGCAAAAGCGACAATTCCAAAACAAATATGCGTCAGCTTGGAGATGTTCCCGTTGAAAATTTTGCGGAATTCATAAGCGTAGAGGGAAGTTAAGCCGTTTAGCAGACTGGCTACTGTAAAGACCATTGCCACCAACGCTGTAAGGAAGGATAAGTCAATTAATATTTATTTACTTTGCAAATAATAAATAACAAATATACTAAACAACTATTTTTTAAACTTGAAAGCAAAAATAATGTGTAACTTAACGAAGTTTATATATTTTAATTAATAACACTTAAAGTACTCTCTCGTAAAAAAATATTGTAAGTAAACTGAATATTCAAAACATAAAAAAATATTTAGTAGTACGTTTGACGAAATTTAATTTTATATTTATATTTTGTTTTGTTTGAGTTTTATTTTAATAAAGATATCCTCTTAAAGAAATTTCTAAATTTATGAATGATCTAGCTTTATGTAATCTTGGGCATTCTCAAAAAAACAAAGGCAAATTTTACTTACCAAACTGGCCATGATAAGTATTCCAGTTTACTTCTTTATCCAGAATCTTAATAAAACTTCCAGCAAGAGCAAGGACTGATCCCAAAATTTGTAATATCCAATGAGCTCGACGTTTATCAACAAGCCGAAGCTTTGCAGACCATCCATTCTCTGATGATAGACTTAGAATAGCCTCAGCCATGAGCAGCTGATACTGAAGAGAAAACAATATTTCATAACCAACATTGAAAAATTTATATAACAAATATGTGCAAGAAATATGATTCCGACTAGTTTCGTATAAATTATTACTTTGACATTTATTTTTAAATTACAATTTTATACAATATAATATATATGACAGTTTAACTTTTCCATTACAAGTTCATAGTTAATATTGAAAACTTACCCCCATAACGCAGAGAATAATATGTATCGAAGTTATTCCAACAGGTAACCCATTTCGCAAAGCAAACAATAGGGATATTCCTACAACTATCCCAATTAAAATGTGAGCTAACAGATTCAACGTTGATTGAAAAATGTACAAATTGTAATTTATGTCTCCTTGTGATCCAGTTTTGTTATCATTTTTGGCACTATTTGTAACTGATTCTGGATCAGGAGTGAAATTAGATTCGACAGTATTGGGTGGCATTTTTAATATGTTAACTTTGAGAGACACTGGTTAGGAGTGTAACAGTAAATATTCATGATTTTATTTATAGTACGCGTGAAAAAAGATAGCGAATGATGTCTGACTTTATCATTATCGATTTGAAATATAAACTCGCTTTAGATAAATTAGAATTTTCGATATGAATACACATTTAACCAAACTAGATTAGATTAAAAAATACCAAAAGCAATTATCTTCAAAGATAACCTAGTGATACTTCATATTTCCCCGGCATATAGATCATACTATAGTTATAAGGAAATGAGATCAATTATTGCTTTTTTTGTAAAGTTGTTATTGAAAAAGTTACTTCGCAACACTCCGCACGCAAATATAAAAAGGTATATGTTACCTGGTCCGAAGAGAGAAGAGCACCACTCTCCCTCTCACAGATGCGTGCACTAATTCCACTGTATGCTCCACCACCACCACTACACTCAAACCAGGTAACATATACCACCACCGAAAACGCGACACGTGTTTCGCCTCAAAACAAGGCATTATCAAGCGAGTAGACTCTACGATGAGCGACCGCAGAGAAAAAGCATTTATAAGTAATTTTTAATAAATGCCTATTTTGCGTAATAATGCGTAATAGGGTTCATGTTATTTAAATTATGAAATGAAATGTTACTCGTCTTCGGTTTTGTTAATTTCCAGCAAAGTTAATGTACTCAGCACAATGACTGTATACATTTAACAGGTTTTGCTTTGTAGTTATATACATATAATTATTCATACGGACATATATTCAATTACTTATGCGGACAAAGACATCTCCCGTGACGGTTTAATTACGGGAGAGTAGGTCAGTCACGGGCGGTGAGACAAGCTAGTGAAACCACTCAGGATACCGATGGTACGTGGGTTGAGCGACAACGTGACAGATGGTGAGCCCGTTGCCGTGTTTATGTCCAAGCCAACGACATAATTCCTACATAAGTTTTTGAAAAACCATTGGTACGAGCCTGCCACCTGATTACCTGGGGAGTAAAAATTTATTTTCTATTAAATTCTATGGTGTGGTTATTGTATAAGAATATACTCCCTCTTTCCTCTCATTTTTTGTAAGGGGTTTTTATAAGAGACGGCAAAAGGAAACGCCTTCAATATAACATTGGATACCGATAGGTGGCAGGATAATCATATCGAAAAATACTGGACCAAAATTCAGCAGACGGGTGACGGGCAGTAGCGTCTAAGGAGTAAGATGTGAGCGTGTCAATTATTTCAAATCCTCCCTTATGCCAGAGGTCTATATTGAATTAAACTTTGATAAGTCATTATTTTCTTTTAGGTATGTGTATAATACCGAATATAAATGAGTAGACTACGCTTAGACTTTTGTGTTGTTCGAGTAAGGATATATATTGATTATTAGATCTCACTAAAGATAAGCTAACATATACCGGTCCATGGCAAAAGCACTGTTTACTTCAGTCTATGCCTGCCAGTGATAAACTGTCTCTTAGATTTGTTTATTATGAAGGCAAATGAAACTTATTTGAAACTGCAAATATTTCTACGGTTTACCTACAAATCGTCGAAACATCCGTATAATCGGACACGCGTATGCATCGACGTTACAGGCCTCATATTCATTATATTGTTTAGCTGCAGGTTCTGTGAGATTTGTTTTCATACTCTTTTTTCATTACAATACTGCTTATTGGGTTTTAAATATGTTAAGGAATGCCATTTCTTAAAAACATCGAATTTAAATTTGTAGGGAGTGTACTATGTAACTTCAATGTAGCCAACGATATTAACAGATTAATATTTGATTCGTAATGTTTTGTATCTGGGTAGGTGACATCTCGGTGTGAATTAAAAAAATATTAATATTTGGCTATAAAAGTTACATAAATATTTTTTTTAAATTATAAAAAAAATAATTCAAATGGTCCGAATTAATAGAATTAAATTCAAACTTCTGTACTTAATAGTCACGGTAGCCGAGTAGTTAGGTGATCGGAATACGTGTCAAGAGACCCAAGTTCGATTTACAGGCGGTAGGGTCGTACCAATGAGTATTTTCAAAAATTAAGTACGCCTCATAACATTGGATTGGACATAAAGACGGTGAGCGGCTCACCACTTGTCATGTTGTCCCAAAAGTCTTCGGTGAAAGGTAGGTCGAATGGCTTGATTATCTGGACCGCTGTCTACCCCATTATTGGGAATAGAGTGAAATACTTTTTATATATTCATATAATTAATTGTCATGCGAAGTTAGGTCACCAATAGGGGGCTATAACATAATGGTATACACAATATACTCCCAGATAAACTTTAATACATTGCGACAATAACGCGAAACCGGCGCTCATATAATAAGCTGATGTTCTGGTCAGCACAATTACGGGGTCCTGTTTCGACCTCTGCTAATGGAATTTAATCCCATTAGATTTTAGGGTTACAAGGTGAAATTTGCCGACAGTAAGCAAATTGTGTTTTGTAACGGCCTACACCTATTCTAACCGTCTATTTTGCATTATTTGGTCCGATTTTTTTTTATTACAATTTTACGTGTTGTAAATTTCCCTGGAAAGTTTTTATTAGATTAGTGAGTTTCTGTGTATGAATAACATCATGGTGTAACTATAATGCAATTAAAGAAACATATTTAATGATTAAATGACAGTTGTTAAATCGCAAGTGTTAAGGTAGAAATATACTAGAATAATTGTTTTGAAAATCGAACACACCAGGCTACTCCTTAATTTTCGGAAATCAAATGTTTTGGAAATATGTTTTTTCATTTTCTCTCGAATATACAAGGTTTCTCTTGAAGTCATCATTTATCGTTAAAACGTAAAAATTCTGTGTGGCTACAAGGGAAGGATATACCATTCCGTTTTCTTTACATGAGTAGTGTTAAGCTAATAGAGCTACTGGACACCGACAAAAGGTGGGATAATCATCTAGAAAATAATAGACCAAAATTAAACAGATCAGTAACGGAGTAGCAATATCTAAAGTGCAATGTGTCTGATACTCCAGTAATCTGGTACACCGGCGATGTGATTATGGCAAACCTTCCATTGCGAAAGAGGCTTACCTCTTGCAGTAGAATGTCATAAGTCTTTATTTGTGTATCATGTATATATCCATATACAGACCAACGCGGGGAATTCCGCTCTTAATCAGATTAAGTTTAAGTAGTGACCAGTATTGCGGTTAAAACCTTGGGTAACATTTGTTCTTCTCCATCCGTTAGATGCCTCTAACGAAATCCACAGGAAGAGAGAAAATTCTTATGCCGACACTATACGTTATGTATATTCGCTTACATACCCTTATATACTTTATTCGCTTGAAAAACTTCAAAGTTAATGAAATTTTTGTGACATTTCCGTTGCCTTATTTGAAAAGCGGATCATAATTATGTTTGTATAGAGTTAGGAAATCTTGGAATTTAATAAGCTTGGAGCGAATAAGATTCAGTGTATTCGATAACATTATAGAGGTTCGTTATGTGAGTACATGTTCCTGCGTGTTGAATTAAATACATATTTCTTCCAACATTTATTAAATTGCTTAGTCAGAAATATCGAGCTTTGATTCCTTAATACATGTTATAAAAAGTAAAGTTTAATTATAATATTAAATTTTTGCTAATTTTATTTATTGTAATTAGTTTTTAACTTAAGTGTTACACAATTTGTATAACTGATTAAATTTCTACAATAAAGAAAAATATTTAGAAGGATATCATAGGAGATTCCTTCTATGAAAGTAATAAAATTTAAACTTTAATGATTATTGTAATTATAGCAAAATTTACTTTAAAATTACTTAGATGTCAGAGCGAAGAATTCAATAATACAGAGACGTTTGTTAACGCACCGGGACCGGCTTTCATTTGACGGTGTCTCCCCTAGGCACTTAAGTTTACATTAAATTTGTCCAAGCGCGAAATTGATCTTTTAGTGAGGGGATCGCTCAACGAAAATATAAATTGCCACGTGACACTATAGGTATTTCACTCAAGCGTATGTTTGGTTTGCTTAATAATGGAGCATGTTATTTTAGTAGGTGGTAAGCTATGCTAAACATTCTCTATTATTTAAATAAGTTGAACAAAATTACCTTAAATAATGAATATATACTTTAAATAATAAAGATGTTGGCGTGTAACGGTGTAAGAATATTACCAACGCAAGAGGCGACCAACTGATGATGGGATAACTATCTTATAAAAATACCAGACCAAAATAATTAGACCGGTAACGGACAGCAGCGTCTTAGGTGGAAGATGTTTGGTATTGCGATCAGCAATTCACTATCGGAGCGTGGCGATTACGGTAAGGCTAATTAATTTATTCGGTGTAATTATTTGTGTGGTATAAATATACACGTAAATATACGACAAAGTAAGCTATCATGAGAAATTATATCTACACAACTTATGTCAGCGTTTTCAAACATCCTAAATCCGAATCCAGCAGAAATTGTGGATCATGAAATATTACATTTTCAAACATATAGCCAGATCTTGGATTTTGTGATACTGGATGTGAAATAATTTTCAATTTAGTACAAATCATTATTTGAAACATGTATTGTTAGGTATTTGCATATTACTTTTTTTTATTTCAAATTATTTTAATATAGTGACATCTAAATTGTTTGTTTCAAATTGGTGTTATTTCGATGTAAATTTTTTTAAAATAATTTTTTAATTTCACACATTTTCTCGATATTCGACTGGTCCAGGCCATGTAGTGTAGGCCATTAAAATCGCTTTTTGCTGAACCCTATTTGGAAAATCATGCCAGGTGGTGAGCCTATCACTATCTTAGTCTCATGGCAACGGCACCAAATACGTAGATGATACGCTTACATACATAAATATTCAGATATACATATAAATATTAATAACTCGGGTCTTATCATTCATCGGGATTATATACATTCATCTTATAATTGATTCCCCCTAACGGGATTCGAATGCTCAACCTTCGGCTTTGAAAGGAGGGTCCAGTACCGACAAGACCATTGGGCATTTTAATAAAAAAATAGTAGTATAGAATACGTTTATGTTATAATAATTCATAGTAGCATATTATGGAGGTTCAAGACTTTCGGACTTATATTTCTTAGACCAAATTTTATTTATTTCCACATTTATGCTATAATTTTTCAGTCTATCGCTTAGTATACGACTCCATAGTTAAAAGGGTCTGGCATACTTTTACTTTGCGTAAATTTGTTATTATAAAGTTGTTATTAAAAAACCAGAACCAGAAACCAGGAAACATAATCCACCTCATGGTTATTTTTTCTATCTACATAATCCATGTATTTTTTTAATAACAACTTTTATTATACGATTCTAGTTAAAAATTTACATAATTTAATCGCGAGTCTATGTGGCAAGTGTGTTAGATTATTGTATGCAACTAAGGCTATCGTTGAACGAATTAAATTGAAACATTTACGAGATTTAGATTTGAAAATTAAAGAGCACTTTTAATACGACAACAGAATGACAATTTATTTACAAAATGTTTTAATTTATTAATTATCTTAAATAGTACTATTTTTTGACAAAAACAAGCTGAACTTTCTTGAGAACTTGAGTAATTCAGCAGTGCGACAAGTTGAGAAAAGCTTGTTATAGTCTATAATGGTTGGTATTTGTTATTTAACACTATTTAAGAATAAGTAACTTGTAGATTGGAGAATGTTATGTCTATACGTGAATTAAACGTTTGAATGATATTCATCTTAAATTTCGTCGTCTTTTCCATGCACTATTACTCTTTGTTACTTCTCAAATCTTGATAGGAGTGGTACGTAATCAAGGATTAATTTTCTACTTGGATTATTTTCAATCCACCATCGTGTGTAAGCTTAAGATGTGCCCTTGTATCAAAGGGCTTCTCTTTTCGCTTGATAATTTCTGATTGAGATATTTCAATAGAAATGTATAATATTTAATCGCTATTAAGAACTAATTTTTACACTAGACAAATTAATTTTGTAAATAAAATTCTAATAAAACCAGTGACAGGCTGGATTTCTTATGACTTAAAACGCGCAAATCTTGTATATAAACAAATCAAAGCTAAGATTATGATTGATAACTTTGAGTTTTATTCTTTATTTTCTTTTACGTTATATTACATTGTTGGAGTGGGTAAAGTAAAGCCTGTAATGATAGAGTAAGTGAATGAATGAATAAATGTTATTAATAATCACATACGCTGATACACTGATATTGTAGCGGATGATGTGGTGCAGGAAAAGGGTAGCTACCGGCCAGGTCGGGTAATCGTGACCTGGGGAGGACGTCTCCTCCTCCAGTGTGCGCTATCAGTAATCGTATATATGCATGTCATCGTGCGAACTTCGAAAGCGCGATGTAGGACGTTGATGTGTTTCCTGAATCCGCCACTAGAGAGCTTCCAATGTGGAGACATAGATGTCGCCACAATATAATTGTTATGATACACTACATATAGTTCAGAAGGAAAACAGGTTTTCATTAGTTATATGAAAATAACTGTTAAAAACGACTATGACATTACTTTATTTGATTTTACATAGTGTTATAATTTTATTTCATTATTATTTTAAATAATTAATATCAAAAGTTTCGCAGTAGGTATTATTTTAAGCTGGGTGATAAAGTTAATTATAAATTTTAATCAAGAGTACTCGGACACTTAGACGTGCGTGTATGAAGAAAATGATGAATACGATAGGAGGTATATAAGGATCGTAACATTTGGCGATTTCTCTCCGGCCACCCCGTCAGGACTATACGTGGAGATACTTATTTATTACTTATAAATATTTCACTTAAAAGCTTTATTACATTTAAAGTTTTAGAAAATTATATATGATTTCTTTTTTTAAATTTTGACTTAGCGAAATAACGTAAATAACTTTTAACGAAAATAGATAAACATGATCAAAAGTTGTATCCTACTTACGGGTTAATCACTCAAGAGTAGAATTTCTCACATAATTTCTGTAGTGATGAGGGGCATGATCCACGTACTGCGTGTATGATACGACCCTGGAAACGAGGTCTGAGCAATCAATAAAACGTATAATGTCAAAAGTCGGCACATGTCTAAAATTGTTCACTGCTTTTCCAAGATCAGTATATATCATGTTATTGTTCATCTTTATTTTCAGAATATCTAATTATTTTGTATTAATTTGATACAAACAAATTTAAAGACAATAATTAAAATAAAATTTAAAACTAATTTGAAAATACCATAATAGATTGTGATGAAATGAAATCTGATTTATTTCAAAATTTGAGCTAATTTTATTCAAAATAATGTCTTCATAAACAACATTTATTTGTTTTGTTCAGCCGCTGAATTTAACCATCTATCCTATCGGCAAGTCACGATAGCCGACTGGTTGGGTGGTCGGAATTTCGAGTCAATAGACCCGAGTTCGATCCCCAGTTGGTAGGTTCGTACCAATGAGTTTTTCAAAAACTTATGTACGAATATCGTTGGCTTGGACATAAAGGCGGCGATGGGCTCACCACCTGTCACGTTGTCCCGAAAATATCTTCGGTGAAAGGTGGGTCGAAGGGACTTAATTGTCTAGACTCGACCTCTGTCTACCCCTGTATTGGGAATTGCGTGAAGATCCTTACGGCAAAAACTCATACTTATATTATTCCATCGTCACCACCTTGATGGTTGGTATTCCACCACTGTGCGTTTTTAGTTGAATTTTCAGCCACGCTCTTGCACTTTATGGAATGTGCTGCCGTTAGCAATTTTTCCGGACCGATACAACTTAGGGACCTTCAATAGAAGAGCCTATTCCTTAGAAGAAATCATTTGTTGTTCCTCTGGTATTGTAGGTGTTCATGGACGGCAGTGATCACATACCATCATGTGAGCCACCTGCTCGTGTGCCCCCTTATTTTATAAAAAAAGGAGCATATATGGTATGTTAATAAAATAGTAGATATATAAAGCAGCTTTTCTGTATATTTTATCGTAAGTATAAAACATCCTAAGTTATTGCTCGCATCGACACTACATGGACAACAGTCACGTAAGTAAGACGAACACAGTCTCTTCGCGTATCACATTGTTCTATATTAGCTCTGAAGGACCTCTGACATTATCATTACATTGACATTGACATTATATCATTGGCTCGGATGTAATGACGGCGACAAGGTCATCACCTGTTACGTTGTCCCAAAAAAAGTCTTCGGTGAAAGGTCGGTTGAAAGGACCTCTGTTACCCTCAGTGTAGGGAATAGCATAAAGATGTCTTCTTTAAATATTGTATATGAATGAATGACGCTTTACATAATACTATTAAAGCATCATTTATTTATGTAAAGCTTAGTTAATCAGGAACTTCTGGTGACATACGTAGTAAAATGATATTAAAGTTAAATGTAGGTCGATTTAAAACTTCGGCTTTACAGAACTTGCTTTCTTAATTTAAAACACAAAAGATAATTTGAGTATTTCGTTTTAACTCTAAACATGCAACATTGTTAGTTAAAAATATTGAAATATTTTCAATAGATGTCTTATTTTGGAAGTTTCCTTGTTATAAATGTGTTACAATTTTTCTCGTTTAAAAATTATATGGAATATATAAAGAGTTTTGAAAGGCATTACTTGAAAGTGATGTATTTACAAAATAGATAACACGTATTGTTGGAAAATATTGAATTTATGTGCGCGCTCAACACACTCTTCAATGAAAGCTCATTTTTATTTTATAGCTCGTGTGTGAAGATTTACGGCAGCGTTAAAATAAAATACAATTTCGTACCTCACTCTACACTCCACAGGCAGGGAATTATAAAAATCTACATAAGAAATGTGTTTCAAGATTTCATTTTCAGTACTTATATTTTATTACGTTGCCTGTTAATAAGACAATAAAAAAATGTATAACTCTAAAACATTTACACATTAAGTATTAAAATTTGCAGAAAGCCGCGATAGCCGAGTAATAGCATGCTGGAATTTGTATCAGGAGACTGTCGTTCGATCCCCAATAAGGATTTTTTTCAAAACTTAAATACGATTTGCATTGTTGTCTTGCACACTAAGGTGGCGACAGGCACACTACTTGTCACGTTGTATTAAATAATATTCATAATTTTGTTACGTTATAGTTTTGATTACAATAGGACTAATGACAATTACAGTGCAGTTAAGTCTAGACAGCACTGTAAGAATAATGTTTGGATTTTTAGCCTCACATTACAGTTATATTAAAAGTACAAAAAAATATAAGCCAAGTTACTCTATAAAATTATAACTTTAAGGCTAGATTGGTCAACAGTTGGCGCTAGTTCTTAGCTTTCAACAGAGCGCTGGTCAGACGGAAACTTCAAAATTAATTTCAAAGTTTGATCGAAAAATGTTTCTTCGTCGTTGTAAGTTGCACGATTTAGTGGATTAAGAGTCTAATAAAGGTTGTGTCAGGAAGATATTTAAAATCATCGATATTTAAAAGAAATTTAAATCTTATATCTTTTAATTTTATTTGAAGTAGTTTAGTTTATGAGTAGGATTAATATAGAATGATGTATCATATTTGTATCTAAAATTATTTTTGTGACAAATCTCTATTTAAAGTCTGGGAAACTGTGCGTACTCTATTTAATACCCCTCTTACTTATTTTCTAATAAAATTATGTTTGTGATTCCTGGCAGTATAGTATATTTGATATAGATATGTCATGACCTAAAGACACCTATGATACGGCGGACATCTGGATTGGAAGACATTAAATAGCAGGCTTGAATTTGATACGAACGGTATTAAATTCAGGTGGTTTAAAATATATTATCAACAATATTATAAAGTTCAGTTCGCCTTGTGGAATCGGCATAAGTATATATACATTCAGAGTTGAAAACATCTTCCGTTTGAAGCAAAATTGTGCCAGTACAATCTATCAATGGTTCTGATTCATAAAATAACGTATAGTCAATAGCCGGAATACTGACATACTCATTTAGCAATTATTGCGTAGATACCCAAAGATAAGATAATTTTATGTTATATGATGAATTGTGCAAAACATGACAAAACATTTTAATACTTAAATGTTTTACGACGTCACGGTACAATGGAGCATTTTGATAAAAGGCTTAAAATTTTTGTACAAAATGTGGTAAGAAACTGATTTTACGCATTTTAATCTATTAACTTAATTTATTGAACTAAAATTTTACAAACCATCGTTAAGGAGCAGATTAATACATTGGCAGTTATTATTCTTAGGACAGTTAAGCGGTAGTGGAGTGGCACGACCGAAATTGAACTCTGCCTATGTAGAATACCGGCGTGAAATAAAAATATCTTCTGTTTCTATTTTTTTCTGGAGATGCAATTGAGTTCCCTGCTCTATTTTCCTCTTCCAAATTCTAATTTTAAAATGGAACTACGAACCTAACAATTAAGTTTACATCATTCGAGTAGTTGGATCTTTTTTACATATTTATGATTAAGGTTAAAAACGAGACTTCAGTCCTCATAGTGATAAGTTCCTATCGTAGTCCATGGACAACTGCATACAACTAAAAACTAATAACTAAAAGGACTAAGATATTCCATCTGAGTTAGCGAAGGACCTACGTACGTAGCTTGGTAGGTAGGTCATCCGGGTATAAATCTTTCTCCCCTTTCCAGAAAAAAAAAAAATTATGCAAGGGTTCGGATACGCAAGGATCCTCGGCAGCTTTTCAGCCAAAATTATAACAAGGAAAAGAGTTTTAGGAAATAAATCCCGACTTTTTATCACTTTTTTGAAAATAATTCCTATCAAATAATAATTCCTAGTTAAATATTGATGACCTCTGTGGACGAGTGGCGTACACAATGGTTTTCAAGGTGTTGCCAGCTATGAGGTCCCGAGTTCGATTCCTGGTCGGGTCAATGAAAAAAAAAACACTTTTTCTACATTTTCTCGGATCTGGGTGTTTGTGGTACATTCGTTGTTTTTGATTCCATATTACTAGTGCTTAAGCTGCTTACTTTAGGATCAGAGTAATGTGCGTGATGTTGTCCCTATCTGTGTATGTATTATTTATTTATTATTTTTATATAAAAATATTAAATATTAAGCTAATAAGAGAGAATCCATTAGAATACACTTTACGTAACATATTCGGAATTTGTGATACATTAATTAATCACACACTTAAACATTGTTGAATTCCCTCCTATTAACAAGGGTGCAATGAAACTTTATTACGTGGGCGCTTTAACAAGAAACTTTACCCACAACAGTTCGTTAGTGAAATAAACGTATCCTGCGTAAGTAGAACTGTTATAGTTTGAAGATTAATATTGATATGTATAAAAATAATGGATCGTTAATAATGTGTCCGTTGTCCATATGAAACACTGATTAGAAAATCATAGACAGTTAAAAATGATGAAGTAATCAACAATTGATTGTAGTATTGCGGGTTTAAAGTCCGCTTGGGCGTAACGTTTATAATATCACCTAAATTACTTTTTCTCATAATAATATGTACGATTACAATATATGTTATTTTGAAAAAAATTTTATAACATAGCATTGATGTCACATGACAATAGCTACTTGTATATTTCACACAATATAATAGAAAGCCTACCTTCCCAGGGGCTCCTAGAAAAATCCACAGGGTCACGACGATACTTCTACCATCTAGTAAGAATTAATTTTCTCAGTTTTTTTATAAATTTATTTGGATTTTCTCGATCGTTAAAGGAAACTATTCGTATCAATAATTGAAGTATTGACAATCTATTCTCGTGTTAAATGTAAATTTTCGAAAATAACTCTCTTAATCTTTTCTTGTCTTCTTAATCTTTTATACTTCTATTTTACGACAGTTTTTTTTTATTATTTACTGAAGAAACGTTGTGTGTACCTCGTACAAGCAAACTCGACGTATGTATGTCTTCACACAAGGTGGTATGAAGAGTTGTATATGTTACGATCCAAGTTTAACTCAGGACTGTATTAAATAGCAATTTTTGAATAAATTGTAATTATAAATGATGAAGCAGAACAGGTTTTCCATTGAATTCTCAGATTAATTTTCATTGAAGACGAATTTTCATTGAATTATCGTCTTTTGACAGTTAGTAGTTGTTAGTAGATGTGTTTACTTTACTTGAAATTCGCCGTATCTACTCCTACTTAAATGTTCATAATACGTAATACTTTTCGAAATACTTTATTATTCAACTAATTTAGACTAAAATTTGTAAATAACCACAGTGTTAAACTCAAACATTGTATTGTTAAATGTGGAATATCAAATTCAATGCGCCTTGGGAATGCCGCGATATCGAGTTTACAAATTAACAATAAATATTCATATTATAGACAATAACCAATTTCATATCG